>OX243864.1:14057200-15307200 GCA_945859645.1 Amphipoea oculea | reverse complement strand
GACACCCTGTATACATTTGTAATAAAATACCATATGGAAATTTTATCTTTCAACTTTAACCAACTCGTCAACTAACTGAGCCAAACCAGATAAAAAGTCCGTCTTTTTGTCCACAAAAATGTCTATCTCTTTCATACCAGAGTCAAGTTATTGAATATTGCAATGTGCAACCGATAAGAAAGTTTAGTTTGTCATCTCACAATGACGAGCGAAGGACCTTCGCAAGGGCTCGTGCGAAATAATTAAAAATAGACTTGGTGAAAAAATGTTTGTGCCTGACAGTACATTTGATCAAAAATTGCTTTGAATTAAATTAATCGAATCGGGGGCGTCGGGCCACAGGTGCCTCGACCACTGGGGGCCTAAGCCACGGACCCGCATAATCAGCACGAATACTTGTTAGCCGAGTAGGTGGGGCGTGATGAGAGAATGTCGAAAATGTATTCGAAAAGTTTCAGATAAGAGCTCTGCTCGCAAGCAAAAACGATGTTTAGCGCTGTTGATTTCATCCCATCGTACGGGGCCTGACTCGACAATTGGACGACTCATAAATGTTTCATTTGGACATTTTTAAAAGCATATTCAAGGCAAATAATAAAATAGATTTAACGTGTTCAGATTTTCTTCTGAAAAATGTTTTTTTTCGAGTCAATTAACGTACTAGGAAAAATACCATAATTTTCACTTGACAGTTTCGAAAGAGAGCATTTTGTTGTAAATATTGTTAGAATGCGGAAGAAGTCTCTATTACAAACTACCTTGTTTGGTCCAAGCTGGCATTTCGTGCAAATCGGGCCAAATAACAGGTGCCCAGAACATCATAGCCAAGTATGTCACGATGATGGTGGAAACAGTAGGCCCAAATCCGTTATACATCTGGAAAAAAAAAAGATTTAACCCGCAGCGGGATATTGGCTCATAATACATAATTTTCCATGAAAAAAGTTACAATATTGTTTGGGCTATACAGGTTTGATATTGAAACGGGGTAATAAGGGCAGGTACCTTTACTTTAGCTACAGGAGAACGTTCCTAGGATACTGTCCTTACCTTTTTGAGTGATTTTGGAAAACAAATGCTTAGGGAGAAAATAGAGACAGATGTTGGTTAGAAACGTAATTTTAAATATTGCTCAGAAAGGCGTGAATGGTGATGATATGGTTAGAAAGAGAGTGACTACGGAGATGACGACTAATAGAGAAGTATGGAAGAAAAAGACATGGTAACTGGTTACACCTAGTTGCGGATAAGGCAAAAGCTTTCTTGATTCGCAACTAGTTGCGAACAAAGAATAAAAATTCTTATTTCGCAACTGGTTGCGAATCACAGTGAAAACGGCCGGAGGGGTTGCGCCGACCGAATACATTGGGATGAGGGCAGGAGAATGATGATGATGATGCTCGGAAAGGCGTGTTTTATGTACTTAAGTATAAAATAGGCCCAAATATCTATAATACTGAATCTAATGGCTCTTTTTCTAGAGTAAATATAATACATAAGTAGGCTGACACGTATCGACTGTTTCGTCTCATTTTGGCTAGTTAAAAAAAAAGAAACTGCATCGATAGGCATCATAAAACTAAATAAATATATAACTTAGGGATTGTCATTTTTCTAGTTGACTATATTTTTTTCAATATTTGTGACTAGTGAGCAATAAATGCAAGTATTTCAAAACTTTATCCTAACAACGTTTAACTGTAGCTACAAAGATACCGATCTCAAAAATCTACCCTGCACGAGTATCACTGAATGCAAATTAGAAATTGACATTTTTTTCTTTTGCAAAGGGATACACAATCTATTTTTATATTATTATAAATTGTATGTATATTTTTATTCGTTCGGGTTTATGCACACGGCGCTTTTATAGGCGCGCAGACGCGCTGCAAACGCAACTGGCGCTGTATTTTCAAGGCAGAAAACGCACCGTCCACGCAAAGAAGTCGCGAGTTACATGGAATCCACGTATAAAAATATGCATACGCCTTAGGTCGCCTTAAGCAATTAGGTCGATGTGAGAAAGGGCGATAAGATACCATTTTAGATGTTGGAACTTTTGCAGCACTTTGCACGATAAGATTTCCAGGAGTTCCTACGGGTATCATGAAACAGTAGGACGCTGCTATTCCCGAAGCAATGTTATACCACAATGGATTTTTTTTAATATTTTGTGCCTGAAACAAAACTTCAAAACTTAATTAACCCGACTTTTTTATTTATTACCCGACTGCGCCAGAAGGAGGGTTACGTTTAATAAATCGCAAATGCGACAAACGGCCAAAAGTAGCGATATAGAGGCGCCTGAACGAAACGCGTACTGACGAGGGCGGCAGCCCTCAGGTTTGTCATAGCAAGTTTTTCAAAACTATTCCTTAAAGAGGTAAAAAAGAAGTAGATCTTTTCAAAAGACTCAAAGAACATGGTTTAAAAAGAAACGTGTCAAATTACGTTTTCGGGCACAAAGAACTGAAATTCTTTGGCTACATATTAACTGAAGCCGGCATCCAAGCAACAGAACATCGTGTGAAGACAATATCCAACTATCCTGAACGTACCATAATTCAAATATTAAAAGAAAGAAAGAAAATACATTTATTTACGACCGGTTCGGTTGTTTTTTTTTACGAGGATTCTCGGTATATTCTAGAAACTATAACTTATAGACAACTTCTAGAAAGAAAATATACAACACGCTTCACACGTTCAGGGAAAGCTATTAAATATTATATTATTATATTTACGAACATGCAAGAAAAATGACAAGACTGACGTGAACTACAACAGTGAAGAGAAAGAAGTATTCCAAGCATGTAAGAACAGAATCAAGAAAGTTATCACCTTGTCACGCCCTTTAGTTCATGCTCCATTATCACCGATGTGTTACTTGTGTGTGTGTGTCGGAGCCGTGCTATAGTAACATGTAGGAAACAGCTGGAGAAGCGCAAAAAAAATACAGCACGTTCAACAGAGAGCTACTGGCCATCTACCTGGCAATACGGCACTTTCGGCGCATGTTTGAGCGTAAAAAAATAACGGTTTACTAAACAGCAAGACTGAAACACTATTACGTACGAGGTACTCACACTACATCAGTCAATTTGCAATAAAAATACAAATGCCATATTGAAGGAAAAGACAACGTGGTCGCCGATGCATTATCATAGAAGCAATCACCAATAGACTACGACAAGCTGGCTCGTCTTCAACACAGCGAGACAACTGACTGACGTGACGAAAAAAAAATTCACTCCGATTAGAACGGCTATGTCAACGGCCAATCTCAACGGAGACTAGCCTTCGGCGCGGGAGATATTATAGTGCAAAAGTGTGTGCTCAGACACAGGTGCACTCCCTCTTCTCTCACTCTCATAGTCCGATGATCAACGGTCTGTCTGAACGGAAACAACCCGGTTTAACGATGTGCGTGTGGATTGAGAGATCTTTTCGAAAAACTCTTCCAATCCCAACCAAATTATAAGAGGATTTAGGAAATAATTGTGAAAACTTCATGGTAAGGTATAAAATTTGTGAAACCTAAACAAAGAAAGTTAGAACTCATTAACTGGATCTCTCAATTTGGATAACTGAAGAAAAAGCCATAACGCGTATCCAAGAATATACTGCCTATGTGTTTATAATTTGCATTTTAATTAATTGTGAAGGATTTGTGAAAGCTGCTAAACAAAAATTCGATTCGTTTCAAAGCCACGTTTAAGATTTATAACGGTTTATATGGATCACTCCAAGTGGACAATTTTCAATTGAGTGGTCTCGTAAAACACGACCTAATACTGAAAAAGTATGAGTAATTATCATGTTTATTGCAAATTATGCTTCAGGGAAAATTTGTGAAACAAAAATCGTGATTGAAATCTTACTGGTTCAAGAGAAAATGAAAATCTTGTTTTTTGTCGATCGTCCCAACTGAGAGATCATTATTTTGAACAATTTAATAAACCAAAACTTATAGGTAGAAGGTAGATACATCAGAAATTGTGAAAAATGTACTAAAATTTGACGAATCAGTCGTCCCTGTAAGTGTTATACTTAAAAAGATAAATCATTTTTTACAATCCTTAAGGAAACCGTTGATTAGGGTAGACATACTTTTTTATTTTGTTCGATTTTTTTACATACTTTGTCCTACGGACTTATTGGTTAGGTTACATCCTATTATGTAATTATAAGTGAAAAAGTTTAAATGAAAAAAAAAGTTTTTTTTTTGGTTACCTTAAAATTTCTGAACTTTCTGTGTGTAAGAATTACTTAGAATTAGAATTACGAACTTAGAATTGAAAAGAGCACTACACATACTGTACCTAACTTTGCAGAAACTTGTCATTTAAAAACGTAATTTTAAATTATTTAAATTATGTAGTGAAACCAGACACAAATTACTTGTACAAAAACGTTTAAACTGCATCATAATTTGAATTGTATCGCTAATGATTCCGACCGGCGATATGGTCACCCTACTCAATGTTTTCCTCAAGGATTGCAAAAAATGATTTATCTTTTTAAGTATAACACTTACAGGGATGACTGATTCGTTAAATTGTAGTACAACATTTTTCACAATTTCTGATGTATCTACCTTCTACCTATTAAGTTTTGGTTTATTAAATATAGTTCAAAATAAAATGATCTCTCAGTTGGGACGATCGACAAAAAACAAGATTTTCATTTTCTCTTGAACCAATAAGATTTCAATCACGATTTTTGTTTCACAAATTTTCCCAGAAGCATAATTTGAATAAACATGATAATTATTCATACTTTTCCAGTATTAGGTCATGTTTTACAAGATCACTTGTCCACTCTGAGTGATCCATATAAATCGTTCTAAATCTTAAACGTGACTTCGAAACGAATCGATATTTTGTTTAGCAGCTTTCACAAATCCTTCACAATTAATTAAAATGCAAATTGTAAACACATAGGCAGTATATTCTTCGATACGCGTTATGCCTTTTTCTTCAGTTGTCCAGATTGAGAGATCCAGTTCTAACTTTCTTTGTTTAGGTTTCACAAATTTTATACCTTACCATGAAGTTTTCACAATTATTTCCTAAATCTTCTTATAATTTGGTTAGGATTGGAAGAGTTTTTCGAAAAGATCTCTCAATCCACACGCACATGTTTAACGTGCTATCCGAGGCACGGGGGTATCATACTACCAACTTCTTCACTTCGGGCTGTTACTAAGAAATTCCCAACGGAAAAAACCGACTTCCAAAAAAAACACTACGAAGTAAAACATAACTTTAATTTCGGAAGTCTGTGCCTTTGGATCAGTATTTTAGTTTTTTGCCACCGACTTCCGAAATTAAAGTTATTTTTCACTTTGTAGTGTTTTTTTTGGAAGTCGGTTTTTTTTTTTTTGTTAAAAAGTTTTTATTTTACGCTTTTTAGTGGGTCTGCTTATAATTTATCTAAGTTACATTAGCCTAGTGTCAACTTGCTCATCGCCTTTTACTAAATATTTCTTTTCCCGATGCAGGGAAGCTAATTGTTGAGGAGCTCTCTCGTGGTCCACCATCAGCTCCATATCACCATTCACATAGTGATGAGCATAAATTGCTTAGTAACCATATTAAAGTAATCGAATCGCAACCCGTGAAATACTTAGATATTATTGAGTAGTTCCGGTGGCCGTCTGTGGTCTTCATCATCAGTTCCACTTCACCAAATGGTGTTTTCCGAGAGCAAATGTACGAGTTACTATAAAATGTCCTATCAAACATCAAAACAATTTACTAAAACAGTCCTTGTCTGTTCGAGTAACTTCTTACTGTTAAGGAGTTGTTATTTCCATCATCAGCCCAGCTACCTGAGATGGTGACAACCATACGCAAATACACAAGATACTTCATAAAATATGCGAAAAACAATAAGTGAGCCTATAAAATTTGAGGGTTGCCCTCGATTTCTTTAAGATCCCATCATCAGATCCTAACTTGGTGACAGTAGGACCACCTCAGAACTATCTACTTTCGAACAAAAGAATTTTTAAAATCCGTCGATAACTGGCGGAGTATTCGATGAACAAACATACAAAAAAAAAATTACATACAATCATCCGAACATAGTACCTCCTCCTTTTTGTGAAGTCGGTAGAAAACTCAATCACACTTTGCCAGGCACCCGGGAATCGAACCCAGGACCCCACACTCAATAATTAGGAACAAGGAAGAACCCGAGCAACTAGGAAGATGATCACACAGCTTTTTTAGAGACCAAGCATGGAACGAAGTCACCAGTATGTAGACCAAATGTTGCATAAACTGTCAACGAACTTAAGTGCAGCGACACACAGTATCGCCGCTAAAAGAGTACCCACCAGTAGACGGACGTTCGTAAATATCGTCGAACCACTACCCATATCTGATGGAAGACGGTATTGTGTTACCGTGATTGACTGAGTAGCATTCCTAGTCAGCGACATGGAAGCCAACACTATCGCCACGGCCATCTACGAAGGGTGGATAGTGCGATTTGGTTACCCCGAAAAGATCATGGGCGATCAAGGAAGACAGGTTCGAACGCATTTATTCAAAACACAAATAGAATGGGCATCGAGAAAACACGGATCACTACCCACCATCATCTACCAATCAATCTGAATATTGTTTCAACTGGTAAAACGCTATTTCCTATTTAAAACTAATTATTTTATTTAATATTTAGTTATTTATCAATTACCTAATTACTGAACACTTCTCGAGCACCTTGCTTCTCTGTCTGCAGTGATCTTATTCGGATCACGCATTTTTTCATACAAAATTTAGCTTCCAACTTCATTTTGATTTGTATTAACGGGTAGTTTTGAAAAACTTGTTCTAATACGACAGAAACAAACTCACCAGTTGCATAGCTATTGGTGTAAAAACAGTACAAACAGCGACATTGGAAGCAAAGTTGGTAATAAAAACAACAACGACGATAATAAGTATCATAATAAGAGAATTGTCTAGGCCTTCTAAGGATTGCTTCATGAAGGTACCGATTGTTGCATTCAAACCGGTTGTAGAAGCTGCATTTGATAGTGTAAAACCACCACCTAAAACAATAATATTCTGTTATGGGTATGTAAACATAACGCCATTAATGACTAGTTGTTACCATTGACTTGAACATGTCTGTTAAATAATGAAAACAAACCTAATAGAAAACAGAAAGCATAAGGGCATTGGGCATTCAGTAGCTTCCATTCCAACACGCCTCCCGCTCTTGTCTTTGGTAGACCTTCTCTAACTGGAAAATATAAAAATTTATCGAAGTAGGTGTTCGTGAAAAGAAGCAAATTCGATCTCACGGGTTCTCACACGGGTGCGGCTTAAGGGAAGCCTTAAGCCGCACCCGTGTTTACCTATTTGAAGATCACCCAGTATTCCACATTGCGCACCACGGTTGACAGTTAAGCGAACCATGGACTATTGAAAAACATGATAAAATTTAAAAAAAAAAAGTTTAGTCACACAATTTATGTGTGAAGTATCACACATAAATTGTGTGACTAAACTTTTTTTCTCAAGATAATGAAATATGATGAAGTTTTGGAAGCGCGGCTCTCCCCAGTCACCGCCAAAACTAATATATTTCATAGGACTAGCACTAAGGAAGGATTTCGAAAAAAACGTCGCCCAATGTGGTTAAATAGGGGATAAAACTTTGTAGGGTAGTTTTTAATTTTGCCGATGGCGAATCCTATCGGGCACACGACTAGTAATTTAATCATTTAGGTACTTACAACTGGTGGTAAAGTTTTTAAAAAAGCTGGTGTCTCTAGGGAAGAGGGACATTATAAATGCAACAAACATAGCCAGGCTAGCGTCACCAATGCTGTAAAAAAAAAACAAAATTATGTTGCTGTGCAGTTATCATAATAATATGCTCGTAGAGATCGCGACGCCCCCGTAAGGGGGCGTGGCGAGCGGTACCAGGGCTGAGCCCCCCGGCCGCGAAAGGCAACACGGTGGCCTGTAAAAACAGGCCCCTCGTTGGGTTGGCGACAGTGGCCTAATAAAATGCTAACTGTCGGCGACGAGACCCTATCTAGACACATGGGCGCAAGTAGTGGCAGGACCGCTATGTAAAAAGTAAGGCAGAAATTTTAATTAATAGTTTATTTCAATGATTTATGTTATGTTCTTTCTATGTGTCTAATTAGATAGTTATATGATTAATTATGTTAAGATTATTATTAGATTTCATATTTTGAACTAATAAGACTGATTTCGAAAGGTTTTCTTGTAAGTTTAAACATATTTCGTTATAATTACATAACTTGAAAATTGACTTTTTTGATTATGGATAGAATTTAATTATTTTTGTTTTAAATGAAAGGATTATGTATAAAAATGATAACGTTTAAATTTTGCAAATCGAGCCACAGGTTCAAAAGTTATAAGGGATTTTCTGTAGTGAAAAATTGTCAAGTCATAATTTTTACAGTTTTTGTTTGCTATATTTTTATTAATTATTGTTAACTAGTTAAGTAAGGGTTAATTAGCATAAGGACCTTGTAAACAATAATGTATAATAAAAACTTGTAAGGAAATTGCACAAAAACTCAATAAAAAGGGGCTCAAACAGATTTCGGCTTGATGAAATTGGCGATCAAAAAGGGTCAAAAGATCGCGGTCGCCAATAAGGTTACGTAGGCCGGTATAAAAATGGGGCCATTTTTCGGCACAAGTCAGTCGCAGCTCAGCCGTCGAAGAGGCAACAACATCAAGAAACAACAAGCCGAAATCTGCAAGCCAACAATCAAGAAATTCTGCGTTTCATTTCGCCGCCTCTTCGCCGCCCATCTCTCCGAGGTCCTCCTAGTGGGTTGTGCCCACCACTACGTACGCATTCATGGGTGCGTGGGACGTGTGTCGCCAGCACAGTTAGTTAGGGAACGTACGTCAAAAACGTGGGAGACTGTCCCAGGCACGGCCGTTAGGTACTGGACGTACCCCGGTCGTCCGCAACACTAACTATGATAGTGTCGTGTTTCAGTTTCAGAGTTTTAAGGTGACTCCTTAACTCAGTTGTTTGAATGAGCGTTATCTATTTCTGACCTACGAATATTATATTTTTCGAAAAATTTTGTCAAAGTCAAAGCATTTATTTCAAATATGCACATAAAAGGCGCTCTTGAACGCAAAAAAAAATACGTTAAAATAGAATTGATTCTAGTCGCCCCTTCCAAAAGGTAGTTTTCGTGCGGAGAAGAATGGGCAAGAAAGTCCACCGTTACTCTTTCTTTTAATAATAATAATAAAAATAATTTGTTTTATTCGTAACAACATAGGAACCAATTTTGTTAGCACACATCTTAGATATTACAACTTATACACTAGGATTAGTAACAAAAAGAAAAGAAAAAAAAAACAAAAAGAAAAGAAAAAAAAACAGGTTAGTAAGCAGCACCTCAGCACAGGCGCTCTTGGGTCCTCAGCCACGACTTTCAGGATGCTATTGCTACTCCCTCGAATCGTTCTCCTAAGCGATGCCACCTTTTTTATCATGATAGCATGGAAACCATCTGTGCGCGATTGGGCAAACATCCCCGAGGCACTACAGAAACGAGGGAGTTTCAACATCATCCTGAAAACATTATTATATTGAAGGCGCAAGGCATTTAACGTCCCCCGTGAACAGCTGAACCACAGACTTCCCGTGTACAGGCCTTGACAGTACGCTTTAAACAGGGTCTCTCCGATCATTCGTTAAGCAAACTTCTTAACGAACGATCGAAGAGAGAAATATTGAGCTAATATTTGTGCAAAAATGTGTGTCACTATACATAACAAGGTGGAAGTAGGACGGCATGTCGTAATTATCGGGAGCGAAAAAGAAACAAGCATAATTAATGCTTTGGAACTATTAAAATCTTATTTAAGTGACCGCAATCAATGTACTGAAATAACTAGAATCAATCTAAATACGAAACGGGAAATAAAATACCTATCAAACTGTAGGAAACTTCACTATGGGGTACCTCAGGGCAGTGTGCTTGGGCCACCATTATTTCTTATATACATTAACGACCTGCCACGTCAAATAAAGCATCCAATGATCCTCTTTGCTGATGACAGTACAGCAATAATTAAATGTTCCAATAATCTAACTTATGAAGAAGATGTAAATAACACCCTTAAAAAAATAATTGATTGGCTTGACAGAAATAACTTGGTTATTAATATACAAAAAACCAAGTTATTGCATTTCTATCAAAGAATAAAACCCAACCATTTAAATGTTTCATATAACGGACAAAGTGTAGAAGAGGTAAACGTAGCAAGATTTCTTGGCATTCTAGTTGACAGCCAACTAACGTGGAAAATGCAGGCAGACGACATATGTACGCGACTAAGTAAATCTGCTTATGCTCTTTTCATCTTGACAAAGAAAGTTAATTTACAAACAGTACTTATAGCATACCATGGCATTGTTTCCTCAGTATTGAGATTTGGCATAATATTTTGGGGCAACTGTGCTGAGAGAGAAACTATATTTAGAACTCAAAAAAGATGTATACGATGTATGGTAGGCCTAAAAACTAATGATAGCTGTGAGCCTGTTTTCAAATCTTTAAAAATCTTGACTTTCCCATGCCTATATATATTTGAAGTAGCAGTGTTTGTCAAATGTAACTTTAACTTGTTTCCTGCGATAGTAGATACTAGAAAACGAACCACTCCACTTAGATCCCAATACACAACCATGTTGTGTACAGGTAAATACAAAACAGCACTAGCAAGGAGAAGTATTTTAGGCATGGGTCCGGTTATATACAATAAAATTCCTGATAGCATAAAAAATGAAAATTTGCACAATTTTAAAAGAAAATTAAAAAATTTTTTAATAGAAAAATGCTATTATTCAATCACCGAATATTTGAATGACATACTGTTATAAAATTTATGACATTTCAGGAACAATATTGATCCTCCATAATGACATTTAATTTTAATTTATGACATCATTCAATTTCTTTGACATTCTTTAAATAAGCAAGTGCTGAAAATTTTTCGTTTTATTGCAATAACTGCGGACATTTTTTGATTTTCTTACTACACATAATTTATCAAGTTAACTTATCGACATTGTTCAGTGAGATGATCTAATTTACTAACTTAATTTTGATTCATGTAATAACTATATTAATTTATTGTTTTAATTATATTGCATGTTACTTCTTTACTGCTTTTGTACGCCCTAGAGGCAAAGCATAGCGCCCTCACCGTATTAACAAATAAGAACTTATAATGTACCTATGTTTTACAATGAATAAATGATTATGATTATGATTAATGTTGCTTCCCAGTTGATGCAGCTGCGCAGGCGCGACACTGAGTTCAGGCACAGTAGAAAGTTCATATTTATACTGTGGTTCAGGTGTGCTACTTTACAGCCCACTTTTGACGTGCCATTTGCGGAGCATGTACAACCTACCTCCTACCCTACTCTACCTTTTTTTTACCTATTATGTCGTTGAGCATACCCAGATCAGAGCATTTATATGGAAGTTTTGTCACAGGTGTCATTTTCATGGTTTTCGAGAACGTTGATGCCTGATAATGTTGATGTTGATGCATGATTGAACTGCGCCCGCGTCTACACATCAGAAATAATATAAAATAAACAGGTTAAAACAAGTACGCACAATTTTGGTTTTTTTATCTCATAAAACTTTACGAGTAGGTCACCCCAGCCAGGGAACATTTGTGGAGAACGACAGAAGAAAGCAATCATGGCACCACCGAACAAAAGGACCACCATCTGTAAATTAAAAAACACGCTACAGGAAAAGGTACGAATTGAGCCAAGTGTGATAATTAACATAACAAAAAAAGAAAGTTATAAACTAAAACAACTACGTATTATAAATACATACACAACATCACACCTGCATTCCCCGAAGGGTTATATAGAGGTGAACATATAGTCACCCATATAATACAAACACTCGCACGCGCGCGGACACGTAATATGGATTAGGTATATTCTAACGCAATGTGAATTGTTAGAGAATAACATTGACATTGAAAACTTGTTAACGTATTTTACGAGGCGTAAATGCTTCGATCAATAACACTAGATAATAAGTAATAATAATATAATAAGTAAAAATTTAAAATATTTTTTTTAATGTAAAACTTACAAACTTACTAAATTTATTTCGTTGTAGTTTCCGAACTTACTAGCCATATACAGGTTGATGTTTTCAAGTGGGCGTGGATGGCCAAATCCGAAACTATGAGGACTAGCGAAAAGTACTCAAAGAAGTCGCGGGTTCAATTATGATGAAAACTAAAACTGCATCATTGGATTTTTGAAAAATCAATATTTCTAGCCAGGGATAGAACCTTTTGATTTTGAAAAAAAAAAAAAACACTGTATTATGACACCATTCGATAGTGCCACTAATAAGGATCGAATTCTGGGAACTAATGATATACGGCAAACTAAAGGAAAGAGCTCATTTTTAACAAAATACTTTTTTATATTTCTTATGTTACCTACCTATTAAACCTTAACTGATTAATTGTTCAAAATGATGACCCATTATTTTCAATACATAGCTAGATTCGACGTCTCAAGGATTGTACTGCATTTAAAATTTGAATTTAGAACAATCTTGTTAAGATGACTGCGCTGCGGGTGTGTGTTAATAAAAAATATTGAGCATCAATTCGAACAAGTTGTGCACGACAGCACCTAAATACACAATAGTTGCTACATTGGGGGCATTGACCCCTGGGATGTTGTTGCTGCGACGGTCGGGTTAGAAATGGTAGCTCCTGGTTCGCGCGCGTGGGTTATATTTATAGATTCACCATTAACAAGAAACACGCCGCGCCAAGAGCCCTGACCGTCGCACGCAAGCATTAGATGTACCGGGGGTCGTGCAATATAGATGTCTTGATTATGTAAATAAACAAATAAATGTAACTGATTTATATGTACATAAATGAATAAAAAAGGGGCGGAGACTCATGATACCCAATCACAGACAAGATAAGCTTGGACGCGAGTTTGCCGCCAAAATCTTGTGGAAATCGAAATAGTCCGCTGGCCAGACTAGTTTGGCTTGCTATAAAAGAGGGTACGTCGGCCAGTGGACCAACCGGATTGGCCTGTGACCTATAAATCTGTTCAAACATACGCGTACAGTACCCGGCGATAAATATTGCACTTCGACCTTTGGAAAGAGACAATCGGCTAATTTCGGCTTCGTAGAGCGTTATCTCTGTCGCACACTACCTATGTGACGTTTTGTCAGTCGTTGTTCAAGTGGGATAGAGTGCAGTCGCGTCCAGTTCAAAATATATATTTAGACTTGTTAACACTCCCAAATTTTAATAATTTAAAGTTGTACTATGGCATCTTTAGCCATAACCATAAACTTAGACATGCTGTTGTTAACCCAAAGCCATCATTTATAGAAAAATTGGTGTATTTTAAACAAAGAATAAAAAGAATTATCAAAAGAAGCAAATCATAATTGTTTTAACAGCTCCTAATAGATACCGGACTGTTTGCATTTCGTGCGACAGAGATAACGCTCTACGAAGCCGAAATTAGCCGATTGTCTCTTTCCAAATGTCGATGTGCAATATTTATCGCCGGGTACTGTACGTGAATAGTGCCGTGCGGACCGCAAATTTTTAACCCGACTCGTGTTGTGTTTGCGCGAGCTCCCTAGGGCACTCGTGCGAACACAGGGGGAGCCCACCGTGCTGCTCGGCGGATGCCGCAGCGGTCGCGGAGGCCACATCCACGGGATGTCAAACCCCGGCAAGCGCGGCTCTCTGGGCCGCGATGCCGGGTCCGAGGAGCTCCGTCCGACGTTGGATCGGACGGCGTCTATGCCGAACATTGGCAAGGCGACGTCCGGTGCGCCGACAGCCGGACCCAAAATGAAGAAGGAGGAGGGTAGAAGAGGGGGGGGGGGGTACGGGAGCCGCAGTAGCTGCCAGCCCACCGACGACATCGGCGCCTGCGCGCGTTGCGCCAACGCCGTCGACGAGCCGGCAGCACGCCGTACCTATCCCGCCCAGCAGCGTTCCGCCCGGTGCCCATACAGGCCCCGGGGCCGGCCGCGAACCCAGGCCGCGCGCCGCAAGCGCGCGCCACAGTACCGCCCGCGCGCGTACCTGCGCCCGTGCGCACGACCGCGCCCGCTGCGTGAGCCGCGGAGCCCGCGCGCACTACCGCGCCGACCACGCGTGCCGCCGCACAGCAAGCGCAGCCCGCGCTGCCCGCGCACGCACCCGCACCGGCGCGCGTCCCCGCGCACCCCCGGCGCGCTCCCCCGCGCCGCCAAGCTTCGCGTCTCCACCCGCGCCCTCAGGGGCAGTGCCGGCGGCGACGCCAAAACCTCAAGCCGTGCCAGCTCCGCGCACCGCCGCACCCGGCCCCCGCCTCTCGCTGGCGGGACCGGCGTTAACTGAGCGGGAGCGGTCGGCACTACAGATGTCGCAGGCGCCTGACTCACCGGCGCCCCCCAGGGCCTCCGCCCTCGACTCGCCCGCAATGCTGTCGGCATGCTCCTCGCGCGTAGGGTCGAGCATGTCGCTGGCATCAATGGACTCGGCCGCGTCCGGTCGCGCCGACGTGTCGCGAGATACGTCCCCACGATCCGGGCGTTGGCCCACCGAGGCCATACCGCCGCCGCTCGGTTTTGGGTTCGAGTTTCAACTCGAGCCCAGACCCCAGCGGCGCCGAAGGAGCTCGGATGAAACCACCAACGAGGAGGAGGCGAAGCGGTACTGCCTAGACCCGCCGCGGCCACAGCGCGAACGCGCGCCGCGGGGTCGGGCCACGCCCGTTTCGCCCACCTTCGCCGACGTGGCGCGGCGCACGCCGCCGCCGCAGACGACGTCACCAACAACGGCAGGGGTAAGTGTGCCTAATCCACCCCCTGCCCCCTCCACAGATACTGCTCCCCCTGATGCCACCCCCGGCGCCCCGACGTCAACGGAGCAACAGCCGGGGAACAAAAGGAAGAAGCTGCGGTACCCGCCGCTGGTAGTAGAGAAGCTGCCGAACTGGGCCGCCCATTTCCGGGCCCTCGCTGCCAAGCTGGGCCGGCCGCCTAACGCTCGCCCCTACGAGTCCGGGGTACGTTTTACCCCCGACACCGAGGACGAGTACCGGCTGGTCCAGAGGTATCTGACGGGCCTGGAGAAGGAGAGTGGCGTCTCATGGTTCGCCTGCTCTACCAGCGGAACGAAGTATGAAGATTGCCATCAGGGGGTTACCGGCAGACGCCGACCCCCAGGAGATAGAGGAGGAACTCCGGGCGTTGGGGTACCAGCCGGAGTACGTGCGCCACATTAAGGGCGCGCAAGGAAGACCCGGCTGTGTATTTCACGCCAAGAGGACACCCGACGCCCGGGCAATCTTCGACACCACCGTGTTCATGTACATGCGGGGTGTCAAGATTGAGGCTTGGCGGGGCAAACGTGGGCCCGCCCAGTGCCACCGGTGTCAGAAGTTTAGGCACAGCTCGCACCAGTGTCACCGCCCGCTCGCTTGCGTCCGATGCGGAGGTGAACACGCGGCACGTGACTGCCCGCGCCCGCGGGAGGAGCCGGCCACCTGCGTCAATTGCGGTGGCCCGCACCCCGCGTGCAACAACAAGTGCCCCGTGTTCCAGGCGGAGACCCGGAACAAGCGAGCGGGGACTGCCGCCATCACGGCCACCGTGCGCCGGCCTCAAGCGGCCATCGAGAGGCCGCAAATGGTGGAGGAAGAGGCCCAGAGCGCTACGCTCATGGCGGCAGCCAACGGGCCCACCCAAGCCACCTCCTCAAAGCGGAGGAAGAAGAGACGCGGGGGGAAGGGAAAAGGGAAGAAACCCAAAACCACCCCCCAGGCGACCTAGGAGGAGAACCCTAAGGCCGACCCTGCCGAAAGCGGGGCGCAGGTCGTGGAAAACGTCGACGTTACTACTAGCGCCGGCGCAGCGCCGCGGCAAACCGCGGAACAAGAGAAGAAACAGTTCGCAAAAATTGCGAGGCGCGGCGCCACCGGTGCTAAACAGCATAATGCTCAACACGAAACTAAGACCGAGACCAAGAAAGAATTCACGACCTGCGCCATAAAACTCCTTATGGATCTGATCAAGGCGATTAGGCAGGGTCATGACATAGAGACGGTCATCCTTGATGGCCTGGCCACATTACTAACCTTGTACCATGGCTAGGCCATTAAGGGTGATCCACTGGAACGCCCGCGGCCTTAGGGAAAAGGTCGCCCCCCTCTGCCATCTCCTGAGGGAACAAGATATCGACGTGGCGTTAATAAGTGAGACGATCCTGGGACCCGAAGATAGGGTCAGGGTTCCGGAATACCACGTCTACAGGAAGGACGAAAGGTCGGCTCACATGAGGTACCGTGGTCTGGTAGTACTAGTGAGGCGAAGAGTCGTCCACCAAGAGCTCCCCGTGCCGCCGAACGACACATTTTACGCGCTGGGTGTCCAGCTGCATATCGCCGGCGAGGACGTCAACATCTACGCAGCGTACAAGCCGCCCAGCGCCCGCATAGACCTTGCGTCTTCAGGGTAGGGCATCTCAACCCAGCCCCGGTACGACCGCTGCTAAATAGCGACGGGGCGCTGAAATATGTAGCGGAGGACCGGGCGGAGGTCTTCGCCGAGCACCTGGAGCGTCAGTTCAGCCCAAACCCGACCGGCGACACCGACCATGTCGCAGCAGTCGAGAAACACCTGGGAGACTACTTCGCAACGCCGATAGCTCCCGATGAGGACCCCGTCTTCTTCTGCCCCGCCTGGCGCAGTTAGACGCGCCATCCTTAAGACGAAGCCCAGGAAGGCCCCCGGTGCTGACGGCATCACCAACGCAGTGCTGCGCCGCCTGCCCTACCGTATGGTAGCAGCGCTGACGCACCTGTTTACGGGTCTGACGCGCCTGTTTTGTTATACTGCGCACGGGGGCCTTTCCCGCCTCGTGGAAGGAAGGGCGCGTCATAATGCTGCCCAAGGCGGGGAAGGACATACTGAAGCCGGAGAGGTATCGGCCAATCACGCTGCTGCCCTCAGTCTCCAAGGTGTTCGAAGCACTGCTGCTGCGACACCTCCAGCCGCACATCACGCCGCGTCCGGAACAATTTGGTTTTCGGGCGGAACATAGCACGACGCTCCAGCTATCGAGGGTACTGCACCACCTCACAGCTGCTCACAACAAGAAGGAGTATGCAGTATCAGTATTCCTCGACATGGAGAAGGCCTTCGACCGTGTATGGCACGAGGGCCTGATTTATAAACTGGCCACGTCAGGCGCGCCCCGTCGCGTCGTACAGGTGGTCTCCTCTTTTCTGTCCCACAGGTCCTTCAGGGTGGTGGTCGACGGAGCGCTGTCAAGCGCACATCCCGTCTTGGCGGGTGTGCCGCAGGGCAGCTGCGTGTCGCCGGCGTGTTACTCACGATACACGGACGACATCCCCACTACACAGGAAGCGATGCTCGCGCTGTATGCAGACGAAGCCGCGTACATCACTACTTCGCTTAACGCGAAGTACGCGGCGGTCAAAATGCAGCGCGCCCTGGAGCTCCTTCCCGACTGGTTGTCCAAGTGGCGGCTGTCGGTGAACGTGGGTAAGACGCAGGCGATGATCACCGGATCAGCGCCCCTCCCGCCACCCTTGAAACTACAAGGAGCCGACGTCGCGTGGTCGCCCCAGGTCAAGTACCTAGGGGTCACCATAGATCGTCGGCTCACGATGGGGCCACACGTCCGCTCGATCGCCGCACGGGGTAGGGTAGCTCGCCACCTGCTCAGGCCAGTGCTCTCGTCCCGCATCCCGGCGCGCGTCAAGTTGGGCGTTTGTTCGCCCTCACAAGCGAGACGAACCGCAAGCTGCTCCGCGCGCAACAGAGTCTTGCGCTGCGGACAATAGTCGACGCCCCTCGCTTTGTGAGGAACGACATCATCCAGAGGGACCTCGGGGTTGAGAGCCTGGATGAGTTTGTGCGGCAACTCGCGAAAGGAATGTTTGCGCGTGCCGACGCATGTACTTGGCCCCAGGTCAAGGATATTGCGCCCTGGCACGCGCGCCCCCCTGACGCGAGACCCCTGCCCCGCGACCTGGTAGCGGACGACGACCCCATCGCACCGGATTGACGCCTCGAGTGAGCCGCACCCAGGTTACACGCGGCTCACTCGAAACAACTGCACTCCACACGGTACATACATTCGTTGCGTAGCGTGTGCTAGGTTAATATAGGCACGTTACGCAGCGAGCGCAGCCACTCACCACTCCACAGACAACCAAACTCACACGTGACCGCGCAGTGCGGGCTGCGGGCACGTAGACACTGAGCGGTGTTACACAACACAATACCGCTCACACACACACGACTGCTCCGGACCGTGACCGGCTAGCTCTGGAAGCGGGGCGGGCGGGAGCAACACACCTATATTCTGTAGGAGCGTCGAGTCGGCACCTTAGTCGCTGGTCGTCTCTCGCCGGGCCTCCCCCAGGCAACTGGGGGTCTCACCTGGCGGGGACAGACCGCCTAGGTGTCGTGAAGAAAGCGGCGCTGAATAGCAGCGTCGCGGCGCGCCTACAGAAAAACAACATGCAATCATTCACATGGGCACGCGTAACTTACGCATGCCCACAAATTCCACAGGCCACTGTAGCCTACATATTGAGAGGCCCGTATTGGCGGGCCGCCGTACAGATTTCCGCGGCCGGGGGGCGAAGCCCTAGAGTCGCTCGCCACGCCCCCTAACGGGGGCGTCGCGAATTCCCAACTAACTGTGGACCAACCTGTCGTTCAGATCAAGTTATAGATGTCACCATGCCGGTTTAGGCTCCGCAAAACCTGGGTATTATGAGTCCGAGTCCCATCACAAATACATAAAAGTGTTTTAATTAAACAAGGCAACCCCCATACAGTCCACTCGCTGCACACAAGTAAGAAGCAGTTTATTAAAATTCAACATTTTCCTTAAGTTTTCCGTATGTCATTACTTCCCAGAATTTGATCCTTATTATTTCTCCGTCAGATTTGCCTATTTGAGTCATTATGGATTAGGCCAGACCCGATCATGCCAAAATCAACGCCTCTGAAGATCAGTTTATTTTCGACCCTTTTTTGAAATCTGAAAGTGGACTCCTGACCACAGGGCTCCTTGCGCGAAGGTCACTTGCCCGAAGGACACTTTCCCGAAAGACACTTTCCCGAAAGACACTTTCCCGAAAGACACTTTCCCGAAAGACACTTTCCCGAAAGACACTTTCCCGAAAGACACTTTCCCGAAAGACACTTTCCCGAAAGACACTTTCCCGAAAGACACTTTCCCGAAAGACACTTTCCCAAAAGACGCTTTCCCGAAAGACGCTTTCCCGAAAGACACTTTCCCGAAAGATACTTTCCCGAAAGACACTTATGCGAAGGACACTTGCGCGAAGGACACTTGCGCGAAGGACACTTGCGCGAAGGACACTTGTGCGAAGGACACTTGCGCGAAGGACACTTGCGCAAAGGACACTTGCGCGAAGGACACTTGCGCGAAGGACACTTGTGCGAAGGACACTTGCGCAAACCCACTTGTGCAAACCCACTTGCGCAAACCCACTTGCGTACACCCACTTGCGTAAACCCACTTGCGCAAACCCACTTGCGCAAACCCACTTGCGCGAAAAGACATTTCCGTGAATGAAATTTTGCGAGAACGGACTTTTACGCGGAGGGATTGTTGCGTGAAAAGACACTTCAACGATTGGACTTTTACGCGACTGGACTTTTGCGCGAAAGACACTTGCGTGAAAAGACATTTCCACCAATAGACTTTTGCGCGAACAGACTTATGCGCGAAGGGATTGTTGCGTGAAAAAACACTTCCACGATTGGACTTTTACGCGACTGGACTTTTGCGCGAAAGACACTTGCGCGAAAAGACATTTCCGCGAACGGACTTTTGCGTAAAGAGACACTTGCATGAGATGGTGCAGTTATGTGGGACTCTAACCAACTACTTCTCGGTGTCCTCCTCTGCTGCTTACGGCGGGAACACGGGCATGCGTTAGCATTCATCCGTGAACCCGCCGCGGCTATCGGTCACCGGACCCTCCCATGGGGAGTACTTCCCATCACCGACGCACCAGAACACATAGCACGCCGTGACCACCCCATGGACCAAACCAGCGCGCCGGACGATCCTGGATCTGGGCCACCCTTGGTCCCCTTGCGACGGGTCAGGTCATTGGCCTCGCCGCCTGCCAATTTTCGGCGGCAGAGGATAGGAAGAGCGGCCAACGTCATACCAACACTCCTCCTCTCCTGAGGCCCCACCGCGTCCGCCATCAGACGGTGGCGACCTCATCAAGGCCGCGGAAGGTAGGGAGAGTGGCGCACCGCAATACCGGCACTCCTTTCCCGCCGTGGCCTGCAACCCTTAGCTGCGATGCCTCCCATACGATATCGCGGCTTGCGGCGCGGGGGGGGAACGTACGATGCTTCCGCAACCCCCGACTGGTACCGGCTCGCCACTCCGGGCCTCGTTAGGTCAGAGGAGGAAGTGAGGTGTACGACTTCCCCCGCAACGTATAAGAGGGGTGTGCGTGAAACACTACGCGCCGCTACCTCGGGTCCTGACGTGTGGGGAGCGACAGACGTCCCCGAATCCGTCACCCGTGGACCCATTTAGGGGGGGCCGGAAGAGGGCATTGTCCGCCCTCCGCCGACGCCCGGTGCGTCTGCTGCGGTCCGGGTGAGTGCACGAGATCTCCCTCTCCCTTTCCGCAGCCTCCTACTACGAGACCACTGTTTCGCAGAAGGAAACCACCGCGTCTCAGGACTCTTCGCTACCGACCACCGACTCAACCACGGCCACTACCTACTTCTGAGATGAGAGCACGGCGCGGCTCCAGGAAGTCGACGCAGTGATGACACCGGGCGTCCGGCTCCCTGCTTATACGACACAGGTACTTCCCGAAGCAAACATGCTCCGAGAGCACCTGCGCCATCCGAAACGACAGGGAGCCGGCTCGTGGGCGCCCTCCCTTAGCATCATCTCAAATTCCGTAAATATGTTGATAAATGTTTTGTGTAAATAATATCCTAGAAATTGTATTGTAAAAACCAGATGGCGTCGTTACTTCCAATTTTGGCCACAAGATCCTTGTATCGCACACGCAATTTGTTTTTGTTCTTGCAGTTTAATTTCTAGTTTTGCACAGCCATACTAAGACCTTACCTTCTCCCAGTACGACATTACTCCTTTTTTCTTGACTTCAGCGGCTATTACTTCTGCTGCGGCATGCTGTACGGCTAATGGCATTATTGAATCTTTAGCTGTTTTACTCGCAGGTCTGAAACATGTTAAAGGGGAATGGAATGGATGGATGAAAGGTTAGAGCATACCCAGACACACAAGTTCATTGTAGCATTATAAACTATGTCCGTTTATGTTGCCCTTAGTTAAATTAATCCTAAAACAGCATGTCTGAATTCACAATTCATTCAATTCACAATTCAATTCATGTCTGTAAAGTCGGTTTACGGACGATAATTTTATGTGATAACGTCATAAGAAAACATTAGATAGATGCGTCACAAGACAAACTGCTTACGCAAGTTAGCAATATAAAATTTTGGTATCATGTTTCCCAACGCGTCTCACATATTGAGGGTAGAATTCATATTGGACCACAGTATTGAGCCAATCATATTCCGGCTTCCTTTCCATTCCTAACCCCATACCGCAAAAGGTGCTACACCGCAACACCAATGAGAAGCGTCTCCGCCGCAGTGACTTGACAGAAGTCGCCATGAGGATTCGCACTGTTCTCTTCAAGCAGTCAACCGCATAACACCGCTTTAACTTAACCGCTGTACCATCATTATAATATAACTATTTAACGTGTTGGCCGACACAAAGTGACACAGAGTGACAAACAGTGGGACAATACAATCGATTTGCCGGGCGCGAGTGAGAGAAACCATCAGAGAACGCGCGTGCACAAACCTGACATCCAGAGATTCCAAGTAAGTCATCCTCTTCCCATACTTTCATTTTGCTCAATTTTCTGTGTCGTCCAATATTCGATTCCGCATAAAAATTATTTACCCGCTAAATTACACAACGCTTTATTGGTCCTTCGAGAAACCGCTAATCCAACTTCACCACGAACGTTTAGGCCGATTGTGGTGTCATACTTTCTAGCGGTGACATGAATTTATACGAACTTCAGTCTTATGTCTAAAATATGGCCCATACCATTATTATAGTTTCAAACTCAAATGGGTCCCCCGCCTGCTTGCAACTTTTATTTAATTTAAAATGGGCTTGTTTTTAGCTTTTCAGTTAGTTTTAGTATAAGGTTGCAGTTGGGTTTTTTAATTTTTTTAATTACTTTTTTTATTTCCAGCTTTTTAGTTTACAAATGTGAAAGATTTTGCAGACGATTTAGTTCTTGATACGTGTTTTTTACAATTTGTCACTTTGATTTACTTTTAACCATATAAGTTGTATATATTGTTGTAATCACCTTTTTAAAACCCTTTATTTTGATACCCCACTCGATAGGTTTTGAGAAAAAAAAAATTTTTTGAAGGCATAATATGGCGCCAAAAATCCGCAATTTAGTTTTTTTTTATTTTGATATACCCAGTATCACTCTCACAATAAATACGAATCTAACGACACCTCTCAAGCTAAAATCCATCGAGTCGTTCAGGCCGCAGAGCGTGCCAAACAATTATACAAACAAACATATAATTATACATACTCTCGAAAAACATAACCCTCCTTCTGGCGCAGTCGGGTAAAAAAACAACAGACTTAAAAAAAAACACTACATAATGATAAATTACTTTAATTTCGGAAGTCGGTGTCGTGTCCGCATTTTCGTTTTTTGACACCGACTTCCGAAATTAAAGTTATTTATCATTTTGTAGTGTTTTTTTTTTTGAAGTCTGCTTTTTTTTTTGTAAAAATATTTTTATTTATCACTTTTTAGCTGTACCTACCCCACACAAATTCAATTAACACTAATGCATTGAAGAACTGAAGACACCGACTAGAAGAATTATCAAAATTCTCATAGAAATGTCGGAGATGCAGTACATTTATGTATACAGGGTGAATTTTCCAAGTGGGCGTGGATGGCCAAATTCTAAACTATGAGGAATAGCGAAAAGTACTCAAAGCAGTCGAGGGCTCGATTTTGATGAAAACTAAAACTGCATCATTGGATTTTTGAAAAATCAATATTTCTAGCCAGGAATCGAACCTGTTGATTTTGAAAAAAAAAAACATACTGTACATCATTCGATAGTGTTCCTAATAAGGATCAAATTCTGGAAAGTAATGACATACGGCAAACTTAGGGAAAATGTTGAATTTTAATAAACTGCTTCTTATTTTAAAGTATTCATACCTACATTACGTACTTGTTCGAAATGATGCTCAATATTTTTATTAACAAACCCGCAGCGCAGTCACCTCCTCAACATTATGTTCTAAATTCAAATTTCTATTACGATTTTTGGAAAATATTCTAGTGGAATCAATAATATTGTAATGCTCAATGCACTACAATCCTTGAGACATCGAATCCAGCTATGTATTAAAAACAATGGTCATCTTTATGAAAAATTAATCAATTAAGGTTTAATAGGTAGGTAACATAACCCGCTGGCTAAATAATAACAGCCGCACAGGTCAATCCATCAGGTTAGCTTGCCGCGGTTGGTCTGTGGATGGGTGCTTTACATACCGAGACCCCTCGATGCCTCGGAAAGCACGTTAAGCCGTTGATCCCGGCTGTCATTCCTGGATCTTTGACAGTCGTTACGGGTAGTCAGAAGCTCGAAAGTCTGACAACCAGTCTTACCAAGGGGTATCGTATTACCCAGTAACTGGGTTGTGGAGGTCAGATAGATAGTCACTGCATGTAAAATACTGGTATTCAGCTGCATCCGGTTAGACTGGAAGCCGACCCCAACATAGTTGGGAAAAGGCTAGGCAGATGATGATGAGGTAGGTAACATAAGAAAAATATAAAAAAGTATTTTGTTAAAAATGAGCTCTTTCCTTTAGTTTGCCGTATATCATTACCTCCCAGAATTTGATCCTTATTAGGGACACTATCGAATGGTGTAATAATACAGTGTGTGTTTTTTTTTCAAAATCAACAGGTTCGCTTCCTGGCTAGAAATATTGATTTTTCAAAAATCCAATGATGCAGTTTTAGTTTTTATCAAAATCGAGCACGCGACTCCTTTGAGTACTTTTCGCTATTCCTCATAGTTTGAATTTGGCCATCCACGCCCACTTGAAAAATTCAACCTGTATATCTTCATACATAAGAATAGTTACATGTTTTATATACTAAAACCTTACTGAAAGTATATAGATCACTTTAGTGAAAGAATTATCAAAATTGGTTTATTAGTTTTTGAGAAAATCGCGGACATACAAACATACATACATACATACGGGTCGAATACAGAACCTCCTTTTTTGAAGTCGGTTAAAATATGTACGAAATTGTACACTGAATTAAAAAAAATTTACTACAAAGACTTCGCAGAAACCAATAATCAACGTGTCACTGCCCAGGAAGTATTCTTTCTAGCGGGCGCTATATATTTCACTAAGTAGTATTTCACTTATAGACTGTTATGGGCCAAGAAAAATGTACGATACTACTACGTACACTTTTCGTATATTTTTCTTGGCCCATAACAAAGTCTATAAGTGAAATACTACATCACTATGAATTAATGAAGATCGAGTACTGTCAATATGGCGAAGAATAAAACAATTTCAGTACTTATTAAATACACTATTCGAAGTTGATACAAGAATAAATAAGCGTTTAAAAACTAAACATGATTTTTGATTAATTTGTTTCTTTTCGAGCATCGTGCCCACGCGAAGCCGAAAACGGACAAAGTCCTTTGCGGGTGACATGTCTTCATTGATTGCCGAAATACGACTACCGGTGTCGATCTCACACTTGGTCTCAAAGTTATCTATGATGACATAAAGTACGGTTTATTACCCTTACCTCTAACAGTAATCTAAAACATCTTGTCTGAATCGTCCTCACCACTCATATAATGCGAGGTCGTCGTCGGCACCGTGCTACCGCTCACCTCCGCGTGCTTCTCTGCAGCCTCCAGTGCTAGTGCTAACTTCACTGCCTCTTTATTTTCTATCTTCCTTTCAGCAAATATTCTTGAACGCATTGCGTCATTTGTCAAACCCGATACAAACTGATCTCTTAGATTTTCCTCGAGCGTGGAACACTTACATTTGCCAAAATTACAAGTTGTTGCCAGATGCTTTAGTGCCTGTAAATATTCCATCAAGGGTTCGCCGGTCCGTTGTCGCCGCAGCCGGAACACGGAGTTCATCGATCTCAGATCGCTGCGGTTCCAAATGATCGGTAACTAGCTTCACCAATTCCTCGTAAGATTTGTTCTCGGGAAAGTCAGGGAAACACAGATCACACAACGAATAGGTGGCTTCGCCTACGATTGTTATTAACATCGGCACTTTCAGGTTATCTTTTACGTCGTTTAGTAAAATATACTGATTGACCCGGCGTATATAAGCAGGCTATTGTTTCGAACTAATATTGAACGGTTCTAACTTTCCGATTGGCATCTTAATAACAGTAGGTAAAATCGATACTGCACGCTTAACGAAAACACAAAAATATTTAATAATCCCGTACTCGTCGCCAATGCAGCGTTAATGAAAGGCGGGGGTTAGCAGCATACTAATTTATTTAAAAAATTATCAACCTACCCACCACTATACAAATATCATACCCGACATCGGTACAGTTGTGAATGGCCATCAGTTTGGTTCCGTGCCTATAACCTCAGGCGTTCTGCAAGGCTCAATCCTGGGACCTTTATTATTTATTATGTATATAAATGACAATAAGTGTTTTTTAAATACCAAATTTCTTTTATATGCTGATGACCTTAAAGCTCATACAACTGTACAAACTGTAAAGGATTGCCTCAATCTCCAGGAAGACCTGGATAGACTCGCGAGATACTGTGGTGTGAAGTCACGTACATCAGCACATCACGTATAGCACATAGTTTAAGTTAAGATAGATATGCTGTATCGTAGTCTTAGTATTTGCATATTATCACATACGAGCTATGTATATATACGTTACCAATTAAAGGAACAAGGGCAGTCAGTTGTCAGTTGACTCTTGGAGTACTACTCATCATGTTGTTTACTTAACCCCTCCTTCCCCCCTACATCGCATGGCGACCCTGCCAGTCGGGTGGACAACGTTATAGTTGCCGGAGGGGGCAAGTCAAAATCGCAGTTTAGTCGGTTTCGCACGTCACGTCGGGTCACAGGCCATGGGGAGCACAACATCCAAGGAAGAGGTCATTATCGCTCAGACGGCGGCAGGTGGTCGAAATGTCGCAGCGGTTGCGCAGGAGCAGCTAACAGCTATCAACACGATGCTGTTGTTCATTGCTGTGTGTTTGGCGGTTGTTATCGTTGGCGTGGCAGTCCGGATGTATAGAAGGTGTCACCAGAATTGGATCGAAGAGAAGATCAATCAGCGGGAGGTTCAGAAAGCTGTGCAGATGGCCTGACCGGGAGCGGACGAAGCGACGAGGGAAGTGATTTCAAAGTGAATTTAAGTGTTGTCGCGAGTGCTTGCAGTCATCGGTGAATTTAGAGACAATAGTTTTAAGTGGAAGTAGAGTTAACGTCACTGTTTATACAGCTTAAATTATTAAGGGAATCTATTGTTAAATTAGGTCCTAGTAGGCGGAAAGGCAAAAATTTTGATGGGAAAATAAGCGAAGCGAAAGCCTTATACGGTAAATTTAAGTGTATAGTTTCGAGGTCGAGCAAATTTTCGGAAGAGTTAACGCAGTTGGTAGGTAGGATAGAAAATTTGTACGCGAAAACTATAAAGTTTGAGGACGGGAACAAAATCGAACAAGAGATGGCGGCGGAAAGAGTTTCTTTGAGATCAGCTGTTGGGCGTACACACAAAAATGCTAGCGTATGGCATAGCAGTGGAATGCGCGGTCGCGGCAATAATGCTCATCATGGACGCCAGACTCAGCAAGGTCGGCGGCGTGTAGCGTGTTTTGAGCATGCGCGGGGCGATGTTGACTCAGGCGCAGTGTTAATGTCACGGAGTAGCGAAGGCGGACAGTCGAGTGAGACTCAGTTTTTTCGAGGCTAAGCATATTTTAGCTTGTGATAGTATTAACTGGGTTAATTTACTAGTGGATAGTCTAGATACGGAATGGTTAGTAGATACGGGTGCGTCGATATCAGCCGTAAAAAACAATTTCTTGAGCAATAACGCTTTGTGCTGTAAAGTAGTTAAGGAAGACTTAGTAATTAATGGTGTAGGAGGTAGTTTGCGAGCTATAGGTTATGTGTGTTTGAAGTTGGAGTACGGGCGGTGTTCGTTCGTGCATAAGTTTTATGTATTTGATGATTTGCCTTGTAAGTCGGTTGGCATATTGGGTCAGGATTTCTTGTAGAAGTATAGTGGTATTATAGATTTTTCGGAAAACAGGTTGTCTCTTAAGGATCGTGAACGGGGGACGGTTTCAATGCCGCTTAAGTCCTATAGTTACATGTTGACTGTTCCTCCGCGATGTGAGGTAGTTAGTTATTTCCCCGTTAACAGAGCAGAAGATTGTGTAGTGGTTAGGAAAGAATTGCGTGAAGGCGTTTTCTTAGCTAGTGTGATGGCTAGGCCTAGGAATGGGATGCTACCCATTAGGATTTTGAACACAAACTCTGAGGAAGTTGTGTGTAGTATGTCCGATATTGAAGTTTATCCATTAAGTGATTTCGATTGTTGTAATTTTGTGGAGTCGGAGATGGGTGTTGAGCGTGTTAAGAAAATATTTTCTTTGCTTAAACTTGACTATTTGAGTGCCGAGGAGCGATTGTCGGTTGAGCAAATTTGCGCGAAATATTCGGATATATTTCATATTCCGGGAGATAGATTAGATGTCACGAATGTGTATGAGCAGTCAATACGGTTGAAAGAGAATGTAACTCCAGTTTATAGGAGACAGTATAGAATACCTTATGTACAGAAAAAGGAGGTTGATAGGCAAGTGCAGGAGATGCTGGATAGTAATATTATTGAGGAGGCGGTTAGTGATTGGTTTAGTCCTGTTTTGGTTGTACCCAAAAAAGCAGATCGTAGTGGGGAGAAGAAATGGCGTGTGGTGATAGATTACAGGCAGTTGAACGAAAGGATACAGGATGATAAATTTCCATTGCCGAATATAAATGAAATTTTAGATTCAATGTTGGGTGCTGTTTACTTTAGTCACTGTGATTTATCGCAGTCTTATTATCAATGTGCTTTGGAAGAAAGTAGTAGGAAGTACACTGCTTTCACAACAGATAAGGGGCAGTATCAGATGTGTAGGTTACAGATGGGGTTGAAGATAAGTCCAAGTTCTTTTAGCAGGTTAATGACTGTAGCCATGTCTGGGTTGAATTATGACAGGTGTCTAATTTATTTGGATGATCTAATTATTTTTGGGCGGAATTTGGAAGAACATAACCGAAAACTTGTGTCAGTTTTTTCACGCCTGAGGGAAGTAAATCTTAAGCTAAATCCATCCAAATGTGAATTTTTGAAGAAGCAAGTACTTTATTTGGGACACATTATTTCGGCGGAAGGTATTTCACCAGATCCAGAGAAGGTTGAAGTCATAAAAGCTTATCCACGTCCATCGACGATTGATGAAGTAAAGCGGTTTGTGGCATTTGCGAATTATCATAGGAAATTTATACCGCATTTTGCTAATATAGTGGTACCTATGAATAGGCTATGTAAAAGAAATGTTGTATTTAGTTGGACAGATGAGTGCGAGAGGTCATTTTTGTTGCTTAAGGAAGCATTAATGAATCCACCGGTGTAGGATTATCCAGATTTTTCTGATAATAAAAATTTTATATTGCAAACCGATAGTTCGGGGTATGCTGTAGGAAGTGTGTTGTGTAATGGGAACGGAAAACCCGTTGCATATGCTAGTAGGTCTTTAGGGAAGAGTGAGTTAAATAATCCTATAATAGAGAAGGAGTTATTGGCAATAGTTTGGTCAGTTAAATATTTTAGACCATATTTGTACGGACGGAGGTTTGTTGTAAAAACGGATCACCGGCCGTTATTGTATTTGTTTAACATGACAGATCCATCAAGTAGGTTGACTAAGTTTCGTTTGTGTTTAGAAGAGTACGACTTTGAGGTTGAATATATTAAGGGGAAAGAAAATGTGCTAGCTGATGCGCTTTCCAGAATAGTAATTACAAGTGAAGATTTAAAAACCATGCGTGAAAAGACTATATCCGTAATGACAAGAGCGCAGTGCAAGCAGTTGAAAGAGCCAAATGTTTGTGGTACGGACTCCGTGGTATCTGGGACTGATCACCCTAGGATCGTGGAAGTTCTTAAGAGCCTATACTACCTCAAATGGCTTAGCGTGATCCTCCGTTATGTCGAAAATACTGCACCATTAACTTTGAAATAAATATATGGTAAAGTTGAGGATTAATGCTAAGTCTTATGTTAGACGAAAACACGATTTCATAAAATTTTCTCGATAGAAAATAAATCCAAAGTTACCTCTAACCCGAACAATAAACCGCTGGTATTAAAAAAATACTTCAAATTAGATCATGAAACTTTGCATACTAACTGAACTTACTTTAAAGCAGGTCTTATGTTATTTACTTTTTTATAATTACCATTATTTTCACAGTAAAAAGCAAATACCTAAACTATTGGCGCTGCCTGCCGCCCAGCACCTCACTCTGTCTCGCTCTCACTCAGTCAGCGAGCAGTATCGTATGAGCGAGATAAAGAAAGAATTTTAGCTGAGGTAGTATAGGCTCTTAAAAAACAAGGAAATGACGTTGAGATATGTTTGAATGAATGGGAGAAAATGTTACGTAACACTAATAGTAAAAAGTTATTTTCAAAGTCGCGCAATTTGGTGTATATGCCAGAAAACTCGAGTATTTATGTAAACTATGAATCTTTATCGGCATCATCGCGAGACGAGTTGTCGAAAGACATAGTCACTTTTTGTATTGGAAAAGGCATAAAAGAAGTTGTTATTTTGAAAAATCGTTATAACGTTAATTTTATTACAAGAATGGCAAAATATATGAAGGAGAATAGTAGTTCCATGTGTGGGGATTTTAAAATGTGTGTGGTGAAGGATTTACGGAGAGTGGTAGGAAAAGATGAGAAGAAAATTATTTTGAATGATTTTCATATTTTACCCACGAGTGGTCATGCAGGTATACGCAGGATGGTGAATAATATAAAGAAGTATTATTATTGGCCATCTATTGAAAAAAATGTAATGGAGTACATTGGGAAATGTGATAAGTGCAAGAAGCAAAAGTTTTCTAGACATACTAAAGAACCAATGACAATTACTACTACTGCGTCTACGTCGTTTGAGAAGATTTATTTAGATATAGTGGGGCCGTTTGATAGGGATGAAAAAGGCAATGTTTACATATTGACTCTTCAATGTGAGCTTACGAAGTTTGTGGAGGCATATCCATTGAAAAATAAATCAGCAAATGAGGTAGCAAAAGCTTTGGCAGAAAATTTTGTTTTGAGGTATAGAATACCGCAGACAATTGCTACGGATAGGGTTTCTGAGTTCATTTCAAAAGTAATGGTGGAGCTATGTAATATCTTGAGCATCAATAAGATCTTATCAACATCATATCATCATGAAAACATAGGGTCTTAGGAAAACGTTCATAAAACTTTAGGGGCGTATTTAAGGATCCAGACGAATAATAATCCATCATCGTGGAGTTCCTGGATTCCATATTGGTGTTTTTCTTATAACACAACAGTTAATACTGTGACCAAATATACACCTTATGAATTAGTTTTCGGTAAAATTTGTAGGTTACCAAGTAATCTGCAGGGTGAAAGTGTTCAACCTTTGTATAATTTTGATGATTATCCATTAGAATTTAAGTACAGATTGCAGAGGGATCAAAATGATGCGAAAGAAAATTTGATAGCAAGTAAGTTAGCAAGGAAACATTGTTATGATAAGAATCTTAATTCTATCCATCCAAACTAATATTATAAATGCGAAAGTAACTCTGTCTGTCTTTTCTTCACGCCTAAACTACTGAACCGATTTGTGTGAAATTTGGTATAGAGATAGTTTGAGTCCCGGGGAAGGACATAGGATAGTTTTTATCCCAATATTCCCATGGGATCGACACTTATGCGGGTGAAACCGCGGGGCGCAGCTAGTAGCTTATAAAGAAGGTGACTGGGTATTGGTAAAAAACGAAACAGGCAATAAATTGGAATGCATTTATAATGGGCCGTTTGAAGTTGTAAAGGACGAGTCACCAAATGTCATTGTTAAGTATAAAAATAAGATAGATGTAAAACATAAAAATAGATCAAAATTATATTGTAAGAGTGAGAATAAAAGTTTAAAATGTATAGAGGAAAAAAAAAACATTTTAATTTAGTTTTTTTTTACTTTAAGAGGGGTGATGTGGTGTGAAGTCGCGTACATCAGCACATCACGTATAGCACATAGTTTAAGTTAAGATAGATATGCTGTATCGTAGTCTTAGTATTTGCATATTATCACATACGAGCTATGTTTATATACGTTACCAATTAAAGGAACAAGGGCAGTCAGTTGTCAGTTGACTCTTGGAGTACTACTCATCATGTTGTTTACTTAACCCCTCCTTCCCCCCTACATCGCAATACTGTCTTGATAATAAGCTACATCTTAGTCATGTAATAATTATATTAATAACACAATAATAACACATTTATTTCAGATTAAAAATCCATATGTTGTTAGTAAAAGTCTTAACTTAAGTATTAACTTTACAAGAAACAAATCTACTAAATGTAAATTGTGTTATACCGCGCTTGTTTTTACTGTGAGAGATCTGGGTGTGGTACAGCCCAGAGGGTTTTTGAGCAAGCATATCCAGGGCGAGAAGTTGATAGCTGAGTAGGTCTGGCATGAGGAGGCAACACCGAAAATATATTTAAAAAGTTTCTGATAGGAGCCCCGTAGTCAGGAGTCCACTTTCAGATTTCAAAAAAGGGCCGAAAATAAAGTGATCTTCAGAGGCGTTAATTTTGGCATGATCGGGTCTGGCCTAACCCATAATGACTTAAATAGGCAAATCTGACCAAGAAATTGTGGGCTTTCCCCAAAACTGACGACTTTGAAAACTCAGATTTGGGCCATTTCTAAAAGGATATTCAGGGCGAATGAAAGTTATTCTGTGCAATAATGTTACATGTCCTGATAGTGAATATATAAATATCTGACGGGATGATGAAGCCTTTTAGCAAATATGAGGAAATTTCATCAATTCAGAAAATAACCCAAATGTAGCCATAATTTTGCATTTATCCCTAAATCAAGGAACCCAATAGCTTCGATTACTGTTTGAATTGAAAGATGACACGTTTGTGAAGATTTCTCGATATCCAGAAGCTTGAAAATAACACTTGAACGTAACGATTAAAAGTTAAGTAGCAAAATTAAAACATCGTCGGAGTACACCATAGACAAAGTTGATTATTTCAACATTTTACTATGACACCAAGTAAACCACATATTTCAAAAACATTCTCATCTTATGGGCTATCTATCAAACTAGCAACGTTTTAAAAATATTTAAAATGCGCCCTTTACCTCACTTTGTCGTATACCCTCCGATGGTGTCGCTAGTAACAGTTTTCGTTCGTTACTTCGATGTTTTCGTTAATTTAAGTAAGTATGGCTTTCCACCTTTGCCAGCTTTATCAAACAATTGACGGGCATCATTCAATATTTTTTAAAACGTTGCTAGTTCATACATCGCACTAATATTATAAAGGCGAAAGTTTGTGAGTGTGTGTTTATATGTTTGTTACTTCTTCACGCTTAAACGGCTGGACCAATTTTGATGAAATTTGGTAAGTATAGAGATAGCTTGAGTCCCGGGAAAGGACATAGGATACTTTTTATCCCGATATTCCCACGGGATCGAGACTTATGCGGGTAAAACCGCGGGGCGCAGCTAGTAGCCCATAAAATGAGAATGTTTTTCAAATATATCGTAAACTTAACGTCAAAGTAAAATTTTGAAATAATCGAACATGTTCAGGGTGTACTTTGACGATGCCCCAATTTTCTTACTTAACTTTTAATAATTACGTTCAATTGTATAAGATTTTCAAACTTCTGAATATCGAGAAATCTTCACAAACGTGTCACCTTCCAATGCAAACAGTAATCGAAGTTATTAGGTTCCTTGATTTAGGGATAAATCATTGATTATATCAATGGGATAAATGCAAAATTATGGCCACTTTTGGGTAATTCTCTGAATTGATGAAATTTCCTCATATTTGCCAAAAGGCTCCATCATCCCGTCAGATACTTATATATTCACTATCAAGACATGTAACACTATTGCACAGAATAAATTTCATTCTGTGTTTTTAGAGTCGTCAGATTTGGGGAAGCCCACAATTTCTCCGTCAGATTTGCCTATTTAAGTCATTATGGGTTAGGCCAGACCCCATCATGCCAAAATCAACGCCTCTGAAGATCACTTTATTTTCGGCCCTTTTTTGAAATCTGAAAGTAGACTTCTGACCACGGGCCTCCTAACTTTTTAAATATACTTTCGGTGTTCTCTCCTCATGCCAGACCTACTCAGCTATCAACTTCTCGCCCTGAATATGCTTGCTCAAAAACCCTCTGGGCGATATTTTTTGTCTGAATTTTAATGAGCTGCAGGGCGAACAATTATAGGATCATAAAGTTTTTAGAGGATCAATTAAATATTCCCATAACGAAAAAAACATACCTTAAAAATCCAAATTGTACAATCGCCAAATAGAGGTAGATTAAGACTTCGCAGACAACCACGTAAGGAACAGCAAATCCGGAAAACTTCGGAAAGGATAAATATTCTGGAGCTGTAGGATATGTACTGAAACAAAAATAAATGACTAAGGCCGGGTAGGTGTCCATGGCCACACGGATGAGTGCTAACGCGTGCCCGTGTTCCCGCCGTAAGCGGCAGAGGAGGACACCGTGGAGTTTTAGTGGGTTGGAGTCCCACATAACTGCACTATCTCCCCGTGGTAGTGCAGAATGCATGAGCATTTCTCCAAGTTAAAAAAAAAAAAGGTGTCCATGGCCACGTCAACTGGACGTCAACGAAAAACGAGATTATTCAAACCAAACGTGTCGTTACCTTATAGTTTGTCCACCACGACCGAACTAAAAAAAAAACTCGTGCGAACGGCGCTGGTACGACAGCAGTGCGTTTGATCATGTAACCAAACGTGTTTTGTATAGCCGGCACAATCTAGGGCCGAATTGTAGCGGTCGCGCCAAACTACTCAAAAATTCGGAATCCGGGATCCCGGCGCTCGGGTAAAGGATGAGCGGTGGACAAGCGGTCATAGTCAATATATGTATCGCCACTTGTGCGTTATCTCGTTATCGTTGGACAAACGCCCTTAGGGTAGTAGGTATTGTACAAAGACAACTGACTGACTGATTGACTTGTGGAGATAATGTGGCAGAATTTTCTAATTATGATATAAAATATTCAGCAGGTTGAATTTACAACCGTTCAAGTACTTTTAGACCCATATGTAAATTTCAAATTCTATTGTGGTCTCCACGCAAGGTGAACTTATGGTGATCGGTTGAGGGACCACTTTCCGCATGCTAGTTCTTTTTATTCCTTGAACAGGAAGGGTTGATATTCAAATAAATTAGTTTTACAAATCTTTTACTAAGAGTAGTCATTTATAGCAGTTGTAAAATTTTAACTAGGTTTTGAGATAGGGATGCCTGTCAGTCACGACTGAGGGACAACCTTTAACCGATTGTAACTTTTGAGTGGCTACTTTTACAAACTAGAGGCTGAATTTACAATTGTTTGAGAACTTTTACTAAAGGCTGACGCATTCAAAAGCTCAAAATTCAAATGTAGTCCCTCAATGGGAAAGCAAGTGGAAGAATTTAGGAAATAATTGTGAAAACTTCATGGCGAAGATAAAAAATTTGTGAAATCTATGGTGAGAAAGTCGTGGTCAATTAACTAGAACACTCAATCTGCGAACCTGAAAAAATGTTGTAACTCGTGTCTCAAAATATACTACATAATATATGTTTAACATTTTTATGTGGAATAATTGTATTAAAGAAGAAGGGTCACGACCCATAAAAAATTTACCCTGGCCCGACACAAAAGGAACGCATCTCAGTTATTTTTTATATTAAATATAACAGAAATAAATTAATGTCTTCCCAGAATTTGATCCTTATTAGGGACACTATCGAATGGTGTAATAATACAGTGTTTTTTTTTTTCAAAATCAATTGTTGATTCCTGGCTAGAAATATTGATTTTTGAAAAATCCAAAGATGCAGTTTTAGTTTTCATCAAAATCTAGCCCTCGACTCCTTTGAGTACTTTTCGCTATTCCTCATAGTTTAGAATTTAACCATCCACGCCCACTTGAAAAATTCACCCTGTATATTCCCGCCTCAGTTCAACCCGGGACAGCGTTAAGAATGCACGTGAGTGAATCATTCCGTACACTTCGTGACAATTTAATAGGAAAGTGAATAATATGTTTTTTTGTTGGTGTTTTTTTTTTCATTATGACTTCGTTGAAACGTGATAAGCCGTATAATAGCCAAAGTCGTGAAGTCATTTTTAATGTTTATCAATTTATGAGTTGAGTCGAGAGGCCACGGAGTCCACAAATATAGTTTTTGCGAATGATCACTTTCAAAACCTTCAAGAGCGAACTGCGAAGGCAATTGGTGTGTCACGTAGAAACAATAAGTGCTGTTTTGAAAGAACATGACAATGCCTTGGCTTTAGTTTAGTAGTTTTAGTTCGCCTAAAAAGTCCAGAAAAAGAAAGAACATCGAGCAAATCAGACGATTTTGTATTCTGATAGTGAGCAGTGGTGGCTAAGTGGTAACAGCCGCGACTTACGAGTTGTAGGTCGTAGGTTCGAACCCAGACAGGCGCTTTACTTTGTGTAAATAATTTCATCACCACTGCTCTCAAAACGGTGAAGAAAAACATCGTGAGGAAACCGGCATGTCCTAGAACCAAAAAATTCGAAGACATGTGACATCTGCCAACCCGCACTGGGCCCGCGTGGTGGATTACGGCCCACTCCCTCTCACTGAGAGGAGGCCTGTGTCCCAGCAGTGGGAACATTATAGGCTGATTATGTGAGACGATTTTGGAAGAGAAAGGAAAAGAAACAAATTTGATATCACCCAGAGTATCACGGAACGCTTCAATATTCTCCCAACTAGCCCACGACTATCGACATCAAGGGATGAGTCAACTATGCTGACTTTATTACGGCAGTCTTCTACAGTATGACCGAAAAAGTTACAATATGTACACTTCGGTCTAACACGCCTTTGCCCGTTACTTACGCTATCATTATTTTCCGCGTTTGACGTGTGCGTGTCAGACCACCTTTTACCATCACTTTGTTTATCACTCGACTTACGCGTGTCGACTACGTTAATCGTAGGGTTAATATTTGTGCTCGAACGTTCCTGCGCGGCAACGGGAGGTTTATTGTTTACATTACAATGAGAAGAAGCCCTCACCTCCACCAACGACTCCTCGACTAACCTGGCCCTCGCTATTAGCTGATCCAGCTCGTGCACCGCGTCGCGAGTCACTCGTTTTCTTATCCTATGATCTAATAATCCGTAAACTATATCTAGCATCATCACTTCCGGCACATCATACGGTAACTTCGTTATTAAAGCGCGCACTTTGCTAATAAACACGTCGGCCCGTTCACTATTTTGTTCAGTACCGAAAATCTCACGTAAGATTTGATATCCGGGTCGCGGCACTCCGTACATCCCTCGAAGACGTTGCAGCGCGTCGGACCACGACGCTATCGACGACTTCACGCCCTGCCACCAGACGGCGGCCTCGCCGACTAGCAGCATAGGCAGCCCCCGCAGCGCATGCTCGTCGCTGATGTCGGTGCAGTCGCGGTATACCTCGATAGCATCGATGAATGCCTCGAGCTCTTCCACGTTCTTGGGCATTTTCATTTTAAATGGCGCAGGTTTTAAAAAACAACCTTTTATTATTTAAAACAATAATAATTTAAAAGGTTGTTTTTTTTTAACACTTTGAATTTTGAATTATTGTAAAAAATATATTTATGTTATGATTAAATGTAATAATTAAGTGCAGAAATGTGTATTTTATTTTCTAAAATTATTTTTTTAAAGTAAGTCAGGCTAAAAATGTCTTTTTAGTAACAAAAATCAAATCGCGATAACAAATAAACTGCTGGAAATTAAATGAGAAAAACGCTCAGTATAAGTTTATGATATCAATTAATGAAATTAAATATTACTACTTAGTCAATAGATATTTATCTTTATTTAAAATTTCAACAATTTGGTCTGTATCGTAACATTTTGACCAAATGCAAGTTTTAATTTTCGTGTAACTTATTTTTTTTTACCAATAAAACAAATCCATCTATATATAAATATACCTTCAATGCACATACGCTTTTTCTTAAAAAAAATGTTTCCAAATTTTTTTTTTATAATTTTATTGTCATGGGACAACCGAAAAACCACCTGCGCCATTTAAAATGAAAACGCCCTCTTCGATGACCCGTCAAAACGCGCCATACACTTTGCGAAGTTGCCCGACCATCGCGGGGTATCACGCGTATCGGGTATCCGTGGTGATGATGTGCACGGTTCATCCTTGTTCGCCAGTATGCTCTCAATGAGAATGCGATTTGCTTCCGCTTGGTTTCTTGTTATATTGCACACAAGGGTCTGAAGCATCTCCTCAGACATGGTGATGTTCGGTGACGATGATGAAGATGCGACCACCGTCCTATTTTGCTCCGCGTCCGTGTCGGATTCCGACCCACCATCTCTTCCGGTACGTTTTTTTGTTGGCTTCGGCGGCATGGTAACAGGGCACTACCTCTGCTGTTACTCGCTCGAACAACACGGGTGATGGTTATATGGGTGGTAATATTACCACCCATATAACCATCACCCGTGTTGTTCGGAATTAGTAACGGAATTAGTAACGAATACGTTGTTCGTTACATATGTAACGAACAACGTATTCGTTACTAATTCCGTTGCACGAAATGAAAACGTTGATTGTACTTTTCTTGTTCGCGCCAAAACACTACGCGCGGTAAATCCCTCGCGCGCGCGTCTGTTAAAATTTTTGGCGGGAAGTACAATTTTTGGCGGGAAGAGTGGACTCGCCCGAAGTTTTGTCGATTGTTTTTGCACTGTTTGTGGAGATATTTACATAAAGCACTATCGGAAAGGGTTCACTGTATGTGTTAGCACGATAGGATTTAGCACTTATTGTCACTGTTTGTATTTTACGAGTTTTTCACTCAAAACTTGGCCGCGAGTTGGGCGTCACTTGTAAAGAATGAATGTATCTCAGGGGTTGTGTATTGGTCTATTTGAAATTATTAGAACGCACGATTTAGTAAAAGTATATAATTGTAAAACAGGGCACAAACAGGAAAATGGGTAAAATATATATGAACAAACAAAACTATTTAATTCGCGAGCGTGGCGTACGGACTCGCGTTCTCTCGTCCACTATTGGTTAGCGCAGGAGCGCGGGCGAGGGTGTATGCTCCCCGTTCCCGCGCATAAGGGCACGTTCACACACATTCTAAAAAAGGCCGTGTTACACTTGTCAATAAAAAGTACGAGATTCGAGAGAGAGTACGAGTCATTTTATTATGAAAAATACAGGACAAAAAAAGTCATCACCAAAAAATGTGAGAATCCCTTTAGCAATACGATACCCCTAATAAACATAGAATCTGATTCGAAGAAACAGTACTCAATATATTTATTGCTTCCACATGTGAACTTAGGTGGTAGGTTTTACAGAAATATTTCTTGTAATACCTAAGTGTGTTAAAAAAATGTGTCTGACAAAATTATGTCTACTCTATACAACTTTGTCCTTAGAAATATAATAAAGTTGATTATTGGTAAAATTAAGCGTTCACAAAAAAAGAAAACTGTGTTAAACTTTAGTGACAACATTTTTACAATTTCTGACGTGGCCGCCGTTTGTATAAAAGTTCGGGTTAAATAAATAAATGCTACAACATGGAACATTCAAACGGGACGTTGAAAAGAAATTATTTTTTTATTTACTCTCTATTATGTTTTACGTCAAGGTTTTTGTTTCACAAATTGACTCTGAATATACTCGTAAAATAGAGTAATAATATTATGAATTTGTTTTGCCAGAGTTTTGGATCACTCCGCCTGCACCATAGGAGGATTGAGTGTTCTAAATAAACCTTTATAAAATCCAAATAAACCGTTAAAATCAATTGAATATTTGTGAATAGTTTTCAGAAATTTAATACAATTATTCCACATAAAAATGTTAAACATATCGCACCTTCGGTGCAACAAAGTCACAACAGCTCATTTTTTAATTTTACAGGAGTGGACTTTAAATTTTTTTTTCGCATTTATTTCCTCATTTTTTCGCATTTATAACCACAAAGGCACCTGCGCCATCTAGTAGAATTTTGAGATACTTTCGCGGATGTTTTTGTTGCCTCAAGTATAGGCATGGTTCAGAGACAATAATTTAGCATACTTACCTCAATTTTGCAGTTGGCTATTTGTGACTTTGTTGCACCGAAGGTGCGATATAACTAGTATATTTTGAGGCGAGTTACAGCATTTTTTCAAGTTAGCAGATTGGGTGTTCTAGTTAATTCACCACGACTTTCTCACCAAAGATTTCACAATTTTTTTATCTTCGCTATGAAGTTTTCACAATTATTTCCTAAATTTTTCCTTGATTTCGTAAAAATATATTAAACTTTTAAAAAGGAGCACTCAATCCACACGCATATAAATAGGGGAACATTAAGTTATGCGTTCACACATAAACAAGTATGTAACCGTTTCCTTCCGAAGATCAACTTGCGGGAGACCTGTACCAGGAGTCGGGACCGAAAACCCACTTCATTATGTAAGTACCCATACGCCTCACATGCCAGGTCGCATTGTGTGTACACACGGCTACACATCAAGCTATACATTTCCAGTTTTAGCTGACCTTGCGTTGTATAGTTGTTGTCTTTCTATATTTAATGTCTGTAATTTATATGGTGTACATAATAAAGAGTATTCTATTCTATTCTATAGGTTTTTCGTACAATCACAAGTCGGCAGTCGGCTTATACTGGTTATCATGTATAGTTTGAGGTGTAGCCGTGTGCACAAACAAGAAAATTTATTTTCGAAGTAAAATTGTACATTATGGTAATGCAAGCGTCGTAGTGATAAAATTGTTTTATTTTCCTTAGAATTTTGTAATTTTCAGTTTTTTTTTTAAATAATAATATAAACTTTATTGAGACTAATTACTTTTGTTACAATAAGTAGTAAATGTATGTCACAAAAACAATTGGTTGTAAAAAGGTGTCTCGAATGGTGGAAACCCTGCCTCCTAAATTAGGGGAAACCTGTTTCTTAGGAGATAGTGTTCTAGGTACTGTTACTTTGCACAGTCTTCTTCATCGCACCTTGTTCGTAGTGAACCTAATTAATACACGAACGGTGTAATAAGAGAAAATAATACTAATGATAATAATAATACTCTCGGATTCCATAAACCATAGATCCCTCTCCTCATCCGAAAGCTATAAGTATGTAGCCACATTTCATCACAGCACATTACCACGTTTTTGACATCTCATAAAGAAACGCGGAGGCAAACAGCCCTGAGAAGAACTGACACCACGTTTTGACAACCTCGTTAAAGAAACAGGAGTATCAGGAGTTCAGGACTGCAGATGCCACACGCCACCGCGCCGCACGTATAAATAAAATCGCATTCAATTCTGGCATGAAATTTTTCCATCATTCAAACATGACTGCGTCGAGTGAGGGGGTGTGATAAGAAATCTTAAAAGATATGTACAAGGACGTGCAACTCTGTGTTTAGACGAAGCAAACCTTGCATGCAATAATTGCCTTCAATATAAGTTGCATGGATTTATTGAATGACAAAACTTGAATTCAAATATTGTAAGCCATTTCATGGAAACAGCACACAAATGTAAACACATGCAATTCTTGAATGGCAACAATTGAACGTGATTTATAGCATGCGACTATTGCTCTTGAACGTTCTAGAAATTTGCACCATGTAAATGGGGCTTTAAGCTACTACTTACGTCTGAAAAAATCCTTTGAATACTAAATTTGTGCCGGTACCCACAAGTGTGCCGATTCCACCTGCAAGATATTATTTTATAAAGTACATAGAAAGAACACATCAGTAGAGTTTTAACGGAGACGATTCAGGAACATTGGTTTAAATTAGTATAGTTGGGTAGTAAGTGATAGCTGAAATTATATTTTGACCCCTTAACTTTGGACCACTATTTACAGCTCAACCTGTATGAACAGTTCATGCTACACCGCCGTGCGGAGTCCGTGTCACTATGAGAATCTTTTTCCCTGCAAATCGAGCAGATAGTGACTCCACTACGGCATCATTCTTTGTCTGTCTTCAATAGAGTTATTTTTTTGTTGCTAAATTAAAATAAATAATTAAAATAATTACCTACCCATAGTTGCTGAAAACGTAACCGCACAAAAATAACACGATGTTGTATCACTTGCAAATTGGTCACCATCAGCTGTCTTTTCATATACAACAATTACACCTTGCTATAAATAAATAACAATAGATTCGAGTTAAAATATTGCATAACAAGAATGTATTATAAAGAACGAGGTAACTACTCTCAATGCTGAAAATATAGATTTTTTGACTGTTTAGGTGCTTGTCGTCTGTTTGTCTGATCATATTTATGTTCTAACATCACGCAAAGACTGCTAGGACAGATTCTGTTAAAGTTTGGCAGAAATGTTCGGTTCTCTATCCATTTGCATAAAAAAAGACCTAATATAACTTGGCATACTTTTGTTTTTCCGATTTATATTTTCGCATAACGGTATGCAGATGATATGGTGCTGCTGAGTCCCTCGATTGATGGACTCAGACGGATGCTGGAGATATGTGAGAGATACGCCACGTCTCATGGTTTGTTGTACAATGTACGGAAGAGTGAGCTTGTGGTGTTTAGGGTTGGTACTAAGAAGCCTAAGACAGTTCCTCCGGTATTTCTGTATGGTGTACCACTAAATAGAGTGTCGCATTTTAGGTACCTTGGCCACATAGTAAATGAGGACTTGAATGATGACAGTGACATTGAAAGGGAGCGAAGAGCGTTGTCGGTCCGATGTAACATGCTGGCCCGTAGGTTTGCACGATGTACTAGAGAAGTGAAACTCACTCTGTTCAAGGCGTTTTGCCAGTCTTTCTACACATGCAGCCTGTGGGTTAGACATACGCAGAGGGCCTACAACGTTCTTCGCGTCCAGTATAATAACGCTTTTAGGGTGGTGTTGGGGCTCCTGTGGTTCTGTAGCGCATCGGGGATGTTTGCGGAAGCAGATATAGATGGCTTTCATGCTATTATGCGAGAAAGAACAGCATCCCTGATGCGTAGGATTCGGGAGAGCACCAACAGCATTTTAAAGGTGATATCGAATAAGCCAGATTGCCCGTTCCTGGGGCACTGGACCCGTATGCACAGCTGCAGGTCTGGTGCAGCGGGAAGCGGGCACAGTCATAATGATATTCATATTATACAGGTTTATGAATTAGTGTTTTTATATTTCATTTTAGTTTTGTCTATTTTGTTTCACTTTTATTTTACTGAGAATGTTACTAACGTAGTTTTATAAGTGTTACTAACAACAATATGAGCCATTTGTGCTCGAATTAAATAAATAATAGTAATAATAATAACAGCTTACACATAATTTTAATAAATTTACGCAAAATTGTATGTAGGTATGATCTTTATCATTTATTTAGATAAATAAGTATTCGGGCCAATTTTTAAGTTTATAGAACAAAGGAGCAGTGGTGGCCCAGTGGTAAAGGAGAGCAGTGGTGGCCCAGTGGTAAAGGCCGCGACTTACGAGTTAGGTCGTAGGTTCGAACCCAGACAGGTGCTATACTTTGTGTAAATTATTTCATCACCACTGCTCTCAAAAACGGTGAAGGAAAACATCGTGAGGAAACCGGCATGTCCTAGAACCAAAAATTCGAAGACATGTGACATCTACCAACCCGCACTGGGCCCGCGTGGTAGATCATGGCCCACTCCCTCTCACAGAGAGGAGGCCTGTGTCCCAGCAGTGGGAACATTATAGGCTGATTATGTATGTATGTATGTAGAACAAAGGAATCAGATTTTTCAAATAAATTGTATCCCCGCTTTCATTCATCAGTGTGGGTAGGTGGCGCTGTTGTAAACAAAGAATCTGACAGTGCTCCCGTAAATTAAATTTCTAAAAATACTAAATGTGCTCAACAGACAGTGAATCCAAACTAATATTATAAATGCGAAAGTAACTCTCTGTCTGTCTGTCTTTTCTTCACGCCTAAACTACTGAACCGATTTAGATGAAATTTGGTATAGAGATAGTTTGAGTCCCGGGGAAGGACATATGATAGATTTTATCTCGATATTCCCACGGGATTGACACATATGCGGGTGAAACCGCGGGGCGCAGCTAGTAGTGCATAAAAGTGAAAAAGGACACCAAAAGCAACTACTGTAGTGTTATCAGTGACATTAATAGTGTAATAACTATAAAAAGTTGACATCTAAATTATGTGTACGAATGACTAACAAATCAGTGTAAACTGCCAATAAATTAAAAGAAAGAAGTGTGTGAAGACTCCAAATCCGGCATAGTAAAGAAAAATCTAAAGTGAACTTGAACTATCATAAGAAATCTACAAAATCTAAAATTGTCACACTACAGATTCGTTTTTTATTTGAAATACAGCGACAACCACGCCATCTCGTAACTAAGTCGTGAACTGACATGACTAATCGATAACAAATGACGGAAAGTGTTGCAATTCCAAAAATAATAAATAACACTCATTTGAATGAGTATATAATATCGATACCTTTGGGTAGAAAGGTCGTATAAACCATTTTGGCCAAATTGAGTTATATATACCATTTTTCTCAGAATTTTTTTCTCTATCGATCTGTATATACGAAATGCAGAAATTCGCACAAAAATGGTTAATACGACCCAGAAATTTTCGGTCATAGCCTCGTAAAAAAGGTAAATTTTCAATGTAAAAGCCGAATGTTTTTTTTTTGTAGTTTGGTTATGATGTAATGACCATAATTTATATTAACTCAGGGCGTAAAAATAGTCGTTAATTGTAAATGGTTTATACGCCCTAACGTGTTAAATGCATTACCTAAACATAGTTTAAATTCGACGTCGTAAATCCAAAGGCAGTTCGCGACGTTGGTGTATAAACCATGTTCATTGCAAGAAGCACTTTACGACCGACACACAAGGCTCGCATTTGGCGCGCAGCGACAAGCAGAAGAGCGAGCGGGATAGACAGATACCGGCGCATTTGTTTACTTCGATACCTTTGGGTAGAAAGGTCGTATAAACCAAAACCCGACTTTTCAGGAGAGCAGAAAAACTATTTTTTTTTACATAAAAATTCATAACTTTTTTGTTTTTGAAGTTATAAAAAAATGATCTATGAGAAAGGTTCTTAGAATTTGCAAATGAAAAAAGTTAAATCATCAAAACCTATCTATCTTCTTTAGTTTTAAAGTTAGCTTGGATTTACGCCTAAGAAAAAATCAATTCTTGGTTAATACACCCCATGAAAATGTACTTTAAAAAAACTGTATAAGTCGTATATCCATTTTTGGTAAGCTTATGGTCACATTTACTGTCGTAAAAACCCATATATGTAGTTTTTTTTTGTATTAAAAACCATTTATAATCATAGATCAATTGAATTCTGACTAATAAACAATCCTGTTACCCTAAGAATTAGTAGGAACTCAATTATTATTATTCTAATACCCAATAACGGTCGATTCAAATAAAATAAAACCACCTGAAATACGAAATCAACATTTACTATTATTTCAATAATGGTACAACATACCTAACAGGTTTAACATTTTTAAATTGAAAAAAATATTTATAACAACTTAAACTGAAAAGTGAAATAAAAAAATCTATTTAATCATAAAAAAACAAAAATTATTCTATTAAAAATTAACTTCTTCTAAATTAAAGTAATCAGGCATTTTAGTCATTTATAAAATTATGACTTGATCGTTTTTTTAACTTTTGTACATATTTAGATGTACTTAATTCAATAAATTATTGAATTAAGCCTTTGTACTAAGGCTTAGTTACTAAGTAATTTATTGAATTGCAACTAAATAATAAAAATAAAAAAAAAACAATCAAGCACTAAACGTAACTAACTTATGTACTAAAAAGTAACTTATTTATGATTTTGTACCGATTCATAATTAGTTTAAAATTATTTATGAATTGTCACTATAAATTATTTTAATTATTATTATAAATATTTTCAAACGAATTATGAATTGAGAAACACATTTTCAAAAAATAAATTTAGGTGACAAAGAATACAATCATTTAACATGGTCTTGTTTTTTTACTAAATAATATTTTGCTAACGAACGAAATGTGAAATTACGTAAATAGGAAAAGTTATTATTCTGTTATAATAATAATTGTATTATTCAATTAGCTCTTCCTCGTCTTCTTCGTCGGTTAGCGTAAGAGAGTCGGCCACATTTCCATGGGGTAAGTTTAAATAATCATGGTGGTACCATGGTTAGTAAAAAAACAAGACTATGTTAAATGATTGTATTCTTTGTCACCTAAATTTATTTTTTGAAAATCTGTTTCTCAATTCATAATTCGTTTTAAAATAATTTATAATAATAATTAAAATAATTTATAGTAACAATTCATAAATAATTTTAAACTAATTATGAATCTGTACAAATTAATATCATAAATAAGTTACTTTTTAGTACATAAGTTAGTAACGTTTAGTGCTTGATTGTTTTTTTTTAATTTTTATTATTTACTTGCAATTCAATAAATTACTTAGTAATTAAGCCTTAGTACAAAGGCTTAATTCAATAATTTATTGAATTAAGTACATCTAAATATGTACAAAAATTAAAAAAACGATCAAGTCATAATTTTATAAATGACTAAAATGCCTGATTACTTTAATTTAGAAGAAGTTAATTTTTAATAGAATAATTTTTGTTTTTTTTTATGATTAAGTAGTTTTTTTTTATTTCACTTTTCAGTTTAAGTTGTTATAAATATTTTTTTCAATTTAAAAATGTTAAACCTGTTAGGTATGTTGTACCATTATTGAAATAATAGTAAATGTTGATTAGAAGGTATTGTAATACTTAATAAATGTTGATTTCGTATTTCAGGTAGTTTTATTTTATTTGAATCGACCGTTATTGGGTATTAGAATAATAATAATTGAGTTCCTACTAATTCTTAGGGTAACAGGATTGTTTATTAGTCAGAATTCAATTGATCTATGATTATAAATGGTTTTTAATACAAAAAAAAACTACATATATGGGTTTTTACGACAGTAAATGTGACCATAAGCTTACCAAAAATGGATATACGACTTATACAGTTTTTTTAAAGTACATTTTCATGGGGTGTATTAACCAAGAATTGATTTTTTCTTAGGCGTAAATCCAAGCTAACTTTAAAACTAAAGAAGATAGATAGGTTTTGATGATTTAACTTTTTTCATTTGCAAATTGTAAGAACCTTTCTCATAGATCATTTTTTTATAACTTCAAAAACAAAAAAGTTATGAATTTTTATGTAAAAAAAAAATAGTTTTTCTGCTCTCCTGAAAAGTCGGGTTTTGGTTTATACGACCTTTCTACCCAAAGGTATCGATATTAATACGACCTGTTATTTCGACATTGAAGTTACTAAACAGATAGCCAGTTGGCCAACTCGTCAGACTTCGACGTAAAGAGGCTCGGGTTCGAAACTCACCACTAGAAATTATTTTTGAGATACAAAATTATTTGAACAAAATTAAACATGAACTTCTTATCGATGCTTCCGACAACAAAGGTCGTAAACACCAAAATAGCACTTTTGGTAATCAACGAAAAACAAATAATAATTTCGTTTTTGGCTTATATCTTTTTAACTTTAAAAGTTGTAAAATTGTGTTCTATACAAGAAATACGTAAAATACGATGGTGTTTCATAATATATTATTGCTATTTATGTCAAAGCCTTATTTTAAAAGTTAGCTTGGACATACACCCCAGAAAATTCAAGAAGTTGGTATTTACGACCACTAACAAATCAATGGAGAACGATTTGTCTAACGGAAGTTAGAAGTATGCACCAGTTTTTAAATACAATAGTTCTGGGTTTGGTTTTAAAAACCATATACTGAAATAAAAATGAGTGTAAACACCACGATCTGATACGATGGTATGTAACAAACATGGAAATATCTGAAGCAAATCAATGAATTTAAGACTGTAAGTTGAGTTTTCATTACTTGTAATAAAAACCATAAAATAAAACACAAATTGACATAATTAAAAAAGGTTTTTTCATACGACGACGAGTTATAGAAAATCAGGTCTTCAAATTTCTGATTAATAATCTTCTGTCATTGGATAGAAGATTCAATCAATCAACTCAGCCCATCGCAGTCCACTGCTGGACATAGGCCTCTCCCAGACTGCGCCACAGCACCCTGTCCTCCGCCTTCCGCATCCAGTCGACCCCAGCCACCTTCTTTAGGTCGTCCGTCCATCTAGCGGGGGGGCGTCCTACAATACGCTTGCCGGTACGCGGTCTCCACTCCAGGACTCGCCTGCTCCACCGGCCATCAGTCCTTCGACAGACATAGCCAGCACACTGCCACTTCAGTTTGCTTACTCTGCAAGCTATGTCGAAAACTCCGGTTCTTTTCCGGATAATTTCATTCCTGATTTTATCCTTCAAAGAGACTCCGAGCATAGCTCGCTCCATAGCGCGCTGAGCGACCTTGAATTTGTGGACCAGCCCGACCGTCAGTGTCCACGTTTCAGCACCGTATGTCATGACGGGCAGGACGCACTGGTTGAAGACCTTAGTCTTCAAACACTGCGGGATAGGTGACGAGAAGACTTGACGGAGTTTTCCAAATGCTGCCCAACCCAACTGGATCCTTCTGTCAGCTTCCTTCTCAATGTTGTGTCTACCGAGCTGGATGACTTGCCCTAGGTAGACATACTCCTTCACAACTTCGAGAAGCGACCCTTCGATGTGGATTGGACTCGGCAAGACTTGCGAATTGTACATGACTTTCGTCTTGTCCAAATTCATGCCGAGGCCAACACGCCGGGAGGCTCCATTTAGGCTGTGCAGCATTTGGTCTAGCTGTTCCAACGTCTCTGCCATTATGACGATGTCATCGGCAAATCGAAGATGGGAGATGTACTCGCCGTTAATGTTGATACCCTGTCCAGTCCAGTCCAGCGTCTTGAAAACGTCTTCCAACGCGTTGGTAAACAATTTAGGGGATATTACATCCCCCTGTCTCACCCCCCTGAGCAGTTGGATGGGGCTGGTTTTCTGATTCTGGATCTGGACAGTCATCGTTGCAGCGTCATACAAACATCTCAACACATCGATGTAGCGCCAGTCAATTCGACATCGTTGCAGAGAGGCCAGAACTGCCCATATTTCGATGGAGTCGAAGGCTTTCTCGTAGTCCACAAATGCCATACACAGCGGCTGATTGTACTCCTCCGTCTTCTGTACAATTTGTCGTACAGTATGGATGTGGTCTACGGTACTGAAGCCTTTCCAAAAACCGGCTTGTTCTGGCGGCTGGAACTCGTCAAGTCTCCTGGCGAGACGGTTCGTGACGACCGACCCTCGAGAACAGCTTGTATACGTGGCTCAGAAGTGAGATGGGTCTATAGTTCTTCAGTAAGGATTTGTCACCTTTTTTGAAGAACAGAACCACCGCACCTCTGCTCCACGCCTCGGGCGTTGTACCCTCTTGGATAACGGAATTAAAGAGACTCGCTAGCTCCTTCAGGACTTAAGCCCCGCCCGCTTTAAGGAGCTCTGTCGTTATTCCGTCATCCCCAGGTGCCTTGTTGTTCTTTAACTGCTCGAGAGCCACCCTAATCTCGCATTGGTCGATATCCGGGATGTCCTCCGTGTAGTGGCGCGTTAATTCGGCTCGATGGTCATCTGCACTATGCCCCGCTGGTTTCATCGTCCGTGTTGAGTACAGGTGCCCATAAAAATCCTCGACTTCCTCGAGTATCTCAGACTTCGAAGTCACGATTCTGCCATCCGCAGTTCTTAGTTTCGTCAGATGGGACCTCCCTAATTGCTGAGCGAACACTTTCGACCCTCGGTTCTGCTCAATCGCGTCCTTAATGTCACGGGTGCTGGAGCACCGAAGGTCTCGTCGCGTCAGCTTCCTAATTTTTAGGTTTAAGGCCCTCTTATCTGACGAAGACGGCTGCATAGATGGCAACTCTCGTCTTTCCCTCATAAGTCCGAGAGTTTCCGAGGAAAGTTTAGACACCTTACTTTTTCGCTGCGACGGGAAAAACCTGCGGGACACGTCGCGTAGTGCTTTGACCACCTCGTCAGCTTTCTCGTCAATATTGCCTGTGGTTTCCAACAGGGCGAATCGATTTTGAAGTTCCAGTTGGAACTTTTCGGATCCTAGAGCGGCTTGGAGCTGCGTAGGTCGGAGTGTAGGCCTCATCATGCGGAGTCTCTCAGCTCTGAAATTGATATTCAAAGTGCCTCGGACAAGCCTGTGATCGCTTCCGGTATTAAACCTACTAATCACGGAGACATCTCTAAATATATGCTTCCGATCCGTCATGATGAAGTCTACCTCGTTCCTTGTCACGTTATCGGGGCTTTGCCAGGTCCACTTCCTTTGGGGTTTCTTTTCGAAAAACGAATTCATTAAGTCTTCTTAATGAATTCGTTTTTCGAAAAGAAACAGGGGCTCTTGCCCCTGCAACTCCAAAAAAGTTGACCAACATTTGCCCTCTGTGATTCCTGCGTCCCAAACCGAACGGTCCGACTTTAGATTCACCGCGTTCTTGTAATCCCACTTTGGCATTGAATAAAAGATTATTAACCAGAAATTTCCTCCTCCTCCATAATTATACTCGGCGAAAGACAAGTGCAGCAATACTATCAAAGATTTACACCACAGATATTTACTAGAAATGTGCATCATCGGATGGTTTTTGTACCTCAATAATAGTCATGACCAAAGCAGGCCATAATAATTATCTATGGATGTTTTTTCTGAATTATTAGATACGAACGTAAAACACAATTACTAGAAATCCAGTGAGTAGCGCCATTTATTTCTCAGAAAAATTAAACATTTGAATTTCTTAACGGGGTGTAATTGCGACATATTTATACTTTTTGTGTTACGACCCCTTTTTAGTATGAAAATATTAACAAAATTAGGAGTACGACCTACATAATTCAATTTTCAAACCAATTCTCCAAGACCAAGTGACATTACGACAATTGTTTCTCAGCAGAGCTTACGTTTTAAAAATGATTGTGGGGTGTAATTACAATTAATTATGTATTCATGTTTTTACGACCGACAGCTGTTTGTACGTTGTATTATACGACCTGCATGGTTATTCAGTTCTAAGCAATATGAGTTATACATACCCTCTTTTCTAAAAAATCTTGATTATACTAGTAAAAATTTTGGGTGTAAAAGTATTTTTTTTAAGCGAATATTTTTTTCACATTTTTAGATCGACGCAGCGCCAAAAATTAAGTAGGGCTGCATTCTTAACTCATTTTCGCCAAAATGGCGTTTACGACATTTGTTGCCGGAAGCATCGTTATAAAATATTACGTTCCGTCGCACACGCTCAGAACCAGAGGACACCAGTATTATATCACAAACAATGAACGAAACCATTTATAGCATGCCTGACTTGTCCGAGAACGAAGATGACTCACAAATCAAAACATTGACAAATGAAATCGAAAACTGACATCCCAATTAAACGGCGCGCAAAAAGAAATTGAAATACTGTCATTAGAGAATAACAACTTAAAGCGGAATCAGCCGCCTACGTCATCCTGGAATGCGAGGCTGTGGCTTCTCAACGCGAAAAAATCCTCGGAACAGTGAGGTCGCTCCGTGAAGCCTGCGAAGCTCCCAGGAAGCTTCTGTGCTTCTGGATGGAGCTAGGCTGGCTCTGTTAGCCAGAATCCCTACGCATAACGGACCAAATGGAAGTCTAAGTGCGGAAAAGGGAGCCCCATCATCATCATCATAACAACTTAAAGCAAACAAATGATGAATTACGTAAAAGAAACGAGCTTCTCAAAAAGATCAACAGCCCAGCTAAACTAAGAGCTACACCCAAAAAAATCCATAAAACGATGTTCAAACACAAAGGAGATACAAACGGAAACAAATATGTATAACAGGTTCTCCTAGTAAAAGTCCACAAACTAGAGCTTCACAGAGAAATTCTCAAAAAACATCGCAGAAGAAGCAAAACAATAAACAGTTCTCAGCAGACAAACCAAACACAAATATGGACTGTTCTATAAACACGTCAAAAAAGGAAACAACTCAAAGGATGGACACAGAGCCTACCAAATCAGAATCCACTAGAAATAAATTATGCATTGTCAGTGCCAATAAAATAAATAATATTCTATCCATCGCAGAGGACACATTTCAAAACTGTCAGATATGTCACTACATCTCACCAAACTGTGGATTATTAAAACTTATTAGTTACCTACATCAAAACATTATGGACTACACAATAAATGATCATTGTTTCATTTTAGTTAAAGAGGTAGACTTCCAAAATATCAATAACTATGTAGAAATAATAATAGAAGTAAGGAAGAATTATTTTATGTGTTCCCACCTTTAAATTAAGTAATTACTCGATTATGTTTAATTGGCGCATAGAGACTTTTAACAATTTATTACATCTTGATTTACAAACGTACGGCTACGCAACTGCATTTGACTCCAATTTGGATCTACTATATGATTTTACTATGTTCTCAAAAATCAATAGAAAGATAAACAACCGTGGAATGCGCAATATATTTCACTGCTCACTATATCTAAGAGCTGAACGACAGAATGTGAAACTATAGTTAGTGAAAATGTTAACACCGTGTCTCCGAGTCGTCAGTTTTTTCTTTGATTACATGTATCCGGCAATGTTTTGGTGTAACACATGTGTTACACCAAAACATTGCCGGATTTCTAAACAAATCAGACTTATTAAATATTTACATTCAAGAATTGTTAAGTAAACAGAAAGTTATGGACGTAATATGTACAACCGAGCATTTTATAATGTCAGGCCAAAAAAATTTTTTATATGGCCCTGCAAGACGGCACACTTTTTGTGCGATCGAGTCTGCGGCGCACAAAAAGTCTGCATGGCGTGCAAAAAGTCGGTCGCGGATTTTTCACAGACTCAACGCACACGACGCACATCTTCGATCATTTTGTCGGCAGAGCTGTAGGGACGTAGACGCTATGGAAATCGTGCAGAGATCGCGAAGTATTATTTTGTACATCAAGTACAGAAAAAGAAGAAGAAATAGAGAATTTTGGGTACATCCTATACTTTCGGAAAGATTACTGAAGGGACAGTTCCATACTAAACATTCAATTCTGAAACAACATCCGGCAATTTTTTTCAAATTTTATAAAATGTCTGTTACTACATTTGATGAGTTGCTATTTATTTTGAGACCTGCTTTGACTCATTCAGAAAGAAGAAGTATCATAAATTGCTGGTCTGTTTTGTATTTCTTGAATTAACATAGTTACATCGACCTCTGGCGCCATGATAATATATTTACGTCCACCCCTAGCAAATGCAGATTGCCGACTAAGGGTCCGTTCACACAGACCGGCTCGGAGAGCATCGGCGCGCATTTTTCTTTTCACACAGACCGGATCGTATACGCTTGGAGTTGGTCGGAGTGGAGCCGCCAACTATTTCACATAGACCGGCTGGAAGCTATCTGAAAGCGGATGCGCTCGGAGCCGGTCGGATGCGCTCGCAGCCGGTCGGATGAACTCGCAGCCGGTCGGATGCGCTCGGAGCCGGTCGGATGCACTCGCAGCCGGTCGGATGCGCTCGGAGCCGGGTGGATACACTGCAAATGGCGGTCGGCGTGGGGCGGCGTGCACGCAATCGGAGCCGATTGGCTGCGCGAGCGAGAAAGAGCACGCAATCGGAGCCGATCGGCTGCGCGAGCGAGAAAGAGCACTCAATCGGAGCCGATCTGCTGCGCGAGCGAGAACGAGCACGCAATCGGAGCCGATCGGCTGCGCGAGCGAGAAAAAGTACGCGATCGGAGCCGGTCAGCTCCTCTTATTATTTCACACCAAGCGCGTTGAAGCATTCTTAATGACAAAAGCAGTGCACATGCAAAAATAAACCTTACTACAAATACTAAAAACTCTGTTTTCAACGTGATAAGAATCTGCTCTCCTCTCCGAGCCGGTCTGTGTGAACGGACCCTAAAGTGTGTGCCGTCTTCGTTAGCGCGCGTTGAAGCAAACGTTCAATTTTTTTCACACACTTTTTGTGCGGAGCGGCGCGCCGCGGCGCGCGTGGTGCGGTCTGCCCGAATTACACGGATTTTTTGTGCGCCGGACTTTTTGCGCGTCGTGTGCGTTACTGCATATTATTGCATAGGTTCTATTTTCACAGACTAAAAAGTGCGTCACGGATAGTTTGTCGTCTGCGCAGGGCCTATAATATACCTAATTACAAATTAACGGCATGCTATGCTAGGCAGAATAAAAAACGTGGTGGTGTCTGCATCCTAATAAAAGTTGGGCATGCGTATAAAGAACTACCTGACATAATGAAATGCTCGATATCAGGAATTATGGAATGTTGTGCCGTTGAATTACCTTTACAAAGAATTATATTTATATGTGTTTATAGACCTCCTAAGCTGTGTAACCTAAGTAAGTTTTATGAAAATTTAGATCTCACTTAAAAAAAAGTGTGTATTAAGCCTTTCAAAAAAGTAATTTTATGTGGAGACTTTAATATAGATGTTTTAAACAGGAATAGAATGACGTTAGAATTTGAATGCTTTCTTAGGAGCTACAACATGAAACTAGAAATTAATCAACCGACTCGGTTTATCAGTAATACTTGTTTAGACAATTTTGCGCATAATTTTAAGCAAAACTGCCAACATGAAGTAATCGATTTCGGATTATCTGACCTGACAGCCCAAATAATGAAAATAAAAGTTAATAAAACCAGCCACATAAAATCGTGGAAAACATTGAGTCGAGATATAACTGAGGCAAATCTTATTAAATTTAGAACGCATCTCCAAAGCCTATCGTTTTCTGATGTATATAGCACAGAAGATTCTAACAAAGCATATGATAACTTTTTAGAAATGTTCCGAATTTTACATGATCTCTGTTTTCCCTCACAAATTAGTGACTATAAGATCTGAGACAAAATTAAAATGGGTTTCTCGGGGGATACGAATATGTAGCAAAAGACAACGACAATTACTGTGGCAACAGAGACTAAAACCAACTTGTGAAAATAAAAGGACATTTAAGAATTACTCAAGGAGATTCAAGAAAATCATTAAACTAACCCAAAAAGCTCAGAATAACTACTTAATAAATAACTCCAAAAATAAATCCAAAACTGCCTGGCAAATTATTAATAAAAATAAAATTTTAAGAGAACCCATTTCTCAAATAAAAAAAGGAGATGAAATAATATCAAACCCAAATATAATAGCCGAATCATTCAATAATTTCTTCACTGACCAGATTTCGGGTATACCAAAACATAAGTCAGGTGACAAAATTAACATAGATATCAACCCACATTCAATATTTATGGCCCCAGTTATTCCTCAAGATGTCACGCGTGTAATAAAAAAAATAAAAAGAGCTTTGGCTATGACGGCATTTCAACCACAGTTATAAAATTATAAAATTTGTTTCTAATTGTATAGCTGCGCCCCTTGCCCATATCATTAATGTATGTAAGCATAAACTCTGGAGTATTTCCAGAAAGTCTAAAAACTGTAGTAATAATAAAACCACTATACAAAAATAATGATAAAGACGAAATGGCAAACTATAGACCAATTTGCTCTAATTCCCATTTTCTCAAAGATCATAGAAAAAATTATCTATGAATCTCTCTACAATTTCCTAACAAAATATGACATACTATGTGACGAACAAAAGGGTTTTAGAAAAAATAAAAACATCAGCAAGGCTATTTACGACTTTCTCCATAGAATAATGCCAAAAGTAGACTCTCAAATACCTGTATGCGCAATATATGCCGATATGTCGAAGGCTTTTGACTGTGTGGATCACGATACCCTTCTAACCAAACTTCACGCGTACGGTATTCGTGGCAATGCCTTTAATTTTAATAAAAACGTACCTAAAAGGTCGTAGACAATGTACGGAGATATCGAGCCTATGCTTAGAATCTAGAAAGGAATTAAAATATATATGTTTTAGAGAAATAAAATATTCGTCGGACCTTTATTATTTTTATTATCTATAAATGACCTGCCACATCATATAATTCATCCTATGGTATTATTTGCAGATGACAGCACATCAATTGTTTTGTTGTGTTTGTTTGTTTTTGTTTTGTGTGTTTGTTAAGAATCATATGTAAACGACATTAACAATACAATTAGTAGTTTAATAAAGTGGCTTGACAATAATAATTTAGTTATTAATCTCCAAAAAACTAAAATCATGCATTTTTACCAACGAATATCGGCGGGGGATATGGATATAACCTACAATGGTCAAACTATAGAAAAAGTAAACAGCACAAAATTTTTAGGAATAATAATTGACAGCCAGTTAACTTGGAAGCCGCAAGCAGAAGATATATGTAAACGTCTAAGCACAGCCGCGTTTATGTTACATAATCTATCAAAAAAAAGTACCACAATATTAGTAGCTTACCATGGTCTAGTAATTTCCATCATAAGATTTGGTGTAATATTTTGGGGTCACTGTAGTGAACGAGAAAGCATTTTCAAAGCTCAAAAACGCTGCCTGAGAGCTATATTTGGTCTTAAGGCGTAGTACTTTAAGTATTCTGTGCTTAAGGTAACAGACAGTTGCGTACCTATATTTAAGTCTCATAAATAATTAAATTTCCCGTGCCTTTATATTCTTGAATTAGCAATACTTGTAATAACAAATCGATGTTTATTTGCAACTTTAATAGAAACTAGAAAACGAAGTACAGCTATGAGATCTCAATTCCAGAATCTATTATGCACCGGCGCATTTAAAACTAGTTTATTAAAAAGAAATGTGATTTGTATGGCTCCTGTAATCTTTAATAGAAAAATACCTGACCAACTTAAAAAATTACCGTTGTAAAAATTTAAAAAGCGTTTCACAGAATTACTTGTACATAGATGTTATTATTCTGTGCAGGATTTCTTAAATGATAATTTTTTGTAGTATCTTTATTATTCACTACTTTGTATTACATTTGCATGCTATACAGGAACATTTTTTAAGGAGTGCGCAAAAAAATTTTGGTGGTTCAGTATCAGTAATAGAACACATTTCTATGATTATTTCAAAACTTTTTTTCACGTTTTTATCCGACTCTAAATCAGCAAATTATGGACACTATCTTTTCGTAATAATTACAATGGGCGCGCGCGCCGCCCGGGCGGCACACGTGGCGGAGTTGCAGCGGGGAAATCCCGGGCGGCAGAGTGGTGCCCGGGCGGTCACCCCGGACTCCCGACCCCAACATGACAGTCTGCTCATCGCATGCGCTTCGTGACCTCGCGTCCAATCGCTTTCCCGTGCAACCCCCGCGCCGCCGCCGCACGTGTGTCGTACTCGTACTTACCGGTCACGATGTCGGACTTTAGTAACCGCGAGTTTTATGAGATGGTGCGAGTGTATTTATTAAGTGGTGAAAGTTTACGAGCAGCTCGCAGAATGTATGCGACGGAGAGCATACCTCGAATGCGAGCCCACGGTATCCTTAACCCCGTGGTCCCTAATAAAAGGACCAGTTTAGCAGCCAGTCAAAGGCTGCTTGATCACGGTCAGTTCAGGACCCGGAATCACGCACAAGGGTCTGTCAGGCAGACCTCAACTGGCGGTTGAAATCGAAGAAACCATTTTCGATTTCCTCGAGCGAGATCCAAGAGCGCACAGCTGATAGGTAGGTACACTCTACAGACGTCATTAGCCCATCAAGCAATACATTTTTAACTTTATCGCTAAAGCATAAGGTTCAAAGTTGAATTTGCTGACGTCTGCACATAGCACGTTTCGCTTCGCCACTCGCCAGCGAGTAGCCATAAAATCAATTTCAAAGTAGACATCTTTCGTTTACGATAACTTTATTTTTTTGTACTAAGACATGTCAAAATAAAAAATAGGTGTTTAATAAAATTCATCAAAGTTTATTTTGGCAAAATTTGCGCACTGAATAAAAAATATTCCTGTATTAAGGCAGAATGTACATGGGTTCTATTATATAAATTAACAACTTATTTTTTATGTACCTACATTCTAAGCAAATAAAGACCTATTCTTTTCTATTCTAAATTAATTATAAAGATCATACTAACATACATTTTCGAAACTTTTAGAGGAAAGTACGAATTTCACGCGGACGCTGTCGCGGGCTGAAGCCAGTAAATAATAAATGGACGGTTAAGAATACTCACGTCTTCAAATACTTTTAGTATAGCGAAATTTATTGGAACCATCATGGTTGTAGCAGCAGTGTTTGTTATCCACATGGAGACAAAGGTTGTAACGACGCACAAAGCCATTAGCAGCCTGCAAAAAAGAGTGTTAAAATGTTTTAACATTTGTAAGCTGCGATAAGGTGACCCACTTCAGCTTTATAGCTTTTGACATTAAGTACGTAATTTTATCATACTCCGTATAAAATAAACTTCACACCATCGAGATCTATCGTCTATAACAGTGACATCGGTACCATAATTATTGCACATCTGCTCAAATATTGTCACAAGTTAAAAAAATTGAAAAACCGTTAATATACTATAGGCTGCAAAAGCGCATGGATAATGCAGAAACAAAATCGTATGAAGCGAAAAATGACGCCATCTAGCGTAAAACCAGTTAACGACTAATAAAATTTAATTATGCTGTTATTAGATGGCGTTGCTTTGCTTTATATGATAAAATATTTTTGTAGTTTCTTTTTGTCTCTTCAAACAATTTATAATTAATAGATTCTTCCAAAGAAAATTGTTCCTAATATTAACCAACTATGTTAAAATTGAATATCAATTTAGAAGTAGGTAGGTATCTGATTTTCTAAGTTTTAGTTTTCAAACTTGAGAGGGTAGGTTGAATATGGATTTATAAATAATTGGCAGGTAGTATAAATAATACTAAGATCGAAGAGTTATGACAGCTCAATTGATCGTTCGCTAAGTTTTCGATTACCTCGTTCGAATGCCTTTTGTTCAGTTTTTATTTATGATCAGGCGAATTACTTATTTTACCAAAATGAGCACGAGTTATTATAATATTGATTTCGTTACAAGAGCTCAAATATGTAATTGCTTTGAATAATCAAGCCAAAAACTTGTCAGAAATAGTCAGAGACCGGTGTAAACGTAAATAGTTTTATTTTGACACTTTTATATTAAAAACTGCATTATTTTTCTATAAGTACTACATAATAATCATTATTGGGTATTCAATATTTCTGTTTTATTGTTGCAGAGAAAAACAGTTGTTCTTTGAGTACGACGATTTGAAGAGGAGGGTTCTTTGAAACACCATCAAAGAACTGGTAGACCACGACTTATAAAACACATTGCAGCATCAAACCATGATAAGGGAGTATGTAGAAAATGGATTTCTGCCGACGAACCACTATGCTGGTTTATTTGACACAAGTTTTGACACTGTCCGTTGTGCTCTTCATAGTGGGCCGCGGAGGCATGCTGTGAAACCCTTGCTCACGGAAAACCATAAAAAGGCAAGATTACAGTTCGCTTTGGATCACATAAACTTCGATTGGAGTAATGTCATCTTTACAGGTGAAAAAACTTTTAAGTCCAGTGAACACGGACGCTTATGTTTGTGGCGTCGAAATAATACGCAATACAAAGTGGTTACGTAGCTACGAGCTAAATAATTATACTTAGATAATATTATTTATATTGACTGGAGACCTGGTTATGTGTGTGTGTACAACCTATAACTTACGTAATTTTAATAATTTAAAAAGTTATGAACACTTCAAGTCCAAACAACATAGTTTTAGTTTTTTATGTTGCCTACTAAGCATTTGATATGTTTTTGTGCAATTTTGTAGTATTTAGCCTACTTATTTAGTATCCATTTAATCCGTTTGACCTTTGTAATAAAGTAACCTGGTCTCCTGTTTGTTTTTATTGAGGTTACATAAGCTTCAATCCTCTTTCCGATTTTGGAAACGAATACTTAAGCTATCGCCTCAATAACTTCATAATATTATAATGTTATACCTATAATAATTAATAAACTGACTATTAAATTTGAATAATAAACTGTAAGAAATAAACCTCTATAATTTTTAATAGTGTCTTTTTTGCGAGCCCGCAAGGCGAGGCTGTTTACCTGCGATGAATCTGCTCTTTTTTCCTGTTGCTAAGTAACTACCAATTCGAATATTAAATTAATTATTAAAATACCCACTCGTTAGCTTAATAAATATATTCCTATCGGTTTCTTTTATTATTTTTATCATTTAAGCTATGTATGCTGGTAAATGTAATGTAATGTAATAATTAGATAAATGTATTAGCCTTGTAACTCCTTGCTCAATCTTACTTAATACGTTTCTTCCTAACTCCTTACTCACGTTTCGTAAATTAGTCATAGTTGTAAAGAAACCAACGCCATCTAGTTTATTTTCGAAAACTTGAATTCAATCGTTCAGGGGAAAATAGACACTAAGGTAGGTACCCATGCAATTTTGCTGGCGAGTGTACACATAGCGTCAGTATGTGCTAACCTCTCATGTTTTAAAATGTTACACTGCTGCCACATTGAATTCGTTACGAATAATCTAACTAGATAACCAGTTCACCTTAGCCACCCAAACCCATAATCCAATATTTTATTTTCATATCCTGCAATAGTCCTACACTACCTGGGGGTTGTCCTTGGGTGCACTTACATAGTGCGTACAGAGATAATAGTCGGTTGGCGCCTCATTTCAATAAAAACGTTTAACGGGCCTCTGCGAGTTGGCTTCGGCCCCTCGTACACCTTCCAAAGGTCCGGGACATACGGTCCCGAGAAATGTAAATAGACAAAAATATTCTTACCTTAAGTGAGAATAACCAATCATTTGTATAAAACAGTATGCCAAGCGTTTATGTAGACCAGACTGTTCCACCGAATAGGATATTATCAAACTTCCTAAAAACATCATGACAGTACCCTGTAAAAAGAAAAATCGGTTACGACTCTTTTATAAAGAGAATTTTACGATAATAATAATTGTCGCTGAGTGGTGGCAAAGACCAGCCAATTGTGACTGAAGGTCATGTTAGGGCCGACTTCCAGTCTTAATAACCGGATGCAGCTGAATACTTGATATATATAGTATTTTACATGAAGCGACTGCCTGACTGAGTGTTAAATTAATTCAATATACAAAATTCTACATGCGTCATATAATGGTAGTATAATAGTGTTCCCAAGGACGCCAAAACATCGCGCACTATGGTCAGTACGGCGCGCGGCGCGTCGGTTTATAGAGTGCAAACGTGCCGCATGCTCAAAGCCGTGGCGCACAGCGATGCCGAGCCAAAGAACGCGTAGGTAAATAAAACATCGGAATAATTTATTAGTCGTTCGTTACTGACAGTAATTTATTTGAAGTTAGTTCTGGATGTGCGTGTGGATTGAGAGATCTTTTCGAAAAACTCTTCCAATCCCAACCAAATTATAAGAGGATTTAGGATATAATTGTGAAAACTTCATGGTAAGGTATAAAATTTGTGAAACCTAAACAAAGAAAGTTATAACTCATTAACTGGATCTCTCAATCTGGACAACTGAAGAAAAAGCCATAACGCGTATCCAAGAATATACTGCCTATGTGTTTATAATTTGCATTTTAATTAATTGTGAAGAATTTGTGAAAGCTGCTAAACAAATTTCGATTCGTTTCAAAGCCACGTTTAAGATTTATAACGGTTTATATGGATCTCTCAGAGTGGACAATTTTCAACTGAGAGATCTTGTAAAACACGACCTAGTACTGAAAAAGTATGAATAATTAACATGTTTATTGCAAATTATACTTCTGGAAAATTTGTGAAACAAAAATCGTGATTGAAATCTTACTGGTTCAAGAGAAAATGAAAATCTTGTTTTTTGTCGATCGTCCCAACTGAGAGATCCTTATTTTGAACTATATTTAATAAACCAAAACTTATAGGTAGAAGGTAGATACATCAGAAATTGTGAAAAATGTTGTACTAAAATTTGACGTATCAGTCGTCCCTGTAAGTGTTATACTTAAAAAGATAAATCATTTTTTACGATCCTTAAGGAAAACGTTGAGCAGGGTAAACATACTTTTTTATTATGTCCGATTTTTTTTTCGACTACCCATTCATGCTAACATTGTGTATATTCATTGCGATTTGCGAAGAACGGGCAAGAAACTCCATGGACACTCTTTTAAATCAAAATAATGTGGTTACAAAGTCTTGGTTACATCATTCATGTTAAAAATTATACATGTGAGAACGATGCAGAACGTTAAAAGCGTCCATAATGAAAAGATGAGAAAAAACAACAATTCAAATAATAAATTAAAATAAGCCATGGCAGCAAAGAGATGACCAGTCCCTACTGACGGCGCCCGTTCACGAACATGACGCATGCATCAGCACCATTCAGCTCAACCATTTTGAAGGGAGCTAAATGATCCAACACATGCGCCACCATCAGCGAGACATTTGAGTGAGCATGACATACTCTCAGCCGCCAGAGCACATTCAAGTCAATGAAAGACGTACCCAGTAAATGGTAGCTTTATAGTGTGTACATAGTACTCACACATGTGTTATGCAATTATACAATACTAGGAGATTGAATTTATACAATGCAAAGATAGACTTACAATCTTCAGCAGCTCCAACAGTATTTTCAAGTGTTAATCAATTAGTTGTGGTTGTGGAGCAGGACCAGCATTGAGCCAGGCATTTTTATCCGCGATGTAATCCCCTAACTTATAATATGCCTGCCTGCATAGTGTGCGTTTAATACAAGACTTGAATTTTGTCTCATTCAGTTGAAGAATGTGGGGAGGTATTTTATTATAACATTTTAAACAGTACCCCATAAAAGATGAGTCTACTTTAGCTAGTCTGAAACCTGGTTGAACTAATAGGTCCCTATTTCTAGTATTATAATTATGTCTTTCACCTCTTTTACTAAAAAGATGTAAATTTTTCCTTACATACATGATGTTTTCATAGATATATTGACAAGGTACCGTCATGATGTTAATTTCCTTAAACCGTTCCCTTAGAGAATCGCGCCTGCGAAGATTATATATGGCTCTGATGGCTCTTTTCTGCAGAATAAAAATAGAATCGATGTCTGCAGCCCGTCCCCAAAGTAAAATACCGTAAGACATGATACTATAAAAGTAACTAAAATAGACCAGTCTCGCGGTATCTACATCAGTAAACTGACGGATTTTTCTGACAGCATAAGCAGCTGAACTTAGCCGTCCTGCAAGAGATGTTAAATGAGGACCCCATTGTAGCCTTGAGTCGAGCGTGATCCCTAGGAAAACAGTTGTATCGACGAATTCTAGTTTCTCTTGATTCAATATTATCTCGCAATCACTACCTTTGACATTTGGTAAAGAAAATCTTATGCACTTCGTTTTTTTTCCATTTAATACTAAATTATTAGCAGTGAACCAATTTTGGACCTGCAGTAGGGCGTTATTTACGTCGTCAAAATTTATAGCACGTCTATTTACCTTAAAAATTAAAGAAGTGTCATCAGCAAATAACACCATTTGTGGTTGGTTTTTTAATAAATGGAGTAGATCATTTATATACACTAAAAAGAGGAAAGGACCCAAAATCGAGCCTTGTGGCACACCCATTTTTACTGTTAAGCCATGTGAATTGACACCATTTATTTGAACTTGCTGTTGTCTATCATTTAAATAAGAACTAACTAAACTGAGCGCAAGTTTTCCAAGTCCGTAATGCTCAAGTTTCAAAAGCAAGGTTTCGTGATCGACGCAATCAAATGCCTTGGAGAGGTCACAAAAGATTCCTATGGCGTCTTGAGCCTCTTCCCACGCGTTAAAAATGTGTTTTAATAAGGTTACACCGGCGTCGGTCGTACAACGTCCTTTGGTAAAACCATACTGTTGATCGTGAAGGATTTTATACGTGTTAAAATGATTGAGCATCTGATTAAGCATTATCTTTTCAAACACCTTGCTGAAAACCGGCAACACGGATACGGGTCTATAATTATTGGTGTCTTTACTGTCCCCGGATTTGTAAAGTGGTATTACCTTACTATATTTCATTAGATCGGGGAAGACTCCTTGATCTACACAAGAATTAAATACTAAGGCTAAGTAAGGCGCAATAGTCTCAATTATGGAGGTACACACTTTAATGGACATTCCCCAAAGATCTTCGGTCAATTTGATCTTAATTTGCTTAAAAGCTTTTATTACTACTACAGGGTTAATATGTTTAAATTGAAATTCAACCGGGCAGGCTTGAACGTTCGCTCTTAATAAATCAATTGATACGTCAGGTGAGGAATTTAAGGCTTCCGTCGTTTTTGATGGTATATTAGTAAAGAAATTTACAAATTCTTGAGCTACTTCTAAGTTAGAGCTTATGGCACCACGTGAAGTCTCCAACGTGTAATCAGTGTTTCGTTTTTTATTCCTACTAGTTTCGTTATTTATAATTTTCCAAACCGTTTTTATTCTATTTTCTGCCGATTCGATTTTGTTGCTAATGTACCGGGCTTTGGCTATTTTGCAAGTATTTCTAAAAATTTTAGAATATGTAGCAACATACTTGCTGAAAGTAACAGTATTAATGTAAGGCTTAAGGCCATACAGCTCGAACAGTCTTTCCCTACTTATCCTAATACCTCTAGTCGCCCAGTCACTAAATATAAAATTAGGGCAAATGTTTTTTGTTTTCTTTTCAAAAGTTTTATTGAATTGAGTCTGAACTACTGAAAAGAAATCCTCGTACAATTTATTTGCATTATCCATATCATGGCCCAGATCATTTAACTTATTATTTAGGGTACTATTGAATATTTTTAGTTTACCAGTCGTTATTGGTCTAAATTGTATTTGCACTTTTTGCAAAGGTGTTTTAAAGTTAAAAGTTACCGTTTGTCCACTATGATCAGACGGCAGATAATTTACGATGGCTTTATCTAAATAATCACAATCGCAAAAGACATTATCGATACAAGTTGCAGAAGTTGGAGTTACTCTAGTCGGTTCTGTAAAAACATTAGATAAATTGAACGATTTGAAAAGGCTTAATAATCTACAGCTATTTGAATTATTTTCCAAAATATTAATATTAAAATCACCACAAATAATTGCGGCTTTGTTATTAGATGCCAGTTTCGCAAGGACGTCTTCCATTATTGACTCAAATACAGAAAAGTTCTGATAATTAGGGGGTCTGTAAACGCACACTACAACATGCTTATCTAGCTCAACACAAGACAGTTCGATGCAATGTTCAATTGATAAATCCACTATGTCATTTCGTTGCTTGGATTTTAAACAATTTTTTATCAAGATTAGAGAACCTCCACGCAGCATAGATTTACGGTTAAAACAACTGCCCACACTATAATTCTCATAATTAATTAACATTTGGAAATCCTTTAACCAATGTTCAGTAAAACAAACAATATCAAACTTTGTTTTTTCTAAAAACATTTCAATTTCTAATAATTTGGAAGAAATGCCTTGAATATTTTGATGAAATAATTTCAAGGCATTCTGCTGATCTCCTTTTTGATATTTACTTATTTTAGAGCAAGAAGATACCTTGTTGATGTTAGGTATAAGAATATTATTACTGGTACCTTCTGTTGTCTTACAAACTAGTTTAAATTATTATCCGGAGTTAATCCTAAGACTTCAATGTCATCACCAGGCAGTGAACTCATAGTGCGTGAGGGAAATGGAACCTCCTTCGTACAATTTGTATAAATATTTATAGCATTTAAGCTACATTCATTTAGACAAACCACCTTATTATTAGTATTATTACTAACTGTTGTGGTGTTAATAATACAAGACTTCGACATAATACTTATGTCTGTGTTTATATAAAAAGCTAATAGTCTTGCTATTATGTGTCTAAAACTAACAGGCAGATACACAGTACCCCTAGTCGACTTTAAACTTTCTATAAAATTGTTGGTGTCAAAATAGACAAGCTTATCACTGTAATGACTAACTAAAAAGTGCATATGCTTATTAAGCATATGAATATAATTGTTTTGTCTGTTTGTCAATTTTTGAAAATATGGGAAAGCACACAATATTATTTTATTACAATTTAACTTTAACAACTCAGTTACACAGTCAGTTATTTCATATTTTTTGACCTTAGAACTGTTACCTACAAATACAGTAATGTTGGTTTTAGGATTAAAAACATTTCCTGTTACTGATGTCATTATTTCTTTGTAGGTTGACCCTGGCATACAATTGTTTTGAGTAGAATAACTCAGGTTGTTACTAATTAATTTACCTAAACCTCTTCCTATACTATCTGAGAACATAACTGAATCATAACAATCATGACTACTGAAAGATGGACAACTACTAACCTCAAGCTGTATCACTGGAGATAGATCCTGTACTATATCAGATATATATATATATATTATATAGTATAGTTTAAGGACGCTATCACATTTTTCCACGAATAACAGTGCTTTTCAGGTACCATTTTAATGAACAGGAGTCACAACTGCGAGGATATCTTGGTTTCAAATTAACGATACTATATTCATCTCCAAAATGGACCCATAACAATCAAATAGCCCCATACAAAATTTTCACACAAATACATTTTTACCATCACAATAATCGCAAAAAATCAAATAAAAATAAGGTCTGAATAGGAACCTGTATAGCTAAATCCACAGCATATTTTAACTTAAAAATAATAAGACATTGTTGCTTATATAGTCCTCTATACGTTAAGTTAAATATTTTGTAGATAAATAAATTTTTTTTTCATTTATGAGATAAATAAGAAACTCTCTCAAATTTCTCCATACATTTTCTACCCGCGGACACTTGCGGTTGGTCATTCCGCGCTCAGACACGCTCGTGGAAGCACGCGCAAAGCGATACATCGCTTTCTCGCAAAAAATTTACGTAAAAATGTGAGTTCCGAGTTGTGTACTGAGATTGGACAAAGTTGATACTTTTTCGGATCGAAATAAAATTAAGTACGATTATTGAAATTTGTTTTAGATATAAATACTTAGTTGTAATTTTTTGTAGATGACGGATAAATATTGTATAAATATTTATGTTAATATTTTATAATCAATTAAAATGATGGAAATAAAAATTTTTTTTAGACATTCGATATTAATAGTCGATTTTGGGGACTTTGGGGGTGATGATTACGAAATAATATCCATTTTTTGTTCAAGGTGGCGGGTGTATTTTTTAAATAAAAAATCAACATTGGTTTCAATTGTGGAGGCGTTTGGGGTAGTGTTTACGAATATACCATCTAATTTTTTATTCAAGGTGGCGTATTTTTTTTGTGACAAATCGGCTTACGGCCAATTTCATCATAATACCAGTCTATTCAGTTATCATGCTACGTCACAGTTGTACTCTTCAATTTAGCAACTGTTTTGATGAATTATAAAGATGCTAAATTGAAGAATACAACTGTGACGTAGCATGATAACAGACTGAATAGACTTTTATTACGAGTCGTTCAACTAAGTCACGTGGTTTTTATTTCCTTTATTTAACTACCTAAACCTATGGAGTATAGTCCTGTATACAATGAAGTATTTTCTAAGTGAACAGACAGCTGTGCTGCTGGGCAGTTTGTTGCGACACTTCTCAGCGAAAGCACTAGGAAGTGGTGAAGGGCGGGCGTTTACTCGTTTAGGGGGACTGTCTTTTGTAATTTTGACGTTCGAAAAGTGCTTATAGGTGTGTCGGTATGATGAGATGTGTAGACGGGTGCCGGGGTTTGGTTGAGAAATAACTTAGTCCAGTCACGGTAACAAACGGAAAGTTTTTATTGGTCAGTTTGCATAAGCTACACAGAAAAAATAGTTCCACACACAACACAACTGAAAGAGTAGAAATAGAAGGAGTGAAGAGAATATGATAAGCAGAGCGAAATCATACAAAATATACTTAGCAAATAATATTTGCGAGGTACGCGCAAATGACAGCTGGGTTAGCAAGCGACACGGGCTCCGCGGAAGAGTACAGTGGGCTGACTAACGAGGCCGGGTGGCGTGATGTTTATGGAATGCGCATCGACGCGTTTGCGCGTTTCCAATGCACGACACGGTGAATTTATATTTTGCATTTATTAATAAAATGTGTTTTACAAATATTGTTGATTTGTGTTTATGTATTAATGTGTTGTGTTGTGTATGTGAGTTGGCCACATGCTGATTCTCAGCCTAATTTAAATAAATGACTTTTGATTTTGATTTACTTCTGTTTGAATTTTTAAGTAAGTAAAATACTTACTGTTTTCATAAGGGAATCATTATTTTAAAATATTACAACGAAACTCTACGATAAACTCCCAGGCTAGTACTTGATTATATAATGCTCCAACGATTCGCACCTTCAGAATAGTAGTGACTTAACTCAAAAATCTAAGAAATCTAGTTACGATCATAGAGGGTCACTAAAAGGTACGCACTTTTAGGTGAATATTAGAAAAGCGACGTTTTTATGTTAGAATAAATATTCTAATAATAACAAAAATAAATAAACGAAACAAAAATAATATTTCAAAGTACTTAGGTACATCTTTTCAAACTGACAGCAGACTGGGGTATAAACGTAGATGTTCCTTGTAAGACTAAAATGTTAAAAGGTCGCTTTTAGGTACCTAGTAATGTGCGTATTGACTGATGAACTTCAACAATACTAAAAACATGATTATCACGCAGATAGTAAGTACCAATAACATTTACCAAATTCGATTGCGAACTTACAACTAACTACTCAATAAATACCAGTAAAATTAAAAAATAATAATATTTTCAAGTACCAAGATTAGTGTTAAGTAACGTATAAAAATCGAGCGAACAATGGTTTCAATGTATGCGTGCGCGTAATGTTGCTGTGTTGCGATTCAGATACCTAAACTTGAGCGAGTTAAAAATGTGATAGCGTCCTTAATTGAAAAAAAGACGGGTTGCACTCCGGGAGTGCCGGCAGAAGTGAAAACTTAAATATTAACGTTGAAATAAATCAATTATGAATTGAATTAATATAACAAAATTTTTTTATGCACTTTGTTCAATTTCCATATTTTAAACAGTTTATAAAAACACAAATTTTACGAATACACAGCAGTATGGCTACTACAATGACGGTCGAGCCATCAGCTGTCCATCCATCCATCCACATCCACGTCCACCATCACCGTCACCGTCACCGTCACCGTCCCCGTCCCCGTCCCCGTCACCGTCACCGTCACCGTCACCGTCACCGTCACCGTCACCGTCACCGTCACCGTCACCGTCACCGTCACCGACACCGACACCGACACCGACACCGACACCGTCACCGTCACCGTCACCGTCACCGTCATCACCGTCACCGTCACCGTCACCGTCACCGTCACCGTCACCGTCACCGTCACCGTCACCGACACCGTCACCGTCACCGCCACCGTCACCGTCACCGTCACCGTCACCGTCACCGTCACCGTCATCACCGTCAGCGTCACCGTCATCACCGTCACCGTCACCTTCACCGTCACCTTCACCGTCACCGTCACCATCACCATCACCGTCACCGTCACCATCACCGTCACCGTCACCGTCACCGTCACCGTCACCGTCACCGTCACCGACACCGTCACCGTCACCGTCACCGTCACCGTCACCGTCACCGTCACCGTCACCGTCACCGTCACCGTCACCGTCACCGTCACCGTCACCGTCCGTCCGTCCGTCCGTCCGTTCGTCCGTCCATCCATCCATCCATCCATCCATCCATCCATCCATCCATCCATCCATTATCGTGTCTCACTTGGTTCACTTCGGTTGGCGCCGCCGTAGAAAGAGGGGGAGGGGGGGAAATCTCTCCTGACGGTCACGTGTCCTGACGCGATGTCCTGACGCGAGTTTAACATTTTTTCCCCATTACAAAAAATGTGCAACGCCGCTAAAAAAGTTTTCACTTCAATAAATGCTTTGAGTTTGAGTTTTGAGTTTGATATCGGATATTTGCTCGTTGTTTTGTTTTGGAGCACCTCCGATTTTTTTCATTCTAATATTAGGTACCTACTAGTACCTACCAACCTATAATACGGAGTCCTAATATAGTTCTAGGCATAGGTAGGTAGGTATATGGGTGGAGACCAATTATTATAAAAAAGTAGGTAAGTAAACGTAACGGGAGAAAATTAATATAATAATTATAATTTTTCGGGATATTTCCTTAAAACATTGTACGGCGTCAAAAATTGACCTTTTAAATATTGTTAAATACCGAACACCAAGGATGCTACTCAGTACTTTTTTGACCTTATGTGTATACTAATAAGGTTGAAGGTCTGAGTAAAACAACCAAACTGTATACTATTCTATATCTATACTTATGAATATATTTGGTAAAATTCACAAGACCATAGGGGGTCCTGTGAAATCGTTGTAACACAACGCTTGCGAGTGTTAATTCGACGCCAACGCCATCTAGTTACGTTTTACACAAACTCATGTCAAATACAACGTATTTTGTTGAACTGATGAACGGCTTTTGATTATGCATGATCATTAACAAATATCGATACCGGAAATTTGAAATAACGTAAGGGACAAAACTAAGGTTTACAGGAGAGCAAAAATAAGATATTTTTTTACAAAAACTGACTATAACTTTTTAACTATATGTTTTATGTAAAAAGTGTCTAGGACAAAGTTTCTTAGATTTCTTCATTCTTTTAAGCTAAAATAGCAAACATTGATTAAAACCTATAGTTTTAAAGATAGCATGTCCCTTACGTTAAATAATAATGAATACGGGTGACATACGTTAACAAAATTTGAGATGTAAATGAACAGCATTGATGTAAGGGACATTATAGGAAATAAACAAATAATGTTTTTTGATGTAAGGGACATTATAGGAAATAAACAAATAATGTTTTTTGATGTAAGGGACATTATAGGAAATAAACATTTAGTGTTTTTCAAAGTAAAGGTCTCTTAATGGTGTACTCTTTATTGCTTATGCTGTTAATAAATTTAAAAAATAGAATTTAATACATTCATGACCTACTGCGCCTATCAATATAGTTTAAACCTACTTGCTGACATAAAAGGATAAAAAAACGAAACGAAACGAATAAAATAGATTAAAACTTTTATTTGTACTCACTAATCCTCTTTTATAAACGCAAATAACTCGCATAAATTATGCTAAGTACAACATAATTGCTCGATAAGCAAGAGGACTTTTTCTGGCTGATTCCATAAATGATGGCCACTGGAAAGGTCCCCAAACCATCAGTTTTTTAATCTCCCTTTGAATGATAACATGCATATGCTGTCTATTCATCCTGCGTTAACTGCTTAATAAGTTGTAATTTTTACATGACCTACTTACTACACACAATTATATATCATACTTATCAATATTTTACCTGATGGAAGGTATGTTTTTATCAGGATTCGAATTAATCTATCTCAATCAATCAACTCAGCCTATTGCAGTCCACTGCTGAACATAGACCTCTCCCAGGCTGCGTCACAACACCCTGTCCTCCACCTTCGGCATTCAGTCCGTTCCAGCCACCTTTTTTAGGTCGTCCGTCCATCTAGCTGGGGGGCGTCCCACACTACGCTTGCCGATACGCGGTCTCCACTCAGGACTCGTCTGCCTACACCGGCCATCGGTCCTTCGATAAACATGGCCAGCCCACTGTGTGTGTGGGGCTGGTGGGGTGGCAACTGTTTACTCTGCAAGCTATGTCGGTAACTCCGGTTCTTTTCCGGAAAATTTTAATCCTGATATTTTTATCTTTCAAAGAGACTCCGAGCACAGCTCGGTCCATAGCGCGCTGAGCGACCTTGAATTTGTGGAGCAGCCCGACCGTCAGTGTTCACGTTTTGGCACCATATATCCTGACGGGCAGAACGCACTGGTTGAAGATCTTAGTCTTCAAGCACTGCGGGATAGGCGACGAGAAGACTTGACGGCTTCTTCTGTCGGCTTCTTTCTCAAAGTTGTGTCTACCGAGCTAGATTATTTGCCCTAGGTAGACATAATCCTTCACAACTTCGAGAAGCGACCCTTCGATGTAGACTGGACTTGGCAAGACGTGCGAATTGTACATGACTTTCGTCTTGTTCAAATTCATGCCGAGGTCAACCCGCCGAGGAGCTACATTTAGGCTGTGCAGCATTTGGTTTAGCTGTTCCAGCGTCTCTGCCATTATGACGATGTCATCGGCAAATCGAAGATCTGAAATGTACTCGCCGTTCACGTTGATAGTCCAGTTCAATCCAGCGTCTTGAAGACGTCCTCCATCGCATTTGTAAACAATTTAGGCGATATAACATCCCCCTGTCTCACCACTCTGAGCAGTTGGATGGGGCTGGTTTTCTGATCCTGGATCTGGACAGTCATCGTGGCAATGTCATACAAACATTTCAACACTTCGATGTAGCGCCAGTCAATTCGACATCGTTGCAGAGAGGCCAGAACTGCCCATATTTCGATGAAGTTGAAGGCTTTCTCGTAGGCCACAAATGCCATACACAGCGTCTGATTGCACTCTTCGGTCTTCTGTTCAATTTGCAGAACAGTATGGATGTGGTTTACGGTGCTGAAGCCTTTTCGAAAACCGGCTTGTTCTGGCGGCTGGAACTCGTTAAGTATACTGGCGAGACGGTTTGTGACGACCCTCGAGAACGTTTGTATACGTGGCTCAGAAGTGAGATGGGTCCATCGTTCTTCAACAAGGATTTAAGGTTTTATTCCATCTAAATAGACCAATTTTTTTAATTACTGAACTCCATTTATGACTAAACAATTTACCAAAAGTAGTAAGAAACTAGCTTCTGCCCGCGACTTCGTCCGCGTGAAATTCGTACTTTCCTCTAAAAGTTTCGAAAATGTATGTTGGTATGATCTTTATAATTAATTTAGATAAATAAGTATTCGGGCCAATTTTTAAGTTTATAGAACAAAGGAATCAGATTTTTCAAATAAACTGTATCCCCGCTTTTCACCCCCACAGGGGTGGAATTTTATAACTTGACTCAGTTTATTTATAACAATTTTCGAGCTAATCAAGCCACGCGGTAAAATCCTCCCCTTTAAAATTAACTACCTCTTTTCACACAGTTCGGGGTAGATTTTCGAAAAACCCTGATACATGTTATTAATTATTTTTAGTCCTTAGTATAAATACTGAGTTTCAAGTTAATCGGACAGGGCGTTAAAATTCTTCCATACAAATTTTGACACCCCCCAATACCTCTTTTATAGGGGGTAGGTATTTTAGAAAAACGAAAAATTCCAAACTTCATAATTTACTTAGATAAGTATTCGTGCCAAGTTTCAAGGTTATTAACTCAAGAAATAAGATTTTTCATACCAACAAAATCCCCCCTTTTTACCGCCTTAAAGGTTTAATTTCTAAAAACCCCTTCTTATTCGATAGGTACCTACTCTTCACAAAGAACACACCCTCCAAAATTCATGTCCCTAGGAAGGACCAGCGATTTAGACTGTGCGTTGATATTTCAGTCAGGTCGTTCATCCCCCTTTTGGGGGAGAAATTATCAAAAACGCTGAGACACGTATAAATTAATTTTTAATCGTTAGCCTAAATACAAAATTTAAAGTTCCTAACTTTTAAACTGATGGACTTTCATACACAACTTCATCCCCCCTTTTAACCCTTTGGGGGTAGAATTATCAAAAACGCTGAGACACGTATAAATTAATTTTTAGTCGTCAGCCTAAACACAAAATTTGATGATCCTAACTTTAAAACTGACGGACTTTCATACAAACTTTCATCCCCTATTTAACTCCCTTAGGGGTTGAATTTCAAAAAATCCTTCCTTATTCCTTGTCTACACAACAAAAAAGAAATGAAAATAAAGCTGAAACGCCTGTGCAATACTATCTACCTATACCTACTTCAATTAAAAATAAATACTTATAACTACTTTAATTAATAAAAGTACCTACGCTTAATAATTTTTAATTTGAACGAATATTTAAACACTACCAAAACAACTCATAGGTACCTATTTTACAAAATAACAACAAAAGAAATTCAAATAAACTATTTAAAGACTAAAAGTCGCGCTGATAAGCACGGTTTCTCAATATCAATAAATTATTGTCTGTCAATAAGGTCGAACGCTCTGAACGCATCAACAGCCAAATATTGAATGAAGCTCGCTCCATAGGCTCGCTCTCGGACCTCCCGCCTTTTTATACCCGCCGCGACCTGTGTCGAGCGCGGCAACCGTTACACAAAAATAATCCTTATAGCATGATTCAGACGTGCGACGGCGCGATGGCTTATTTCATGTATAAGTTTGGTGTTTCTATACCGATTTCTATGATTCTTTTTTTATTGAATAGGTAATAATGTTAACTTTTTTAAATTAGGGATGAGTGAGAGTATTATAAACGCAAGAGTAAACAAATATAATCAGAATGCTCCGAACTGCTAAGCTATCAGGAGTTACACGTGTTATTGTGAGTCAACCATAAAAGATAGACATATGCTGATACGGGATATTTTTTAGACAATTTTATGTAGAATATTTCCGTCATACATGATTTCTATGTAACTTTAACCATTAAGGCTGCACACGCGACGGAAGCTTAAAAAATGGAGTAACTTCTCCCGTTTTCCCAACATTTCCCTTCACTACTCTGCTCCTATTGATTGTAGCGTGATGAAAAGTATACTATAACCTGCCCAGGAGTATGAAGAATAATTGTACTAAGTTTCGTTAAAATCCGTCGAGTAGTTTTTGTTTCTATAAGGAACATACAGACCGACAGACAGACAGACAGACAGACAGACAGACAGACAGACAAAAATTTTACTGATTGCATTTTTGGCATCAGTATCAATCACTAATCACCCCCTGATAGTTATTTTGAAAATATATTTCATGTACAGAATTGACCTCTCTACAGATTTATTATAAGTATAGATAATTACCTGTTTATGTGATTCCTATAATGTTCATAAATTTTTGCCTGCGGGCTAGAGAAGTGAAGATAACTTGTCATCACTCATGTTTAGAATCCAGATAAAACTATCACTAGGTATTTGTAGTTAGATCAATGAAAACGATGATGTACTCGTATTAGATACTTAAATGAAGATGTGTAATGTCACAGTGTTACGAAATACTAAGTAAGGGTCACGACCGCGCAGGTAAAATCAATCACAAAATCCATATTGCTATCTAGCTCAGACATGTTGCACCGTTTTGCGTGTGACAGAGACGTATAATAATGAGACGTATAATAATATTCGTTTAGATAAGTTTTAGATGTAAAGGACAGGTCAATTATTTTCGATGCTGACAAATTAACGTATGGGTCAATATGATTATGATAATTCGAGCCACAATTTAACGTAAGGGACATGGTATTTGCACATACTCAGGGAACACTAATGTATAAGACCTGTTGTAAAATGTTCTCGATTTTTTTTTAATGTAAATACCAAATACTGTGAGTAAAGAGACTTACATTAGTTTTTATAAACATATTAATTTAAGACGTCCTATACAGCCAGTTTTTATAAAAAAAATGGTCTAGACCTGCGGAAAATATGTAATGTAAGGGACATTTTTTTTGAGATATTGAGATTTTAAATATACCAATCGATAGAGCAAGAAATTTCGAATCCAATGATATATATAACTCATTTTCGACAAAATGTCCCTTACGTTATTTCATATTTCCGGTATCGATATAGTTAATTTTTCAAGGAATGCATCCAAAATTGTTTTTACTCTTTTTGCTGGCTTCACAAAGTAATATTATCGCTAATAATTTTCCAAAACACATCGTACGTCCGCACTGTACGAAGTATCCGATGGAAGTTGTTTTTTAACGCTAGTTCGAACACTGTTGAAGACGCGTAAAAATCACGCTAGAAGTTTTTACTCCGCCGCGATTTTTTATGTTCGTGTGAACGTGAGCTAACTTCCAACATTTTTGAAGCACAAAATCAAAACCAAACTCATTTAGCAGTCAAAAAATGAGCATAAATAATTTATTGGTCTGCAAATCTCATTCTTCTTCAACCCTCGGAAATTACAATAAATTGTTTCATTAAGTGTTATTCGATGTTACCATTATTATTTGGTGTATTATCTATCTATTCTATCTATATATATATATACAACATTATTTTTAGTATATGCGAAACCTGAATATAGTTTGTTCAGAATAAGTAACTGAATCGATTCCAATAATTTTTACCCCATGTTATATTTTGGCCCAAAAATATTTAAAAAAGGTTAAATCTTGGCCACCGAGCGACATTAGTACCTAGGTAGTTTTCTACCATACCCATACACAAAAGGCGCGGCGCCCGCGCACAGCGAGCGGGGCGAGCGGGGCCGGGGTGAAGCAACCCTTTCAGTCGCCCGGGTGCTACAGACTGGCGCGCGCGTGTCCAAGTGCATAATCGCGAGCGCGCGGCCGCCGCGCCGCGGGCCTTACAGTTTTGTTTCGGTTGATCGTGTACTTACCTATCGTATGTAAAAAGTGTCGTGTAACCATGACTTTCTCATACACCAACGTCCAGTACACAGAAATGGTACGTACATCAGAGTATCGTGGTGGAACACAATGCTTTGCCGTGATGATTAACATTTTTAAACACGCCAAGATGGTTAATTGTAGAAAGTTATTATTTGTACCTACAGCCTGCTGTGGTTAAGTAATGCGATGTTTAACACTTTTCATCCAAGTGGTTGACATAAGGTGCAACAAATCGCATTGACTACATTGTATCACTTACGGCTTACGAATAAGTAATTACTTATTCGTAGATTACGGCTGCATTTATTTACGAATAAAGTACATTATAATAACTACCTACACTTGACCATTACGACAGTCCAAGGCCTGCAAGTGTGATGGAAAATGTTATCACCAGTTAATTACAATACAATCGCCGCGCGGTACGTTTAGGCACGCGGTGAGCGGGTGAGCATAATTTTGGACGGACAAACAGGTAACATAACAAGCTTATAACTTGGTGATTATTCATGATACAGTTTTGAAATTTTGTACATAGATTCTTTACATAAAAATACTAGACACGTGTTTCAGGTTTCGCATATACTAAAAATAATGTTGTATAAATAAAACCAAAAGGCCTGACTGACTGACTGACTGACTCATCAACGCCCAGCCCAAACCCTTGGACCTAGAAAGCTGAAATTTTACACAATGGTTCCCTTTATAATGTAGACAAGGAATAAGGGAGGATTTTTCGAAATTCAACCCCTAAGGGAGTTAAATAGGGGATGAATGTTTGTATGAAAGTCCGTCAGTTTTAAAGTTAGGATCTTCAACCTTTGTGTTCAGGCTGACGATTGAAAATTAATTTATACGTATCTCAGCGTTTTTGACAATTCCACCTCCAAAGGGTTAAAAAAGGGGGATGAAGTTATGTATGAAAGTCCCTCAGTTTAAAAGTTAGGATCTTCAAATTTCGTGTTTAGGCTGACGATTGAAAATTAATTTATACGTATCTCAGCGTTTTTGATAATTTCACCCCCGAAGGGGGATGAACGACCTGACTGAGATATCAACGCACAGCCTAAACCGCTGGTCCTAGGGACATGAATTTTGGAGGGTGTGTTCTTTGTGAAGAGTAGGTATCGAATAAAAAGGGGTTTTTGTAAATTCAACCTTTAAGGGGGTGAAAAGGGGGGATTAAATTTGTATGAAAAATCTTATTCCTTTCGTCAATAACCTTGAAACTTGGCACGAATACTTATCTAAGTAAATTATGAAGTTTCGCATTTTTCGTTTTTCTAAACTACCCCCTGAAGAGGTATTGTGGGGTATCAAAATTTGTATAGAAGAATTTTAACGCGCTGTCCGATTTACTCAAAACTCAGTATTTATACTAAGAACTAAAAAGAAAGAATAATGTGTATCAGGGTTTTTCGAAAATTTACCCCTAACGGTGTGGGAAGGGGTAGTTAATTTTACAGGGGAGGATTTTACTGCGCGGCTTGATTAACTCGAAAATTGGCATAAATAATCTTTGAGTCAAGTTATGAACACATCTTAAACGACTTTTCATAATTACACCCATATAGGGGTGAAAAGCGGGAATACAGTTTATAAGAAAAATCTTATTCATTTGGTTAATAAACTTGAAACTTGGCACGAATATTTATGTAAGTAAATTATGAAGTTTGGCATTTATAGTTTTTATAAACTACCCCCTAAAGGAGGATTGGGGTGGGGGTGTCAAAATTTGTTTGAAGAATCTTAACGCGTGGTCCGATTACCTCGAAACTCGGTATTTATACTTAAGACCATAAATAAAGAATAACGTGTATCAGGGTTTTTCGAAAATCTACCCTTCACGGGGTGAAAAGGGGTAATTCATTTTACAGGGGAGGATTTTACTGCGTGGTTTGATTAACTCAACAATTCGTGTAAATAATCTTTGAGTCAAGTAATGAACACATCCCAAACGATTTTACGAAATTCCACCCCTGTGGGGTTGAAAAGCGGGGGATACAGTTTATATGAAAAATCTTATTTATTTGGTTAATAAACATGAAACTTGGCACGAATACTTATATAAGTAAAATTATGAAGTTTGACATTTTTTGTTTTTCTAAACTACCCTCTAAAGGGGGATTGGGGACGTCAAAATTTGTATGGAAGAATTTTAACGCGATGTCTGATTAACTCGAAACTTGGTATTTATACTTAAGACCATAAATAAAGAATAACGTGTATCAGGGTTTTTCGAAAATCTACCCTTCACGGGGTGAAAAGGGGTAATTCATTTTACAGGGGAGGATTTTACTGCGTGGTTTGATTAACTCAACAATTCGTGTAAATAATCTTTGAGTCAAGTAATGAACACATCCCAAACGATTTTACGAAATTCCACCCCTGTGGGGTTGAAAAGCGGGGGATACAGTTTATATGAAAAATCTTATTTATTTGGTTAATAAACATGAAAGTTGGCAATATTTGGGTCAGTAAATAATAAAGATTGTCACTTTTAGTTTAAAAAAACCCCTTACAGAGGATTTAGGGGGTGACAAAGTTGATAGGTTAAAAAAATATGTAACCCGCTGTCGGATTAACACGAAACTCAGTACTACTAAAACAAAAAATAAAACAAGTATGTGTTTTAGGGTTTTTCAAAAATCGACTCCTACTAAGGTGGAAAAGGGTAAGTTATAAAGTTTAAGGGGTGGATATAATATTACTGCTTGCTTCCATTAACTCGAAAATGGGTATGGGTCTTTGAGTCAAGTTATGAACACATCACGAACGATTTTTCAAAATTCCACCCCAGTGGGGGTGAAAAGCGGGATACAGTTTATTTGAAAATTCCTTTGATCCATAAACTTAAATATTGGCCCGAATACTTATTATCTAAATAAATGACAAAGACCATACCTACACACATTTTCGAAATTTTTAGAAGAAACTACGAATTTCACGCGGACGAAGTCGCGGGCAGAAGCTAGTTTATAATACAATGTATATAATAAAAATATAGCAGGCTAGTTCTACAGACAAGGGAATAAAATTGAATTATTTTCGGCCTATCGTTTTTTTTAAAGTTAACTATTCTTATTAAATATGATGAAGTATTCTGGAAATGCAAGGGTCAGAGAAAATAATGATTAATTTAGAAGTTATAGGCATTTTTCAATTTGCAGAAGAGTAAATACAAGGAAGTGACTATAAAAGATTGTTAGATCTTAAAATCGACTTGACAGTAAACGTTGTAGTAAATACTAGTAAATATGCTATTTATTAAATAAATAGAACAATTTATATACATTTTTTAACTCGATTGGACCCTGGGAAGTTGGTCAAATTAAACACACACGGCAAGTTAAATAAAGGCTTGTAATGACGCAGTGCATAGTTTATTTAGTGCTAACAGCCACAGAACAAGCCTTTTATCACTTCCCTGGAGTGAGTTTTGAATGTTTTTTCCCTAAATCTAGAAGATTGCTCTATTTTATTACAATTAAAATTTCCCTAAATCTTCTGTGCAACTAAAATAAATACTTGGAATGCATTCAAATGAAAAAATACTTTATAATTGAAATGTAAATACGTACCATGTGAGTGAGAATTTGTCTGACCCGAACGCAACTGTCTCCACTAATCGCACGGATACGACCGAACGCTGCTCGAGTGAAACAAAACACAGCCGTTACTATGCTGTCGTCACCCCTTTCTTTCTATTGCCCGAGTGGCAACGTTACTTACTATTCAATTTCAAGGTGATTTTAACAAAGTTTTAGGTGACAGAGAAGTGATACTAAATACGCGTCGCTTTTGTTAAATCGACAAAATTCGGAGAATATAAGAGACCGTAAAACTGTTTTAACATTTTATGGAAACCATATGTACTCGTATATGATTATTACCTTATAATAAAATTATTCTATTAAACTGCTTTTTAAACCTTAAGGCGATTATAGCCTCGAATGTCCTTGAGCATTTGGGCGGAGCATAGGCGAACCCAGTGCCTCACCCCGCGCGCCCGCTTACCTCCCCAATGTCAAAGAGTGTCGTACTCGTACGTAGCGCATGCAGATGCGGCGTGGGATGCATTTTGTCTTAGGCAGTTTTATGACGCTACCTACTAAGTGTATATGGATCGAGAATACGTACAATATTTATGTTGTGAGTATGAATGCTATTGTACTTACAGTAAAAATACTGCTTTCTTAGAGACAAATAAAAAATAATAGTAATATCAATAAAAAACGTTTATTCAGTATACAGTTCGGTTTTTCACGTATACAGATTATAATACCGCTTTTAACAGTGGTAGTTTTTAGGGTTCCGTACCCAAAGGGTAAAAACGGGACCTTATTACAAAGACTCCTCTGTCCGTCTGTCTGTCTGTCACCGGGCTGTATCTCACGAACCGTGATTGCCAGAAGAATACCATTATTATAGTTTCAAACTCAAATGGGTCCCGCCTGCTTCCAGCTTTTATTTAATTTAAAATGGGCTTGTTTTTAGCTTTCAGTTAGTTTTAGTATAAGGTTGCAGTCGGGTTTTTTAATTTTTTTATTTCCTTCTTTTTAGTTTACAAATGTGAAAGATTTCGCAGACGATTTAGTTCTTGGTAGGTGTTTTACGATTTGTCACTTTGAATTAGTTTTTACCATAATTATTATAAGTTGTATATATTTTTGTAATCACCTTTTAAAACCTTTTCTTTTGATACCCCATTTGATCTGAATTTGATCCTTATTAGGGACACTATCGAATGGTGTAATAATACAGTGTTTTATTTTTCAAAATCAACAGAAATATTGATTTTTCAAAAATCCAATGATGCAGTTTTAGTTTTCATTAAAATCGAGCCCGCGACTCCTTTGAGTATTTTTCGCTATTCCTCATAGTTTAGAATTCGGCCATCCACGCCCACTTGAAAAATTCACCCTGTATATTATATACTCTCGAAAAACATAACCCTTCTTCTGGCTATCACGGTTCGTGAGATACAGCCTGGTGACAGACAGACAGACGGAGAGAGGAGTCTTAGTAATAAGGTCCCGTTTTTACCCTTTGGGTACGGAACCCTAAAAACTACCACTGTTAATCCAATGATGCAGTTTTAGTTTTCATCAAAATCGAGCCCGCGAATCCTTTGAGTATTTTTCGCTATTCCTCATAGTTTAGAATTCGGCCATCCACGCCCACTTGAAAAATTCATCCTGTATATTATATACTCTCGAAAAACATAACCCTTCTTCTGGCTATCACGGTTCGTGAGATACAGCCTGGTGACAGACAGACAGACGGAGAGAGGAGTCTTAGTAATAAGGTCCCGTTTTTACCCTTTGGGTACGGAACCCTAAAAACTACCACTGTTAAGAGCGGTATTAGTCATAAGTTAGTTTTAATTTTTTTTTTTTTGTAATAGTATTTTTTTATAAACTGTATAAGTACGTGAATAAACGATCTGTATACTGAATAAACGTGTTTTATTGATATTATTATTATATTAGTATTCAATAGACAATAATATAGCGTCCACTCGCAAACAAACTATCACTACTACTAATACTATCAACGTCCAAGCGTAAACGAACAGTCCGAGTGTACTATCTGCGCTATTTAGTCTTTGCTACAAAAATGCAGATCGGAGCGAGCCGACATGCGACACAACCTCCCCGTGCGAACGATACAGCAACACTGACCGGGCGGCTGCTGCCCGCGCCCGTATAGGTAAAACCATGGTGTTATTGATTTTTTCCCACTTAAATAATAATTATTAAAAAAAACGAACTTAATTTTTATAAACCATTAAATTTGCTATATTTTGGTGAAAGAATCATCAAAATCGCTTCAGGCGTTTGAAAGTAGAAAGAAAATTCTTGCGTAAAATAAGAGGATGGATATGATTTTTTATTGTTAAAACTAACAGTAATATTAAAAAAATCAAACTTAAATTATATTTGTAAACATATGTCACATATCATATATTTTTTTTAATATATTTGGGCTATCCATTTGGGAGAAGTAGGCCTTCAAAGAGAGGTCTATTTTGAAGTTTGGCGTAACCATTCGCCTTAATACATGGACTTATATTTTGGATTTTGGAATGTCGCCCCACAGGGAAGCGAGAATTTTGCCCATTTTTATGTAAATTTTTCGTATAAATATTTGCTTGAGAGAGATAATTTTTAGTGTCCAATTAGAAACCAATATAAACTTTTATTTCATAGTGTCACTAAACACAAATAGTTAATATACAGGGTGACTGGAAATTAGTGGCGGAGCCGTTAAGGGGAGGTAGTCTAGGGTTATTCCGACAGATATCACTATGAGACCTACCGTCCTTACTTAACCCTTTCCAAGATATTCCTACTTTTTGTTTAGCAGTTTTTGCATAAAATAATGACAGTAGCGGAAATTTTACAATTAATATTACTTATTTAGAATATCTTTGTTGCAAAACAAAAAAAAGTAGGCCAAAATCACTTTTTTTTAGGATTTATTACTATCTCTTTAAGTAGGAATATCTTGGAAAGGGTTAAGTAAGGACGGTAGGTCTCATAGTGATATCTGTCGGAAAAACCCTAGACTACCTCCCCTTAACGGCTCCGCCACTAATTTCCAGTCACCCTGTATATTATTCTACGACCTGAGCCAACCATAATTCCTCAATTTGTAGAACTAGCCAGTAATATAATAAACTTGATCTTAAAACGTATACTACCATACTACTAAACCATAAATAATAATAATATAAGTATTTGGTAAAGAGTTAATTTACCTAATAAATCCGACGATCTAACCTGTCAAGCCCGCGTCTTTACTAAATGTACCTTGTGGGGACGCCAGTAACGTTACAGACCTGGCCGACGTCGGGTATAATTACGTGATCAAATTTTCGAGTGACTACCGCTAAATGTACAAAGTCAAAGTCAAAGCATTTATTTCAAATAGGCACATAAAAGGCACTTTTGAACGTCAAAATCGTGAGACAGAACGTCGTACCTTACCAAGATACCGCTACTCGGGTATATTTAGTAGTACCAGTTTAAAATGATTCATGACTAAATATACCTTATTTTAATAATGGCGATATTGGTGCATTGTGCGAGTATTTAGGGTGGGGAATATCACGTGGCGGCTCTAAGTCCAATTTACAAGCAACAAGACGTAATCGACGGAGCCCCGCTTCGTGGGGCCCCTATTTCTTTCTACAGGGTTTAAAGGAACCTAATATGGAGGAGATGATGGAGGCTCGTTCGCTCGCTGTGGTCACTTACTTAAGCCCCCGTCATCCCCTTCGAACCTGACCTGTCCGAGTCGGGGTGTACCAAGTCCCGAGTTCACTTCGCTCGCTCTTGCATCCTAAGTTCTCATTGCGTTTTACTACGTCGAGATAGATGAATGTACAGAATATTAAAAATATATTTAGCATGTTAACATTAGGTACAGCTCCGGAACGCGTAATGCACGGCGTTTCACAACCCTGCCGAATCCATTGCTCTGCACTCGTACGTAGTTTGACGATTGTAGTGTTGTCGTATATCAAATTGTGGTTTTGTTAGTATGAAATTAGAAAGTACTATTGGCCCTATTTCTTTCTACAGGGTTTAAAGGAACCTAATATGGAGGAGATGATGGAGGCTCGTTCGCTCGCTGTGGTCACTTACTTAAGCCCCCGTCATCCCCTTCGAACCTGACCTGTCCGAGTCGGGGTGTACCAAGTCCCGAGTTCACTTCGCTCGCTCTTGCATCCTAAGTTCTCATTGCGTTTTACTACGTCGAGATAGATGAATGTACAGAATATTAAAAATATATTTAGCATGTTAACATTAGGTACAGCTCCGGAACGCGTAATGCACGGCGTTTCACAACCCTGCCGAATCCATTGCTCTGCACTCGTACGTAGTTTGACGATTGTAGTGTTGTCGTATATCAAATTGTGGTTTTGTTAGTATGAAATTAGAAAGTACTATTGGCATAGAGAAATATAGATACATTAGTTCAGTGAGAATCCGCAATAATAGAACGCCAGTCAAGGTCTTTTCTGTTTGGCTCCGGGAGGGACCACGGACAATTTAAGGTGAATGCGCAGTGGTAGACCGCGGAATTCAAATTTTCTTACGTTTTTTTACAATTTGCAAGTCAGTACCAGGTTGTATCTTGATTAAAATATAATTTGCAACTATAATAGGTATGTATTTACAGAATTATAGTCATTAGAATGATTAATATATATATTTAGGTAAAAGTTCCCTAAGAACTTTTTCTTGTTCTCATGGAACAAATCTGACTCAGAAAGATGTATGAATGATTCTAATGATTATGATTCTGAAATACGTAGGTACCTGTTATAGTCGCGAATCATATTTTGAGCAAGATACAAAACCTGACAATGATCTGAAAATTGCAACAACGTAAGAAAAATTGAATTTCGCGGGCTACAACTGCACATTCACCTTAAGGTAAATAAATTTTAGTTCATTTTGGGACCAAGGACAATTCCGAATATTTAAAAAAAAAGGGAAATATATCTCGCGGATTCCTTTTGGCATTAAGTCTCTTTGATGAGATTACAAAAAAACGCACATCTCCGACCTCTGACCTAAAAAACACGCGTTTTTAATACACTGCATTACGGACCTAAAAGCGATTCATTAAGAGCCACTTTACGAGCAATTGTGTGGAAAAGATAATTATTCCGGTGAAAAATCTACCAATAATTTAATTTAACTTTCTGGACTATTCTTGCCATTATTTTGACTAATTGCATTGACTAAAAGTGAATGGGTTTAATGTAATCTTACATTCATATAATTTTCGCAGCATTTTCGGGTAGTCATTATTTGAAGTGGTGGGAACATCGCCAATGGTAGGAATGCTGTTATCGCCAATGGGACACATTCTGATACCCAATAACCGGCCATTAAAAGAAGCGTGTACGCGGTCCATTGTGCGCCCTGGAAAACAAAAAAAAAGATTTAAGGAGATGGTGAGATGGTGTTAACCCAGTAATCGATACTAATAAAGCTGTAATGCCAAAAGATTCTATAATGTGAGGATTAACCCCCCCCCCCCCTTTATAGGAACCCCAAATCCATGGAGGATTCGAGGTATACGGTGACAAAGTTTGTATAATAAATCCTAATGCGTCATCTGATTAACATGAAATTTGACTCCAATCTATATACAGGGTGAAATTGAACACATGCGACAAATCAAAGTGGGAGATTGTACTCATTATTATGAACAACTTTTACTATGGGACCAACCCTGAAATCGCGAAAAAAAAATCAGCTGTTCCCTACATTTATGTTCGCATAACTCATCAAAAATGTAGGGAACAACTGATTTTTTTTTCGCGATTTCAGGGTTGGTTCCATAGTAAAAGTTGTTCACAATAATGAATACAATCTCCCATTTCGATTTGTCGCATGTGTTCAATTTCACCCTGTATATATGTCGCATCCGGTCATTGGTTTAACTATTCGGAACGCCAGTGCCATCTGGCGGCGCTTGACAGAGTCTAGCCTGAGTTCGTAGGAAGTACAAGAGAGCGTGCAGCGAGGTGGAGCGGCCCGCTTGGACAACTACGTACAAACGTTCGAAACGGCACACTCACACAGACGCGCGCATCTACGATACTCCTAAGCGATAGTCGGGGTGCTCTAAGTCACGGGTGCCGTGTTGGAACGGGTAGTCGCGTAATTCATTTATTCCTTGCGCCACGGACCGTCGGATCTTTTTAAAAATGCGTCGAGCGTATTGGAGGAAAGTTTTCGTTATTGTTAAATTTAAAAGTGTTTCCTAATAATTTTATTAAAAAAAACTATTTATTAGAATGAGAATATTTTACCGGAGAGGGAGTGGGAGGCAGTCACCTCCTTCTGCGAAGCAGTCATGCTAGCGAAGGAGGTGGTGGAACGGCTGAGGGAGAGAGCCACACGTCCCAGCCGCCGCGGGAGACGCTCCGAGCGTCGGGAGCCGCGTGACGACTCCCGGCCACTCAGCCTGGTCCGATCAGGACCAGGCCCGTGCCGGACGGCGTGTACGTGTTCCACGCGCACCACAAAGCGATGTCAGCAAAAAGGAAGGGGCCTGCCAGGGCCGAAGCCTGCTGGGGGTGCGGGATTGTCCGAAAGGGTCACCGCTACCCCGGAACATAAAGGGCTAAGGAAGGAACCCGGATGGGTTTTAGTCAGTAAGAGTCTGACACTCCCTTCCGCTCCACCCAGAGCGGGAGGGGCCATTTGATGATTTCCCATCCATAAAAAAAAGGCGAGCACTAAGAAAGGGGGTTTTTGGAAATTCAGCCTTTAAGGGGATGGAAAGGGGGGATTTTGTTTGTATGAAATATCTTATTCATTTGGTTATAAACTGGAATAAACTTGAAACTAAAGGGATTTGGAATGCTCTCGAATTCTTGCATGGGAGAAAAGAATGAGTGAGTATGGACATGACGTGTTAATACTGATTTTGGGTGCAAGAGTAGATATTATGAAGAAATTTTAAATAATTCACAAAACTGATGTACAATCCCAAAAGCATCAAAACGGTTACAACACAATATTTCTGATTGACATCTATACTAGATGTGAATCTAGAATGCATAATTTAAGTAACAATTAGTAAAAAAAAATTAAACAAAACACATGTCCATACTCACTCATTCTTTTCTCCCATGTTATGTGTGTGAATAAAAATTTGTCCTAGATTGTTTAGTACTTCCACACGATTTCGAACGAATATTCAGTAAAGTGAACCTTACCAAGACTACAATACGAAACAAACTGGTAACACAATCCATAAACGGCATTTTATTGTCTTGTGACGCTATCAAAAGCGGTAGAGGTCATACATAGCAAAAGTGAGAATTGTACTGATTTTGTTCCTACTGAGAATATGTTGATGAGATTAAATGCCATGGATGAAGATAGAAATAATAGTAATATTCAAGAACTGATAAACTTAGAAGAGGAGTAAATTTTCCCTTAACTGGTGTTGATTTTATTTTTATTGACTATTATGTTAAAGCGGCCCGCCCCAGCTTCGCACGGGTGCAATTTTTTTTCGAATTTTCGAAATTTTCTTTCATACAAACCTTGTCCTGGCAACACCGAACGCAACAAAAAATAATAATTATGCCATACTAGCTGCGCCCCGCGGTTTTACCCGCATAAGTCTTGATCCCGTGGGAATATCGGGATAAAAACTATCCTATGTCCTTTTCCGGGACTCAAGCTATCTCTATACCAAATTTCATCAAAATTGGTCCAGCCGTTTGAGCGTGAAGAAGTAACAAACATATAAACACACACAAACACACTCACAAACTTTCGCCTTTATAATATTAGTGTGATATACATATATTTCGGCGATTCAATTTTATTTATAGGTATAGATTAAAAATAGGTAATAAAAGTGTACCTACTATATTTTTTTATAAATACTATCCTTTTCATTTTTTTGTGCTATCTTTTTCAACGTACCTAAATCCAACCCTGTGTATATCTGTAATTTTCATTCGGTCGATGTCTCGGTGATTGATTGCGCTGGCGCTTAGATTTCGCCGTTAAAAAGCCGTATTAATTATTAATAAGTGGATCCACCTGTTAGAACTTGTATTCAATTCAAGGATTGCATGAATAAGCGCAGTGCACGACACATCTTCCATAAAGTCATCAGGTATTCATAATACAGTAGTGCTATATCTATCTTTAGGTTAAGATTTCCGTAACTGCGTACAGCGTGTTACGGCGACGTTTGAGAGGTTAAACTCGTCCAAGTCTTCGTAGATTGAGAAGAATCTTATGGTTAGGTCATTAATTTTCCTTTGGACCGTAGCTAGAGTGGTTTTGCATTTCGCCAAAGAGGCCTGTTGACTATCAAGTTTATACGTAAACTTTAGCGAGAGATGGGGGTGTCAAATTTTGTATGGAATAATTTTAACGCGCGGTCCAATTAACTCGAAACTCAGTATGTAAGACCAAAATAAATAGTACTATGTAACTCGCTGTCGGATTAACTCGAAACTCGGTACGGTCAGCATCAAAAGTTGATTAACACTTCAGTTTTTTTTAACCTAGTTATTGAGCAAAATATTTGTTCAAAATTGCAGCACAAGAATTTTTTTAGAATATTTACTCTTGTCTATTATGTGAAAAGCTAAAAATCAGTTAATTGAAAAAAGTTGTTGTCAATTTAATAACATGTAAAAATGATAGTGTTAATCGACTTTTGATGCTGACTGTACTATTAAAACAAAAAATAAGTGTTTTTGGGTTTTTCAAAAATCGACTCCTACCAAGGTGGAAAAGGGTAACAAAGTTTAAGCCAATCCACTTGCACGAAAGACAATTGTCCGAATCCACATGCGCGAAAGGACAGTTGCGCGGAAAAGTTGCGGAAATGAGATTTTTTTATGACATAACGCCTGTATTCACTGAATTGGGCCTAAGTACACCCACAATTCGCATGTAATTAATTTTAAGTTTATTGTTAATTCAAGATGGCGGCTGCAAAAATGTTCACAATTTTCATCATGGGTCTCGTTTCCAAAAAACCGGCCAAGTGCGTGTCGGACTCGCGCAGCGAGGGTTCCGTATAAAAGTTTTCGTAATTTTTCCTTTATATGTGCTATAAAACATTGCTTCATGCCAAATTTCAAGATTCTAGATCGACTGGAAGTACTCTTTAGGTTTTGATTCCCTCGCGAGTAGTTGCGAGTTTGAAAATATGCGGCTTAAATTGCTATTTCTTTTGATTGCGTTGACATAAGTTTGATTTTGTTACAGCTTAAAGGTATTATAGACCCGAGTATTTGATATGAATTTCAATTTAATACCTCTACGCGTTCATGAGAAAAGAAGTAGGAACTTAAAAATTTTCAAAAATATTTTTTTATTATATGATGTAACTAAAAATTTACGGTTTTCGCAATTTTCTCTTTATCTATACTATAAGACGTTACTTCGTATCAAATTTCAAGATTCTAAGTTCACGGCAAGTACCCACCCTGTAGGTTTTGATTCCCGTGCGAGTTTCGAAAATTTGCGGCATAAACGGCTGTATCTTTTCATTGCTTTGGCTTAGAAGTTTGATTTTTTACAGCTCCAAGGAACAGTAGACCAGAGTATCTATATACAACATTATTTTTAGTATATGCGAAACCCGAAACACGTGTCTAGTATTTTTATGTAAAGAATCTATGTACAAAATTTCAAAACTGTATCATGAATAATCACCAAGTTATAAGCTTGTTATGTTACCTGTTTGTCCGTCCAAAAACATGGTCTCCCCCACCGCGTGCCGTTCGGTACGGCGGCGCGGCGATTGTATTGTAATTAACTGGTGATAACATTTTCCATCACACTTGCAGGCTTTGGACTGTCGTAATGGTCAAGTGTAGGTAGTTATTATAATGTACTTTATTCGTAAATAAATGCAGCCGTAAGCTACGAATAAGTAATTACTTATTCGTAAGCCGTAAGTGATACAATGTAGTCAATGCGATTTGTTCAAAGTGGATGAAAAGTGTTAAACATCGCATTACTTAACCACAGCAGGCTGTAGGTACAAATAATAACTTTCTACAATTAACCATCTTGGCGTGTTTAAAAATGTTAATCATCACGGCAAAGCATTGTGTTCCACGATACTCTGATTGCTCCTCGTACCGCCGCACTGCCAGGAATACGTTATCACTGTTATCGTTGTTTCTGTGTACTGGACGTTTGTGTATGAGAAAGTCATGGTTACACGACACTTTTTACATACGATAGGTAAGTACACGATCAACCGAAACACAACTCGGCGGCCGCGCGCTCGTGATTATGCAGTTGGACCCACGCGACACGTGCGCGCCAACCAGTGGTACCCGGGTGACTGAGGTTGCTGCACCCCCGCCCCTGTCGCCCCGCTCGCTGTGCGTCCGCGCCGCGCCATTGTGCGCGTATGGTAGATAACTACCTACTTAGTCGCTCCTCGGGGCACAGTAAAATATACTCGGGGTGTCCAACTATTAACCTTTTTTAAATATTTTTGGGCCAAAATATAACATGGGGTAAAAATTATTGGAATCGATTCAGTTACTTATTCTGAACAAACTATTATATATTCAGGTTTCGCATATACTAAAAATAATGTTGTATATAAAAATGAAACCCGTTTTCCGTTGTCACGACATAACATGAAAACGGCTGGACCGATTTCGATGAAATTTGGTATAGAGATAGTTTGAGTGCCGGGAAAGGACATAGGATAGTTTTTATCCCGATATTCCCACGGGATCGACATTTACGCGGGTGAAACCGCGGGGCGCCGCTAGTTAGATATAAATTTCAGTTTGATACCTCCACGCGTTCCTGAGAAAAACGGTCTTGACAGACGGACGGACGGACAACAAAGTGATTCAATAAGGGTTCCGTTTTTTCCTTTTGAGGTACGGAACCCTAAAAACAACAAGAAGCCTTCCAAAAAACTGTTTATGTTATGTATTAAAAAAGGATAAAACCAGATGCCAAAACATTAATATATCGCAAAAATATTTAATTCAAATGTAGGTATGCTGATGTTTTAAGATTTATAAAAAACGAATCAAGCAACCAAAGACATGACTGCCTAAACTAAGGCCTGGGGAACTAATTGCGGGGGAATTTGTTGCGCCACTAGGAAGTGGTGAAATGCACGCGTTTTGGGGGACTGTCTTTTGTAGTTTTGACGTTTAAAAAGTGCTGATTCTCAGCCTAGTTTGAATAAATGACTTTTGATTTGTTTTTTGATTAAGTTACCTATTTTGCACGTTGTAATTTGTTTTTTTTACTTAAAAAAAAAGATATACGACATCTTAAAGGTCAATAACCTGCTTAGCAGCCTTTGGGTGCATTACGTCCAATTTGCAAAATATTCAACTGTCCAATTCTCAATTGGTCCACTTCGCAATTGGTCCAGTTTGTAATTTGTCCAGTTTGTAATTGGTCCAGTTTGTAATTGGTCCAGTTTGTAATTGGTCCAGTTCGCAATTGGTCCTGTTCGCAATTAGTCCAATTCGCAATCTTTGCAGTGGTATAATGACGCTGAATATGATTTAGAGTAGGTAGGTAGGTCCCACAGATAAAGTAAGATCGTATATTTTTTATTCTAGATTAGTACTAAAAATGAAACAAAGCATATTTACCCCTGGAGGGTATGTCGTGAATAACAACGGACAGAACATAAGTGGCACTAAAAGTACCACTACACCTCGCCAATGGCAAGCCATAAACATTTTTGCTTTCTCCCCCATCGTCAGATCGGGCTCCGTTTTTCTGCAAAAACGCAAAAAATTTCAATCTACCACCAGAGGCCCAATGCGGGTTGGTAGATATCATTGCACCAGCCAACATTGAGTCTGTGTCTTAGATTACTGCCATTTCTTCGCACAGAATGGTCTTGTCCAAAATTAGTGATAATGTGCTTATTACTTTCACCCAACCGCTGTTACTACATATGCGGTGCGTCATTGCAACAGCACAGCAGTTGCTGTGGTGCGTAGGTCCCCCCCGCTCGCGGTGGAATGTTAGATTAACGAGCAATTTTTACGGAAGTGATATGAAGATTAGAATGACGTTCTTGCGACACACGCTGTTCTAAAAACTTTGCGAGTGGCACGCCAGTACGAAAACACATTGAATGGAAATCTGGTTCAATTGGTCCATGGAGCACCGATGGCTATATCGAATGGCGTTGTCGCAAACACGCTGATGCGAAAAACTTTTTGAATGTTTTGCTAGTACAGAATTCGTGGTATCGAAATTCATTGTTGCGTTAATTTCAAACAACACCAATCTTGGTATGGTAGTTACTAACACTACTTGTGACGTGAAAATATAATTATAATTAACGCTTACTATGTGTGCGCGTCAGATGAAACGACTTTATTATATTATTTCTGAAACAGCATGCTCGGCGCGAGCCGTCAAGTCGCCGGTGGCGGGCCGCGCTACCGTAATATCAAGATTCTTACCGTCTATTTAAAGTATCTGTACCGAACTATTTAGATCTTTATTCAGATTGTTGATACCAAATGTTTTAAGACGAGCTCTAATTCTGCCGACAAACTGTCACACAGTTTGGCAGGTTTATGAAATGTGTACAAGTGTTTGGAACAAAATGAATGTTTTTTCTAAATTATAATTTTATTATAAATAGCGGTTTTCGATTCAATGTATTTTCGAACTGGCGTGCCACTCGTAAAGTTATTCGCAACGGGTTCCCTATATGAGTGCGAAATACTATTTTACGAAAATTGTTACATCGATGATTATACATCGATGCCTTGTAATGCGACGTTATGTTTTTACTACACCTTTTTTGTTCGCTGTTTCTTTATATCGATAACCTTAAATCGAACCCTTGTTTCTTCGACGTTTGTTTGTTCTATGTAACGTTATTTCGAAAATATTTAGCCTACACATTTTTCTACGAAATAATGATACCTACTTACAAGATTGAGATGAGAAGCATCAATAAAAAAAAATACTGTTTTGAAATATAACCTTCAAATAATGTCTACTTACATAATAATATGCTGAATTATACTAAAATAATTTCCTCTACAACTCCTAAGTGACTTCTAGTGAAGATTATGCAAAAAATGCAAGATACGTTATGAGACAAAAACAAAATGTCAAACAAATGCTTATACCTAGCTATAATTTATCAATACCTTCTAATAACAAAATAATACTAATCAGATTTTCAAAAATCAATCTGGGGGCACGGGAGTGCCCGCGCCAAGACGAGCCAAGCGAAGCGCACAGGCACTACCTACGTTTTCTAGAAGCGCTTCGTCGTTTTTTTGAACCCTCATAACTTGGGTTTGGATTATACCAGATAAACAAAATTCTTGGGATATGATTTCAATAGTGAACTTATGATACATATAAAGTTTCAATTGCATAGCTCTTATAATTTAGATTTTATTGATATCTAAAATACCCCGATTTCGTCACTGAATGACGATCATCAAAACTCTTAGGGTACTTCCTGAAGTTCTAGAAAGCTGAAATTTGGTATGCAAGCTAGTATTAGTACACAAACAACAAAAAAAAAACTAAAAGTTGGAACTTTTATCCCCAACCCTTTAGACTAGGGGATGGAAGTTTGTATAAGACTTCCGCAAATTTTGATGCTAGTGGTCTGAAAATTGATATAGGGACTCCTTGATATAAATAATAAAATATATATGTCAGGTTTTTTAGTAAATCACCCCCAGCAGAAAAGAAAAAAAAATCTTTTCAACACACTTGCTCGTAAAATGGCTCTTAATGCACAGCTTTTAGATCCATAATGCAGTGTATTACAAACGCGTGCTTTTTCTTTACGTTACGGTACTTGTGCTTTATTTCCACAGATAACTATTTAATTTACTAGTCGGAGGTCGGAGAAGTAGATACGTTTTTTTTTTAATCTCTTCAAAGAGACTTCATGCCAAAAAGAATCCGCGAGCCATATTTTACTTTTTTTTTTAAATAGTCTGAATTGTCCTTGGTCCCAAGATGAACTAAAATTTATTTACCTTAAGATGAATGCGCAGTTGTAGCCCACGAAATTAAATTTTTCTAACGTTTTTTGCAATTTTCAGGTCAGTGTCAGGTTGTATCTTGATCAAAATATGATTCGCGACTATAACAGATACGTATTTACAGAATTATAATCATTAGAATAATTAAATACATCTTTCTAAGTTAGATTCGTTCCATAAGAACAAATCTCTTATGGAAAAGTTCTTAGGGAACAAATCTAACTTATATATTTATATTAATGATTCTAATGACTATAATTCTTTAAATACATATCTATTATATAAATATACATTTTGATCAAGATACAACCTGATACTGACCTGCGAATTGTAAAAAACTTAAAAAAAAAAAAATTTCGCGGTCTACCACTTTGCATTCACCTAAGGGTGCATCCACACATAGCGAGGCATGTGCCGCAAATGATTTTTTTATATGTACGGTTGCCTCAGGCTGAGGCATCTAACATACAAAAAAAAGCACTTGCGGTGCATGGCTCGCTCTGTCTGGATGCACCTTATAATTTTCCGTCGTCCCTCCCGTAACCAAACGGAAAAGACCACTGGCGTTCTATTATTGCGGATTCTCACTGAATTAATGTATATTTCTCTATGCAAATAGTACTTTCTAATTCCATACTAACTAAACTACAATTTGACATACGACAACACTACGATCAGTCTTAACAATATTTTGTGTTTATTATATTTTTTCTATAGGCTGTATATCGGTTTTGTCTTTGCGCGCGCAGGTGTAGGAATGACCATTACTTACTCTATGGGTAAACCTGCGCGCGCACGTCAGCGCGGCGCGCGTAATGACAAACCCAGCCTGCCATTATCCATACAAGTTAATATTTAACAATACAAGTCTGTTTTTTTCCTCGCAAGTGTGTTGAAAAACGTCGTATGATACGCGTGTGCATTGATAATTAAACTCTCGGCTACCTTATCGCGCTCGCCTACGGCTCGCGTGAATAATACCGCCTCGAGTTTAATGATCAACATAGCACACATGTATCATAATGTACTATTATAGGCAACTTACAAAAACAAAATGCATACAGGGTGAATTTTCCAAGTGGGCGTGGATGGCTAAATTCTAAACTATGAGGAATAGCGAAATGTACTGAAAGGAGTCGCGGGCTCGATTTTGATGAAAACTAAAACCGCATCATTGGATTTTTGAAAAATCAATATTTCTAGCCAGGAATCGAACCTGTTGATTTTGAAAAAAAAACACATACTGTATTATTACACCACTTGATAGTGTCCTTAATAAGGATCAAATTCTGGGAAGTAATGACATACGCAACTTAAGGAAAATGTTGAATTTTAATAAACTGCTTCTTATTTTAGAGTATTCATACATACATTACGTACCTTGTTCGAAATGATGCTCAATATTTTTATTAACACACCCGCAGCGCAGTCACCTTCACAACATTAGGTTCTAACTTCAAATTTCTATTACGATCTTTGGAAAATATTCTAATGAAATCAATAATATTGTAATGCTGAATGCAGTACAATCCTTGAGACGTCGAATCCAGCTAAGGTTTAGTAGGTAGGTAACATAACCTGGGCCCGGCTTAATAATAACATCCGCACAGGTCAATCCATCAGGTTAAGCTACGCTTGCCGCGGTTGGTCTGTGGATGGGTGACCATCTTTACATACCGAGGTATTTAGCTGCATCCGGTTAGAAAGGAAGCCGACCCCAGCATAGTTGGGAAAAGGCTAGGCAGATGATGATGATTTGATGAGGTAGGTAACATAAGAAAAAAAAAGTATTTTGTTAAAAATGAGCTCTTTCCTTTAGTTTGCCGTGTATCATTACTTCCCAGAATTCGATCCTTATTAGCGACACTATCGAATGGTGTAATAATACAGTGTGTGTTTTTTTTTCAAAACCAACAGGTTCGATTCCTGGCTAGAAATATAGATTTTTCAAAAATCCAATGATGCAGTTTTAGTTTTCATCAAAATCGAGCCCGCGACTCCTTTGAGTACTTTTCGCTAGTCCTCATAGTTTCGGATTTGGCCATCCACGCCCACTTGAAAAATTCACCCTGTATAACTTCTTTAACAATCAACCAATAAATCTTTAAATGTTTTTAGTAGTTATATTTGAAGATATTTATTTCTAACACACTTAACCTATTTTACAATCTAAAATATATACATATACTACTCAAAACAAAATAAGAGCCACTTGTGAATTTTAACGTCCGGTCTGATTAAATTATTTTAAAGCGGTCTTAAACGATATATTATCTTTTGTCTGCTATATCCTGAAGTATTAACAAACATAATGTGAGGATACCTCTTGCATAATTTTTAAAGTGGGCTACTTTGATACTTTTTTTTTGTAACCACTTGAATTTACCCTATTCTAAGACGAATATAAGTCATTTAAATTGTGGATTCATTTAGGAACAGTCTTACATTTGCTAAGTTACAACGTGGATAAACATTTTGAAAGCGCTATGCCGAGGATCCGAAGACATATGGACCTGCAAACCGCAACTATAGTGTGACGTTGCAAAACTAATAGTAGCGACATCTGTCGTGGAATAGCGTACGTCATGGTGGTTTACGAGACGCAAGGTGGCGTTGGTGTTTTGTGTTTAATAAATTAATAACAGTTTATCAGTTAATTAAAACAATAAACAAACATACAATAATTCACCATATTTTTAATTAAAAAACAATGTCGATTGTATTAAAGATAAAAATCGATAATGATCTTATATAGTCTGTGGAAGATTATTCGAGAAACTGTCAGATTGGTTTGGAAAAAAACGGTGTTCCGTGTCCGGTCTTTTACGACCAAGAACACGAGCCTGGGGGCTGTTTGAGAGGGACTTTATATCCTGAGAGGAACGGGATGTGCCCAAATAACCCGATGGGGTTTTAATATAAATTCCAGTAGAAGCAGAATCCTGTGAGTATTCAACCATTGCTTTATTCTTGCTGGATAGCCTATAGCCCAGGTCTCTTGCATGTATGTTCTGACACGAGGACGTTGTTACAGGTCTGGCTTGTTATGCTAGCCTTCTTTTGATTGGTGCTATGCGCAGCTAAATTGATGCCTGGATGTTGCGCCGTTGTATGATGATTTGGAATTCATCAGAGCGCAGGCGGCTTTAAGGTTATCCCTTGCGGTGTGGCCATCCGACGTTCAGGAAGGCCTTACTTAGCCGATTCCCGGTTATGAGGGAAGTTCGCCACTCCAGGTAACGAAAGCGTCACCATCTCGTCCGTAGGCCGCGTTCGCGTGTGCTCACAGGTTTGTCCTGTGAGCGAAGCCAAGGACCGACGATCCGTCAACTGATTGGTATCAACTGAATGTGGTCAACTGAGAGACTTCAACTGATTGGTATCAACTGAATGTGGTCAACTGAGAGACTTCAACTGATTGGTATCAACTGAATGTGGTCAACTGAGAGACTTCAACTGATTGGTATCAACGGAATGAGATCAACTGATTGAGTTCAAAACTGAGAGGTTATCTGTGTAAGATTATAATTTAACCTATGAGAGAGTTAGGCCTTTTGTAAAAAACTAGGTGTTAAGACCAGCTGTTGTAAAGATATTGTGTCTCGGGTTTGCTTAGTATTATTAGTTATTTTCCCCTTATGAGCACAGTCCAAATAGGTCGACACATGTACGATGAGGTAGGTTGTTAATCTGTTCCCTCGCGGACTCGCTATAGCCACTCTGAGAAACTGCTATTGTCTCATTGCAGGTGTTCACCGATATACCACTAGGTACGGAGACTAGTTGTGTGGGTGAATGCCGTAGTAGCAGGGAAAGAGGCATTATTTTAGTGGCTCGCCACTTTGTTTGTATGTGTGCCTTTATTTTGTATAATTCCAATAAACTTGTATTGTGTAAGAAGGTACTTGTTTGATTGAATCTTTCCCTAGCAGAATATACTCTATAAATTTACTTTAGCACGGTGGTGAGTAGTATAGTTCAAATAGAAACCATCATCAGCTTGTTTCCAATTAATTTCTGTAAACTACGCACGGGCCGGGTTTCAATAGCCATCACATTGATCCAAGAGGGACATTCGCAGCGTTCTGTAGCTTTACAGCTTGACTTTTCAAGGCGAGCGATCCAGAATGCTTGGAATCGATTTCAAGAGACTGGGAGTGTAACCAGAAGACGGTTATTTGGCAGGAATCGAGCCACCACCTCGCAGGAAGACCGCTACATACGTTTGACTTCGCGAAGAGAGCGATTCGTCACCGCCCGCGCCTTACAAAATCGCTTATGCCAGGCGACCGGTACCCGCGTGAGTGACCAAATGATTAGAAATCGGTTACATGAAGACCAGCAGTTTTCTAGGAGACGCGCACTGCGGATTCCATTGACTAGTGTACACTGCGCTAACCGATTATCATTCGCAAGGCTGCACCTGGACTGGGACATAAGTGAATGGAGCTCAGTATTGTTCACTGATGAGTGTAAAGTGAAATTTTTTTGTGATGATCGTCGTATTAGAGTATGGAGACGAGAAGGTGAGCGATTTTCAGATGTTTGTATCCATGAAAGTGACAGATTTGGGGGTCCCAATGTCATCGTATGGGGAGGAATCTCTCTATCAGGTCGAACCGAACTCGGTATATAACTCAGTGCCATCTTAGTGCTGTCAAACTAAAATACAGTTAAGTTGTGTCACTTTAGTCAATTTCAGAATGGGAAATCGTCGCTTGACAGGAATAAACTAAATTTTAGTGATTTTTGTCTAGTTTAGAGGCATTTGTGACAAGAGAATCGGCACCATTGTTACGTAAAAAAATATAAGTATGTGGTTTAATGAATTAAGTTTATCTATTTATTATACTATACTTAATCCCGTCCTTCTTATATTTACCCGTCAGAAAGGAAGCGAGCCGCTTAGTAATTTGTATGAAGTCGGCGGCACGCGTGAGTATGTCCGATGGAGACGCGCCGGCGAGGAGCGAGGTTATATAATAAACGACCGCGTGGGCGAGCAACGTTCAGTGTCGGTCCACGCGCCGCGCGAGCAGGCCCAGTCAACAGTGTATAGGTGACCTTGGACTCGACGGGGGGCACAAAATATGACAAGAACAGCGAGAGTCGATTGTTGCCGACTCTTTCTAACAGGCTGTCATGCACTATATAGTTACCATATAAAATAAAGTGAAATATCTACGTGTTATAAAATCGTTTTTTCAATATAATATGTAGCTTTTAAAAGCAATCTAATGATTTTACGTTCATTTAAATATATTTGACAGTTATTAATGCATTTAGAAATATAAATGAATTAAAAATATTAAATGGACTCTGATTGGTAGTTTTCTATGGCAACAACACAAGGTAAATGTCATCCCTTGCGGTCGGTCGTTTTTTCTTGTGTTATTTAAATTTATTTTGTTTAAACCATTATTGTGCCACTAAAACGTTGAGTAGAGTAGAGCATCCAGTTCCTCCGTTCCATTGTCAAGTGTTAGAAACTCTAACGAGATAGTGACTCTTGGTGAGATAGTGACTCTTGTTGAGATAGTGACTCTTGGTGAGATAGTGACTCTTGGTGAGATACGATGAAGGAAAACTTAAGAAAGTGCATTAAGTGTGGGTCTTCATCTTCACAAGATGGCAGCATCACGTTACACCGTTTTCCAAAACCAGGCAGAACAAATAGTCTTCGGTATGTGTTTGTATCACTTAGTTACTTGTTGCTTTTTGAGTGCCTATCTTGTAAACTCAATGTAATTTTTTGTATGAAGCTAAAAGTTTTTCACCTTCTTACACTCCTTTCAGTTGTGAATTATGGGTGAAATACTGCTTCCCGAACGAACCATGGGCATCACCTGAATTCCAAGGAAATCTGTTTTCTCAACATAAAATGCTGTGCAGTAAACATTTCTTAAAGACATGTTTCATCGATCGGAAGCTCTTTAGAACTGCAGTACCATCTGAAGAATTTGATGAGGTCAGTAATAAACATTTTGGCAACTGTTAACTAATTAATAGATAGTGAATGTGTTGCGTCGTCAATAAGTTAGCCCAGTCCAGCAACATGGGTTGGGGAATTCGGTGAAATGGTCTCAAATGGTATGAAGCTGATAACCCGTACAATACGCGCATTCTAAGTTGACTGGCTGCCACTCCAAAAGTTCACCCATGTACAGTCGCTAAGACGCCATAGCCCCACACCGTCTGTCATCATTAATAGTCTCTGACAACTATATTCAGGCTGGGGAATTTCGAATGCTCGTATTGTACTGTCCCAACAGTTGTCCCCACAAATAATAATAGTGAATGCATTTTTTGACTAATAATTTATTTTACTTATAGGTTACAAATCCTGCTGATCCTATGGAACGAAGCAGTGTGTTTGTACCAGTAGCAGGTCCATCAAGAATACTTCAACCATTGACTGAAAATATAAATGTATTAAATGCAACTAATGTGTCTGCACAGCAATTAAAACCAGTTGCAATACAACCCCAAAATGACAGAGAAAGAAAATTGTACACAAAAATGATAAGAAATATGAAGAAAGTTAGCAGACTTCAAAAAAGTATTAAACACCTGAAAAATGTGTCATTTGTTAATGTTCTATGCAAAGACAGCGCAGTCAATGATATCTTGAAGACAAAAGTGTCATCAACCTTTGCACTATTACTGCAAGGGGAACTACAAAACTTTAGAAGAAAAGGAAGAGGCCGTAGATGGAACACAGAGGCAAAAATAACAGCTTTAAGGCTCTATAAAAGATCCCCAACATGTTACAAATTATTAAGAAGAATGATTTGTTTGCCAGCTCCTAGCACATTGAAGTCCCTTTTAAATAAATTCCACTTGTGTGTTGGTATCAACAATAATATTTTTAATGTTTTGAAAAAAACTGTTAAAACCTGGATACCATCTGACAGAGAATTTGTCTTGATGTTCGATGAGATGTCCATAAAGAAGAATTTATGGTACAATATAAAAGAGGATCTCATAGAAGGCTACCAAGACCACGGTTATCAGGGTAGATCGGCACAAATGGCATCATATGCGCTTGTTTTTATGGTGGCTGGTATTAGAAAACAAGTCAAACAACCAGTCGCCTACTATCTTTCTGGTGGATCTGTAACTGCTGATCGACTGGCAGTTCTCCTAAAAGAGGTGAGCATTTTGTTTAATTCATTCCTAACATTTAAAATTATCAGCCTGTGCGCCATGAAACAGTCAGTTGCACTACCAATCTGGTGTCTGGCTGTTGTACAGCTGATCTTGACACAGTAGATGAAGTATTATATTATTTCTAATCATTCATGACATTTCTTTTTTTTTCAATATCAATTTGTTTTATCATTTCAGGTTTTGAAGAGCTGTTTCGATGCCGGGCTTAATATAGCTGCCACAGTATGCGATTTAGACTCGGTGAACAAGAGAGCTGTAACCATCTTGGGAGCTACTGTAGAGCAGCCTTATATTAAATTAGGCAATACTGAAATTGTCACTATTTTTGACACACCACACTTATTAAAGTGTTTTAGAAATTTATTTCTAAAATATGACATAAAATGTCAAATTAACATAACATCCGACAAAAATTGTGGAATTGGTAAGTAACTGTTAAATAACTTTATTTTCATTATTTTTTCATTCTTTTATGATCATATTGTATTATGATATTATCAACCTTTATATGATTCTATACCCAAGAGGGTGCCATATACCCTATAATTAAGCTTATTCCGTCTGTCTGTCTGTCACAAGGCTGTATCTTTATATTATCTGGGGGCCTACCACCATCTTTAACAAAACAATCTTATTTCAAGAGAGTTTTGTTTCAACCTTATAATAACAATGCTCATATTCGTACCATGACCCTAACCGTTCCATATTGTTTCATTCCTGCTTAGTGCTGGGAAAGAACGAACAATTTGTCTATTGATTACTTTAATAGAAAAGAAACATCGCTATATGAACTGTATAGCGCTATCTCTTTCAAACGTTTGGTCCGATTCGTTTTTACGAGTTGATCTTGAAGCCAAATATAATATTAATTTTCAAAAGAAAACATAATTTGTATGAGTAATTTCCATAAAATGCATACTATTACATATACTTAAATATGTTGCTTTGTAGTAAGTAAGGAAATCAATTGAAAAATTTATAAAATACGCTGTGGCTAAATGTGACGTGATGTGAATCGGAACAAAATGTTTTGTAACAAAATGCTTACTTATCAGCTGTGTAGCGCGAACGAAATTCGAAACTCGGTATGGCGATATTTTTGTTTGGATAACTAAGTGATTGAACTTATTTTTGTTTTAAATGTATAAGATCTCACTAGCTAACTCAGTCGACATGGAATCAAGCTATGGTTAAACATTGTTATTTAGTGAATATATTTTGTAACAAAGAAATATTTTACTGTTAATATTTTGAGTTTTTGAGTTAGTTTGTAACAGTGAAGTGTCAGTTGTTTGTTAGTTTGTTTTTGTGTAAGTTTTAGTAATCAGTGATTTGTTATTAATGCGTCAGCTAGACACTCTGGGAATTTTTAAATTCCAAAAACTCGAATATTTCATACACATTAGCCATCTAGAATCAAATAAGAAATTATTACTCCCGTAGGTATTAAAATCGCCAGAAACACAGTTAATTTGACAAGTATACGTAATATATACATTTTACTTACTATAAATGACACTACAACACATCACAGCACATTTTTATTACATAAATTTGCAAAGCCGTAATGAATAAGTGAGCGTCCGAGTAACTTTTATAAGATCGTTAAATTAGACGCTAGAACACTATCGCGTGCTGTCAAAAGTCACGTCGTGGTACGAATTGAATGAACTTTTAGAGGTGACGTCACCAAAACTGCTAAGAAAACGACTTTGTTTCAAGATCGTAATAAGCTTATTTTAAGGACGTCATGGTACGAAAAGACAGAGTAAGGTTATATTAATACTGTTATAAGAGATGGTGGTAGGCCCCCTGTAATAGGTAGGTAATTGCAATTTCCTAAAAGTACATGTTACTATGAAGTATGATGTGAGTAATGAAGGAGACTATGTCAGATGCTCAGCAAATAAATTAATCTGAATTTGAATACCTTAGTCTAGTCTTTTTTAAATGTGCTGATTAAGCCCTTTTATTATGATACCTAACACGGCATGATTTAAAAAAAATGTTTTGTAGATCATGACTTTATGTCTGCTTGAGGGCGCCATATTAAATGTAATGTGACATCACATAGCCTATAACTCATTTGTTTGGACAAATGAGGTATCGTTGGAAACGTCTTTGGTTGGTTATGACAAGTAGATTAGAAGTTATGAGGGAACAGATGAACATACATACATACTTAACAGTTAACATACTTACAAACCGGTCAAAATCATAACCCTTCTTTTTGCTTTGCCGTAGTCGGGTAAAAAGATTGTAAGCACAATGCAGTACCACACTTCACTAGTAAATTATTTTTATTAATATAATTAAATCTGGCTATTTTTTATGTTTTTAATTTGTTCTGGTGGCCCACCATTAGTTAATCATTTGCCCAAGTGGCCCATGGTCTCAATAAGTCTGTGCATCCCTGGTCTATCCTAACACTTACTATACATACTCTTTTATTTGTGTTACAGGTATTGCTAAATGGAGCTACATAAAACAATTTTATGAGCTGGACAACAGTAACCCGAATTTTGTGTTTGCACCATGCCTTAAACCGGATCACCTTAATCCAAACACAAAACAAAAAATGAAAGTGAAGCTTGCTGCTCAAGTTTTAAGCCACTCAGTAGCAGCAGGCATGTACGCAAAAATAGCACAAGGTTAGGATCTTTTATTTTGATCATCCATTTTGGTCTTAAGTCAAATATTAGCAGCTACAGAAAAAGATCTCATTTCACATTTGATTAGTTTACCAAGTGTTTGACTTAGTAATATTACCTTCGCGCAGCCACTTTGGATTTCTCATGTTGGTATGATCTACTCAATAATAGATCATTGAACAGTTTGATTGAAAATTGTTACATAAAACATTTTATACTATAGAATCACAGTGTAAAGATTACATTTATTCAGAACATGCTGTGATTGTTATAAACAGATTAGCCACTCATGCCTAGGGTATGCTGGACGATCATTTAAAATTGTGTCGTCACCCATGAAGGCTCTTTGAATGCATCTTTGCATTCCAATTGTGATAAATTGTTATCATAAAAAATAATTTTTTTTCAGGAGAATTATCATGTGATGCAACAACAACAGCAAATATCATTTCAAAAATGGATAAGTTATTTGATTGCGTTAATGCATATACTCCAGACCTTAGAAGGGGGAAACCAATGGCCACAAATTTAAAGGACAGTACAGACCATTTAAATTTTTTTAAGGAAATGAAAGATTTTTTTAGAAATTTAACTTTTTTGGAGTGCAAAAGTTCTCCCCCGTCCAAGGAAGGTTGGGTCTGGAGTTTGAATGGGATAGAAAGATTGTGGAAAAATCTTAAAGAAAAACACAAAACAATCAAAAGCTTGTCAACAAGAAGAATCCAGCAGGACCCACTGGAAAATCTCTTTGGCTGCATTCGCAGTAACTGTGGAGCTAACACAAACCCAACTACTGGGCAATTTGTTGCTGGCTTAAAAACTGCTGTCCTGAGTAATTTGTCACACATTGGGTCAGGAAATTGTGAGGTTGATGAAAATGAGGTCATCTTATCAAATTTTAAGACTCTCTTGACTCCAGTTACAGGCATAGGCACAGCTGATACTGCCACATTGGAAAATGCTATAGCAGTAAATGAAATAGAGCAAACTATGGAAGAAGCGACTGGCGAAATGCAGGCTTGTGCCTATGTCTGTGGATTTATAATAAAAAATAATCCAAATAATAGTTGTGAACATTGTACAAAAGTTTTTGTCTCACTTACACAAGAGGAAGTCCACAATTTTATAGAATTCAAAAGATACGAAGGTATAAAAAATTCCCTCACATACGCCTCAAAGGAATTAATTAGTTGTATTGAAAAATGTGCTACATTAGTTAATAAGTTCCTAGAAAAAGAGGCGTATAAAAGGAAATTAAAAATTACTGTTAAAGAATTATTAACAGAATCTATAAAATGGGATTTCCTCAATGAATGTGATGAACACAAACAGGATAATATTGACTATGTAATAAATAGTGTCTTTCACATATGTATTAAAAGATTCTGTATACTAAAAAATCGACAGTTTGCACAAGAAGCAAATATGGCTTCTCTAAAGAGAAAAATAGATATTCTCCAACACAATTAAAACCACTGGAAATTTATAGCTTGATATTGTAGTTGTGCGTACAGATCATCAAACTGAACAACTTTCTCCATACTACTAACATCATAAAAAAGAAAAAAATATCAGCCGTCCCATACATTTGTTAATGAAGTTTTCTTTGTTACAGTTGATTTTATTCTCAATTACTATTATATATTGGTCCATGAGGAAATTGTTCAGTTTGATGGTCTATACCACCCTTTAATTTGACACACCTTTCTGATACATACCCTTTATAAAAAACCCTCTAGTAGCAGTAGTTTGGTTGTTAGTCCGGTTGACCGAACTACTGAAACTTAAATATGTACCCTCCCTCCCTTTACTTCAGCAAATAAACTAGTCATAAAATGATTCCAGATTTCCTTGCAATGCAACTTCTACATAGGTATCTCTGTTCTAAGATATTATTTCGTTTACATTATATGCCTAGTTTATTTGCCGAACTAAAGGGAGGGAGGGTACATATTTAAGTTTCAGTAGTTCGGTGCTTTTTTAAAACTGAACTATCGCTACTGAAAGTTTCAGTAGTTCGGTGCTTTGTTAGAACCGAACTGTCGCAACTGAAAGTTTCAGTAGTTCGGTCAACCGGACTAACAACCGAACTACTGCTAGTAGAGGTACAAAACTACCCAGACAAGCTAATTTCAAAATTGATAAGATTTGTTGTAACATAAAGTTTTGTTAAAAATTACGAAATTATTTCTTAGAAAAGGCACAGATTTATCTTCAGGACACAGAACACGAAATCGTTGTGAAAATGTTTGCTTTCATATCCATTCTTTCTATCTTTTCGCAATCTTGTTGTGTCTGACCAAAAAAATTTATCTTTTATGGTTGGGAATGAAATTCAGATAAATCGAACACAATTTAATGTTAAAACAAGTCTCACTACTCATGTAAGTTTGTTGTAAATGTTTTTGATGTCCAATGTGTATAGCATTCTTAACCATAGAATGTACCTGCTTATAACATTAAATTTACAATGATATATAATGTAATAAATCCCCTTAAATCCATGTGACTATGATTAATTATAAAAAGAACTGGAGACGATATTGTCCAATTTTGGGCGATAACAATATAAATTGAGAAGCTATTATTTTGCAACTGTCAATATTATAGAAAATGTATAGAATGGAAAGAGAGACGCTTTTATTACACTTAATAATTTTTCACAACTGTTATTGAAAATATGATTTATTTTTTTCAAATTACAAGTAAGCCTTGTTTGTAAAAATAAATAACCAATTCATATTTTTATTTCTTAATTAAGCTATTAACCCTTTTACCAGCAGACGGATCCAAGTGTAGCAGCAAAATAAAATTTGGGGTATGGTTTACCAAAATTAAGCTATAATTAATATGCCTATTAGATGGTGGCACGTATATTGCCGTCATCGGTAAAAGGGTTAAATAATTTGGTTATAATTTTGATGCAACTCACGTGTGTACTGATTCTGTTACAGAAATAAATATCTTAAACTAATTTTATTTTTATTCTAACAATTTACTATTATATTTCAATAATATCTTGTGCAGGTATAATATAATCATAATCAATTATTGAAATATAGTATTACTGGTACTGCCGTTGGTCCGATACAGTTAGACTGTCAATTTGAAATGGTTTTGTTTTAATCTTATCTAGACCTAGCTTTCAAATATGAGAAACATTTCCAATTCGCAGGGCAGTGTCGGTAAATCTCCCCAAAGTTCGAAAGTAAAACCATACCAATACCTATAAATAAAAATATAAGTACCTATACCTATATATAGGTACACAAGATTCAAATTTCCCGCCTAATTTTGGTTTGTCAAGTTTTTAGGGGGGTACCACTAGATGGCGTAAATTCCTGTCTCATTTTTTTCCTATGCGCTTGTTATTCTTCTCTTGAGTATTAATGTTCTGTGCGCGCGAGTCAGTCGCTTATGCTTCATGTTTGTATACCGGTCTGTCTCCCACACAGACAATAGGCCTGCACTGTGCTTAGATATACGAAACGTATGTCTTGCTTATATCCCCACTCAACTCCCGTTCACCTCGCCCGATCACACTTTTCGTAACGCGTTCGCCAGTTTACTCCCCAAGTCAAGCACGCGTAAAGAAGTTTCACTTCAAAATACTTGCATACGAAATTGTTCCGTAGACTCTTTAAGGAGCATGATCGCATTTGCGAAAACTAACGCGGTTGAGTACCTACGTATTTGAGCGAGTAGCCGTATAAAATACTTTAAAGTCTTGTAAGTATTTTGAGTCGGTACCTGGTGTGCGTACTTGGAAGCAAATGCCTGGTGTAAAAACCCAGACGCATAAATACGTACCTTCCCTACTCGCCCGATCACACTTTTTGTAACGCGTTCGCCAGTTTACTCCCCAAGTCAAGCGCGCATAAAGAAGTTTCACTTCAAAAATAAAAAAGTAGGTAAACTTGGGTATTTAAGTGATACATCTAATTCCGTGACCACATATGTTTCGAATTTAATACTAAATTATATTAGACGATTTCACACTTTAAAAAAAAACCTTATGACGACGCAATAAGTCTTCTTTTCGTGTGTAAAAATCTGGTTCAGTTAGGCAAGCGAGATAATAACAATCTGCATTTTGAAGTGAAACTTCTTTACGCGCGCTTGACTTGGGGGAGTAAGCTGGCGAACGCGTTACGAAAAGTGTGATCGGGCGAGGCAAACGGGAGTTGAGTGGGGGATATAAGCAAGAGAAAGCAGTGCACGCGCACATTTTCTTTCTCTCTTCCTCTCATAGCCAAATACGTTTGAAGTTTCACTTCAGTCGTGTGGTCATAAGCACACTCGGTTTTTTTTTTCACTCAACTCGCAGCAGATTTCTTTACCGCGCGGCCATAGAAGTTTTGATGCGTAAATAAAATTTTAATAGAAATAGTGATCGGATTTCCACAAAACTTACACATAACGGTGAGTAAAGCTTGTACCTTTTGCTACAGTCTAAATTATTAGCCAATAATGCATAGTTTTGAAATATTTCCTTATTTGTTCACTCGAAAAGTTAACGACTTTACAAGTTTTGAATTGAAGACCAAGGGAATTTTAAAGAACGTGTGATATTATGACAATATTAAGTGTTTTTAACTATTAATAGTAAAATAATAGAGATTAATGTTTTTTAAACCAAAAGAGCCGTTTGAGTTCAGTTACAGACCACTTTTAAATTATTTAATCACGGAATTAAGTGAGCAATATTTTACTTAGGCTGATATTTCGATATTTGTTTCAGATTATGGAGGTTTACAAACTAAAAAAAAACGAAAATACAATTAACCTCTCGAATGTCTTAAGTTCCACTGTGGTACAGAAGAAAAAATGCTCCAAGTGTCTTAAGTCGCACAGTGACACTTAAGGGCTTGGTCAGGATTGGTCGCTAAATATCTGAGTTGTGTTGCAAGTAGCAATATGTTCTATATTTATATGAAAGAAATGGTTCATTCACTCTTAATTTTAATATTTTTCAACAGCAGAAACATTATTTTGAACGAACTAAAAAATAAATACATTCATCTGACATTTCACTCACGGCCAACGTCAAAGAGTATAAATTTGTGCGAAACGAACGGAGAAATAAACGATGAATAGAGGCAGCAAACGTTAAGTTTTCTTATAAAAATCTATATAGAATTATTGAAAAATAAGTCTAGATTCCGTATTGAGTAATTGTTTTTCAAAAAGTAATGATTATATAGGCGAAAAAAGTAACGAAAGTTTAGACACGTATTGTGATAAAGTGTGTAGGTTATGTGAATGAATATTATCAAAATGAAAACATATCACGTCACTGCAATGTCAGGTCAGTTTTATTTCACTACGTAGCTGTTTTATTAGATAGGAAAACTAATGAGGATTACGGGAAGGTATCATTTATAATTTGTTATTATCGATTTAACAGTATAATCTTCCTTTTTCTGAAGGCCTACCTAAAGTTATTACTCGTACGTAAAAGCGTTGACATTTACGTAATGTGCGTGTACGGAGCGTCGACACCCGAAAGGTAGCAATATTGAAAGCTGCCATTGATAACGTACTCGTATTACAAGGAAATATGTCCGTATACAGAGCATCCAAAGAATTTTCTATTCCTTGAACTTCGCTCAAAGAGAATGTTTGTCGCACGAAAGAAAACAACGAGAATGGAATAACACAATTCACAATGAAAAAAATTGAAGTGTAACTCTGGAACAAAAATTTGTTGCTTATATACTAGAAATGCAAGAGCTTGGTTTAGGGCTTAACGTCAATCAAATCAGGAAAGATGCATTTTCTTTAGCTGAAGCAAACAAATCCTAAACGCTCTTTTAATGCTAATATGGGATATGCTGGTTGGAATTGGTGGGTTAATTTTAAAGATCGGTATGAGCTGTCTTTGAGGACACCAGAAAATATTTTTAGTGGAAGAGCTACTTGTTCTAATCAGGTTGTACTAACCGATTTTTATGAGAAATTGGAGACTACGTTGATTGAACATAATATATTGGAATCACCAGAAAAAAATTGGAATTGTGATGAAACAGGCCTCACGTATGTAAACAAATCAACTAAAATAGTAACAAAGGTTGATAAAAAATTCGTCTATAACTGTACATTGCTGAAAAGGGGACGACTACAACCGTATTGGGTTGTATAAATGGCGCTGGATGTTTTTTTTCGCTGATGGTGATTTTTAAAGGTGTACATAATATACCAGAACTTAAGAATGGATGTCTTCCGAATAGTATGATACGGTTTTCACCAAAAGCATAGTATGCATTGAGATTTAATTCGGAGAAATTGTTTTCTGTGGCAGTAAGCATGTTGCTATTTTTATTTTATGTAATATGGGTTTTGTCTGAATTAAATGAATTTTATTCTTTATTTTTTTATTTAAAAGGCAACGCAGGTTTGTTTCTAGAGTGGCTGAAGTTTTTTAGTGAAAATATTCCTCCAGCAAGGCCGGTCCTGTTAATTATGCATTCACATGCAAGTCATGTTTCTCCGAAGGTACTGGAGTATGCGAGATCTTACCAAATAGTTTTATTTACGATGCCTGCACATACAAGTCACATTCTGCAACCACTCGATGTTGGTGTCTTTCGACCACTGAAAGTGGCATGGCGCGCTGAATTGCAAAAATATAAATTGAATAGTCCTAATATGATACCTACACGATTTGATTTTCACAAATTCTTGACACTAGCATATGAAAGAGTTTTACGCCAGTAAATATAAAAGCAGGGTTGGAAAATCACGCATTTACCCACTAAACAAAATTAATGCAATATGTTCAGAAGCCATCTCTCTTAATAGACTTTCAGATAAACCCATTTCCTCAGAGCCAATTCCACTGCAATAATAATTGGTTGAAGACTTTGAGGTTTTGATTCCGCCTTCGGAAATTGCTCGTGATCCTCTCAACAATACGAACTAACAGCAGTCTGACGAGATTGTAAGCAATAAACCAATTTCCAAGATAAAACAAACCCTGGATGAAACTAGCTTCGAAATAGCGAAAATCGTTTCTGAATCAAACCAGAATTACGCTAGTAGCATTCCCTCACCTGAACAATATAGAGCCAATAAAATAATAAACTCTACCTCTCAAAAAAAGACCATTAATATCGAAATACACGACATTTTAATACTACCAAAATGGATACCTAAACCTGGAAAGAGTTCTAAAAGGACTGTTCCTAAAGCTGTACGGTTGACGCCTATACAACCTACTTAATCAGAACTAAAAATTCCAAAGAGGACAGTTCCAAAAGATGCAGATGCTCCGTTAGTTGTTGCGGGTACTTCAAAAGAAAACAACAATTTTGACTTGACAGTACAAAAACAATCCCCTATTCGGAAAATGAAGAAAAAAAAAAGCGAGATTGCTCTAAAAACAAGACAAAACAAATTGATCATAAGAAGCAAAAATCAGATAGGGCTGATGACTGGATTTGTAACACAGTCATGTGGTGAATTATATTCAAATGACGTTTCATCAAGAAATGGTGCCGAGTGGATAACCTGTTGTTTTTGCACATTACCATATCATGTTCACTGTCAAAGCCAAGATGTTTGCATTAGCCAAGCAATTTTCATGTGTCATATTTGCAGTGTGAATGAAGAAACAGAAAGTGATGATGATTTTTGAGTATTTCGAATACATTCTGTTTGATTGTGTAGCTGACGATTAAAAATCGGCCTTTAGTTTAATATTATTATGCACTATTTTCTTATTCCGTGTTATAAATGTAGGAATGGAACGCTGTTGTATGCATGACTGTAAGAAAGAGCTGAATGCTAAGGCGTAAGTGAGACAGATGATGTATGCTAAAGACGTATGCTTGGGATGACGTGAAAGGTATTTAAAAAGGAGAATGACAGTTGGCTTTTGGGAATGACGGAGTGAAGACGTTAAGACGTGATTTTTTACTAAGATGTGTTTTTTTAAGAGTTTTACTAGTTTATAGAAGAATAAACAAGTATAACTACTTGATTGTATGATTTCTCTGTCTTCAGCCCTTTTATTCCCACATAAAAATTATTATGTCTGACGTAATTTTGTGACAACGTAAATTAGGTAAATATGTATCACGGACTTAGAGTGACTGTCACTTAATTACCAAAGAGAACTATGTCTAATAAAACACATATAATTGTATGTGTATTTGTGTTATTTATCACGTCGATGGATAAAACTATGTACGGAAGACTGATTTATGTTCCTAATAAAAATATTTTTTTTTTCTATTATTTTAACTGTATATTTTATTTCTTAATGTGTTTTACCACGTGATTAGATGAGGTCGCTGTGTTTTAGGGTTTTTCAATAATTGACTCCTGCCAAGGTGGAAACGGGAAATAAAATTTAAAGGGTGGATTTTGCTTGCTCGAAATAACTCGAAAAAGGGTATGGGTCTTTGAGTCAAGTTATGAACACATCCCAAACGATTTTTTTTAAATTCCACCCCAAAAGAAAAGCGGGAATACAGTTTATTTGAAAAATGGTTCCTTTGATCTATAAACTTAAAAACTTGTTTAGGTACAAAAATCAACCGAATGAAAAATAACTTATTTCGGAAGTCGGTGTCTTTGGTTCCGCATTTTCGTTTTTTGACACCGACTTCCGAAATTAAAGTTATTTTTCACTTTGTAGTGTTTTTTTTTTTGAAGTCGGTTATTTTTTTTTGTAAAAAAGTTTTTATTTTCCACTTTTTAGTTGTACCTACCCCACACAAATTCAATTAACACTAGTGCATTGAAGAATTGAACACACCGACTAGGAGAATCATCTAAATTCGCGTAGGAATAAAGGCATTTATGCATATAACTTCATACATAAGAATAATTACCTAATGTATTATATACTAAAACCTTCCTGAAAGTATGTAGATCATACTAATGAAAGAATTATCAAAATCGGTTCAGTTGTTTTTGAGATAATCGCGGACATACAAACATACATACGGGTCGAATACAGAACCTCCTTTTTTAAAAACGGTAAAAAATTGGCCGGAATACTTCTTATTTATCTAAATAAATGACAAAGATCATAAACATACATTTTCGTAATTTTTAGAGGAAAGTACGAAATACACTCGGACGAAGTCACGGGCAAAGTGCTAGTTGTACATATAAATTCACCCCTATTAAATAATTATTTAGATATTTTGAATCATATAGGGAAAACAATTTACTGTATCACTGTACAATAACGTCATCAGTTGGAGCACAGGACCCGAGCACGGGACCCTAGTCCCCGTGTTTCACCCAGGTGGAGAAACTAGATGAAGCACGGGTCCGGACCCGATTTATTGAAGTTTGTGTAAAATGCACAACTTATGAAAGCAAGTACTAAAAAGTCTATTATTATTTTTTTAATTCCCCAAAGCACAAAAAAATGGAATTATCCATACTAATATTATAAATTCGAAAGTAACTCTGTCTGTCTGTCTGTATGTTACCTTTTCACGGCTAAACCACTGAACGGATTTAGATGAAATTGGCAGAGATATAGATTGCATCCCGGGGAAGGACATAGGATAGTTTTTATTCCAGAAATCATCCTTTAAGGGGATGAAAAGGGGGGTGGAAGTCTGTATCGGGAATCAATAACCGCTGAACCAATTTAGATGAAATTTAGTATGGAGATAGTTTGAGTTGTGGGGAAGGATATAGAATAGTTTTTATCCCCGAAATTATCCCTTGAGGGTGTAAAAACGGTGGAGATTTATAAAGGGAATCAATAGAAAAGGACTATAATACTTTTATCGCGGGTGAAACCGCGGGGCATAGCTAGTGCTATATATATTACAAAAATAAATTACTTTGACGCCTGTATCAGCATAATTTGCCCAACATATTTTTTTTTATAAAACTAAAATAATAATTACTTACAAACTGCAACAAACTTACTTTACAAATCAATAGAATCTCGTTGGCTAAATATTCTCGAACGTTACATAGAACAAACAAACTTCCAAGAACAAGGGTTCGATGTAAGGTTATCAATATTAAGAAATAGCGAACAAAAAAGATGTAGTAAAAACATAACGTCGCATTATCAAAGCATCGATGTACTTACTCGTATAGACATCGATGTAACAATTTTCGCAGAATAGTATTTCGAACTTATCACTCCCCTCCTTAATCCATATCAACGTAAATTGATTAAAAGAAAAACAGTAAATATTACTCACGCGCCCATTTTCAAAGCGTTTTTATATTATTCGTAGCTATCCAATTATTTTTCCCGTACTTAAATAAATAAGATGCTATGCAAAAAGTAAAAGGAAAAATTTCCACCGTTCTCTTTGACTTCTGCGATTTGATTAAAAAGAAGAGTATTTTTATTCTTAAAAAAATGGAATCCAATGATTGCTAGTATTTTTGGTTAGATTTATTTTTAAGGAATATTATGCCGATACCACATTGACGCGGAAGCATGCCAGCAACTATAAATGAAAATCTGTCACAGCATATACATATGTACGCCACTGCTTATTTTAGGGCCAAAGCACGCACGCTACTTTTTGCATCGACGATCGGCGATTCAGCTGCTTTTTAGAAGCTAAATGCAGCGACCAAGCATTCCACACCGCACACTTAAAAACGCCAAACGCGGCGATTCAGTCGCTTTTCGGAAGCTCGATACAGCGGCTGAACGCTACACTCCGCACACATTCGGATGTTGGTCGCAGCGATTTGGCATTTGCGCCAGCATCGGAGCAGTCGCTAAAACGCGCGATTCCGATACCACGTCGGAACGCAGAGAGTCGCCAAAACGCGATGCAGCATCGGAGCAGTCGCTTAAACGCGCGATTCCGATACCACGTCCGAACGCAGAGAGTCGCCAAAACGCGATGCAGCATCGATACAGCCGCAAAATCGCCGATCGCCGATGCAAAAAGTAGCGTGTGCTTTGGCTCTTACGCGTTGACTGATACAATCATTATCGCGCCACATGATGGTGTCCAGGCCACAGTTTACCACGTATACCGGAGTTATAACGCTTGCTCTACCAATAAGAGACATTTGACAGTTCAGTTGTACACATCTGTTATAGCGGGAGTTTTTATTGTATGAGAACTTACACAACTGTTATTCAGTCCTCAACCTTTGTATAGTGAGCGCGTAGCCTTAGTAACCGGAGATCTGGCGGGCAATTTTAGTAATTTTTAGGAACGTTCGCATCCAAGTCTCAGTCTCATTGGTGGATTATTTGCATTATTTCGATGTTTTTGATAAAATGGACTGTGAAGAACCACCAAGAAGAAGAAAATGTTACAAAAATCGTTTCGATCCTTTTACCTTACAAGAGAAAAACTTACTGGATGAAATGTAGATTCAGTAAATAGTTGAGTTACTTAGAAGTTATATCACTTCTGACGAGTCCGCCTATCACTGGTCAGTTTCCCTTAGTCGTCAGTTTATATAATTCACCAGTTTCGTTGATTAGTCAGTTTCACTGATTCGTCAGTTTTACCGATTAGACAGTTGAGTTAACTCGACGGTTTCCAGTATTTGCCAGTTTTCGTCGATTCGTCAGTTTTATTCAATTCGTCAGCCAAAGTACCTACAGTCGGTAGAAAACTGCACATACGTGTGCTAATTTAAATATATATTGAGATCTATTTCATAACTTTTAGCATAGATGACACACAGTGCTATCTATAAAAATCTCCTTAATCACTGATTAGCTACTGTTTAGCTTAGCATTTAGTTAGCTCTTAATCAATGCTTAACTTTTCTTTATTTATAAACACTAGTTAGCAGGTGATTAGTAGAGAAACGAAATATAGGTGAAATTATGCGTTCGGCACAGATTATAATCAAAATAGTTGTCTCAAAAACGGAATTTTTAGACTAAACTTGTCAAAACTACGATTTTTTATCTGTCGTGACTTTGGCAGATAAAAGTCAGAAATTTCATCGGATAATTTGAATATGAATAAAATAATTCATTATGTTTATATCATTGTGTTTGCGATGGTAGCAATGAAAATAATAATCTCTAATAATTGAAGTAAACAGGAAAAGGTGTTTATCTCTGAATTTATATCTATTATAAACTGACCAAATTAATGTTAAAGCAGTAGCCGATAATAGCTATGTATTTTCATGCCTTTTCTGCTTGTTAACATGAAATTGCTCTTTTAGAAATGCAAGTGGGTACTTGTGTCTATACTATATTACTTTCTACTGCGTTTTTAACGGGGTGTCAGTGTCCTTTAATAACAATTATTATACTTGTTTACAGGTACCTACAAGTTTGACTGCTGCTATCACAGACATTAAATTACTTATTTACAATAGACGGGACATAGCGAACAAAATCGTGATCCGATACTTTTGTCCTAGTGGTCACAAGTCTCTCAGTCTAGTGTGGTACGCCTGCGTGTCAAGTCGCATTCTTGTCCATAAAAAGAAAAATATTTTCTAAGGCCAAGTTATGCCAAGGTATGCCAAGTTGGGTATTACGATTTTGCAAACCTCGTAATGGTAAAGCGACTGGACCTAACTTCGGTTTATTTTCGTATGAATTATTTATATTTACTCAGTAATTAAAATTAAATAATTTTCATAGATAGATCTAGAAAATTTGCTAATTTTGTAATAAACGCCCTCTATGATTGAGTAGCTTTACTACTGCCTTGCAGAGATGTGATGTTGTTTATCGATTTTGTTATCGATAATATTTATTATGGCAAATAATAAATAACACTTAAATAAAATACTGTTTGAACATAATCATGTAATTTTATTTATATCAATAAATGAACAAACTGTACTATTCGTTTATGTTGGTTTTTATTATTTTAAGTTTCCGAATGTTGATAAAGTAGATTAAGTAGAACGTGAAAAGTGCTTCGTTAAAATTATCCTAATTTATGTCCAAACAAAGTAAAGGGCACATTTTTAACAGAAAACAATTATTTTAAGATAACTTACAGTTTTTAAGCATATAGAATGTAAGTGATTTGTTCGTTTGCACTGTAGCAGTAGTTATTTGGCCGTTAACTTATGTTTTTAATTTATTATTATTATTATCAGCCATTTCTGTCCCACTGCAGGGCAAAGGCCTCCCTTCCCTCCTTCCACTTATCCCTATCCAGTGCTGTTACACGCCAATCCTTGTGGAAAGAGTCGAGTTCGTCCCGCCATCTCATTCTGGGCCTGCCGCGTTGCCGTTTGCTGCTGTTTGGGACCCATTGTGTGGTTACTTTAGCCCACAGCTCCTCCGGCATGCGACAGATGTGACCAGCCCAGTTCCATTTTAGCTTGGCAGCCGTGTGACCTACATCGGCAATTTGAGTTTTAGAACGCAGTATCGAGTTCCTTATACGATCAGTAAGTTTAACTCCAAGGATACTGCGCTCCATTGCTCGCTGACAGACCCCGAGTGCGGACTTTTGACGATTAGTAAGTGACCATGTCTGCGCTCCATAGGTGAGGGTAGGAAGGATGCACATGTCCATGAGTTTTCTCTTTAGTGAGAGAGGGAGAGTTCCCTTCATTATTTGTTTCATCGACCAATAGCTCTTCCAGGCGTTCTCGGTGCGTCGAGCAACTTCTTTATCGTATCTTGCCTGGAAGGAGACTATTTGGCCGAGGTATATGTACTCATGGACATATTCAATCCTCACACCCCCAATTCCTATGTTGCGCTTGGTGCTGTTGGTCATCACCTTGGTCTTCGCCATATTCATCGCGAGTCCGACCTCGAGGCTGGCACTACTCAGTTGGTCGAGCATTAGGCCTAACTCGGCTGCCGTGGAGGAGAAAAGAACAATATCGTCGGCAAATCGGAGATTTGTTAGTCTTCTATCGCCCACGATGATGCCCTTGTCCCTCCAATTGCTATTTAGTTTTCTAAAGACTTCTTCAAGCGTGGCTGTGAAGAGCTTTGGAGAAAGAGGGTCGCCCTGTTTGACCCCTTTTTGGATAGGGAATGATGGTCCTGTGGTGTTTATTTTTATGGCTGCTGTGCTATTTTGGTATATTTTTTGTAGTAACTTAATGTATGTAGGTTCGATGTCTTGGTTTTGCAGAGATTCAAATATGGCTTTGTGCGATAAACTGTCAAATGCTTTAGAGTAGTCGACAAATGCTAGGTATAAGGGTAGGTTGTATTCTAGATGTTTTTCTATAACTTGATTAAGGGATTGTAAATGGTCGGTAGTGGAGAGGCCACGACGGAACCCGGCTTGTTCGGGAGGTTGATGCTGATCTAATTGGCCAGAAATGCGATTTTCAATAATTTTAATAAATATTTTGTAAAGGTGTGAGATGAGGCTTTTTAATATAATAAATGGTTTTTAATATAATAAATTATATTTTGAATTTAGTGGACTTATCGTTTGCTAGTCCCGCTGTCGCACGCCGTGTTAAGGACTGGCGTGTACTGGAGGAAGTGGAGACGTTGTCGGATCACAGATATATCCGCTTTGCCGTCTCTGCCCAGGCTTCTAGCGGTCCAGTGCAAGCGGCCCCAGCCTGGGTTGAGGATCTCCTCACTAGGGAACTCTTCAACGGTTAGTAGTACGATCAAGAAATTTTTATGATAGATGAATTTTGATAATTCGACACGATATTTATCATGAACTGCTGCTGCAGCCAGCATTGTCTCCTTACGAGGGAACTCTTTAACGGTTAGTAGCATGGACTTGAAAGTGAAACTTTTTATTTAAATTTATTTTGCTTGCTAATCATGATCTTCACCATAGACTGCTGCTGCAGACAGGTCTTCTCACGAGGGAACTCCTCAACGGCCATAATAGCATGATCATGAAAGTTTGAATACGAGTTTAAAAAGCATTTTTAATCGAAACTTATTATTAATACCTACATCGTACTTATTTCTCGCTACTAGTAGGTCATGAAATTAAATAAATATTTAAAATATAGGTCTACCTATGTCTTTTGTATAATAGTGTTCGGTTCGCATTTCCATTTTATTTTTGTTTCAGCTCAAAGCATTTACCACACCATTAAAAGAAACAATAAATGGTTAAAAAACAAAAATTATAAAAAGATAATTATTAGAGTAGGTAAGTAATTTGTAAATCATACTGAATAATAAAACTATTTAACAAATGTTTTGTTTAATTTGTCTTAACCTATTGTGACAACCCTACCAAAATAGGTAACAATTTTGCACGTTCTTAAGAAGCTTTGCCTCTAATCCGTTTGTCTACTCATGTGGCGGTGCGCTCCCCCGTGACGTCGGTGTCATCTGTTATGCCGATGACACGCTGGTAATGGCACGGGGAAAGACTCTCCAGCAAGCGACTGTCTTAGCGACAGCTGGGGTTGCTCAAGTAGTAGGCAGGATCCGGCGGTTGGGTCTCTAGGTGGCATTGCATAAATCGGAAGCCATTTGTTTCCACGGGCCCCGGAAAGCGCCACCTTCGGGATCCAACATCATGGTGGGAGGTGTCCACATCGGTATCGAGTCGACGATGAAGTACCTAGGACTCGTCCTCGATAGCCAGTGGAACTTCCTGTTTGATGGGCACCGCGAATTCACTCTCGCGATTGCTGCCTGATCTGGGGGGGCCAAATACCTCCTGCCGGAGGCTCTATGTCGGGATCGTACGGTCCATGGCGCTCTATGGAGCGCCTGTATGGGCGGACAACCTGACGGCCCGCAACATAGCGATACTGTGACGAAGACCACAGAGAGCAATGGCCGTCAGGGTGATAAGAGGATACCGTACGGTCTCCTTCGAGGCGGCGAGCCTCTTGGCCGGATCACCATCCTGGGATCTTGACGCCAAAATCTTAGCATCAGTATATCGGTGGCGCCGGGACGCGCTGGAGCGGGGCGAGCATCTGATGCCTCATCATGTCGAGGTGTACAGGACTGAGTGCCGCCAGACCCTAGTGGTGGAATGGGAACAAAGACTTGCGCAACCCAGCGCAGGGCACGCCACTATAGCGGCTGTAAGACCCGTTGTGAGGCAGTGGCTGGAGAGAAGGCATGGCGCCCTTACTTTCCGGCTGACACAGGTGTTGTACGGACATGGGTGCTTCGGAAAGTACCTGTGCCGCATAGGCCGGGAACCTGCACCCAGTTGCCACCATTACAACTGCCTCGACGACACGGTGCAGCACACTCATGAGGAATGCCCTGCTTGGGCAGTGCAGCGCCGTGACCTCGTCGCGGCGGTTGGTGCTGTGGATACTCTCTCGCTTCCGGACGTGGTTCAGTCTATGGTCGGAAGTGAGAGCGCGTGGGACGCTGTCGCCTCCTTCTGCGAGGAAGTGATGGTCGCGAAGGAGGCGGCGGAAAGGGAGAGGGAGGATACAACCTCCCTTCCAATCCGTAGTAGACGCACCGGGCGCCGGAGCACGCGGAACGTTCTCCGGCCGCCTCAGGGTGAGGCCTGCAGGCAACAGACTTGGGGAGTTTGTTGCCTGAACAGTGAAAGGCCCGAGAAGGCGGCGCGCCGTGTTCCGCGCGCGCCTCTCTGTAGAGGAATGGTGGCCGTTTGCGGCCGGTGAGGGTGACGGGGTCCGCATGGATTCATGCGGGCCAACACCTGGCCGGGGGAGCGTGATGAAATACGCAAGCACTCCAGCACGCCGGCTAAAGGTAGCAGCAGGACACCGTGTGGTTTTAGTCAGTAAGAGTCTGACAGACCCCTCCACCCACCCCAGGGTGGTAGACATCCATGAGGATTTCTTCACGATAAAAAAAAAAATGGAAGTCACCACTCCGAAGCTTGTTGACTAGTTTGCATGTCAAACTCGTAAACCCACGTCTCGTCACCAGTAACAATGCGTTTCATGAATGTTGGATCGGAATTGACACTTTCTAGCATGTCTTCAGCGACTCCTATGCGATTGAGTTTTAGGAGAAAATTCGGGTCTTTTGGGACTAGCCGAGCGGCAACATGTTTCATACCCAAGTGATTATTTAAAACGATAACGACTCGTGAGACAGAAAGTTCAGCGGCTATCTCTCTCAAACTTGGATGACCATTTTCCTTTTCAGTCACTATTTCCTTCACTTTTGCGATTTTAACTTCAGTTGAAGACGTTGATGAATGGAAGATCTTCCTCGCCCTGGTAGGCCACCAGGGCAAGGAAGATCTTCCAGCATATGTCGACCGCTTTTGAACGCTTTGTGCCACTCATAAGTAAGTACGTGTTTTTTTTAAAAGTCGATTCACCGTAAGCCTTTTGTAACATTTTTAGTGACTACGAACATGAAATTTCATTGGCGATGCGAAATTTAAGACAAACTCTTTGTACGATATTTTTGTCCATTATGAAATTCGCGATAGTTATGATCAAACCATGGTACAATTATCAAACTAAAAACAGCACTGTATTTAATCTAAATGACAGATGCAACTCAACCTCCGCGCCAAAATGGTAAATAGATGCGCCAATCTTTAAAAAAAAAAATGAATTTGGAACCACAAACAAATCATCCATTCCCTATACTTTTTTGACTGAATGTAAAAACTTTCACGGACCAAAGTCCAAAACAATTCTTATGACATTACTGTCCCAAAAAGTATTCTACCTTCAGCAGTAAGTGTGGTTTTATTACTATTAAGGAAACTGCCTAGTTTTTGCGTGGTTGATTCATGGCCAACACGATTTGTCGCGTGACAATTATCTAAAATACTCATTTGCATGATATCTTAATATTGATTCATTCTTATCTGATCATGGCTGAAGATTTGGGAAATTTTATTGAGACACAAACAGAAAATCCACCTCTTGACGAGTAAGTTTGTTTAAACTTTAACGGTCTAAACCAGTGCACCAAGGCCTTTACTAGAATGGTGAGATGGGAAACACTTCTCCTAGGCGTTATGGGGTACTTAATTATTGCATATAGGTCACACTTAACAGTAACCCTGTAGTTTTATTCATCACTAGCTTCTGCCCGGGACTTCGTCCGCGTAAAATTTGTACTTTCCTACTAAAAGCTTCGAAAATGTATGTTGGTATGATCTTTATAATTAATTTAGATAAATAAGTATTCGGGCCAATTTTTAACTTTATAGAAGAACAAAGGAATCAGATTTTTCAAATAAACTGTAGCCCCGCTTATCACCCCCACAGGGGTGGAATTTTGAAAAATCGTTTAAGATGTGTTCATAACTTGACTCAAAGTTTATTTATATCAATTTTCGACCTAATCAAGCCACACAGTAAAATCCTCCCCTTTAAAATTAACCACTTCTTTTCACACAGTTAGGGGTAGATTTTCGAAAAACCCTGATACACGTTATTAATTATTTTTAGTCCTTAGTATAAATACTGAGTTTCAAGTTAATCGGACAGGGCGTTAAAATTCTTCTATACAAATTTTGACACCCCCCAATACCTCTTTTTTTTTAGAAAAACGAAAAATTCCAAACTTCATAATTTACTTAGATAAGTATTCTTGCCAAGTTTCAAGGTTATTAACTCAAGAAATAAGATTTTTCATACAAACAAAATCCCCCCTTTTCATCCCCTTAAAGGTTGAATTTCCAAAAACTCCTTCTTATTCGATACCTACTCTTCACAAAGAATACACCCTCTAAAATTCATGTCCCTAGGACCAGCGGTTTAGACTGTGCGTTGATATTTCAGTCAGGTCGTTAATCCCCCTTTGGGGGAGAAATTATCAAAAATGCTGAGACACGTGCAAATTAATTTTCAATCTTTAGCCTAAATACAAAATTTGAAGATCCTAACTTTTAAACTGACGGACTTTCATACAAAATTTCATCCCCTATTTAACTCCCTTAGGGGTTGAATTTCAAAAAATCCTTCCTTATTCCTTGTCTACATTATAAAGGGAACCATTATGTAAAATTTCAGCTTTCTAGGTCTAAGGGTTTGGGCTGGGCGTTGATGAGTCAGTCAGTCAGTCAGGCCTTTTGTTTTTATTTATATAGATAGATACTTTTCGGGGTAAAAAGTACCCAGTGTGGTGCCCAGGATATTACAGAATAATTATTATACCAAGTTTCATCGTAATCGATCTGGTAGTTTTTGCGTGATGCCTGAACAAACAGACAGACAAAATTTTTTTTATCTCATTTTTGGGTTCGGTGTCGGTCTAGTAACACCCTTTTTTTTTTTCATATAACCCCTCCTGCTCTGGGTGGAGCGGAAGGGAGTGTCAGACTCTTACTAAAACCCATCCGTGTTCCTTCTTTAGCCCTTTATGTTCAGGGGTAGCGGTAACCCTTTCGGACAATCCCGCACCCCCGGCAGGCTTCGGCCCTGGCAGGCCTCTTCCTTTATGCTGACATCTCTTTGAGGCGTGCGTGGCACGTAGGTACGCGCCGTCCGGCACGGGCCTGGTCCTGATCGGACGGTGAGCTACCCATTACTCTCCGTCCGCAGGCCCGCGCCTACGGTGGCCGGGAGCCGTCACGCGGCTCCCGACGCCCGGAGCGTCTCCCGCGGCGGCTGGGACGTGAGGCTCTCTCCCTCAGCCGTTCCGCCACCTCCTTCGCTAGCATGACTGCTTCGCAGAAGGAGGTGACCGTCTCCCACTCCCTCTCGCCAGACCAGTGTTCGGGCCGGTGCATCCTGGGGTGCGGGCAGCGATTTCCTATTGGGATTATTTCCCAGTGGGATGCCGCTGTCCGCATGCTAATGTTCTGCCAAGAGGATCGCTCCAAGCATGTCGCTCTGAGTAGCAGAGCGGCAGTTGTGGTGGAGTGAGAGCGAGCCCGGTGTGCACTTACCCTGCCGCCGGGCAAGCAGAAGGGGTAACCCCCTCCCCTGCCACCGCTAATCTCGTAGCCCCGGAGACAGTTAGGGGCGTCGCCCGCACGGGCTGGGGTCGGGACGGCATCGGGGCGCGGGCGCGCGTTTTCTATGGGAATAGTAACGCCCTGCCATTTATTTTTTTGATATTTTCAATGTACAGAATTTTCACTTCTACAGATTTATTACGAGTATAAGTATAGATAATATAAGACCTTTCTTAGTTTCATTTATACGCAGGCCTGAAGATCCAGAAATCCCATGGTGGAGAAGAGCTATATTGTGTCTAAGCACTCACTGGCGCGGCCTAGTTTGCCTGTTCACTCCTCTTTTATTAATTCTCGTGCTCACACCTTTCCCTCCAAAGGTTAGATCTTATCACATATTCATTTAGATGATAGTTATTAATTATACCCTCCCGACCAAATCGATTAAGGCAGCCAATCACAACAGAGACTAGTCAAGTACGCAGGAGATTTATAAATGCATCTCGCATCACAATTTGCCGTCTGCCGTTCTAGACAAAATCAAACTGGTTGCTAATTTAATTGTATTTTTTTTAATTCTTTTTTACATTGTTTTACATTCATTACTCACACCCTGACTTATTACTTGTATTTTTTTTTTATTAAAACCGTTTTGCTTGTACCATATTTGTGAATATGTGAGCACCATGTATCTATCAGATAATTAATTTATATGTCATGGTTTCGTTTTTAATTCTTTTGCCTATTGTGTAGTAATTTTATTTTAGGTGCATCGTCCTCACATGTTATTATAATATAATAATTAATGTACCCATGCAAAATATTGTAAAACATTTTAAAAGAGTAACGGTGGAGTAACTTCACTTGAGGCGCACCGCTCTGTCCCCGACGTCGTAGACTATCGACCGACGACGGATTTCGGTGTTACGCACTCGGTCTAGTAGGGTTATGCCAAGCATGGCTCGCTCCATGGCCCTTTGCGCTACTCGTATGCGGTGGACAGTCTCCTTTGTGAGTGTCCATATCTCGGCACCGTAGATCATTGTTGGCAGGACACATTGGCGAGTTTTTAGGCACTGGGAGATTTTTTTGGCCTGAAAAATATGTTCCAGCTTACCAAATGCCGCTCACCCAAGCTGTATTTTCCTGGAAATCTCTTTGCTGGAACGCTCCTTGTCAAAAGATAGAACATGTCCCAAATAAACGTAGTGGTCAACCTACTCCAGACGCTCGTTTCCAACCAACTACAATATAATTATGACCCGTTTAAAAGCTATTTCCTAGAAGAGCCCGAAATGACAATATGTTTTATTGTTTTTTTTTTCAGAAATATCAGTGGTGTGCCTACACTCTTCTGTTAATGGCAATTTTCTGGGTAACGGAATGTATTCCTTTGCCAATTACGTCTTTTCTCCCTATTGCTATTTTCCCCCTGGTTAATGTTATGGACACACGGACTACGTGTCAATGTTATATGAATGTGAGTAGGTATGAGAATTTTGTAAAATATATTTTAAATTAAATGGTGTTTTTTTTTACGATAGCAAAATGGAGGCAAATTACGCCTCACTCATGGGAATCCCAAGCAAAGACGACATGCATGGTTTAGAAACTCTAACGCCACGAAGTAAAGCTAGGGTTTCCTAGGAAAACGGTTTCATCATTATTATAACGGCCGTCACGAAAATCCGTAATTTCCACCAGTACCTATTTGACATCAACATGAAATAAAAAACGGTTTGTATTTGGACAGTCGTTATTGTGTGACCGTTGTCCGCTTTCTTCATGCTCATACAGAGCGCCACGCGTCAATAGCAGAGGCAACTGCTGTCGTAACGTATTGACGGCAGCCGCCGACAATCGTCGATGTCTGCAGTTGCCTCTGCCGTTGACGCGTGTCGCTCGCGTGTATCCACACGTAAGAAACCAAAGATTTACAGCTTCATATTGCGCACTGGGTTCCCTATCCATTTGCATAAAATTTTGAGACCTAATATAACTTGGCATACTTTTGTTTCTCCTAATTATATTTTCGCATAACATTATTTACGCATAATTTTTTAAGCATAATATCTTTACTCATAATAATGATTAAGCATAACATTCTAAAGCATTTTAGCAAGCTCGTTTTATTTCTAACGACGTCAGGTCGACGGAGCCCCGCTGCGCGGGGCTCCTATTTTGTCTGCAGGGTTTAAAGGAACCTAACCAAACCGAACCTCGGGGTGCCCCTGACGTCGTTTAGTATTATGCGAATTAAATTTATGCCAAAACAAATTAGCCTTAAAGATAATTATGCCAACATAAACAGTATGCCAAAAAAAATATGGCAAAGTATTATTATGCCAAAACAAATTATGCCAAAATAGTTATGCCAAAGTATATTAGGAAGAAGAACGTTATGCGAAAAGAAGGGATCCCTGCGCACTGTCTTCCGCTACTTCAGAACTCAGTACGTACCATAGCGTATTTTCTCTAACAGATAATTAACCCCGTATGTTTTATTTTTAAACTCAGGATACCGTTTTAATGTTCTACGGAAGCATGGTGCTTGCATATGCCGTGGAGCAGTCAGGATTACACCAAAGGCTGGCGTTAGGTGCTATCCGGATTATTGGCTACTCTCACTACAGGTTTTTATTTATTTTAACTGATTTTGTGATTAGACTCCACTAAGATTATTCTATTTTGTAATTCCTGACTTGTTTGATTTGACAAAAAAAAATATGCAGATTGCTGTTTGCAATGTCAGTCACGACTATGTTTTTCTCGATGTGGATCACTAACACCGCAGCAACAACTATGATGGTTCCTATAATTTTTGCCGTGTTACAGATTTTTGAAAACGTGAGTACTGTAGATAACTATTGATATAATTTATGACACGCTACGTACTTACACCAAGAAAGCACGGAGACGCTGTCGCCACATATCCCTTTAAATGACGAATATCTGAACCTGAAAAATACCTATGTCTCAAAAATAGGCCTAGGTTGGCTAGATACGATATGATTATGATCTAACGACCGCTGTAATTATGTAAACTGATTTCCACTGAATAACCGTTACTAAATTATCATCGCAATGATATTGGGGGTGTGTCCCCAAAGTGGCCTCCAACCTCCCCTTATAGCCACCCCGAGCCTCGCATCTGAATGCTGGTCTGATTTGGTATCATTTCTGAATCTGATCGCACACAGATCGACAACCTGAAACTTAATATGTAAGTGTGAAAAAATTTGGTTATTTTTTTTACTTTTTAAATGTTTTCCAAAAAACTAGACTAATAACATACTTACCTATTTTTTTTTTTCTTTTTAGATGCACTAAGGAATTATCTAAAAACTGATGTCAAGACCTAAGCTCTAAGTCAAACAGTTTAGGAGTTGTGACTATTTGAATGTGACCTTGTCAGAAGCGAATTTATCCATAATTGGACAAAAATTAAATTAACTACATTATTCGATTCGGTATAGCTACATTAGTCGTTAAAATAACATGCGACCGAGTTCTGAGAATTCCTAAACTATTTGACTTAGAGCTTAGGTTTTGACATATTTTTTAGGTAATACCTTAGTGCATCTAACAAGTAAAAAAAAATTGGTATGTTATTGGTCTAGTTTTTTGGAAAACATTTAAAAAGTAAAAAAAACAACCAAATTTTTTCACACTTTTTAAGAGTCAAGTATTTTTTAACCGACTTCTAAAAAAGGAGGAGGTTCTCAATTCGAATGTTTGTATTTTTTTTTTTTTTTTTTTTTTTTTTTTTATGTTTGTTCGCGCATAACTCCGTCGTTTGCCAACCGATTTGAAAAATTCTTTTTTTGTTAGAAAGGGTATACTTCCCAAATGGTCCCATGAAAATTTTATCGAAATCGGATGAGCGGTTTTTGAAAAATCAACAAAAATCTAAAAATTTATCTACATTGTCTACATTAACGATCTTTTTGTTTACTTTTTTTGTGGGGTAGGTACAACTAAAAAGTGAAAAATAAAAACTTTTTTACAAAAAAAAAAACAACCGACTTCAAAAAAAACACTACAAAGTGATAAATAACTTTAATTTCGGAAGTCGGTGTCAAAAAACGAAAATGCGGAATCAACGACACCGACTTCCGAAATTAAAGTTATTTATCACTTTGTAGTGTTTTTTTTGAAGTCGGTTGTTTTTTTTTTTGTAAAAAAGTTTTTATTTAAGGTTTTAATGGGAGTTTTTGAAAAACTTTTTAGTTTAAACTTATTGCCTACTTTTACATCAGGCGCCAAGTGAGCCGGGCGCGCGCGCCGTTCATCCCGCGCGCTACCCCTTCATTCTCTCACTTCACGCCACGTCTTAACTAAATAGATATTATCTATACCTATAAGCTAAATTACTTCGCATTCGCAACAGACGCCTCGAACGCCGCTACTGCGGCGGCGGTTGACATGGGATTCCACGCTCGGTGTGTAGGTACACTTTAAGAATTTCGTTCGACAGAATGTGAAGCAACTATAATCATTATTTTTCTTTCGATTCTCATTCATTTTAAACCTTGATAAATTCTTTTTCACATATTACGTACCTATCGAACACTCCACCTTTAGCTTTACTGAAATAATAATTCATAATGTTCGTATAATTACAGCAAAACCTGATAATCATTTATGAGAAAGACAGTCATGGTGAAACGACAGCTTCCGATATAACAACTTGTTATTTTTGTGCTGCTTCTTTTTCAGCAACTATTGGTGAGTTGGCTTTTTATCTCTTCTCTCTCTTAAATGCATGCTTATAAAGGACTGTACTCACACGATTTAGTCTTGCAAAAATTCTTTATGCTAACACTAATATATATATATATAAAATATATATCGAATAATATATATACCTTTAATATCTTGTAAAACGTTAAGCGTATCTAAGCTTGTAAGCCAGATATCCAAAATACCGATTTATGTTAACACAAGTCTATGCAACTTGCTATGCGACGAGCAACAAACAAATACTCGTTCGCGAGTACAGTTTCAGCCTTTTCACAGATGCAAGATTCAGATTTTCACCACGCGCCAAAATAACCTTCCTTAGGGTGATAAAGGACTTTCGTGGGGAGCTATTTTTATAGTCCCCCAAGAAAGTGCTTTATCTAGAACTAAAGTGCTGTATTGACCGTTATTTCTAGATTTCCTTATGAATCTACATGTACATCTGATTAATGTTATGTTTTAGGAGGTATCGGTACTTTAGTGGGCACTGCTACTAATTTAGTCTTCAAAGGGCTCTTCCAAAGGTAAACTATGATTACAGAATATGAAAAAGATTTACCGCTACGTGAATAGGCTACTACTCGTAAATCGATTGAAATATTTTGTATTACATCAAATGTGTTATTTCAGGACATATCCAATGGCACCAGAATATTTATCATTTCCAAAATTCTCTGCATTTACCATCCCTTACATGCTTCTGCTGGAAGCGGGAATATATTTTTACCTGATAGTTGTATATTTGGGATTTCTAAGGTATGTATTTTCATACAGATCTATATTTTAGTAAATAATAGGTAGGCTCCTTAAAAATGCATTGATAAGTAAATAATTTCGTAAGTCGGTGCAATTTGGCAAACTAAAGAACAAAGCCTTATAAGTACCTAAGAAGGTTCTTTTATTATTCTATTTTATGAAGAAATTTTATATCTAGTAAAAAGTTAAGCGTATCCCGATATCCAAAATACCGATTTATGTTAACACAAGTCTATGCAACGATAAATAATTTCAGGCCTAAGAATCCAGCTGCTCAAAGTGCAAAGATACCTGAAGAGGGAGTTCTAGCTGCTAAGAATGCAGTTGAAGAAAACTGGAAAAAATTAGGGAAAATCACTTTTTGGGAAATTGTAAGATTTGATTACTAATATTTTTATTAATTTTGTTGCTATAATCGGTTCTACTAAAATTTCTTATAACATCGTGTACGCGCCTCGGTTGCGCAGGCTTCTGGAGACGGATACAGACATTGCGAGGCATGCGCAGCGCTCGACGCTTATCGCATGCTTCGCAATGTGTGGATGTTCACATTCGCGGTGAGCACGTGCGTAGCACATGCCTCACCACGAATATGAACGTCCACACATTGCGATTATTTCGCTCGTTTGTATCCACTTGCACACATATGGGAGGCGTTAACACTACTCATTCTTTTTCTCTTTATTTAATTAAATGACAAATATGTGCCCAGCCACTTAAATAGGATTTGAAGTCCATTCCTTTTTATCTGATTAATGCCGCTCGATTCTTTCATTATAGCCTGTTTCTTTTTTTTACGCTTAAGCATTGGCTCCGAGGATTTTATTTTGCTCAATAATGCCTTCCGTGTGATTTTGTTCCTTAATGATTTCATTTATGGTTAAAAATATGTTGCCTCTTAGTTAAGACACGATAAGTTGCAGATATGTGTATGTTTTGTAATATCGCTTGTCTTATGATTTACGGCGAATTCTCCGTAGATGGAAAGGTCTGTAGTTAAGGGCCTATACTACCTCAGATTGCGGAAATTGCCTTAGCATTAATGACTGTAGTTTCAACAGTTCTGCAGTATTCACTTTGAAATTATACGATAAAGATGAGGACTACTGCGAGGTGTTATAGGTTGCGAAAACACGATTGCGTACAATTTTCTCGATACAAAGAAGTCTCAAAGTTACCTCTGAACCGCAAAATAAAAGAAGAATATTGAATGAAAATTTTCAAATTAGGTCATGAAACTTTGAAGGCTAATCTAACTATGCATAAAGTAGGTGTCATACGTTCATTTTAATTTTTTTAATCGTTAAATTTAACGTAAAAAGACGAGATCCGAAATATCAAGCTTTATAACCACTCATACCTTGAACCGCTCTGCCGTCCGGCCCCCGACAGGACCCCGATTCAGTACTTGTCAGCATGGTACAATTATATACTTCGCCTTGTCAGTACCGCTTCGGCTATCAGACGGGGAACCCGTGTCACTTCGCTTGCGCTCAAATGACAACGTTTTCTGTTCTGAAGAAATTATACAGGGTGTTACAGAAAGGGTATATCAATACAAACAGGTTGGAGAGTGTATCTGGTCTAGAATCTCTGTACAAAATTTCAGCTCAAAAGCAGTAACTTTAAAAATGCTTAATATTTTTTTATTTCGATAGTTTATTAAATTGAAATCATAACAAACGTGTCACCGCACTACGAGGGTCATTATCCATTATCTGTAGTGTGTCTGTGCGCCTAGTACACGCACATCACGCCGCCGCGCGCCAATGCATCGCCGTGATGTCGAAATAAAAAAATTATTATGCATTTTCAAACTTAATGCTTTTGAGCTGAAATTTTGTACAGAGATTCTAGACCAGATACACTCTTCAACCCGTTTGTATTGATATACCCTTTCTGTAACACCCTGTATATAATAAAGTAAAATGAAATTTAGATGTAAAAAATAAAGCCCCGTATTTTTATTTTCTCCAAATTTTGTAATTTTCATTCATAAAATAATTTTTGAAATGGTTTAAAATCGTAATCTCACGTCAATGTCAAAACATTGTCAAAAATTTATGGTGGTAAACGTACCTATTTTAGACAGTTCCCAATGTATTATGGTGTTTTCAATATATTCAGCAAAACTATTTTTATAAATAATTTTATCTATTTATAGATCTATAAATAGATAAAATTATTTATAAAAATAGTTTTGCGTTACGGCTATAAGTCCTTTTACACTCTGTATCTATACAGAGTGTAAAAGGACTTATAGCCGTCGTACATCAAACTAAGTAACATTGCACAAAAGATCTGTGACTATAGTAATTGCTGGGAATCGACTTTAATTTTATTTGTCCTTCCCGTTTTTAATCCATCCAAAGGTTGTCTTTAAAAGATCGCTCTTAGCGATAAGACCGCCCATTGTAAAGTTTCTATATTTATGTCTGTAATTTATATGGTGTACATAATAAAGAGTATTCTATTCTATTTTTGGTGTGAAAATTTGCTGTATGCGCACTACCACAAACAGCAAATTATGCACCCGCATGTAACTGTACAGGACTATACTGGAGGTATTTAAAGTTGTGTTATAATATCAAAAGTTGTAAAAATATCAGTAAAAGTTGTAATTTTGACCTTAATAATTATCTCCGTAATCAGAAAGTTTCTAGTACAAAGAAATTATCACAATAACGGGGAGTAGAAGTGACTCTCGGCTCGTTGTGTCTTTTTAAACCCGTTATGTTGTAATAGGAGACCAGAAACGTTGATCTGCATTACCAATTTTGAAAAAAAAAAATACAGTAAGCGTAGTAAAGCGTTTCTTCGACATGACTTAACTAGGAAACGATGCGACTTCGACGACGTGCTACTTCGACAACTATGGTAGTCCGACATGAGTAAATTTCGACATACTCTACTCCGGCATGCTGTACTTCGACAATATCTTACTTCGACGTTATATATCTGAGACACGATGCTACTTCGAAATTATTCTGCGACATTAGGGAACAACTAAATTTGTGAAAGATGATATGGCTAGGAAGGGGGTGACTACCGACTACTACTAAAAAAAAATGTATAGTGCTCTTAAATAGAAAGAAAATTAATATTTTTAAAACTATTAGGTATAGAGTTAAATAAAGAAAGAACAAAGGAACACAGAAAATGAAAGAACTCGAAATATCTGAAATATCTGATACTGTCGAAGTACAGCATGCCGGAGTAGAGTATGTCGAAATTGACTCATGTCGGACTACCATAGTTGTCGAAGTAGCACGTCGTCGAAGTCGCATCGTTTCTTAGTTAAGTCATGTCGAAGCAACGCTTTATCGGAGTACAGTAGTGTCGGACTTAAGGCATTTCGAATTAAAGTATTGTCGAAATGAAGACGTGTCGGAGTTCCGTAGTGTCGAATTAAAATCTTGTCGTAGTAAAGTTTGTCGAAGTTCAGTTGGTAAGTCAAAATTTGCCAATTTACACAAAACCTATTCTACCTAAATTCTCTATGGTTTTCATTAATTGCAAGTAATCACAACTTACCACTGACAGATTTTGAGAATTATGTACAGACGCCAGCACATCAAGCTACTACAATCTGTAAAATTTCTTTAATAAATTTTCTACTTTATCGCTAAAGCATATGGTTCAAAATTGATTAGGAAAATTTAAATTTTTCGGCTGGGATGTGCTGGCGTCTACACATGTAATTTTTTTTGGTTTATGTTAATACATTTTTGATCAATATTCGACCTGGAGGCTGAGTTTTGCCTCTTTTCGTCTTCAGCCTCCGAGTTGACGCAGATGCTAAACGATCTTGGCACGGCAAGCTTAGAGGTTGGGCTTCAGATGAATATGTCAAAAACCAAGTTGATGATGAACAGTGCGCATCGCAGGATCACTGTGACGGGTGTGGAAGTCGAATACGTTGATGAGTATCTCTATCTTGGTCAAATAGTCTTTTTCCAGGCAAGACAAAACAAAGAATTTGCAAGACGCACCGAAAATGCCTGGATGAGCTATAAAAGACTATGAAAGACCTAATGAAGGGAGATATTCCTTTGTCCCTTAAGAGAAGACTCATTGACGTGTGCATACTTCTCATTCTCACATACGGTGGTCAAACATAATCTTTGACAAATCAGCAGAGGTCCACGCTCGAGGTTTGCCAGAGGGCTATGGAACGGAGTATCCTGGGTATCAAACTAACAGATCGGATTAGGAATACGACCATCCGTTCCATCACAAAGATAACTGATGTCATTTGCAACTCCAAAACAGACCAGATCTCGATAGAGTCAAAAGCTTGCTCATAGACCATAAACGCAAGAAAAAGGGGCCGGTTATACTCTTCGGATTTCTGTATAATTTTTGGCACTGTATGGATGTGATCTATTGTGCTGTATCTTCCTCGAAAGCCGTCTGATCCGGTGGCTTAAACTCGGTAGAGTATCGCGCTAGAAGATTCGTGACGATGCTTGAAAATAATTTGTAGACACGTTACTAAAAATTGAAATGGGTCTGTACTTTCTAACCATGGTAATAATAAGTCCGTCCATTGCCCAACTGGAAGTCTCCAGGGCCGGACGGGCTGCAGAACTTTTGGATAAAATGGTTTACAAGTTCGCACGCCCGCTTGGCATCTCAGTTCCAGATTGCTTTGGAATCTGGTTCGCTACCCCAGTTCCTAACGACAGGAATAACATAGCACCGCGGAACCCAAAAATTATAGGCCGATCATGTGTTTACCGACGGTCTATAAAGTTCTTACATCCATTTTGAGAGCTAAAATTAACAAACATATAGACACCAACTCTATCGTGTCTACCTCTCAGAATGGATGTAGGAATGGGTCCCGCGGTACTAAGGAGCTACTCCTCATTGATATGGCCATTAGCCAACAGGTTCGTCGCTTCCGAAAGGATCTGTCGACATGTTGGATAGATTATAAGAAGGCCTATCGACTCGGTGCCACATACATGGCTCATGAGGGTGTTGGAGTTGTATAAGTAGATGGTTCCCTATCCATTTGCATAAAATTTTAAGACCTAATATAACTTAGCATAATTTTGTTTGGCATAATTATGTTTTCGCATAATATAATTATGCATAACAGCTTACGCATATTTTTTTTAAGCATAATTTTTCTAATCATAATAATGATTAAGCATAACATTCTAAAGCATAAATTTAGCATGCTCGTTTTATTTCTAACGACGTCAGGTCGACGGAGCCTCGCTGCGCGGGGCTCCCATTTCTGTCTGCAGGGTTAGAAGGAACCTAACCAAACCGAACCTCGGGGTGCCCCTAACGTCGTTTAGTATTATGCGAATTAAATTTATGCCAAAACAAATTAGCCCTTAAGATGATTATGCCAACATAAAATGTATGCCTAAAAACATTATGCCGAAGTATTATTATGCCAAAACAAATTGTGCCAAAATCGTTATGCCGAAGTATATTAGGACAAAAAACATTATGCGAAAAGAAGGGATCCCAAAATAGATACAACTCTGCGCACCTTCCTAATGTCGTGTATGGGGCAATGGAGGACGGTCCTTCGCTATCCAAGATGTCGAAATATTCAGAGGAATAGCGAACCGATAAGGATCGAGCGAGGCATATTTCATGGTGATAGTTTGAGCCCGCTTTGCTTCTGCTTAGCCTTGAATCCTCTAAGCACACTGCTGGAGGATTCAGGTCTAGGCTATCGGCTGAGGAGAGGTGGCCAGGTTATATCTTACCTCCTTTACATGGATGACCTGAAACTCTTTGCCCCCAACAATTTGCAACTGATGGAGCTACTGAAAATTACTGAAACTTTCAGTAGCGCCATCAGGATGGAATTTGGTGTGGACAAATTTGCGGTCATGCATGTAAAACGAGGGGAGATTGGAATCCGTGGGAACTCAACTCTCGGATTCCACAAACCTTAGAGCCCTCTCCGCATCCGAAACTTAGAAGTATTTGGGTATATCGGAAGCGTTAGGCATCAATGTTACTGACATGAAGTAATCGTTGAAGGAGCGCTTCTTTGGCTGCCTGAAAAAGTACTTAATAGTCTTCTATCAGGCGGAAACAAGGTGCGCGCCTTCAACGGTTGGGTCATGCCGGTTTCGATGTACTCTTTTGGCATACTCAAATGGACACAAACCGAACTCAACGCCCTGGATAGGAGGGTCCGTACACTGTTGACTGCAAATCGAATGCATCACCCGCGGTCATCGGTAATGAGGTTGTATATCCCGCGAAAGTGTGGAGGTCGAGGGTTTTTAAACGCTAAGACCCTCCACAATCGCGAGATAATTATGCAGTCTCAGGGAATACTTCCAAGAAACCGACGTGGGGATGCATCGAGATATAATCATAGTGGACAAGGGCCTCACCTCGCTCTTCTTGGCTAAAGAGAACTGGCGCAAACCAGTAGTGCTTGACAATAATGATCGCATGGATGTATGGCAGAGTAAGAAGCTTCACGGACGCTTTTTCCAGGCCTTTCATGGACCCGATGTAGACCTACTAGCGTCCGTAGCCTGGCTACGTTGCGGTGATCTCTTTGGAGAAACTGAAGGTTTTGTTTGTGCAATTATGGACGAAGTTGTGATGACGAACAATTACCGGAGATTTATTGTGAAAGAAGGCACGGTTGACATCTGTTGGGCATGCCACCGGCCGGGAGAATCAATCAGGCATATTATCTTCGGGTGTTCTCGTCTAGCTAACGGAGAATACTTGCATAGACACAACCTTGTAGCCAGGATAATCCATCAGCAACTTGCTCTGAAATACAGCCTTGTGGAATCGGAGGTGCCGTACTACAGGTATGTGCCCGACCCAGTTCTCGAAAATGGAAATATCACATTGCACTGACAGGACTATTGTTGCCAATAAGCCTGATATTGTGGTGATGGATCGATTAGAGCGGCGCGCAATGATTGTTGGCATAACCGTCCCGCATGATGAGAACCTCGTGAAAACTGAGAAAGATAAACAAATCAAGTATCTTGACTTGGCTCGCGAGGTTGTCGACATGTGGGATGTTGACTCAGCAATCATTGTGCCGATAGTCGTTACAGCCAATGGATTGATAGCCAAGAGCCTCGACCAACACCTGAGGAGGCTCTCGTTGGGCAGCTGGATCAAGGGCTTGATTCAGAAAGCGGTACTTCTGGACACGGCTCGCATTGTCAGGTGGTTCCTCTCTCTGGAGCCCTGACCGCCGGTAGCTTGGACCCTGTTCCCGATACCGGTGGGCTACTATTTTTTATATTTTTAAATGATTTTTATATTTTTTTTTATTCTAATATTTAAAAATATAATTACAAATAGAAACACAAATTATTTTTTTAAAAAGATTTTAATGGCCTTCGGCCAAACGATTTACAATATTTTTGAATCTTAACGATAATCGATATTCGGATAGAGCTTCCGCACTCCGTGATGACCGATGGGCAAATGGACGAGTGCCGCCAGCCGCCTTCCTTATATAGTCCGTCGCGGTGTTGCTATTCTTGCTGCTGATTTTCTTCTAATACGGCTTCTCCTGACGGGGCTGCGTGCTCGGAGCCCTCAGCAGGAACTCGTGGATGGGTCAGCAACACCCTTCGCGTCCAACGGCTGTTCGGCGTCATCATCATCGGTCTCTGTGGAGATAGATACACACAATCTAAGAGACATACTTATATACATCGTTTTATCAACAGTTGATCTAAATTCACATAGTGCATAGAGGTGTTAGATTATGTACCAATTAGCCAAACAAGTCAACATGAGCAGTAATCGACGCTACACACGAGCGCTTCGAGTCACATAGGTTTTACACAGGTCTGTTCCCGCGCAACCGAATACCCCGCACATACTCGCGTGCGCAGCAGGATTTACATCAGTCTCTAGTAGGTCACCCCAGATACCTAATAAGGGCTGGATTTACACAGGTCTGTTGTCGGATGCGCCACCGACTCACCCCAGAAACCACCAGTGTCAGGGTCAACCCAATACCATGCGCACAGGATTTACACGGGTCTCTTCCACTGAACACAACACATAGCGTATCTAAAATCAATAAACACCGACTTGTTTAGTACATAATCTAGCTCAAGAATAGGGAAAAACTAGCAGGTATGTAAGCTATCAAAGCAAACATAACAACAATTGTACAATAAGTACCTTCAAAAAATGCAGCACATGTTTCCGCATAAAATTAGCGCAAAATTCTAAATGGTGCGCTCATTTCAAATAGTCCCGCGTCGCTCGCGTCTAGGTGCACTCGTTAAAAATGCCGAAGTGTTCTCTGACAAATTGTAGAAATATTACGTCAAAAAGGATGGGATATCATATTTTCGGTAAGTAAAAGTTTATTGATTAGTTTTTGTTGTTTTTATGACTGAATATAGGAAGTAAATATGCGATTTTCATTTATTTTTTCTAAAAACTTCATTCAACGATCAAAGTATAATACGGAAAATTTCAATAGCCGCTTTTTCAGTGTAAGAACGATGCATTTTAGCCTCCTTCTTATTAATAAACTAGCTTCTACTCGCGACTTCGTCCGCGTGGAATGTTTGGTTCCCCCAACACATCGCATTGCATCGCCTGCCCGCGCTATTACTTAGTTTTCGCTTGGCGTTCTTTCTGACTTTTTTTTTCTTTCTGCTCGGCTCCGAAGAGTCGCAGCGTGATGTTAAATAGCCTATATCCTTGCTTATATCCTACATACATACAAACAAACAAATTTCACCTCTTTATAATATTATTATAGATTATTATCTTCGTCGTGTGATAGTCCATTGAATTGTATGGCGAGCGATATTGTATCTTAAGATAAAATATTATAGTATGTTAGCCGTGTGCAGCGCCCCTTAGTGAACTCTACTGCGGGTGACGTAACCTACGACAAACTTAATATTTGCGGTTGGTAATCGGGTCTAGGGATCGAACCGCAAAATTAAGTTTGTTTTTTATTGTATATTTTTTTCCGGGATAAGAAGTACCCAGTGTGGTGCCCAGGATATTAAAGAATAATTATACCAAGTTTCATCGTAAACGAACTTGTAGTTTTTGCGTGATGCCTGAACAAACAGACAGACAGGCAAAAATTTTTTTAATCACAATTTTGGGTTCGGTCTTGGTCTAGTAACACCCCCTGCCATTTATTTTTTTTATATTTTCAATATACAGAAATTTCACTTCTTCAGATTTATTATAAGTATAGAAATGACCCTGTTCTTGTTCAATGGAGTCGATTTTTTTATTGTTATGTTTATTTTTTTAACTTCGACCTTTTTTTATTTCGTTTTTGACGAATATTTTTACGTTATAAATAATTTAATATAAGAGAAAAGGTAGTCAATTTGACGATTTTTTTAAATGTTCGTAAATATTATAATGTATATTGGTTTTATGATTGATGTGATTTTAAGTTAATTTGCGTTTAAACTTATAAACAAATCTGTTTTAATAATTTAATACCTTTAATTAAAATAAACGATTTTAACAGTTAATATTTGTTTTAGGGATATACCTACCCAAAAACATATTATCGCTCAAATAAAAGTTTAATTATGTGTTTAGAACACAATTTAACGAACTCTAAAAATAGTAAATAAATATTTTATGAAAAAAAAAAATATATAAAAATATTCGTCTCCACTCAATGCCTTGTCCTACCGACCACCGTCAGTCTTAAAATTTTATTGCTTTTTGAACACTGCGTTGTAAAAACAGCTTTATACAATTTGTGTAAGGTTGAATTTGCAAAAATATATGCGTACAGCATTTATTCGAGACTGTGCATCTTGGGTTTTTTATCAATGTGTTCTAGCAAAGGATGGCCAAACCAAAAATTTTGGTTACAAAAATGTTTTAACATAAGATTAAACTTTTGAACGCCATTGTCACATATAGGTATGTGACAAACGAAATCTTACCCTGAACGCCAACGTCACAAATATATGACAAAATACACGTCGCACGGGTCGCACCATATCATGAAATAAACAATTTAATCATTACTTTTGTGTGTTTTTATTTATATAATTTAAAAGTTTAAGCTTCCCTCTATATTATATTGCATGAAACTAATATAAATAAACCACCAATATCGAGAAATTTGTTGTTTTAAGTGTGTGTGTGTTGTTTTGTTAAAGTGGCCTGGCGTCAGGGGTACGGCGATACGTTTATACTCTGGCGTTCAAAAGGTTAAACAGTTAACAGTTTATTAAACTTTGCATATTGTTATGGAACATCGGATACTTTTTATCCCGATAGTACGTTCCCGTAGGATGATTTCCGACCTCCACGCGGGCGAAGCCACGGGCAAAAGCTAGTACAGTACCCGGCGATAAATATTGCACAACGACCTTTGGAAAGAGACAATCGGCTAATTTCGGCTTCGTAGAGCGTTATCTCTGTGGCATACTACCTATGTGACGTTTTGTCAGTGGTTGTTTAAGTGCGATAGAGTGCGGTCGCGTCCAGTTCAAAATATATAATAGAGTTGTTAACACCCCCAAATTTAAATAATTTAAAGTTGTACTATGGCATCTTTAGGAAAAAGAGAGAAACCTTTACGAGGTTAGTCACGTGAAATTATCTCCAATGTTTATAAATATTTTGTAACCGAAGCTAACAGATTAAAAAAAATGAAGATGAAAATGTAAGTTGTTATTTTAAGAAGGTTCAAGAGCGAGTTGCAAATGCCACTGGAATTTCAAAAAGAACCTTGAACAACATATTAAACGAAGTCAGTACTGAAACACATTCTACTGAAATTAAGTTCAGCACTCCAAAAAAAGGGAGACCAAAAAAGCAATTTCGTTTGGATATGGACGATTTTGATTATGATGTTGTTCGAAGAATGGTGTATGATTTTTACTTACGATTTAATGAACTGCTAACAATAAAATCATTAAAAGCTAAATTATCTGAAACTATTAATTACAACGGGTCTGAAAAGACGTTGAGAAAAATACTTGACGAGATGGGATTTCGGTTCACTAAAATGGAAGATAATCAAAAAGTTCTAATGGAAAGTACGATGTAAGACTCAAACGAATGGAATACCTCAATGAAATACGCAAATTTCGCGAATCAGGAAAAAATATCGTCTACATGGATGAGTCTTACATACATATAAGTATCCCACACTAAAGGGAAATTTTGGAGTGATGATGAGAAAAAAGGAGTAAAAAAGCCAATTTCAAAAGGTCAACGTTTGATAATAGTTCATGCGGGAAATGAAAAAGGCTTTATACCCGGTACCTTTTTAACGTATAAATCCACGGACACTACAGGTGACTATCACAATGAAATGAATAACGATAACTACGAAAAATGGCTGGTTAATCAATTAATCCCAAATATACCCAGTGATTCTGTTCTAGTTATCGACAACGCAGAGTGCCCAGAGGTTGATGACTGCTTCATAATGCACAATGTTAGCAGGATAGATAATGAAAAATAAGAAACACATGCTAACAACATCTGTGCAGCTTATCTAGCAACAATACTCTTTTGTTTATAAAGCTGTACAACGAATGTAAACATAACAATCATGTTCTTGTCGTTTTTGTCAGTCTGATATTGCCAGTCTGATTATTGCATGATTTATTTTCTAGAATTTTTTGTAGCAAAGAGTTGAGTTCCTGTATTGCCAAATTATGTTTTGTTGCATTTAGTTTTTTACTGATTTGATAACACCTTTACATGTTGGATTGCAATTAGATATTGTGTTTAATGGATTTCTTGTGGTTGAGTGTAACAATAGGCTGTTGTAAACGCATGAAAAGTGTCTTTATACAGGCAATGTTACGTGTTACTGGAGTTAGCATGACACTTTGTCATACGGAAGAAACGGCTTCAAATAAAAGAAACAGTTTAAAAAACTTGGCTCCTAATTAATCAATAATCATACATTTTTTTTAGCCACCTCATCGAACCAAGGTATTGATATACTGCCAATACAAACTGTCAGCAAAGAGAATTAGAATCACTCTGAATGGGTAGTTCTTAAAGATCTGAAATAAAAGCAGTTTCTTAACTAATTATTGATAAGTTCACTGGTCAATACACTATGTAGCCTCTAGAAATGTGGGTATGAATTTAACTACAGTAAAAACATTATTGACTGAAAAAGTAAACATGATTGGGGCTAAAGAGTGGAAAAAGGTTTGCGATCATGCAATCAAATGTGAGAATGAATATAGAGGCATTCAACACGGTTTAGACAATTACATTGATATACTAGTGATAAACACGGCTGACAGTGACAGTGATATTGATCTCTTTGAGAGCACAGACAGTGAAATGGAAGTAAAAGAGAATTACAATTATTATTATTTTTATTACAATGTCTCATTTTAACAATAGGTATAATGGTGTTTATTATGTACACTACAGCTGTAATTTTCCAAAATAATTAAATAAGTACGTAAACATAAAATACATCAAAAGCTTCAGTAGTTTTAATGGGAATATTAGCAAAAAAGTTTTCAAATTCCTGAGCAATTTCTACATCTGAGTTTATGGGGCCATGTGCAGTCTCTAAATTAAGTTCAGTATTACGCTGTTTTTTCCTACCTGTTTCATTATTTATTATTTGCCAGGTAGTTTTTTTTGTAAAAGATCGCTCTTAGCGATAAGACCGCCCATTGTGTCACCCATTGTAAAGTTTCTTTATTTATGTTTGTAATTTATATAGGTAGTGTACATAAAAAAGAGTATTCTATTCTATTCTAAAGAGTATTCTATTTAATCATCGGCTGATTTTATTTTATTGCTAATATAAAGAGCCTTAGCTATTTTGCATACACTTTTAAAAGTCTTAGAATATGTTGCAACATACTGATGAAAGCTTGTATTTATTCATAATTATGTTGCTTGAGGCCATAAAGTTCAAAAAGGTTTTTCCTGCTTTTACGAATACCTGGAGTCGCCCAATCACTAAATAAGAAATATGTGTAAATACTTTTAGTCAAACTTTTATCAATCAAGACATGTCAATGTCACCTAAGAAGTGTAACTAGACAACAACTACAAAACTGAATTGAATTCAACTATATTTTTTTCATTTCTCATACTCGGAAAGTAGTGTTTGTTTGATCCAAATAGCGGGTGGAAGACGCTGCTTCCCACCACAGGGCGGGAAAGACTCATAGTAATTACTTCCCTCTTTAGGGTAGGAATGAATTTAAAAAAAACTTTTTAACAATAATACAACCGACTTCCAAAAGAAACACTACAAAGTGAAAAATAACTTTAATTTTGGAAGTCGGTGTCGTTGGTTCCGCATTTTCGTTTTTAGACACCGACTTCCGAAATTAAAGTTATTTTTCACTTTGTAGTCTTTCTTTTGGAAGTTGGTTGTATTTTTGTTAAAAAGTTTTTATTTCACGCTTTTTAGTGGGTCTGCTTATAATTTATCTAAGTTACAATAGCCTAGTGTCAACTTGCTCATCGCCTTTTACTAAATATTGCTTTTCCCGATGCAGGGCAGTTAATTGTTGAGGAGTTCTCCTGGTCCACCATCAGCTCCATATCACCATTCACATCGTGGTGAGCATAAATTGCTTAGTAACCATATTAAAGTAATCGAATCGCAATCCGTGAAATACTTAGATATTATTGAGTAGTTCCGGTGGCCATCTGTGGTCTTCATCATCAGTTCCACTTCACCAAATGGTGCTTTCCGAGAGCAAATGCACGAGTTACTATAAAAAATACCCAAATCGCTATAGGTGTGCCTATAATATTTGAAGAGTTCCTTCGATTTCCCCAGGATCCAATCATCAGATCCTGACTTGGTGACTATGGGACCACTTCAGAAGTATCTCCTTTCGAACAAAAAAAGAATTTTGAAAATCGGTCCACAATTGGCGGAGCAATCGCGTAACAAACATACAAAAAAAAAAAAAACATACCGTCGAATTGAGAACCTCCTCCTTTTTTGAAGTCGGTTAAATAGAACTGTAGTCAGATACGAAATTTTTTACATAAATTAAGAAAAATGCTGCAGTTTTGTGAGTGTATAAACAGCCAGTGAATTTAAAAAAAACCTATTAAGCGGGACAGCCCGCGGCGATGACGCGGTGTGTTCCATATTTTAAATAAAAAAAGTCAATAGTATTATTTGGCGGGATACTAACCCTGTAAGCTGTACCGAAATTCAAAAACTTTGCATGTTATTGTTATCAATAAATAGTTTATACGGGTAAGTAATATACACTCAGCGGCACGGAATCTTGGCCAAGCGCTTATCTCGCGATAGCAAAAGTTTTAAGTGTTTCTGATGAATGTTTGTTGTGCAGGTATGTCAAAAAATGTTTACTTTTAGTTCAAGAGGGTAATCCATTATGTTTAAGTGCACCACGACGAAACTTTTAATTTACAGTTGAATCGGGTCATTTGAGCGACTAAGTTCACGTTTTAAATTTGTGTGATTTGAAAAGTTTACTGTTCGGTTTTTGAATTATTGTGATTTTATGCTTTTAATTCAATAAGTAAAGGTGCTTTAAAAGCAATAAAAATGCCTCTAACACCAGCACAGGTTTCACAAGCCGTTGCGTTAATTAACCAAGGGCTGACACAGCGTGAAGTTGCTATTGCTCTTAACGTACCACGGTAATCAATGCAGTATGCCCTTAAAAGATACCAGGAGACAGGCCAGTACACCCGCAAGCCAGGCAGTGGAGGCATAAGGTGCACATCGGCCCGAGACGACTGCTTTATTGTCCTGGAGATTTTGAGAAACCGCTACCTGACAGCTGTTGAGATACGCCAGCGGCTTCAAATTGTGAAAGGCGTTAATGTTAGTGAGCGTACGGTGAGAAGACGAATGGAGGAAGTCAATTTAAAAGCTTGTAGACCAGCACGAGGTCCAGAAATTCTCAGACAGCACCGAGTAGCTCGACTTCACTTCGCACGAGAACACGTTAACTGGACCCACGAGCAATGGGCTAGAGTATTGTTCACAGACGAGTGTCGAATAGCTTTACGTTCTCCAGATGGTCGAGAACGAGTGTGGCGAAGAAGAGGAGAGCGGTTTTTACCCATTACTACCACTCAAACAGTGAGTTTCCATGGAGGCTCAATAATGGTATGGGGAGGTATAAGTTCCGACGCACGTACAGAGTTGGTTATCGTCGATAATCGGCTAACAGCTATTCGATACATCGAGGAAGTTCTTCAGGAACACGTAATGCCATATTCGGGGTTCATTGGCCACGACCAATTTTTCCTAATGCACGATAATGCACGCCCACACGTTGCACATTGCGTTGAAGAATATCTGGAAGAGGTTGGCATACAAAAATTGCAATGGCCAGCTCGTAGCCCAGACTTAAACCCGATTGAGCATATCTGGGACATGCTCAAAAGAAAGATAAAGTCCAGCTCCAACCCGCCGGAAACTCTAAACCAGCTCCGAACTGCAGCGCTGGCCGCTTGGCGCAGTATACTGCAAGTTGATGTCCGAAACATCATCCAAAGTATGCCAGATCGAATGCAGGCAGTTATCAGGGCTAGAGGAGGAAACACCCGATATTAAAACGTATAGACAACAACGAAAAAGACCTTATTTTTTATTTTATACTGTTTTTAAATTTATAGTGAAAAATTCCTAATTTCAGTGAAAGTGCGTGATTTTAAAAACTGATGTATTGGTGAGGTAATCTTTTAATTTCTAAGTTCTTAAAGCATAAGAGACACGTATTAAAGCCAATTACCCTTAATTTACTGTCATAAATGCAAATGCAAATTTTTTTATGCAAATAATCGGCAAAATCACGAGTGGCCAAGTTTCCGTGCCGGTGAGTGTATAATAGTACTTACATTTATTTCTCCAAAAATTAAATATTTACATAATATAAGCTAAAATATAAACTATAATAATATGTACAATTATATGAAAAAATAAACAATCATTATAGGGCATCAAAGAATTCATCCGCATCGCTGTCAACAGGAACAGTGCCCAAAAGGCTGGCAGCATTGCCACGTTGTATGGCAATGCTAATTCTTTGACCAAGATATAGGCCAGCCCTCTGGTCACGTGAAGAGTCGACTAACCGCTTGGCGATATCCCGAAATACCAAGTGGGCACTCGGACCCCATGGCCCTAGTGTTTCAACCCTAAACGGCTCGAACATATAAGTCCCAATCAGGTTGCAATATTTTCGCCGTTTGAGGTTTTCTGCACCTGCAGCAGCCGCTCCAGCACAACCCACCGTGCTAGGAAGATGGGATGGCGCAAGGGTGTCGACACATGTTGCATCCCACACCAAAGGTCTGCCTAACTTCCAGGGCATTATGGTCATTCCGTCTGGTCTCTTTCCATCGTCGCGTGCCAGGCCGTTGGGTTCTAAAACAGCTGGCACCCCGGCGGTGACAAGAGCACGACGGATGATGTCATTAATGCTGGCGTGCCGTGCTATCCGGCCTGCGCTCCTACTGCAGGATAGGCCATGGTGTCCAAGGCAGTCGACAGCTTCACCGCACTGACAGCGATGCGGAGCCCCGCAAGGAGCGCCCAAACGCAGGCAGGTAGCGAGCCGAAAGGTAGTGTCACCCAGCATAGTGCCTATGTTGGGTGACGGGAGTGCTTGAAGCCACAGCCCCGACTCCCACTCACCCACAGCCAGCAGGCGGACACGCTCAGCAGAATTGGTGGACGTATTGATAAGATTATTCCGTACCAACCTGCAGAGCGGCTCATCCCACTGTCTCTGGGAAGATGGGTTTACGGGCCGATCTGTATCCGGGCAAGCCGCTTTCCAGGCGTTCACCGCGTCGGTCAAGCACGGCACTTCACAGTCAACCAGGCAGGGAGCTAAAATTTTCCCGGTCAACTTTTCAGTGCTGTGGACAGAAGACAGGAACGCCGGTAAGCTAATACTGGTAATTTTGCGGACGCCGAGGCCACCAAAACGGATGGGTAGTGTGGCTTGAAGCCACGCTCGGTCGTCCAAGGCCACATTTAGAATGGATGTTAGTGTGCTGCGAATAATTTGGTCAATTTTGTTCAAGAGGTGTGGCTGCTTCCATAAGGGGGAAGAGCGTAGAAAATACATAAAATTTGGGCCAAAACAACAGTATCTAATCAGGGTGAATGCCGAATGTAAATTAATTTTGGAGAGTCTGTCCGAAATCTCATTGAAATTTTTAATTTTTTCGTCGATGAAAAGAGTAAACTGTCTTCTAAAATTGGGGAACCTAGGAGGTGCAGTGAAATTTTGTCTAAAATTTTGATTTGTGGGGCTATTGCATTAAATTTATCTAAAGTCAATTGTCTGTCGGTAACGTCAGAAAGGTAAAGGTCACATTTTGAAGGGTTAAGGTCCAAGCCAATAGATTGAAATTCCTGTTTGAGGAGTTGTAGATCATTCAAAACAGTGTATTATCAATAAATATTTTAGAAAAACTACTACTTATTCGAAATGAAAAGTAGAGTGTTTAACACGGGTGAATGTCATCAATTCCTACTCGGGCTATAGCCGCCCTCGCTGCGCTCGGGCGTCTAAATGCCTCGTATAGGAATTGATTCCTTTCGACCCTTGTATAACAATCTACTATTCCCATCAACTCGACACGCTGCTTACTGTTAATATTATCAATTTTTGATTGATATTTCGCCAATAAAATGGATCCCAATGAAAAATATAGGTACGCCAATGAAGGAACCAAAACACAACGACTGAGACAAGTGACATCTAACAGTTTTTTTGACGGGTTACAGTAAAGCAAAGGTTATATCGCCATTCTACCGTAAGTATGACGTCATCTGGCGCTTACGTCTTTTTAGAATACACCGAATTTCAAAGTTGAAATTATGAATGAAAATTACATAATTTCGAAAAACGAAAAAATTTGTGTGCCCTAGATTTGAATTTACTTTTATATAACGTAATAATACATGCAGGTTAAAAATATGAAATGTTGTCAATTATTGGTATCATCAATCAATCAAAATAGTCAACCAATAAAAAAGCATTATACATACACATTTATAATGTGGCAACACTATACGATATAACTACATCGAATCTGTACAAATAGGGTATTCCCCGCAGTTTATTTTATCGTTTGTTGATGACACAAAAAAATTGAAAAATCAATTAAAAATTATGAAGTCTGAAAATAAAAGATTTACAATCACGTTTGTTGAGTGGACGTCTACCCGTATTAAAAGGTATATGAATATTAATATCCACAATAAAGACTTTAATATGGCCATTGGCCAAATAACATTTGGGACTTGTACGGATACAGGGATCAATGCCAGCTGAAGTAGGCACTCGATTATTACATTTGAGTGGCTTCGGTTTAAGTCTGGAAGACGAAGACGACATAATTGCTTTCACAACAGATGGAGCAAGTGTAATGGTCAAAATGGGTAGACATTTTGACGGCCACCACCAATTGTGTTTGGCTCATGGGATACAACTAGCAGCCCTGGATGTTTTATATAAAACACAAAAATCTCCAGAACTTGAAGTCCAGGAGGATGTCTCAAATACCGGCGCTGAAGAAGCAGAGGAAATTGAAGAAGATGAGGATGCGGTTATTGTAGAATCGACCAGAGTTCCAGAATCGGAGTTTTTATAAAAAGGTACTATAAAAAAATTAAGAGATCTAATAAAATCTTTTAAAAACTCCCCTTTGAAAAACGACTTGTTGCAAAAGTACATTTTAGAAGAACATGGTAAAAATATTGACCTAATACTAGACTGTAAAACGCGATGGACATCTTGTCAGATATGGTAGGTCGATTTCTCAAATTGAAATAATGCGTTTTTAAGGCGTTATTAGATTTGAAATCAAAATGCACAGATGAAGAAATCCAAGACCTCCACGACATTCATTACAGCTTGGATGTAATAAAAACTACAGTTTTGTCATTATGTCGCCGTGATTCAAACTTATTGACGGCCGACGCTGCGCTTCGATTTATGCTAGAGAAACTTGATCTTCAGTCAAACGATGTGTTTATAGTGGAACTGTTGGAACGGTTGAAATAATATATAATTCTACTCAAAAAAGTACAAATTCACAACCACAACCGAGTGCGATTATTTTGCGAGGGTTGTATGGAGTGTCCGGGGTGTGATAATACGTCAACTAGTTACGCCATATTATTATGGCAAATAGTTTAATTTAATATTCTGTTATGTTAATTACTTTGCATACCTACTATTGTATACAAGCAAGTTTTTCTTACTGAACAGACTGCTGTGCTGCTGAGGAGTTTGTTGCACCGTGGTTGCACCACTTCTTCTTCCCAGCGAAAGCACTAGGAAGTGGTGAAGGGCGGGCGTTTTGGGGAACTGTCTTATCTATTTTTGACGTTCGAAAAGTGCTGATTCTCAGCTTAATTTAAATAAATAATGTGTTTTGATATTGATGCTTAAAAAAAATAACAAAAAAAAATTGTTTGTTACAGATGGTTATAATATTTTTTAGTAGCGCTATGTTAATGTTCTTCTGTCGTTCACCACAAATATTTTACGGATGGGGTGACTTTATTTCCGATTACTTCAAGTTAAACGATGGTAAATTGTACGTATTTTCTTATTTATTATTATTTTGAATCTAATACAGGGTGGGAGGGTTATCGACGCACAACTTGTTACCATGGATTCTATGAAACAGCAGATTTTTTTTTTATAACCGACGAAATATTTCAACGCTTGGGGGTGCTGAATTTATGGTTATAGGCCTGCCGCACACTCCTCAAGTGGCATGTGAAGTAACGAGGAAAGAAGGAAGAGACCATTACTCGTAATGCCGCACGCCCATGCCCATGCCCGCTACTCCCAGTTTTTTCGGTTTTTTGGGCGCGTGTGGACCGGCAATAAATTATACGATTAATTGCGCGAGTAGAGCCGTGTGTGGGCAGAGAGGGCAACATCGCGGCAGCGCGAGGAGCAGAGCGATGAGCAGCGCAAGAAGCATAGTGTGGCAGGGCTATTACAGTTTTTTTTTTAACGTGGCGAAATTCTCATGCATTTTGCATTACCACGGGGAGATAGTGCAGTTATGTGGGACTCTAACCCAATAAAACTCTACGGTGTCCTCCTCTGCCGCTTACGGTGGGAACACGGGCACGCGTTAGCACTCATCCGTGAACGCGCCGCGGCTGTCCGTCACCGGACCCTCCTCTGGGGAGTATTCCCCATCACCGGCGCACCAAAACACATAGCACGCCATGACCACCCCAGGGACCAAACCAGCAGCACATGGGCGTCAGACGACCCCGTGTCTGGGCACCCTTGTTGCCCCTGCCTGTCAGGTCATTGGCCCCGCGGCCTGCCAACTTTCGGCCGCAGAGGATAGGGAGAGCGGCGCACCGCAATACCGGCACTCCTCTCCAGCCGCGATGCCTATCATACGACATCGGAAAAAAAAGGGCCATTACAGTTTGCGTGTCGATACTCCTGCCACCTAATATAGCTACATGTAAGCTACAGTACCATTAAAAGTTCATACACACGAGCGACACGTGTCGTCGATACAGGCAACTGCAGCCGTTGACAACGTGTCACTCATGTATTTGATTACGGTGCTTAATTACACGATACTTAGGATAATGATTGTTGGACACGTCAATTGATATTTCGTTCTGTTTATCGTAGATAACTCTTTTTGTCCAACAACTATTATTAATTACTTTTAAAATTCATTTTTCTCAATTAGTTAAACATGTAACCTAGTTATTGCATCGTATTACTGTACTAAAAGGCCGTTAGCCATACCTTAGCGGCTTTTTAGTAAAGTAATTTATTTTTCAACACACTTGCTCGTAAAATGGCTCATAATGCACAGCTTTTAGATCCATAATGCAGTTTATTAAAAACGCGTGCTTTTTCTTTACGTTACGGTACTTGTGCTTTAATTCCACAGATAAATATTTAATTTACTAGTCGGAGGTCGGAGAAGTGCGTTTTTTTTTTAATCTCTTCAAAGAGACTTCATGCCAAAAGGAATCCGCGGGCCATATTTTACTTTTTTTTTAAATAGTCTGAATTGTCCTTGGTCCCAAAATGAACGATTTATTTACCTTAAGATGAATGGGCAGTTGTAGCCCGCGAAATTCAATTTTTCTAACGTTTTTTGCAATTTTCAGGTCAGTGTGTCAGGTTGTATCTTGATCAAAATATGATTCGCGACTATAACAGGTACGTATTTACAGAATTACAATCATTAGAATTATTAAATACATCTTTCTAAGTTAGATTTGTTCCATAAGAACAAATCTCTTATGGAAAAGTTCTTAGGGAGCAAATCTAACTTAAATATATATATTAATGATTCTAATGACTATGATCCTGTAAATACATATCTATTTTATAAATATACATTTTGATCAAGATACAACCTGATACTGACCAAAAAACTTAAGAAAATTTAAATTTCGCGGTCTACCACTGCGCATTCACCTTAGGGTGCATCCAGACATAGCGAGCCACGTGCCGCAAATGATTTTTTAATATGTACGGTTGCCTCAGGCTGAGGCATCTGACATACAAAAAAAACCACTTGCGGCGAATGCCTCGCTCTATCTGGATGCACCTTATAATTTTCCGTCGTCCCTCCCGTAACCAAACGGAAAAGACCACTGGCGTTCTATTATTGCGGATTCTCACTGAATTAATGTATATTTCTCTATGCCAATAGTACTTTCTAATTTCATACTGACTAAACTACAATTTGACATACGACAACACTACGATCAGTCTTAACAATAATTTGTGTTTATTATATTTTTTCTATAGGCTGTTTATCGGTGTCTGTGCCTTTAAGTAAATAAACGCGCGCCGCGCTAGCAATGCGCGCGCAGGTGTAGGAATAACCATTACTTACTCTATGGGTAAACCTGCGCGCGCACGCTACCGCGGCGCGCGGAAAAACAAACCCAGCCCGCCATTATTCATACAAGTTAATATTTAACAATACAAGTCTGTTTTTTTCCTCGCAAGTGTGTTGAAAAACGTCGTATGATACGCGTGTGCATTGATCATTAAACTCGAGGCGGTATTATTCGCGCGAGCCGTAAGCAAGCGCGATAAGGAAGCCGAGAATTGCGCACATGTATCATAATGTACTATAAAATGTTAAGCTTCATAATGTTTGTTATATATATTTTGTTTAGAAATACTTAACTAAAAAGTTGTTAAGTGACATAACTGCTTTATAGTCATGACATTCTCTTCGATTTCAATTTCAATAACGCGGCGAGCGGTTACGGGGCTTTAGATACTTTTTAGCTAATTGTTGCCAATGTTATATTGAATTTTTGTAAACTCTAACTACTTTACTTAACTAAAAGGTGTCCAACAATATTTCCCTCGTGGTTAACTTCTTTTTATTTTAGTGTAGCGTTCATATGGAAATATGTGAGTAATTAATTAAATACTTACGTCATGTTTTTTAAAAATCAAAAGTAGCAGTATTTAAAAGGTAAAAAAAGTATCTCCTTTTAATTTTAATAGGCAATAATAATTAACTAATAACTAATTATGATCTAACAAATCATGAGCTCATTATTTAGCATGGACAATATTCTTAATCCGTGTTCTTTATTCCATTGATGCAACCATTGATTTAATAAAAAAACCGAGTGTGCTTATGACCACACGACTGAAGTGAAACTTCAAACGTATGGCTATGAGAGGAAGAGAGAAAGAAAATGTGCGCGCGCACTGCTTTCTCTTGCTTATATCCCCCACTCAACTCCCGTTCGCCTCGCCCGTAGCCCTTAGAGATGGGTCGTACTTGCAAAATCGAGTACCAGGGCTTCCAAGTACGTCCACCTTAAGAAACCAGGGCCTAAAACCAGGGCTCGAGATACTTTCAAGTATTTTCTATCTGCATCGAAAACTGATCCATAACTTCATACAAATAAGAAGTACAATCGCGTAATCAAACAAAAGCCCTGTTGGAAGTAAAAACTACTTGCATAGGAAATTAATCAATGACTTCGAATAAATAAGGAGCAAAATCGCGTTTACAAATAAATACTTGCAAACCATTAAAGTAAAAAAAACTTTTTAAGAAAAAAAAAACCGACTTCCAAAAAAAACTTTACAAAGTGAAAAATAACTTTAATTTCGGAAGTCGGTGTCTTTGGATCTTTATTTTAGTTTTTTGCCACCGACTTCCGAAATTAAAGATATTTTTCACTTTGTAGTGTTTTTTTGAAAGTCGGTTTTTTTTTTCTTAAAAAGTTTTTATTTCACGCTTTTTAGTGGGTCTGCTTATAATTTATCTAAGTTACAATAGCCTAGTGATCATCGCCTTTTACAAACAAAATATTGCTTTTCCCGATACAGGGAAGTTAATTGTTGAGGAGTTCTCCAGATCCACCATCAGCTCCGTATCACCATTCACATTGTGACGAGCATAAATTGCTTAGCAACCATATTAAAGTAATCGAATCGCAACCCGTGAAATACTTAGATATTATTGAGTAGTTCCGGTGGCCATCTGTGGTCTTCATCATCAGTTCCACATCACCAAATAGTGCTTTCCGAGAGCAAATGCACGAGTTACTATAAAAAATACCCAAATCGCTATAGGTGTGCCTATAATATTTGAAGAGTTCCTTCGATTTCTCCAGGATCCCATCATCAAATCCTGCCCTGATGTTTTTAGACTAGATGCTGATAATCCTGGCTGCAGCATCAGGCCAGACTTGTCAACATTGCATTGAACTTAAAATTTAGTCCTGTTTAAAATGAGCCCAAACACGACTACGGTGCTGTAATTTCAAGGTTGGTACAGTCTGTTATAGCAATTAGCTGACCCCCCTAAAAATTACTCGATTTTGCACCCTCCTCTCATAACATTAAAGGTTATTCAATATGTATGAGTTAATCGGACTAACACTACTCGATGAACAGAAACAATAAATAATTTTGATACGCAAATTTGAGCTTTAAGATGTTGGTGTTAGGTCATTTACTATGTATGGGTATTTGTTACGCAATTTTCATTTTTAATCAGCAAGACTTAAAGGTTAGGTTAATGTTGTGATAATTTGTGTCATTGCTACTAATACCTTATTTCATCTATCTTACTCAAGTTAATCTGGTGTCGTGGTTCATGCATAAGGCTGAGACGTGCAAAATGCGAGTTCAAATCTAGTCTCATGTTTAATTTTGTTTTCAATATATAAATTGTTCGTAAGTATTTCTTGCATTATTGTAAAGAACAAGCATATCAATTAAGTTGATAAACGATAAACGTTTCACCTTTTTCAATAAGTGGGTAGTTCGACGTCAATATGAGTATTCAACAAAAACTGCTATTGAAATGATTTTAGGAATATGGGGTAGAAGAATAAATTGAACAAGACATTCTATGCACAAATAGCAGTGAATACGCACGAACATTTTTATATTGCCTTACTAAGTTGCGAAAATCTACGCCTTTTTATTAATTATTATTATCGGTTTTGATAGTTTAATCGTCATGTCTCAGTTGAGTGATTATTTAAAATACAAAATATTGTATTTGCATAAGGAGAATGTTGGTATTAAAGCGATTGCTAGGAAACTTTATATAGCGGTAAGTGTATTCTTTTTTATATTTCCTTAATTCGTTAGTTGGCTTAAAAACGTGAGTATAGAATAATAGAAAATTAACTGTTTCATTATGAGATCATTTATAGGTCTAATGTGGTTTATCTAAAGGTATTTTTGCAAACTTATTCGAAAAATTATGATTACCGGGTTATTAAAATTATGCTTATTGTGTTGTTTCAGAGAAATACAGTCAGACTGTGGCTAAGACGTTTTGAAGAGACAGGGAATATTCAAAAGGATCGTCCTGAACCAAAACCTGCAATGTTACTCCTGTGTCAAAACATCATCAAGCAATTGTTAGAAGGCATACTGAACACCCATTTTTGCCTACTCAATGCAGTATAATGTTTCTGTTCAGACGGTCAGAAAACATTTGCATGTTGCTGGACTGAAACAATACAAGCCAGCACGTAAAATTTAACTGACTGCTGCACATCGCCAAGCAAGGGTCCGCTTTGCCCAAGAATATCTCAATTTTAATTGGGAAGATTATGTTGTCATATTTACCGACGAGAAGTCTTTGTCAAAACCTTATTTATAACTAAACATAACTACATACTTACAAAACAAATTGATATATAGTATACCTAGTAGGTAAAACATCAACGTATAATGCTATTTTATTTAGTTCAACGATATTTAATGTGGTGATGTTATTGTTATGAAATAGAAATACATACCTATATATTTCTAAATATTATAACATGTTGATTCACTACATTAAACTCTGTGAAGTATGTAACAACGTTATTAGTAACTGTTATATCATTTACGTTATTTTTATAATAATTTTTTTTATAAAATAAAATCGTTTTTACCATCATTATCGTTTTTTTTATTTTCGTTCAGTTTTTTTTTGTTGCTAAAGTTATAATTTATTATTTATAACTTAAAAAAAAATATTATAAAACAAAATGCGCAGCAGAAAACATGTTGGTTTCGAACTCGCAACCACGCTCTTGTCAGCTCACTGCAGCTACCACTAGACCACACGAACATGATGATTGTCGTTGAAATTAGCAATAATATATTACAAGTTAGAACAATATTCAAGATCATACCTACCTTAACACTGCGTGTTAAATATCAAATTCGAATAACTGTTTTATTAATCGTAGACGTTGAACTGTTCTAGTTCGATAAGCTTACTGCTAACAAGCAGAAGGTTCAAATTCGTTTAATTTTTAAGGGGTCAGCTAATTGCTATAACAGACTGTACTTTTTCTAATGCTCCTGGCTTCAGCATCAGGTCTTTATGTACTTCGGTGTTCCTCATTAACAGTACGTTTATCCACACATCGAGCCCTTTTCAATGAGCCTTAACACGATATATCTGCTGTTAGTTGTCGAGGAGTTAGGTACTCTGCAGACTATCCTGACTGCAGCATCAGGTCATGACTTGATGATTATGAGACCAAATGTGGCAAATGCCCTATCAAACATCAAAACAATTGACTAAAACAGTCCTTGCCTGTTCGAGTAACTTCTTACTGTTAAGGAGTTGTAACTTCCATCATCAGCCCAGCTACCTGAGATGGTGACAACCATACGCAAATACACAAGATACTTCGTAAAATATGCGAAAAACAATAAGTGAGCCTATAAAACTTAAAGGTTGCCCTCGATTACTCTAAGATCCCATCATCAGATCCTAACTTGGTGACAGTGGGGCCACCTCAAAACTATCTACTTTTGAACAAAAAAAGAATTTTGAAAATCCGTCGACAATTGGCGGAGTATTCGATGAACAAACATACAAAAAAAAAAAAACATACAAACAGCCGAACATAGTACCTCCTCCTTTTTGTGAAGTCGGTAAAAAATACTTGCATACGAAATTGTTCCAAAAGGAGCATGATCGCATTTGCGAAAACTAACGCGGTTGAGTACCTACGTATTTGAGCGAGTAGCCGTATAAGATACTTAATAGTCTTGCAAGTATTTTGAGTCGGTACCCCGGTGTGCGTACCTACTTGGAAGCAAATACCTGGTGTAAAAACCCGGTCGCATATTTATTCGACCGGGACCGGGTTTTTACACCAGGTACTTCCAGCTATTTTTTACGTACCTTCCCTACTCGCGATCACACGTTTTCGTAACGCATTCGCCAGTTTACTCCCCAAGTCAAGCGCGCCTAAAGAAGTTTCACTTCAAAAACTTCTAACCGCTGGGGAGTATTCCCCATCACCGGCGCACCAGAACACATAGCACGCCGTGACCACCCCAGGGACCAAAAAAGCACATAGGCGCCAGACGATCCCGTGTCTGAGCACCCTTGGTCCCCCTGCGACGGGTCCGGTCAGTGGCCCCGCCACCTGCCAATTTTCGGCCACAGAGGATAGGGAGAGCGGCCAACGTCATACCAACACTCCTCCTCCTCTGCGGCCCCACCGCGTCCGCCATCAGACGGTGGCGACCCCGTCAAGGCCGCGGAAGGTAGGGAGAGCGGCGCACCGCAATACCGGCACTCCTCTCCAGGTATCGCGGCCTCCAACCCTCAGCCGCGATACCTCCGATATGACATCGCGGCCCCCCTCAGCTGCGATGTCGGCCAAGTGGCACCGCAACCTACTTGTTGGCCGCTACATCGTGGGCTTACTGGCAAACGCCCTGACGAGCGAGGGCACCCGCACCTCGCTCAACCCCGGAGTGAATGCGGCGCGAGAGTCGGCTAACTGCCTTTTAGCTAAGTAATGAGGCTTAGCTGCTTTATAGCTAAGTATTCTGGGAAATTTACAGAATTAAATGCTTAACTAAAATCGCGTTAAGGGCTGGTAACTGCAAATAAGTAATTTTTTTCACATAAACTGTTTTTTAAATGCTAACTATTAAGTAGTTATAGTCCGTTAGTGTCTTTATAGTCAAGAAAAATCAGATAACGTGCTTGTAGTTAAGTAGAAGGCTAGAAAATAATCATCACATCGGGTAGTTAAGGTATTTTAAAGTACATTAAGCGAAGAAGTGTGGGTTAGACGCTTTCAAGTGATGGAATCATCAAAAATTATGTTACTTAACGACCTAAAAGATGTCCATATCTTCGGACCTATTTATATTGTAAAAAAGTTTCTTAGACAGAAAGATAGAGAATATTGAACTCTATCACTTTCTATTAAAAAGTAAAAATGGACCATTTGAGGGTTAACGGCTTTCTAGTTAAAGGACGGCAGAGGAGTCCCACATACCCCGTCTCGTCCCCCGCGAGCCATGCGTAATGAATTTCTCATTAAAAAAAAAAAGGTTAGGTTTGCATGACATAATTTGACGTTAACAAGCAGGTGGTGTGAAATAGTACATTACTGCAGCGGCCAGCAAAAGAGGCATTGATGGACGAACGTGCATGAACATTTTCACGGACCTTAAGTATGGTGCCTCAGCTTCGCCTCGGCCCACATTTTCACGTTCGTCCATCAATGCCTATTTGTGGCCAAGGCTTGTATAGTACTTTTCTGAAATAATGCGTGAAAATTAAAACTAAGTAGTACCTAGTCAGAATTTTATTTTCAAATAATTTTTTTTTCTAAATCAATGACAAACAACGAACAACAATAATTTTTCCCTCGTTAAAGTGTTCATGTTTTTTGTTTTCAATTAACAACATTCTATTTGCAAGCCAGTTCGAAATTGAAATAAAACCTTTGATAAGTTACCTCCTTGGTTGCCACGTTTCGGAGTAAAAGATCATTCCATTTTAACCCCCGACGCAAAAACGACGGTTTGTTATATTATAATGTTTGAAGTGTCTGTGTGTGTGTGTCTGTCTGTTGCATCGTAGCTCCCGAACGGATGAACCGATTTTGATTTTGTTTTTCTTGTTCGAAAGGTGAATTAGTCGCGAGTGTTCTTAGCTATGTTTAAAGAAAATCGGTTCAAGATGACCGCCGTCACAAAATGGCGGATTACATATTTTTTCACAATTCCCTCAATATGAGTATCAAATGAAAGGGCTTGACAAGTAGAATACTAAACATTATGATAAAATTCAAAACCAAGATGGCCGCCACCACAAAATGGCAAATTATATTTTTTTTTCACAATTCCCTTAATATGGGTATCAAATGAAAGGGCTTGACTAGTAGAATACAAATTTACAAATTTTGAATCCAAGATGGCCGCCACCAAAAATGGCGAATTCACAGGGGAATACGTTAGTATGGAATGAACGCCAACGACCACGAGTACCTAATTAGCTTCGCTTCACTGTGGTAAAAAAATACGTACAGCTGCGCAGATTTCGGCGAGTCACGTGTTGATCGTATAGCATGTTTACTAGCAATATAATATTATAAAGTTTAAAAAGGAAGAAAGAAAAGTTAAATTAAAAATTTAAAAAACCCCCGACTCAAACAAAAACCTCTAAAAACTAAAATAATAATATATATTAGCCCTTTAAGTTTAATATAAGTTGCAGGAAATATTTTGATCCAAGCGTCCTCACGTCGGGGGACGGCTAATGAAAATTGGAAGTTAACAGCAGTTATGTCTACAATAGTGACAGTGGTAGTGGTGGTAGTCTAGTGGTAGTGTGTATAGTAGTGATGTTGGGTTAATAAATAAATAAATAATAATAAATAAATAAATAGCTACATTCATTATTGCTGGGTTTAAGCCTCATCTGTTTGGCGTTTTTAGTCCATTTTATTTTACCTTGGAAAACAATGCTCTTCTCAGTGATCGTCAATAAGGCTTTCGCCGGTGCCGGTCAACTGGCGATCTTCTTGTGTATGTCATGCACTATTGGGGCGAAGCCATCGAGAAACAGGGCCAAGCACTTGCTGTATCGCTTGATATCTCGAAGGCCTTTGACAGGGTCTGGCACGTCGGTTTACTCAGTAAGCTTCCTGCTTATGGCATCCCAGCTGATTTTTGTAGCTGGATGTCAGACTTCCTTAGTGAGCGGTCGATCAGATTAGTCGTTGACGGCTGCTCCTCTGACCTTATGGCTATTGATGCTGGAGTTCCTCAGGGGTTTGTTCTCTCTGCAACTCTTTTCCTGCTGCACATCAATGACCTACTTCAGTCTGGTATTGTTGGGTACGCAGATGACAGTACAGTTTCAGAGAGATACTCGTCCAATGCAAGGGCCAGCGGGTCGGAAGTTCGTTTCTTGAGAGAGGCCATGGTAGAACGGACAGATTTGACATTAAGCCTTGTCTCCTAGCAGGGTGATGACAATCTGGTCCCTTTTATTGCCACCAAAACACAGGCGTGTCTTTTTACCGCCAAAAGGAGTCGATTTGACCAGACTCCTAATTTTCGGGGTACATCCGGTCCTGTAACTGATCGGCTCGAGCTCCTAGGCATGGAGTTGACATCTAGTCTCAACTTCGGCGCCACCATCGAGTACAAAGCCTAAACTACGGTCAAGAAGCTGGGCATCGTAAATAGGGTGAAGCGATACTTTACGCCTGGACAGTTTTTAACCCTATACAAAGCACAAGTCCGATCCTGCATGGAGTATTGCAGCCACCTTTGGGATGGCTCAGCGAAATACCAACTTGCCGCGCTTGACTCGGTAGAACGCAGAGCTAAGAGGCTCATTGGCGACGTAAAACTGGTGGACGCCAAGCTTCACAGCTTGGCTCATCGCCGCAAGGTTGCCTGCCTGTTGGTCTTCTACAGACTGGACTTCGGTGAGTGTGCCCAAGAACTCCATGACCTCATTCCACCGGCCCCCTTCTACCTTCGGACACCCAGGCGCACTACAAGTTACCATCCCTACCTGGTTGCTATTCCATCAATTCGCACTAGATAAGCGTTTGCAAATGTCCTTTATAATGCGCACAGCAAAAGAGTGGAACTCTCTACCTGCGTCTGTTTTTCCGAGCGCATACAACCCGGATCTCTTCAAAGTGAGAGTGAACAGGCTTCTTCTGGGTAAGCTCGCTCCATCGTCGACTTTGTCTCTGTCACCTTTGACCTAGGCTAGAGTCAAGAGCAAGTCCATTTCAAATTGAAAAAAAATATATATATTACACGACAGACATGTGTTTACTATGTAATTTATTTGGCCGCAAAACCAGGACAGATATGGATTTTCATATAACTTTTGCCAAAAGCTGCTCACATATATTTGGCCAGTACAGCGATTTCGATTTATCTCGAAGAAGGTTGTCAAAATAATGCTCAAATTTCCAAGCATGTTTGTATTTCTTTAAGAGATATATTCGTTTTTAATTAAGCCATTTCAAGCTCATCCAGTAATAACCAGTATTTTTTATTTCAGCGTACGAGACTCTGCAGCGGCTTTCCTCGTTTGTTTCTTAATGCTTCTTCTACCATCTACTTTGGATATTTTCTTAAACTGCTCCGCAAACAGTAACGCTGGCATTTTATCCATACCAATATTATAAATTCGAAAGTAACTCTGTCTGTCTGTCTGTATGTAACCTTTTCACGCTTAAACCACTGAACCGATTTAGATGAAATTTGAGTCTCGGGAAAGGATATAGGATAGTTTTTATTCCGTTTTCCTCGGGATCAAAAGAGACCGAAGTTTTTAGATCTCTCATAATAGAGGAGAACTTGGTAACATAGGTCTAGCCCCCGTAGGCATTCCTAGGTTTGTCTAATGAGACGACCCCGCCTGGTAAGAAGTGTCATTTTACTGCATCTAATTTTATAAGTCCGACCACAGGCTAGTTTAGTTAAGAGACTTTGAGTAACCATCACAATAAAAAAGTTATAACTTTATAATTACATTTTTCAGTTGACGAACTACCGGACAAGCCAGTTCCTTCAGTATTAAATTGGGTATTGATGAATGAAGTAATGCCCTACAGTTTTATGTTCCTCTTAGGTAACATATACATATGCTATTAATAGCTTAAGGTTAATTTAAATGCATTTATTTTTACGTAAGTACAAGACTTATGTTCCTAATTTCTTACAAGTTGTGTTTAATATTATTTTTGATGGCCATTAGCCATGCATGATTTATTTTTCAAAGCAATTTCAAGGGTGACTTTACAAGAATTTACACCAATATTCACATTTAACCGGTCAAGCGGCGCGGTTCGCCGATCGGCGACGAAACAATATAAAATCAATTGTGTCTCATTAGCGGAGCTGGATAGATTAAACAACCTGTTTATAAAGTTACTAGCTTCAGCCTGCGACTTTTTTCGCGTGAAATTTCTTATTCTCTCGACCCATCTCGTCGTATTGCATCACCTGCCCGCGTCTCCATAGCGCTTTTGCTTGGCTCCTAAGGGTCATAGCGTGACGTTAAACAGCCTATAGCCTTCCTCAAGAGTTGGACTATCAAATGCAAGAAGAATTTTTCAAATCCGATTGGTAGTTCCAGAGATTACCCCCTACATACAAACTTACGAACAAATTTTACCTCCTTATAATATTAGTATAGATAAATAATTCTTCAACATATTTGGTCGAAAAGTTAAACTAACTATAGTTAGTTTAACTCATTTTACGTTATTAGTACAGTATTATTATTGTATTATGTGAATTTTTTCCCACCAAATATTGCTATAATGCTTTGCCAGGCATCATACTAAGCTATTTTGTCAAAAAACGAAACACTACTTACTGTACATAAACATATTATACACCACATCTCCTAAGAACTTTTTCTGTATAATATAGTTTTTAGTGCCTCCAGGTACCCTAGATCAAGACCTTGCCCTGGGCCTAACTTGCATAGTTTAGAATTCACAGAACACGCCTACTTAATTAAGTTCATATGTGGTAAAACTGTTGTTGTATATTGGAAAATAATAATGGTCTTCCAATAAGACCTTCAGAGGCGCTTCACGCCCTGAAAACCTAGAATATAATAATTCAAAATGTTGTATTTTGTTAGAACTAACAGAATAGTTTAAATTTGTAATTTACAGGGTGGAAATCGGACAGATAGTTTTCAGATAGTTCAGCCTGAAAAATAGTTTTTTGCGATTTCTTAATACCTTTTTCACTTTGCCCTGAAATAACTTTTCAGTGTTTATAGATATAGGCAACATAGATACCTCAATAGATAGGTGATTTTATACAGAATCTAAGGACATGTAACACGTTGGGATTACATTTAAAGACATAGGCATACAGGCCTAAAATAGCATTAAGTTAAAGTAAAATAAAGTTTAAAATCAGGAAGCGGGTTCTCAACAAGGTATAGTTTCGAGCCATCTAAGTAATCGTTTAAACATAGATATATTTCGCAGTCGTCGGCAAGATTTTTCCTGAAGAAACCCGAAGCAGGTTCCTTAACACTTATGAAGATTCAACACAGTGCATTTTATTTCAAGAATCCCTTCACGCATAAACTCTAGAAGATAGCCGCAAATGTAACGAGTCTTCAGTACATATCCGCAAGTCTACAGAAATTCCTGAAATATACCAAAGCTATAGGTGCAGCAAACAATATTCCTTACCCCTATGTTAGTGTTCCTATTCTAATCACTTAGCCTAAAAAACCACGAAATATATGTGAATCACTGCCACGCGCCTAACACTGAGATGGACAGCTTGCAGCAGTGATTCACATAATACAATTTAAATCGATGTGCTCTGTTACAAGCTGTTCTTACAGACATGCAACTGCACACAATGCCACAATATTGGACAGTTTATTTTTTCCGACACAACGTTCAGAATGCTGTTGCTACTGCCGCGGACCCGACTAAGCAATGACGCCGCTCTCTTTCTGAGTATGGAATGAAAGCCATCAATGCGAGCGTCGGCAAACATGCCCGACGCGCTGCAGTGCCTCGGCAGCCGCATCAGCATCCTAAAGGTATTGTTATACTGAATGCGCAGGGCGTTGATTGTCTTCTGCATATATTTGACCTATAGACTGCACGTATAAAAAGATTGACAAAACGCCCGAAACAATGATACTTTTACTGCCTTACTGCAGCGTGCAAATCTACGAGCCAACATATTGCATCGGACAGCCAACGCTCGGCGCTCTCTCTCAATATCCTCGTGGTCTGAGAGGTCATCCAAGACCCATAGGCCCAGGTACTTGAAACGCGCAACTCGGGGCAAAGAAACACCGTCTATAACAACGGGTGGTATGTGCGTAACCTTATGACCTGGTGATTGAAACACCAAAAGCTCGCTCTTCTTTACATTATACCTAAGCCCACGGGCCCCGGCGTATTCTACACATACAGAGAGGAGTTTTCGTTAAACGTAAACGTCTGCACCAGAGAACTTCAGTGAGGCCGAAGACCATCATCTCATTTGGAATCAATTAAGGGCTCAGATTGACGAGGTTAAGTAACAGTCGTCTACAGATCTGAGCATTCACGACATTCATCACTACACTGTATTGTACAGACGCCAGCACATCAAGCTACCCGAAACTGTAAAATTTTCCCAATCAACCTTGAACCTTATGTTGTAGCGATAAAGTTGAAAATCTAATAAAGAAATTTGACAGATTGTAGTAGCTTGATGTGCTGGCGTCTGTACATCAGTGTAGCTTCGGTCATCATCTTGAGTGGCGTCGTCGTGTACCTCATCAGCAGACAACGAAGAGCGGGCAGGACATTAGCGTCGCCGGCCCCCCAGGACCAAGAGGCTCTCGGAGCGGGGCCAACGGACGCGCGGCTGCGGAACTCCTGGTCGCGTCAGCAGACACGGCGCCAGTGGCATCGCGTTCAGCAGAATCAGTGCAAAAGTATAGTGAAGTGTTCACAATCAGTGGTGTAGACAAGGAAGGCTACCTCGCCCACGTTTCTACGTTCAGTGCACTTACAAGACCACGATGATTAAAGACATGGTGTATTTTAGAATAGTCGTTATAGTTACTTTTATCACATTTGTATCATTAGCTATCTATATTATTGTTACGAGCTTGGGGTTCGTGACAATAAAAACTGCCGATTTAATAACCAAAAATGACACTTTAATTAAAAATAGCAATTACAACTTTAACAAACTAACAATAAAACACAATCGCACTACTAATCACTTGAGAGTCGCACTTGAAGATCGCTTCGATGTTTTCGCTTGTATCGCTTATCCAACACTGATCCCGGCTCGCAGGCACACCGGCCTTATATAGGCCTCGGATAGTTCCAGAACCTTCTACCGTAGAAACATCTAGAATGTTCGAGTACATACCGAACCCGACAGGCCAGGCGTCGATAGTTCTGGAAAGTTCTAGCATCGAAGTTTCTAGAAGGGACCCGAATAATTATTAGTTCTGCTACTCGATACTAGATGGCGCTAGTAGTAGCTAATGTCGCCATCAAGTGTGGCGCGTAACACTGCCCCCTCCTAAGACATGCTCGTCCCGAGCATTATTGGCCCCATAATAACGCGCCAGTCGATCCACATGGACGATCTTAGGAGTACCTCTTGCACCTTTCTGTATCCGGTAGGTTACGTCATTGATCTTTGTCACAATCCGGTACGGTCCGTCCCATTTAGCTTGAAGCTTAGGAGATTTTCCTTTGCTGCGGACTGGATTGTGCAACCACACTAGTGATCCTTCGTCGAACCCTTTATTGTTCATTTTGCGGTCATAACGGGTTTTCATCTTCTCAGACATTTGCTGGCCCGATTGTCTGACGTGCTCATAGATGTCATTCATTTTGTTCCGCAAGTCATTCGCATAATCGGTTATACTGCGTGGGGCATCAGGCGGTATTCCGGTGATCAGGTCTGCAGGCAGCCGTAACTCCCTTCCAAAGTTTGCGAAAGCTGGTGTCACCGATGTACTTTCGTGAACAGCACTTCGATATGACAACAAAAACGGTTGTATGTGCTTGTCCCAATCTCGTTGCCGATTTTCCACAACTTTTGCCAGGTATCTCTCCAATGTCTGATTAAATCGTTCCACCATTCCATCCGATTGTGGGTGGTAAGAAGTTGTTCTTGTTTTATGAGTGCCCATAACTCGACAAGTTTCCTGGAATATTTGGGACTCAAAATTCCTTCCTTGATCACTGTGAATCTCTAAAGGTACTCCAAAACGGCAGAAGACTTCATGGACTAGTTTATCTGCGACTGTCGAAGCTTCTTGATTTGGTATGGCGAAGACTTCCGGCCACTTAGTGAAGTAATCCATTACAACCATGAAATACTTGTTACCACTATCACTTTCCGGAAACGGTCCCGCAACATCTAGGGCTACCCTCTCCCATGGTGCACCAACATTGTACAATTTCAATGCACCTCTACTACGAGTCTGAGGTCCCTTTACCGCTGCACAACTCGTACATTTGCGACACCAGTCCTCGACATCGTCACGACAGTGGACCCAGTAAAACCGTTCTCGTATCTTCAGTAGGGTCCGTTTAACTCCCAAATGGCCTCCTGAACAACCATTATGGTACAGCTGAAGAACATCCGGTACTTTAGCTTTAGGGACAACCATTTGAAAGTGACAGCTGTCTCCTCGAGCATTTTCCCATTTACGGCACAGGACTCCTTCCTGAATCACCAAGCTGTCCCATTGGGCCCAATAGCTTTTTGTGATCGAACTCATCGCTGAGACGTCGCTCCACGTGGGCTTCGGTGTGCTGGCCTTCATCCACTCGAGAATCGGCTTGAGGTCTGAATCTTCCTGCTGTGCATGTTGTAGGCTTTCCTTCCACTCGTTGCTGAGGTCTGTCTTGAGCATCCTCACAGGTACGACTTCTTTACTTTCTTGCCTAGTACAATGCTTGCAGTCTTCAGGGCAAGGTCTTCTTGACAATGCATCTGCGTTGCCATGAGATTTTCCGCTGCGATGTTCGACCTCGAAGTCGTATTCCTGCAGTAATTCAATCCATCTCGCAACTTGTCCTTCTGGATTTTTGAACTGCAATAGCCATTTCAGTGCAGCATGGTCAGTGCGTAAGTGGAATTTCCGCCCCAGAAGATATTTGCTAAAATGCTGCAAAGACTTTACCACAGCAAGCAATTCCCGTCTCGTGACACAATAGTTCCTTTCCGGCTTCGACAACGACTTGCTGAAGTACGCTATCACAACCTCTTGATCACCTTTTCGTTGAGATAACACACCACCAAGTCCTATGTCACTTGCGTCTGTGTCAACTATAAATTCCTTGCCTGCATCAGGGTACCCCAAAATAGGTGTTTTGCACAGTCGGTCCTTTAACTCCTGGAATGCGATATTGCAACTTTCATCCCAGCAGAAATGTCGCTTCTCCTCGGTTAGCTTGTGCAGGGGTTTGGCTATATCCGCAAAGTTCTTAACAAATCGCCGATAATAAGAGCACAAACCCAAAAATGCTCTGACCTGCGTCTTGTCTTTTGGAACTGGCCAATCCTTGACAGCGGCGATTTTCTCTGGATCCGTGCGGATACCTTCTTCCGACACTACATACCCCAAAAAGCTAACTTGTCGTTTGAATAGTGAACACTTCTTCGGACTTAACTTGAGGTTGGCACTCTGGATCTTCATGAGCACGCGTTCCAGGTTTTGAAGATGTTCTTCAAACGTGCGGCCTACGATGATGATGTCATCCAAGTAGACCAGACAGGCATCGCCAATTAGCCCGGTAAGTACAAGTTCCATCAACCTTTCAAACGTTGCTGGAGCATTGCACAATCCAAACGGCATAACTTTAAATTGCCAAAGACCCTTTCCTGTCGAGAACGCAGTTTTCTCCTTGTCCTTGGGATCGATTTCAACTTGCCAGTAGCCACTTTTCAGGTCCAGCGTGCTAAACCACTTTACTCCAGTAAGCATGTCCAGCGTGTCATCAATTCTTGGCAAAGGATAGCTGTCCTTCTTCGTAACGTCGTTCAGACGACGATAGTCAACACAAAACCGCATGCTGCCGTCCTTCTTTCTTACCAGCACTACAGGTGAACACCATGGACTAGATGAAGGTTCAATAACACCATCCTTCACCATTCCTTCAATCATGGTTTCCACTTCCTTTTCACGTGCTACCGGCAATCTCCTTGGCCGCTGACGGATAGGCAATTCTTCTCCTGTGTTTATTTTGTGTTGAACTAAGCCAGTCTTCCCGATGTCAGCATCGTTTGACGAGAAAACATCGGCGTACTTGAGTAACATCTTCTTCGCCTTGACCATTTCATTTTGGGACAGAGCGCTGCGGCAGTCTTCTAAAAGTGTGGACACTTTCGTTTGTGCATCCTTGCTGAGGGTCCCAGTCGATAGATATTGGCATCGGCGCAACCAATCCACTTCCTCGCAAGTACCAACTAGTGTGCCTTTTTCTATAATCTGTTCCTGATCACAAAGGTTCAGCACACGTACCCCTGAGATGTCGGTGGCTCTGACCAAAGTTCGTGCCACTTTCCATGGAAGGTTATTGTCTACCCTTTCCACGAGTACACAACGATTAGTTTGCCCAGGATTCCGAGGAAGACTTACCGGCACAATCGTTTCCGATCTCGGCGGAAGAACAATCTTTTTAAGGCTGTACACATTCCCTGGTAACGCCCCTTCCATAAAAAGTTCCTCTTGTCCACATTTCAAAACACCTTGCTTGACGTCAATCTCGCAATAATTCTTCCTCATAAAGTCAAGGCCCAAGATGCAATCGTCCATTATATCAGCCACGATGACATTATGCAGGTAGATTCTGTTGCCTAGCTTCAACTCCATCTTCTTCTCTCCATGGACGGGTATGCGCTGACCGGTGGCTGTTACCAAATTAATGCGTTCTCGGTTGTATGCGGAGTTCCCAAGGAACCGACTTATAAGTTGAGAACTGACGACCGTACGAGAGGCTCCAGTATCTATGGTCAGCTTACACGGCGTTCCGTTGACCTCGCCCTTGATGATTAAGCTGTTCCCGTCAAGGGTTTGTGTGATCGAAATCCTTGGGGCTCTTTGAGCATCAGCCAGCACCCGCCCCGCAGTCCTGGCTATTACTCGTTTCCCTGCTGCTGGTGCTGGGCGGTGCTGTTAGCCGCACTACCCTCTGGAGCTCGGTCTACTCTTTCTTCAGTTCGCTTAGGGCAACTAGATCGAAGGTGGCCCCTTTCCCCACAGCCATAGCACCTAGGGCTGTATCCTTTGTTGCGGTCGCGAACTGTAGCCGCTGCAACCTCCCTGACGCGATGGGAACGATGATCCTGCCGCACAGCTTCTACCTCCAGTGCATGGGCCAAGGCGTCCTTAAGGGTCCCGTGGTGACCGAGCCTCACAGCAGCTCTAACTTCAAGGTCGCGGATGCCGTCAATAAATACCTGCACCAGGTTCCCATCAATAAGCGCTGGTACAGACTGGTATGCTTTCCGAACCAGCTTCTCCACTTCAAGGGCCCACTGCTGCAGGTTTTCGTTATTGCGTTGCACACGATCCTTGAGCTGCGCACGAAACACGTGTTCCAGGTGAGCGTCGCCATACCGAGCCTCCAATGCCTCAAGGAGCTGCTCGTAAGTCACTTCTTTTCCAAGAGCTTCCAGCACAGTTAAGGCCTGGTCGCGCAGGCCTAGGGTGAGGGCAGTCATGGCCTGATTTTTATTCCACCCGTTCGCCTTCATGACAGCCTCAAACTGAATTTTGTAGGCCGACCAGGAAGAAGTTCCGTCGAATGGTGGCACTTTAAATCCACGTAGCGAAGGTGTTGTAGCTACGGGGGCTGCGATTCCGTCCTCAAGTTTAAGGTAATCCAGCGTTTTCTTCACATCAGCCATTACGGTTTTCTTCACGTCAGCCATCACGGTTTCCTTCACATCAGCCATCACGGTTTCCTTCACATCAGCCATCACGTTGTCAACCCGATTATTCACTTGGTCAATTCGGGTTTCAGCTTCCAACAGGCGGTTGTCATGTTGAGCAACCTTATCCTTCACCTCCTTCATGTCTTTCCCGAAGGTAGCGTGAAGGTCCTTCAGAAGGAGCATCTGCTCTTCCTGGCGGCGGGCCTGTTCCTCCTGTCGGCGGGACTGCTCCTGCTGACAGCGGGCCTGTTCCTCCTTATCTCGCTGGAGCTGTTCCTCCAGCCGACGAGCCTGTTCCTCCTGACGGCGGGCCTGTTCCTCCTGTCGGCGGGCCTGTTCCTCCTGACGGCGAGACTGTTCCTGCAGCATCATCATTAGAGCAGCAAAATCTGGTGCTGATGATGCTGGAGCAGCTGTGGACGGTCCGGCTTCCGTGATCGGTCAAAATCAAAATCAAAATCAAAAGTCATTTATTCAAACTAGGCTGAGAATCAGCACTTTTCGAACGTCAAAATTACAAAAGACAGTCCCCCAAAACGCCCGCCCTTCGCCACTTCCTAGTGCTTTCGCTGGGGAGAAGAAGTGGCGGAACAAACTCCCCAGCAGCACAGCTGTCTGTTCAGTTAGAAAGAGTTAATTTTATACAATACTATGTATGCAAAGTAATTAACATTACAGGACACAGAACCTTAAATTAAATTATTTGCCATAGGTTAACTAGCCACGCCAATATACCAACAAATACAATAAACACTATACGTACTCAAGCAAAAAAAAAAAAAAACTTACTGACCAAATAAAAGCCTCCAGGTATAAAGGGCGTGACAGCTTACATATGTATGCAATGCTGGGTTCTGTTTACATAGCTGTCACTTGAAGTCACAAATGATAAACTAGGACCATCGAAGTAAAATAAATAAACAAGTTATTACTACTAATAACAACAATAAAACCATGGTCAGCAAGACGACCAGTCACCACAAGCAGCACCCGTTCACGAGCATAACGCAAAGATCAGCCATTACCCCCCTCGCCATATTTGAGGGAAGGAGGCAACCCGACCCCCGACGCTACCGCAAGCAATGACATCTAAGGGAGCATGACGAACTTGCTGCCGGTTGCTCAAGCAAGAATAATAATATGATCATTCGTAGAGGTCGCTAGCTAACCACATATTGCAATCAACTCATTAAAAGACATTGAAATGAGTAGATTATGTCAATAATAAATTACAATAAAATTAAACCGAATTGACTAAAACTCTCAACTAAAAAAAAACAAAAAAATTAAATAAAAACAATTATATAAACTCATATAACCTGTCAGTAAGCTAATTCTGGAGAAAGAACATAATAATTGTCTTGAGTTAATCAGGGCGACCAACTATTCTTATCGTTTAAGTAGTCGTTGATTGAATAGTATGCTTTTGAACAAAGGTTGGATTTTACTTGAGCTTTAAATCTATTAAAAGGCAAATCTAGCAAGGAAGAAGGTAGCTTGTTATAAAAGGTTATACCAAGCCCAACAAATGAGTTATGAACCTTATGAAGCCGGTGAAAGGGAGCACGTAGTTTGTCCTTATTTCTAGTGTTAACATTGTGAGTATCACTGTTTTTAGTGTACAAGTGTATATTTTGCCTAACATATAAGATGTTGGCAAAGATGAACTGTGATGCAACCGTGAGAATACCAATATCTTTAAAAAAATCTCTTAGAGAAAATCTGGCGCCTAGCTGGTAAATCGCTCGAACAGCTCGTTTTTGCAGGACAAATATATTTTGTATATCAGCGGCTTTGCCCCACAGCAGAATACCGTAGGACATAACGCTGTGAAAATAACTAAAATAGACTAAACGAGCTGTATCAACGTCAGTGTATTGTCTAACTTTCCTGACGGCATAGGCAGCCGAACTGAGCCTTCCTGCTAGGCTTGATATATGTGGTCCCCACTGAAGTTTGGCATCTACTGTTATTCCCAGAAAAACTGCCGAGCCCACTGTTTCAAGCACCACTTTATCTAAGACGATGTTGGGTCCTAGATTTCTAACATTTGGTAAGGCAAACTTTACACATTTCGTTTTCTTGGCATTGAGAACTAGGTTATTTGACGTAAACCAATCCGTAACTATTGATAGTGCACTGTTTACGTCGTCAAAATCTTGTCTATTCCTGTCAACCTTAAAAATAAGAGATGTATCGTCTGCAAACAGTACAACGTCACAGATGCCCTTTAAATGGAATGGTAAATCATTGATATATACTAAGAACAAGAATGGACCCAGTATTGAGCCTTGTGGTACACCTAACTGAACTGGTAGCCCGGAAGATTTTACACCATTAACATCTACACATTGGAACCTATTATGTAAATAAGAATTTATTACGTTGAGAGCTTCGTTTTGGACACCGTAATGACGTAGTTTACGTAAAAGCGTGTCATGGTGCACGCAATCAAAGGCTTTGGAGAGATCACAGAAAACTCCAATAGCATTTTGAGATTTCTCCCATGCATTAAATATGTGTTTCAGCAAAGCAACACCCGCATCTGTGGTTGAACGACCTTTTGTAAAGCCATATTGTTCATTATGAAGGAGGCTATTTAAATTAAAATGTCTTAGCAACTGCTTGAGTATTAATTTTTCAAATATTTTGCTAAATGCAGGTAAGATAGAAATAGGCCTAAAATTGCCAACGTCATTTTTATTACCTGATTTAAATAACGGTATGACTTTACTACTCTTCATGAGGTCAGGAAAAGTTCCTAAATCAACACATTTATTAAAAGTAACAGCTAAATAGGGGGCTACGATGTCTATTATATTACTTAAAAGTTTAACGGAGATGCCCCAATAATCACCGGTGTTTTTAGACTTAAGTGTGTTAAAAACATTAACTACATCACGCGGGGTTACATGTTCGAAGCTAAATAAGCGACTACATTTAGGTACACTACTATGCAAAAGGTTTTCAGCTTTAGACGGGGACGAATTTAAGGAGCGAGTCGTAGTTATAGGTATGTTGGCAAAAAACTCATTAAATGCCTCAGCTACGTCAGCTGCTTTACTAACTAGTTGGCCCTCCGACGTCTGTGGCGTTGCTCCACCGAATCGCCTCTGGTCCGTCTCTTGCTGGCGTTGACTCCGGGTACGGATACCCTCCGTGTCGTCCTTCGGTAGAATCGGCATGATTTTAATCCTTGCTTCTGACACCAATTGTTACGAGCTTGGGGTTCGTGACAATAAAAACTGCCGATTTAATAACCAAAAATGACACTTTAATTAAAAATAGCAATTACAACTTTAACACACTAACAATAAAACACAATCGCACTACTAATCACTTGAGAGTCGCACTTGAAGATCGCTTCGATGTTTTCGCTTGTATCGCTTATCCAACACTGATCCCGGCTCGCAGGCACACCGGCCTTATATAGGCCTCGGATAGTTCCAGAACCTTCTACCGTAGAAACATCTAGAATGTTCGAGTACATACCGAACCCGACAGACCAGGCGTCGATAGTTCTGGAAAGTTCTAGCATCGAAGTTTCTAGAAGGGACCCGAATAATTATTAGTTCTGCTACTCGATACTAGATGGCGCTAGTAGTAGCTAATGTCGCCATCAAGTGTGGCGCGTAACATTATTATCATTTTACTGTTCAATATCATTCAAAATTTTTTTTTTTTTTACCATTTATGTACACACATATATAAACAGACAAGAAAAACAGAACAGAAAAAATCTAAAAACCCGACTGCGGTAAAAAACTTAAGTTAAAAAAAAAACTGAAAAGCTAAAAACAAGACCATTTTAAATTAAATAAAAGTTGGAAGCAGGCGGGACCCATTTGAGTTTGAAAATAGAAAAATTGTATGGGTCCCGCCTGCTTCCAACTTTTATTTAATTTAAAATGGTCTTGTTTTTAGCTTTTCAGTTTTTTTTTTAACTTAAGTTTTTTACCGCAGTCGGGTATTTAGATTTTTTAAATTTAATTTTTTTATTTTATTCTTTTTAGTTATGAGTTGTAAATCCCACTTAATTGTGATAGTTTCCCTTTAAACTTACACACTACTTACTTACTTATATAGGTACTACTGCCGCGTTTAGTTGGTAGAGGGGGGGGGACACTTGATTCTAACGAAAATTGGTACTTTAAAGCTTGATAAGTCACGAACGGTTTACTTAATCAAAAAACGGTCTTCCCAAACCACGGATATTTTTGAAAGACCTATCCAACGATACCCCACTTGACATAGTTTCTTGACTTTCATTTTTTTCATTTTCACAATATGGCGTCTAGTAGTCGCCATATTGAATTTTCATTAACGTCATGTCTTTAGTGACACTCGCCGGACTAAGAGGAATCGATTGACGTGTGAATCATAAAAATCGGCCCAGGCGTTTGGTCTGTATAGTGCTTCAAAGGAACATACAAACATACATACATACTTACATACATACATAGGCTGATAAACACATTACCACTCCTTTGCGTCGCGCAGTCGGGTAAAAATAGGTACAAAGGTGATGCTTATTTCATAAGAAATCTCATCTAGCATAGGTACCTGCGATAGGACAAGAAATAAAGAGATGTAGACAGCGTGTTAAAGAGTAAAGGAGACAAAAAAAATACAGATAACCTAAAAACGATTCACTTAATGAAACTAAACAAATAATACGAGAATATACTTACATACATACAAATAAACATACATACTTCTAAAATAAATATCAGAATGTAAATAAAATAATTAAAAATACATACACAACTATGATAGGGTGGAGAGATAGTGTTCTTTCACTCTTCTTTTAAAAACTGCAACAGTTTGGCAGTCCCTAATTGCAGGCGGTAGTGTATTCCACAGCCGCACCGCATGCACTGTGAAGGAGTAGGAGTAGAAGTCAGTGGAGTGTTGAGGGGACTTAAGGAGTTTTTTAAGATGCGACCTGCAAGAATAGAATAGAATACTCTTTATTATGTACACCATATAAATTACAGACATAAATAAAGAAACTTTACAAAGCAAGGCGCATAAGGACGGGCGTAGGAAAAACGCTCCCGCAGATAGGAAGGGGTTTTAGGAATGTGAAGGAGATTGAATAGCAGACACAATATCCGAGAGTTCCTGCGAAGTCGAATGGGGAGCCACTTGAGTATCTTGCGAAAGTTGGAGACGTGATCATACTTTTTAAGATTAAAAACAAAATTTGCAAACGCTCAAGTTTATTTAAAAGCTCCTCGGTGGCATCCAAATAACAGGTGTGTAATCAATAATGGGCTGAATGAGGGTTTGAGATAGAGAGATTTTGGTGTTCAAGGGCAAAAAGCCCTGGAGACGTTTCAACCAATGGAACGTGTAGTGCACTTTGCGACTGAATTGCGCAACATGAGCAGTCCACGACAAGTAAGAGTCCATGGTCACCCCCAGGTTTTACTTGTCATCAGTCAATCAATCATGTCAGTTTTCCCATTCGGGCGGGTAGGATGTACGGAACCGCACATTAGTTTAAGACTCACGCGCCGTGCATTCTGTGCACTCATCATTTTGTACCTAGCAAAGGTAATTTGTATAAGTACATTGATTCAATAAATCAGTGTTCAACGGACATTCGCTGTGGTCGGTTTTATTTCATCATCATCCCCATAGAATCGCCCCGGCATCATCATTAAGCGTAGGGATCCCCTAGGGGAGAGAGGGGCATGACGGGGACGCGAGGCACGACGGGGCTATCCACACTTACAAAAAACTATACGCTCTAGATGTGTTTTGTTTTCCCTAATAGGTAGCCATTTTGTATCTCTCTTTAGTCTGACAGTGACCGGCGACTAGACTGCGCGCTTTTGATTTTTAAAACAAAAAACAATTTTCAACGTAATTTTATGCAATTTTGAGTGACTACTAAAAAACCGGGCAAGTGCGAGTCGGACTCGCCCATGAAGGGTTCCGTAGCAGCAAGTAACATAATATAAAAGTTCTTGTAGTTCGTTGTAACTTTGTGAAAGGTAAATTGCGGTTTTCGATTTATGACGTATTAATTTACTTCTCAATTACAATCTTAAATTGGAACTTTCTAAAATAAAAGAAATAACCAAACAAACGATGAGGGCGCCACTGTGCGGTCGGCATCGTCTTAAAGGAAGGCTCCAAACACGTCTTAATCTGTCAAGCGCCGCTAATGAGACACAATTGATTTTCTATTGTTTCGTCGCCGGTCGGCAAACCGCGACGCTTGACTGGTTAATGTATATTATGCTAATAATGACAATAAACAATTTTGTAAACGATTTTTTATTTTGTAATAGATTATAACTAGGGCTACTTAGTACAGACGCCAGCACATCAAGCTACTACAATCTGTCAAATTTATTTAATAGATCTTCAACTTTATCGCTAAAGCATAAGGTTCAAAGTTGATTGGGAAAATTTTACAGTTTCGGGTAGCTGATGTGCTGGCGTCTGTACAAAGGGGATATAATATTTTTAGATGAAGCCTGGCATACCTACCTACCGACGCGCCATTTTGTTTTGTTTTTTTTTTTCAAAATAGCGGCCACGCATGAATCGATAGCTGACGTCAATGCAAACGGAAAATATAAAAGGATCAGGCCCCGTAAAGCGTCACGTTTCAGAGATATTAACGTTCGAAATTGATCACGTGACATCCATATTTTTTTAACTTTCTTACGAGTTGTTGTGCAAATGTGTGACTTTTTAAACTTTCAGAGTGATTATTTCAAACATAAATACAGGATGAAATTGAACATATCGATACCGGAAATATGAAATAACGTAAGGGACATTTTGTCGAAAATGAGTTATATATATCATTGGATTCGAAATTTCTTGCTCTATCGATTGGTATATTTAAAATCTCAATATCTCAAAAAAAATGTCCCTTACATTACATATTTTCCGCAGGTCTAGACCATTTTTTTTATAAAAAGTGGCTGTATAGGACGTTTTAAATTAATATTGTTATAAAAATTAATGTAAGTCTCTTTACTCACAGTATTTGGTATTTACATTAAAAAAAAATCAAGAACATTTTACAACAGGTCTTATACATTAGTGTTCCCTGAGTAGGTGCAAATACCATGTCCCTTACGTTAAATTGTAGCTCAAATTATCATAATCAAATTGACCCATACGTTAATTTGTCAGCATCGAAAACAATTGACCTGTCGTTTACATCTAAAACTTATCTAAACGAATATTATTATACGTCTCTGTCACACGCAAAACGGTGCAACATGTCTGAGCTAGATAGCAATACGGATTTTGTGTTTGATTTTACCTGCGCGGTCGTGACCCTTACTTAGTATTTCGTAACACTGTTTGTGACATTACACATCTTCATTTAAGTAAAACATCATCGTTTCATTGATCTAACTACAAGTAGCTAGTGAAAGTTTTATCTGGATTCTAAACATGAGTGATGAAAAGTTATCTTCACTTCTCTAGCCCGCAGGCAAAAATTTATGAACATTATAGGAATCACATAAACAGGTAATTATTTCTTACTACTTTAGGTAAATTATTGTTTAGTCTTAAATGGAGTTCAGTAATTAAAAAAATTGGTCTATTTAGATGGAATAAAACCTTAAATCCTTGCTGAAGAACTATAGACCCATCTCGCTTCTGAGCCACGTATACAAGCGTTCTCGAGGGTCGTCACAAACCGTCTCGCCAGAATACTTGACGAGTTCCAGCCGCCAGAACAAGCCGGTTTTCGAAAAGGCTTCAGCATCGTAAACCACATCCATACTGTTCTGCAAGTTGAACAGAAGACCGAGGAGTACAATTAGACGCTGTGTATGGCATTTGTGGACTACGAGAAAGCCTTCGACTTCATCGAAATATGGGCAGTTCTGGCCTCTCTGCAACGATGTCGAATTGACTGGCGCTACATCGAAGTGTTGAAATGTTTGTATGACACTGCCACGATGACTGTCCAGATCCAGGATCAGAAAACCAGCCCCATCCAACTGCTCAGAGCGGTGAGACAGGGGATATTATATCCCCTAAATTGTTTACAAATGCGTTGGAGGACGTCTTCAAGACGCTGGATTGAACTGGACTATCAACGTGAAAGGCGAGTACATTGCGATTTCAGATCTTCAATTTGCCGATGACATCGTCATAATGGCAGAGACGCTGGAACAGCTAAACTAAATGCTGCACAGCCGAAATGTAGCTCCTCGGCGGGTTGGCCTCGGCATGAATTTGGACAAGACGAAAGTCATGTATAATTCGCACGTCTTGCCAAGTCCAATCTACATCGAAGGGTCGCTTCTCGAAGTTGTGAAGGATTATGTCTACCTAGGGCAAATAATCCAGCTCGGTAGACACAACTTTGAGAAAGAAGCCGACAGAAGAAGCCGTCAAGTCTTCTCGTCGCCTATTCCGCAGTGTTTGAAGACTAAGATCTTTAACCAGTGCGTTCTGCCCGTCATGATATATGGTGCCGAAACGTGTTTACTGACAGTCGAGCTGGTCCACAAATTCAAGGTCGCTCAGCGCGCTATGGACTGAGCTATGCTCGGAGTCTCTTTGAAAGATAAAATCAGGATTGAAATTTTCCGGAAAAGAACCGGAGTTACCGACATAGCTTGCAGAGTAAACAGTTGCCACCCCACCAGCCCCACACACACAGTGGGTTGGGGTCAGCCCGTTGCCACTTGAGTTGAAGTGGCAGTGGTCTGGTCATGTTTTATCGAAGAACCGACGGCCGGTGGAGCAGGCGAGTCCTGAGTGGAGACCGCGTATCGGCAAGCGTAGTGTAGGACGCCCCCCAGCTAGATGGACGGACGACTTAAAAAAGGTGGCTGGAACGGACTGGATGCCGAAGGCGGAGGACAGGGTGTTGTGACGCCGCCTGGGAGAGGTCTATGTTCAGCAGTGGACTGCAATAGGCTGAGTTGATTGATTGAGATAGAATAATTCGAATCCTAATAAAAACATACCTTCCATTAGGTAAAATAATTGGTATAATATATAATTGTGTGTAGTAAGTAGGTCATGTAAAAATTACAACTTATTAAGCAGTTAACGCAGGATGAATAGACAGCGTGCATGTTATCATTCAAAGGGAGATTAAAAAACTGATGGTTTGGGGACCTTTCCAGTGGCCATCATTTATGGAATCAGCCAGAAAAAGTCCTCTTGCTTATCGAGCAATTATGTTGTACTTAGCATAATTTATGCGAGTTATTTGCGATTATAAAAGAGGATTAGCGAGTACAAATAAAAGTTTTAATCTATTTTATTCGTTTATTTTTTATCCTTTTATGTCAGCAAGTAGGTTTAAACTATATTGATAGGCGCAGTAGGTCATGAATGTATTAAATTCTATTTTTTAAATTTATTAACAGCATAAGCAATAAAGAGTACACCATTAAGAGACCTTTACTTTAAAAAACACTAAATGTTTATTTCATATAATGTCCCTTACTTCATAAAACTCTAAATGTTTGTTTCCTATAATGTCCCTTACATCAAATAAAAATATTTGTTTATTTCCTATAATGTCCCTTACATCAATGCTGTTCATTTACATCTCAAATTTTGTTAACGTATGTCACCCGTATTCATTATTATTTAACGTAAGGGACATGCTATCTTTAAAACTATAGGTTTTAATCAATTTTTGCTATTTTAGCTTAAAAGAATGAAGAAATCTAAGAAACTTTGTCATAGACACTTTTTACATAGAACATATAGTTAAAAAGTTATAGTCAGTTTTTGTAAAAACATATCTTATTTTTGCTCTCCTGTAAACCTTAGTTTTGTCCCTTACGTTATTTCATATTTCCGGTATCGATATGCGACAAATCGAAATGGGAGACTGTACTCGTCATTATGAACAACTTTTACTATGGGACCAAACCTGAAATCGCGAAAAAAAAATCAGCTGTTCCCTACATTTTGGCGAGTTATGCGAACGTAAATGTAGGGAACAGCTGATTTTTTTTTTCGCGATTTCAGGTTTGGTCCCATAGTAAAAGTTGTTCATAATGATGAGTATAATCTCCCATTTCGATTTGTCGCATGTGTTCAATTTCACCCTGTATACAACTAGATATATCTCGGAAACGTAACACTTCACGGGGATCGGTTTTATTATATTTTCCGTTTGCATTTATGTCAGCTATCAATTTATATAGGTATCATGCAAGGCCGCAATTAAAAAAAAAACTGGCGCGACAGTAGATATGTATGCCACGGTTCTTCAAACTCCTTTCAAAATTGTATGATATGCCTTAAATACGATTAAACATTATACTTTTTTAGGAGGTGGATTCGCTCTCTCAGAGGCAGCCAAGAAGGAATATTCAGATTTGAATGGAAAAATTGGGACTTTACTGAGAAATCTCAACATGTTTCCAAATTACTTTATCATCCTGTTAGTAATTGTCTTCACTGTTTTCATGACCAACTTAGCCTCAAATGTGGCAGTGTGCAATGTTATCACGCCAATAGTGATGCAACTGGTAAGAACATTTTTATAAAGGTATTTTTTGTATACTTTACAAGTGCAATTAGCCGCTCGCAAAGGGGCTTGTGGCTAAATAATAACGTCCGTACAGGTCGACTGAAGGTAAAACTTCAAACAGTTCGTAGATGGGTGACAATCCATTATTACATATCGAGACCTATCCGTGCCTCGGAAAGCACGTTAAGCCGTTGGTCTCGGCTATCATTCGTAGATCTTTGATAGTCGTCTGGTAGTCAGAAGCCCAATAGTCTGACAACCAGCCTTAACAAGGCGTATCATGATGCCCAGTAACGAGTTTGTAGAGGTCAGATAGGCAGTCGCTCCATGTAAAATACTGATATTCAGCTGTATTTTGTATATGTGTTTTTATATAAAGGTGCCTTGGCTCACCAAGGCACCTTTATATAATAGGCTCACCACGTAATCCTCAGATTACGTGGTGAGCCTTTCTCGCCACAATCCTCACCTGATTACCGCGGAACGCTTAGGTTTTTGTATTTGAATTTCATGTCAAAAAATAGTAAAGAAATAGTCGTCTCCAACCATGATAATTTCGACCCGGTTGACTGTACAGGTTGAAATTAAATTCATGGGCATCCTTTTAACGGGTCATTGAACTCATCATTATGAATAACTTTTACTATGGGACTAAACCTAAAATCACGAAAAAAAAAACAGCTGTTCCTTGTATTTATGTTCACATAACTCGTCAAAATGTAGGAAAGAGCTGATTTTTTTTCGCGATTTCAGGTTTGGTCCCATTGTATAAGTTGTTCATAATGATGATTACAATGACCCCTTAAAAGGACGCCCATGAATTCAATTTCACCCTGTATAGAAGTACTAGCTGCGCCCCACGGTTTTACCCGCTTAAATGTTGATCCCGTGGGAATATCGGGATAAAAACTATCCTATGTCCTTTTCCGGGACTCAAACTATCTCTATACCAAATTTCATCTAAATCGGTTCAGTGGTTTAGGCGTGAAGAGGTAACAAACATATAAACACACACACACTCACACACTCACAAACTTTCGCCTTTATAATATTAGTTTGATGTTAAACTTAAACCACGTGCACTTCTACATACATTTTTCGAGTCGAGTACGGTCGAGCCGTCGAGCACTTCTTAAGTACTTAAGTACGTCCTTTTTGTGATCATCTTATTTTTTGGTTGTATTAAAAACGGTATAATTGTTAGTTATGTAGGTATTTTAAGTCATCATCTGCCTAGCCTTTTCCCAACTATGTTGGGGTCGGCTTCTAGTCTAGCCGGATGCAGCTGAGCGACTGCCTATCTCACCTCCACAACCCAGTTACTGGGTAATATGATACCCTTTGGTAAGACTGGTTGTCAGACTTTCGGGCTTCTGACTACCCGTAACGACTGTCAAAGATCCACGAATGACAGCCGGGACCAACGGCTTAACGTGCTTTACGAGGAACGGAGGGGTCTCCGTATGTAAAGATGGTCACCCATCCACAGACCAACCGCGGCAAGCGTAGCTTAACCTGATCGATCGACCTGTGCGGCTGTTATTATTTAGCCACATATTATTTTTTTTTTAAGCATCCATACTAATAATATTATGCGAAAGTGTGTCTGTCTATCTGTCTGTTACCTCTTCAGGCTTAAACCGCTGAACCGATTTAGATGTATTTTGGTATAGAGATAGGTTGAGTCCCGGGAAAGGACATAGGACAGTTTTTATTCCGATATTCCCACGGGATCGACACTTATGCGGGTGGAAAATAATCTAAGTTTTTAAAATTATTGGCATTTTGTATGATGTCTTCGCGAGTACTGAACTGAGTTTCCTGAACACTGCCACTCGATACCTGGAGTCCATTGCCACTTTCAGTACAATCTCCTTGGAGTAAATAAATAAATAAATTTTATATTAATTAAATTTATATAAAATAATTATATGTTATTAATAATTCTATTCCAATTTATCCTAATTTTTATCTAGTTTTGACCAATGTCGGAGCTGCTATTGACGAGCAGCTCTTGAGTTGATCGGGTTCTTATTCAATTGAAAGGCTTCCAATATATTTATAACAATACTTCTTTAATGTTTTATACTTTACAATAATCGGTAGTATAGGTAGGTAAGTGACTATAATGCTGAGGCCAGACTATCGCTATAACGCGAAGATTTGCGCGATAAGTTGATGCTCATTGGCTGGACCTACGATGTCAGCCAATAAAAAACAACTTATCGCGATTTTCCCGTATAGTGTGGCCCCGGCATACTAATATGTTCGTGTGTGCTCCGTTCAGAGTTCGTAGCGGTGCAGTGTGTGGTGTGTGGCGGGCGGCGCGGGCGCGAGCCGCGCGCTCCGTGCGCGCCTCTCCCGCGCGCCCCTCTCAGGCCCCTCCGGTTCCCGCGGGCCGGTCCCTTGCTAGAACATCCTCCCCCCCTTGAAAGCTGCTGCTTTCAAGTTCTTCCGCAAGGGGGAGAAGACAGGCTCTGTTTATCGCACGTCGGACAGTGCCTCTCGCCATGTAGAAGTCGGCCACTCTGCAGACTCCATCCGTCCCAGGATAAAGTTGTTGAACTCGCCCGAGTCTCCACTTCAGGGGTGGCACGTTCTCCTCCTTCAGGATTACCAAATCTCCCAACTTCAAAGCTCTACCTTTCAAGCGCCATTTTGTCCGCTGCAGCAGTTCAGCTAGGTACTCTTGGTGCCAGCGCTGCCAAAAATGCTGCCTCAGCTTTTCAATCATTTTGTATCGGTCTGGAACCTTTAATGTGACAGGTGGAGATGGCAGTGATGTTAAGGGCCGCCCCACAAGGAAGTGGCCGGGAGTTAATGGGGAACAATCAGTGGGATCTGATGATAGAGGGGAAAGGGGACGGGAATTGAGGATGGCTTCGATTTGTGCGAACAATGTGCCCAATTCCTCGTACGTGAGGTTAGCGTTACCCATGATCCGCTTGAGGTGGAACTTGGCAGACTTAACGCCCGCCTCCCAAATTCCACCAAAAGTCGGAGAATATGGAGGATTGAAAACGAATTTGATGCCTTCAGCATTGGTGTAGTTATAAATAGAATTTACACTAGCCAATAGCAACCTACCTAACTCATTATTTGCCTCAACGGTCACAATAAATCGTATGAGGTCTACCTCTCCTAGCAATAAAACGATAAAACGACGTAAGCTAAGTATAAAGGCGTTAGTGCTAAGGTCACTAACAATTTCTAAATGAATACTTTTAGTAGAAAAACCAACTATAACATTAAGATAACATTTTGTTATTCGGTTACCCTTTCCTTTCTTACTAGAAATAAGGAAAGGTCCAGCGAAATCCACGCCACATACTTGAAACGGATAACAAGGTGTGACCCTATCTACGGGTAAATTGCCCATCAGCGGCTCCATAGATTTTCCTCGCAGTCGTGTGCAAACAACGCACTTTCTCACAATGCTGCGAGCCAAAGTTCTGCCTCCTACAGGCCAGAATTGTTCACGAAACGAACTAAGGAGCAGTTGAGGGCCGGCGTGCAGCAGACGTAGGTGTTCGCCTTCCATAGGGAGCCGAGTGAAATATTGCTTACCGTCCAGGAGGATCAGGTGCTTTTTCTCAAATTTACAAGCAGCATTCTGAAGACGACCACCTACTCTGAGCACTCCATTGTCGTCGAGGAAAGGTGACAACTGTAACAGGTAAGATTTAGGATTAAGATTTTTATTTTGTTTTAGTAAAGATATTTCTGAAAGGTAAGTTTGACTTTGAGCAAGTTTTATCAGGTAAGTTAATGAATTTTCTATTTCTCCTAGTTTTAAATTACCTATTATTTTATTTTTAGGATTTCTACAATTATTTACAAAACGTAAGACATAAGCAATAATAATAATTCTATTAAATCTATTTATTTTAGAATAATTATTAAACTTAATTAATGGTGACTGTGCAACATTAGTCATAGTTATACAATCACTGGTAGGCGTTTTAGTTTTAGGTAAATTGGAAGAATCTATGGAATTTGTATTAAGAGGCTAGTTTGTTTCATTTTGCAACAGGAAATCTGGGCCATTCCACTATACAGTTGAGGCCTGAAGTTGACCTAGATCGACTCCTCGAGAAGCGAGATCAGCGGGATTTAAAGAGGTAGGTACATGTCTCCAAGATTCCCTAGTTGTCAATTCATGAATCTCATTGACTCTGTTGCAAACAAATGCCTTAAGTAATTTAGGTTGTGATCGAATCCAACCCAAAACGACGGTTGAGTCAGCCCAAAAGACGGTCAATAGTACAACGAAGTGAATGACTCACCTTGGCGGCTAGTCGCGCGCCCAGCAACGCTCCGCACAACTCAAGTCGCGGGATTGTAGTTGGTTTCAGCGGCGCGACGTGTGTCTTTGCACATAACAAGATAACTTGTACATTATTATGACGGTCTCTTCTTCTTCTTCTTCTTCCTGCCCTTATCCCATGTTACTTGGGGTCGGCGCAACACGTTTTCTTCTTCCATTCTCCCATGTCAACCGTCACGCTATCATTCACTCCCTTCTCTTTCATATCATTCCTCACACAATCCATCCATCTTTTCTTCGGCCTTCCTCTCCCTCTCCATCCATCAACATTATGACGGTCTATAGAACGTAAATAAACGCAAGTCCCGTAAGCCTCTTGGGATGTATCTACAAAACAATGAAGTTCTATTAGCAATGGAGAAGTACATAAAAGATGTCTAGGTACCCTAATGTTAGCTAGTATATGGGCATTGGAAACAAACTTTTCCCAAATTTTCTTAATATTCTGTGGAACTAACTCATCCCAACTTAATTTTAAAACCCAAAGTTTTTGTAATAAGATTTTAAGTTGTATAGTACACGCACTTAGCATGCCTAAAGGATCAAAGATTTTACAAGCGTTTGACAAAATATAACGTTTTGTGACGTCCTTAACTGTTTTGTCTAAATTAACTGAGAACTGTAAATGGTCATTCTCAGGAAACCACCACAATCCTAATACACTTGATTGTTTATTCAAGTCCAATGACTGTGACAAGATACAGTCAGCGTCAAATATTTGTGGACAGTTTGTTCGAAATTTATGAATAGGAAAACAAGCGGATGATAGTACCTTTTTAACTGAATGATAGATATGAGGAAGTTCTTTTTCCGTGTTAACACCGCTCAAAAAATCATCGTAATAAAAATCATGTTGTATAATTTCAGATATGATTTTATCATCGCATTCTTTCGCTAACTGTAGCAAGCATCGCGTACTCAAGAATGGGGCAGACGCTGTCCCATACGTAACGGTATTTAACTGTAATATTTCTAGAGGCTTGTTTACGTCATCACGCCAAACTACTAATTGCAGGTGGCGCTGCGAGGGATCGATCATAATTTGCCGGTGCATTTTTATTATGTCCCCAGACAAAACAAATTTGTGTTGACGGAATCTAATTAGAATATTTATTAATTCATCCTGAATTACGGGACCTAAAAATTGGATGTCGTTCAGCGATTTTCCTGACTTAGATTTTGTACTACTTACAATCAAAAACTACTCTGACTTTGGTTGTTTCGTTATTTTCGCGAAATATAGCGTGATGTGGCATAAAATACCCAAATAATGGTTTATCAACCTTACATAAGTGACCAAATTTTTCATATTCGTCAATAAAATCAGAATATTGTTTTTTAAGTGTAGGATTTTTAATAAACTTTCTTTCAAGACTCTGAAAGCGTTTTAAGGCCATGTTATAGGAATCGCCCAGTGATGTTTCTGGTGATTCACAAAATGGCATTTTAACATTGAATCTCCCGTTTTCTAAACTTGAAGTATTTTCTATGAAATGTTTTTCACAAAAGTGATCATTTTCAGAGTCAGAAGCACTTGAAGAAGGAAGTTCTTCAAGTTCCCAGAACTTGGTAAGGTTTTTATTTATTTCCTTAGTAAAATTACAATCTAAGTTCTTTTGTTCTTTATAATCTAGACTGCATATTGGCCCAGCTACTAACAAACCTAGTTTAGAACTCTGTAGTATAGGTTTATTATTACCTAATCTTATTTTCTTTGCTGTAATGATATCAAAGAAAATATCAGCACCAAGCAGCAGATCAACTTGAGAAGAACGATGAAATTCGGGATCAGCTAGCTGAATATTCCCAGGTATGTTTAACGCTAAAGGATTTATGTCATTATTAGGTAAGCTACCTATAATTTCAGGTATAACTAAACACTTACCCCCTTATTCATAATCTTATTTTATCTCTATTTTAGCTAAAATAGGTTTATAGAACGTTTGTCTTTATCTGTCACGTTGACATTTCTGTGTGTAAGAAAGAGACAAACCCGATTTTAACTAAAATAGGTTTGATAAGTTTTATGAATAAGGGGGTTAATATTCATGCTGTAAGAACTTATTAAGGAATTGAAGGTAAGTTCACAACAATCTGTTATATTAAACTAGCTTCTGCCCGCGACTTCGTCCGCGTGAAATTCGTACTTACCTCTAAAAATTTCGAAAATGTATGTAGGTATGATCTTTATCATTTATTTAGATAAATAAGTATTCGGGCCAATTTTTATAGATCAAAGGAATCAGATTTTTCAAATAAACTGTAGCCCCACTTTCCACCCCCACAGGGGTGGAATTTTGAAAAATCGTTCGTGATCATAACTTGACTCAAAGGCCCATACCCATTTTCGAGTTAATTGAAGCAAGCAGTAATATCCACCCCTTAAACTTTACTTGCCCTTTTCCACCTTGGTAGGAGTCGATTTTTGAAAAACCCTAAAACAGATAAATACTTGTTTTATTTTTTGTTTTGGTAGTACCTAGTTTGGAGTTAATCCGATAGCGAGTTACATATTTTTCTAACCTATCAACTTTGTCACCCCCAAAATCCTCTGTAAGGGGTTTTTTTTTTAACTAAAACTGACAATCGTTATTATTTACTGACCCAAATATTGCCAAGTTTCATGTTTATTAACCAAATAAATAAGATTTTTCATATAAAATGTATCCCCGCTTTTCACCCCCACAGGGGTGGAATTCATTACTTGACTCAAAGATTTTAATATTATTATCAGCCATTTCTGTCCCACTGCAGGGCAAAGGCCTCCCTTCCCTTCTTCCACTTATCCCTACCCAGTGCTGTTACACGCCAATCTTTGTCGAAAGAGTCGAGTTCGTCCCGCCATCTCATTCTGGGCCTGCCGCGTTGCCGTTTGCTGCTGTTTGGGACCCATTGTGTGGTTATTTTAGCCCATAGCTCCTCCGGCATGCGACAGATGTGACCAGCCCAGTTCCATTTAAGCTTGGCAGCCGTGTGACCTACATCGGCAATTTTCGAGTTAATCAAACCACACAGTAAAATCCTACCCTGTAAAATTAACTACCCCTTTTCACCCCGTTAAGGGTAGATTTTCGAAAAACCCTGATACACGTTATTCTTTATTTATGGTCTTAAGTATAAATACCGAGTTTCGAGTTAATCGGACTTCGCGTTAAAATTCTTTCATACAAATATTGACGCCCCCAATCCCCCTCTAGGAGGTAGTTTAGAAAACCAAAAAATGCCAAACTTCATAATTTACTTAAGTATTCGTGCCAAGTTTCATGTTTATTAATCAAATGAGTAAGATTTTTCATATACACTGTACTCCCGCTTTTCACCCCCATAGGGGTGGAATTTCAAATAATTGTTTGAGATGTGTTCATAACTTGACTCAAAGATTATTTATACGAATTGTTGAGTTAATCAAGCCACGCATTAAAATCCTCACCTGTATAATTAACTACCCCTTTTCACCCCGTTAGGGGTAGATTTTCGGAAAACCCTGATAAACGTTGTTCTTTATTTTTGGTCTTAAGTATAAATACCGAGTTGCGAGGTAATCGGACTGTGCGTTAAAATTCTTCCATACAAATTTTGACGCCCCCAATCCCCCTCTAGGGAGTAGTTTAGAAAAACAAAAAATGCGAAACTTCATACTTTACTTAAGTATTCATGGCAAGTTTCATGTTTATTAACCAAATGAGTTAGATTTTTCATATACACTGTACTTCCGCTTTTCACCCCCATAGGGGTGGAATTTCAACAAATTGTTTGAGATGTGTTCATAACTTGACTCAAAGATTAATTATGTGAATTGTTGAATTAATCAAGCCACGCATTAAAATCCTCACCTGTATAATTAACTACCCCTTTTCACCCCGTTAGGGGTAGATTTTCGGAAAACCCTGATAGACGTTATTCTTTAGTTTTGGTCTTAAGTATAAATACCGAGTTTCGAGGTAATCGGACTGTGCGTTAAAATTCTTCCATACAAATTTTGACGCCCCCAATCCCCCTCTAGGGAGTAGTTTAGAAAAACAAAAAATGCCAAACTTCATACTTTACTTAAGTATTCGTGGCAAGTTTCATGTTTATTAACCAAATGAGTTAGATTTTTCATATACACTGTACTCCCGCTTTTCACCCCCATAGGGGTGGAATTTCAAATAATTGTTTGGGATGTGTTCATTACTTGACTCAAAGATTATTTATACGAATTGTTGAATTAATCAAGCCACGCATTAAAATCCTCACCTGTATAATTAACTACCCCTTTTCACCCCGTTAGGGGTAGATTTTCGGAAAACCCTGATAGACGTTATTCTTTGGTTTTGGTCTTAAGTATAAATACCGAGTTTCGAGGTAATCGGACCATGCGTTAAAATTCTTCCATACAAATTTTGACACACCCCGCCTCAATCCTCCTTTAGGGGGTAGTTTGTGAAAACAAAAAGTGCGAACCTTCATAATTTACTTAGATAAATATTCGTGCCAAGTTTCAAGTTTATTAACCAAATGATTAAGATTTTTCATATAAACTGTTATCCCGCTTTTCACCCCTACATGGGTAGAATTATGAAAAATCGTTTAAGATGTGTTCATAACTTGACTCAAAGATTACATATGCCAATTTTCGAACTAATCAAGCCACGCAGTGAAATCCTCCCCTGTAAAATTAATTACCCCTTTTCACACAGTTAGGGGTAGATTTTCGAAAAACCCTGATACACGTTATTCTTTATTTTTAGTCCTTAGTATAAATACTGAGTTTTGAGTTAATAGGACAGCGCGTTAAAATTCTTCCATACAAATTTTGACACCCCCCAATACCTCTTTAGGGGGTAGATTAAAAAAACGAAAAATGCCAAACTTCATAATTTACTTAGGTAAGTATTCGTGCCAAGTTTCAAGGTTATTAACTCAAGGAATAAGATTTTTCATACAAACAAAATCCCCCCTTTTCACCCTCTTAAAGGCTGAATTTCCAAAAACCCCTTCTTGCTGGATACTTACTCTTTACAAAGAACACACCCTCCAAAATTCATGTCCCTAGGACCCGCGGTTTAGGCTGTGCGTCGATATCTCAGTTAGGTCGTTCATCCCCCTTTAGGGGTAAAAATATCAAAAACGCTGAGACACGTATAAATTAATTTTCAATCGTTAGCCTAAATACAAAATTTGAAGATCCTAACTTTTAAACTGGCGGACTTTCATACAAAACTTCATCCCCCTTTTTAATCCTTTGGGTGTGGAATCATCAAAAACGCTGAGACACGTATAAATTAATTTTCAATCGTCAGCCTAAACACAAAATTTGAAGATCCTAACTTTAAAACTGACGGACTTTCATACAAACTTTCATCCCCTATTTAACTCCCTTAGGGATTGAATTTCGAAAAATCCTTCCTTATTCCTTGTCTACATTATAAAGGGAACTATTGTGTAAAATTTCAGCTTTCTAGGTCCATGGGTTTGGGCTGGGCGTTGATGAGTCAGTAAGTCAGTCAGTCAGTCAGGCCTTTTGTTTTTATTCATATATATATATATATATATATAGATATATAGATTGCATGTTATTAACCCCATTAATACACATAGGTCGTGAATTAATAGAAGTTAATCCTAATTTATTTTTAATACTTTCAGATATGAAGCAGGATTGACTACCGGTATCCAGGAGAGCCCGGGCAAGGTAAGTCTTATTATTTTTCTTATTAGTTAGTTTTACTAAAGCAGTACAGAGAAGAACTTCTTTACTCATAAAGACAGAGCAAGAGGCTGCAGCACTAGCGATTGACGACACACTAGAGGTATTGTTATTCTTAGACTGTGTAACTAACGCATTATTTATTTCTGAGTTTTTATGTAATAGTGTATTATGTTTTTGTTTACAGATTTGACAGGTGCCGAGGCGACACTTCTCAGCATTATGAACCCTACGTAAACAATTTGAGCAAAGTTTTAACCTTAAGGCTTCACTCTCTCTTCTATCTCGACTCATTTCTTGGAATTTAATGCACTCTGTTATCCGATGAACTTCATGACATACCGGACAAGCAGGCTCTTTAAAAGGTTTGCGGCCAGCTGAAGTAGCACAGGCCTTTGTTGTTTTAGGATTATTGGATTTATTATTAGAATCAGATCTATCATTTTTAGTAACTTGCATCGTTTCAAGTATGTCTGCGCGGTCACGTAAAAATTGAATAAATTCTGATAAAGTAGGTAAATCCGATAACTTATTCCTATGTTCTTCCCACTTTCTTAAAGTAGTGTAGTCTAATTTAATGGTAACCAAATAAATGATTAAAATATCCCAATAATTAGTTGGCAAGCCTAATAAATTAAGGGCTCTTAAGTATTTATTAATGTGATCAATAATAAAGCGCAGGGCTTTATAAGATTCCCGCGATAAACTATATATATTGAATAACGCTTTTAAATGGTTATTAATCAAGATCTTTTTGTTATCGTAACGTTCACATAGTAGGTCTCAAGCGACCTTGTAATTCTGAGAGGTAAACTCTATAGACTTTATTACAACAACAGCAGTCCCCTCTAAAGAAGAGCGTAAATAATGGAACTTATTGATATCAGGTATGGACTCATTCGAATGAATCAAAGGTGTCTCTAAACTCCAACCATTTGAGGTAGTTGCCGTCAAATGATGGAAGTTTTATTGCTGGTAATTTAATGTTATTTAAATTATTACAATTGCCATGACTTGAACAAGTTGTTTTCGCGGATCCGTGGCTTAGGCCCCCAGTGGTCGAGGCACCTGTAGCCGACGCTCCCGATGCGATTAATTTAATTCCAAGCAATTTTTGATCAAATGTACTGTCAGGCACAAACATTTTTTCACCAAGTCTATTTTTAACTATATTGTAATTATTTCGCACGAGGCTTGCGAAGGACCTTCGCTTGTCATTGTGAGATGAGATGACATATTAAACTTTCTTATCTGTTGCATATTGCAGTATTCAATAACTTGAATCTGTTATGAAAGAGATAGACATTTTTGTGCACAAAAAGACGGAATTTTTATTGTTAGGTTTGGCTCAGTTAGTTGACAAGTTGGTTGAAATTGAAAGATAAAATTTCCACATGGTAATTTATTATAAATGTACATTAACAACATTTTATAGAAGTATTTTTTTTATGTTTGTACATAATAAATATGCTTTTAATGGGGAAAAAGGTGTGTAAGGATAAGGTTAAGTGGCCATCTATTCTCTCTGCTATTTGATAGATAATTTTTGTTTAGCAAGTAAAAATACTTTATTATTATGGTGAAACACTTTTCTCATTTACTGTACTAAGTGAAAAATATTATTATTATTTTATTATTATTAGCCTGTGACGTCCCACTGCAGGGCAAAGGCCTCCCTACTCTCTTTCCACCTCTCTCTGTTCAAAGCTGCTAAGGACCAGTTCTTGTTGAAGGAGTCCAGCTCATCCCGCCATCTCCGTCTGGGCCTGCCACGATGTCGTTTGCCATTAAGAGGGACCCATTGGGTCGTAAGTTTGGCCCACTGTTCATCTGACATGCGGCAGATGTGTCCAGCCCAGTTCCATTTTAGCGTGGCAGCTTTCCAAGTGACATCAGTTATCTTTGTGATGGAACGGATGGTCGTATTCCTAACCCGGTCTGTTAATTTGATACCCAGAATACTCCGTTCCATAGCCCTCTGGCAAACCTCGAGCGTGGACTTCTGCTGATTTGTCAAAGACCATGTTTGACCATCATATGTGAGGATGGGAAGTATGCACACGTCAATGAGTTTTCTCTTAAGGGACAAAGGAAGATCACCCTTCATTAGGTCTTTCATGGCCCAATAGCTCCTCCAGGCATTTTCGGTGCGTCTTGCAACTTCTTTATTTTGTCTTGCCTGGAAAGAGACTATTTGACCAAGATAGAGATACTCATCAACGTATTCAGCCACCCCACCCGCCACAGTGATCCTGCGATGCGCGCTGTTCGTCATCAACTTGGTCTTTGACATATTCATCTGAAGTCCGACCTCTAGGCTTGCCGTGCCAAGATCGTCTAGCATCTGTGTCAACTCGGAGGCTGAAGACGAAAAGAGCACAATATCGTCAGCGAAACGGAGATTAGATAATCTCTTATGACCGACCATAATGCCCCTTTCCGTCCAGCCCGCTGCCAGCTTTCGGAAGACTTCTTCCAGCACAGCTGTGAATAGTTTCGGAGACAGTGGGTCGCCTTGCTTAACTCCTTTCTCTATCTGGAAGGACGGTCCTGTCATGGAACTGATCTCAATCGCTGCAGTGCTGTTCATATAAATAATTTTTAGAAGATTAATGTAAGTGGTGTCTTTGTCTTGATTTTGCAGGGCGTTAAAAATTGAGCTATGGGTAATACTGTCAAAAGCTTTTGAATAGTTCACAAAGGCGATATAAAGTGGGAGCTGGAATTCTAGGTGTTTCTCGATAATTTGGTTGATGGAGTGAAGGTGGTCAGTAGTAGAGAGGCCTCGGCGAAATCCGGCCTGTTCGGGAGGCTGTTGTTGGTCTAGTGATCCTGGTATTCGGTCTTCGATTACTTTGATAAAGGCTTTGTACAAGTGCGAAATCAGACTGATAGGGCGGTAATTATTAATGTCCGTTTTGTCACCCTTTTTATGGAGGAGGATAATTAATGAGTGGCAAAATTTGTGTGGTAGAATTCCGGTTTTCAAAATGCTGTTGAAGAAATTCGTAATATGTGGAAGAAGAGCCGGCTCTCCTATTCTCAAGGCTTCCGTCGTTACGCCATCGTCACCTGGGCTCTTGTGAAAAAGCACAAAAAAAAAGAAGATACTAAATTAATCGAATCGGGGGCGTCAGCCACAGGTGCCTCGACCACTGGGGGCCTAAGCCACGGACCCGTTTTCGCACCTACGCTTCTAAACTCTTCACTACTAGAATGAGAATCAATAATTTCTTGGGCTGCTGAGATGAGATCGGTTCCCTACAAAATGGTTGAGCTGGATGGTGCTGATCCATGCGTCATGTTCGTGAACGGGCGCCGTCGGTTGAGACTAGTCATCTCTTAACTGCCAAGGCTTATTTTTAATCTTATTTCTTGTATTGTTTCTTCATTTATGTGTTTTTTTACATTGTTCTCACATATAGAAGCAACAAAAATAATGTACCCAGGATTTTGTAATATCTTGATTTAAAAAGAGTGTCCATGGAGTTTCTTGCCCGTTCTTCTCCATAGAGATCTACGCTTTGGAATGGGCAACTAGCTTCAACTTTTTGACTAACTGACCGACTACTTAATTTTGACAATTCAAAAGTGCCTGTAATGGTTTAATTGAAATAAATGCTTTGAGTTTGAGTTGAGAGAATAAAATTGAGATTCTACGGTATCTCTTTCATCAATTTTGTTTCACTTTATTTCATTTCATCTTTTTATTATGTGATTTAACCTAATTTTATGATTGTATGACATGTGTAATTACTAGCATTGACCAATAACTTGTATGTGTGGTGCAAATTGTCAATATAAGTTGATTATTAATAAAAATTTTTTTCTGGGCATTTAAATGTCACTTTTTGCGCAATAAAATATTCAAAATTAATATTTTGCCAAAAAAATGTGCTATGCGAGTTTGGGAAGTAACATTAAAATTTAGCGCATTTCATAAGCATTCCAAAAAGAAAAAATGTTTTCCAAAAATTTTATTTTTCTGATAACTATTATGACTTGGCCTATTACCCGATGCCGGCTTGACGTCGACTACGGGACATCCTGTATAAACATCCAAATTGAGAACCTCCTCCTTTTTTGAAGTCGGTTAACCACAAGAACAAGCAAAAGGTAAAAATGTATTTTTCACTTCTCATGCTCTAAAAGTTCGTCTTTATGTTGTGCTTAGGCGACATAAAATCGTTTCTTGGTTCACTAATGTTTCACCAAAACTCCATTGACAAATTTTTAGTTTACCACCAACGTTTCGTATAGGTACTATTTATTTCACAAACAACTCATTCCGCAAATGTTTTATTTTATAAACACTCACTTTACAAACATTTATTTGGCAAATGCTTCTCTTTACAAATGTTATGTATGATATTTAATAATTTATACATTTAATATTTAGATTCTTTTGGAAAAATAACGTTTATACAAAATATCATTTTATAATACAGTAGCGACTGCATTAAAAACTGCATTAAAATCCGTTGCGTAGTTTAAAATATCTAAGCTTATAGACAGCGGGAGAGACTTTGTTTTATACTATGTCAAGATTTTTTAAACCAGTCACAAAGTGATCATGACGGTATTCTCCATTCGGGTCAAATAATTTTCAGGCAAGTATTTTTTTCTATATAAACTAGTCGTTTCTGGCACTCGCCGGCCGCTGCCGCGGTTCCGGGTAGCCTAGTAAAAATCATCTCTTTTTTTCTTCTATTAGCACACCCCGGACACTCCATACAACGCTCGCAAAATAATTACCTACTACTACTACATTAAAAAATGACGTTTGTATACGTATGAATGTGTGCGTGAGGTACTTGTGTTTGCGAGCGCTCTTTGTTAAAGAACTGCGACGGTAACCTCGAAGTGCGGGGTGAGGTGCGGTAACTGATGTTAGTGCGGGGAAGGGAGTGGCCTTTCTGTACGTAGTACTTTAAGTATTCTGTGCTATTAGCGCAAGTCGTTTCTGGCACCCATATTTTGTGTAGGCTTATTCCACTTTTCCCCCCTGAGAGAATGGGGGATTCTCTCAGGGGGGAAATGTGGACTCTAATGTAAAAAATGTCCAGAAAGTCCCCTTAACATTTTGAGTTATTCCACTTTTCCCCCCTGAGAGAATCTGCCTCAGGGGGGAAAACTGGACTCTAATGTAAAACAGATCTACGAATCCCCCTTTTCATTTTTGATTATTCCACTTTTCCCCCTTATTTTTTAGTTTTAGTTTCTACGCTCGGCTCTTAAAGTAAACTTTTTTTTTCAAAGAACCTTGTTAATAAAATGTGATGAAGAGTAAAAACAAACACAAACAAACAGCGATGAGGGATATCGGTTGATTTTAGCCAAAATAACAATTAAAACAGTTTAAACAAAGTACCTACCTAGAAATACTAAATTATTTAGCATAATAATCTCCCTGAAAGTTTCCTTTAATAGCAAGCATCACTTCACTGGATATAAAACAATTTTCAAGTTTTTCGGCAATTTGCAGAAAGTAAAAATGAAGTAGATTGTTACCAGGAGAAACTGGATGCAATCTGGACTTTAGGGCACCCCGACTCGGACAGGTTAGGTTAGAAGGGGATGGCGGGGTCGTGTGAGCGAGCGAAGCGAGCGAATAGACCCCGCCATCCCCTTCGTGGTTATTTTTTTATAAACCACCCAGAAGTAGGAGCCCCGCGAAGCGGGGCTCCGTCGACTAAGCCCACCCTCGACCATGCATATAATATTTTAAGGTTTGGTTTTGGTGCCATTTGAGTTAGGCTAGAACTGTGACCATTAAACATGAAAATTAGGCCAAAAGAACATTAGGTCAAATGAACGTTATATAAAATATTATATATATTGAAAATTATATAAAATTATATGATATTAAACATTAGGTCATATGAGTTTAGGTTATTTGATATTATAGCACATGAAAATTATATTATATGAACGTTATTTCAAGTAAAATTAGTGCATTTGTTATTATACCAAACATTACACACCCAATTCTAATACTAAATAGTAAATACTACACACTAATCACCAATAATAAATTCAATGAAGAAACTCCTCCGAAACGGCTTGACCGATTTTTATGAAATTTTTTGTGTATATTTGGTAGGTCTGAGAATAGGTCGCAGGCTATTTTATTAAATATTTTTGCAAAAAAACGTTTGCGGGGTCAGCTATTCATACTCGTACTACAATAATTATATATTATAAATCCGAAAGTATGTCTGTCGGTCTGTTACCTCTTCACGCTTAAAACGCTGAACCGATTTAGATGAAATTTGGTATATAGTTTGAGTCCCGGGAAAGGACATAGGATACTTTTTATCCCGATATTCCCACGGGATCGCTACTTGGGCGGGTGAAACCGCGGGTCGCTGAATATTATAAATGCGAAAGTGAGTATTTTACGCCCGCTCCTGCATTCTAGGTTATCTAGGTAAAATATCTGGCGGGGCCCGCGGTAAATATTTTGGCAACCAGCACCGGCAAACAAATCGGCGCCAATTTTAAGACCTCAGGGGGGATTTCTGGACGTTGTTTTTTTTGAGTCCAGTTTTCCCCCCTAAGGGGGATTATCAGGGGGGAATTCTGGACTTTGTTTTTTTACATTCCAGTTTTCCCCCTCGAGGGGCATTTTTGGGGGGGATTTGTGGAATAAGCATTTTTTTCGATTCCACTTTTCCCCCCTAAGGGGGATTCTCAGGGGGGAATTATAGACTTTTCTTTATAGATTCCACTTATCCCCCTCAGGGGGGATTTTAGGGGGGATTTGTGGAATAAGCCTTTTGTGTAATAGTAGTTTTTTTCTATATAATCTAGTCGTTTCTGGCACTCTGGCACTAACCTAACCTAACATTTTTTTTTTTTCAATAATTAACCTAATCTAACTAGTTCGGTTCCGGGTAGCCCACTAAAAATAATCTCTTTTATCTATTAGCGCAAGTCGATGAAAGAATGAGTTTCATTTTTAGGAAATTGCGTAATGGTAAGTCAATATGTAAAACGTTTTTATTCCAAACGTTGTTTTATGAGATAAAATGAATAAAAAATGAATTGCTTGTTAAATAACACGTTATTAAACAAAAGTTTATCTGTTAATTATTTTGTAAAGTAAATTATTTGGCAAACTTGTTGTTGTATAATGATGAAATGACAAATCATGTTTTTGCCAATGGCTGTTTGTCAAGTAACTATTTGTAAATTAATTTTTGGTGAACTGACAGGGCACCTCGCTTCTTATGTTCTAGTGCATAAAGTAATTTTTTTTTCTAAGACTAAGGTAATCAGGTCCAACAGCCACACGCACAATAAAACTTCGCAGATTAAAGTCGTGATTTATTTCATTTTCTTTCATTTATACCACTTCCGTGTTTTCTATCGTTAATTTAATAAAATCAGACAAAATAGTTGTCATTTATTATTTTAATAAAATTTTTTAAAAACTTTCGACTCAAACAAAAACCTCTAAAAACTAAAATAATAATATGTATTGGCCCCTTAAGTTTAATATTAGTTGCAGGAAGTATTTTGATCCAAGCGTCCTCGCGTCGGAGACGGCTAATGAAAATTGTAAATTAACAGCAGCTATGTTTTCTACAATAGCATTCACTCATTATTACTGGGTTTAAGCCTCATCTGTTTGGCGTTTTCATTAGCCGTCCCCCCACGTGAGGACGCTTGGATCAAAATATTTCCTGCAACTAATTTTACATTAAACTTAAAGAGCCAATATATATAATTATTTTAGTTTATAGAGGTTCTTGTTTGAGTCGGGGGTTTTTAAATTTTTAATTTAACTTTTATTGTTTGCTTTTTAAACTTTATAATATTAAATTACTAGTAAACATGCTATACGATCGACACGTGACTCGCCGAAATCTGCGTAGCACACCCCGGACACTCCATCAACGCTCGCAAAATAATTACCTACTACTACTACATTAACAAATGACGTTTGTATACGTATAAATGTGTGCGTGAAGTCTAGTAGGGCTGGCAGTAGTGCGTAGGCGGCGGCGCTGCCGGAACTTGTGCATTATTAATGAAATGACCTTTTACGAGCGGCGTTCAATTATTTATTTATAAAGTCGTGTTCGTAATTAAATAAAAATAATATTACAATAGTTATTTTGTTAAAGAGGTTTATTATTGATTGAATAATCATTAATAAAAATAGAAAAAAAAACAATAATTACAAAATAAGGTACATACCTACCTAACTAAATATTGCTTACACTAAAATATTTTCATTTAAATGACTTATCTTTAAATGATCGGTTATTAAATCGCATGGTATTAAAGATTCGAAATCTTACAAACCATGGGGCGCCGCGCGCCACGACAAAGTTAGTGCGCACTAGTCACAGAAATCTAATTAATTACATTTCTATTGTACTACTTGGCAAGTCCAAGAATGAATAGAACGTTGAAGAAAGAGACATAACTAAGACAAATAAAGAGAGAGAGCAATAATTTAATAGTTGGTATGTTAATATTACGGAAGTTTTAATTGTTTAAAAAGAAAAAAAATTGAAAAATAAATGAATAATAGAGAAAATAAATTATCACAACACTGGCTTAACTTGTTTGTCTGTAGTAAACTAGCTTTTATTTTTCATGGATTTAAATTGATATTTGAAAAAAGGATATTTGAGTTGTTGTTCCTTACCTTCTTTCGTATTTCGGGTACCGAAAGAAACTCCTGTCTTTATCGTTCCTCGATGAAGATAAGCATCCAAATAATGCACAATACAACATTATTTTTAGTATATGCGAAACCCGAAACACGTGTCTAGTATTTTTATTTGTAAAGAATCTATGTACAAAATTTCAAAACTGTATCATGAATAATCACAAACTTATAAGCTTGTTATGTTACCTGTTTGTCCGTACAAAAACATGCTCACCCGCACCGCGTGCCTAAACGTACGGCGTGGCGATTGTATTGTAATTAACTGGTGATAACATTTTCCATCACACTTGCAGGCTTTGGACTGTCGTAATGGTCAAGTGTAGGTAGTTATTATAATGTAGGTACTTTATTCGTAAATAAATGCAGCCGTAAGCTACGAATAAGTAATTACTTATTCGTAAGCCGTAAGTGATACAATGTAGTCAATGCGATTTGTTGCACCTTATGTCAACCACTTAAAGTTCAAAGTGGATGAAAAGTGTTAAACATCGCATTACTTAACCACAGCAGGCTGTAGGTACAAATAATAACTTTCTACAATTAACCATCTTGGCGTGTTTAAAAATGTTAATCATCACGGCAAAGCATTGTGTTCCACGATACTCTGATTGCTCCTCGTACCGCCGCACTGCCAGGGATACGTTATCACCACAAACCGCTAGTGTACGTACCGTTTCTGTGTACTGGACGTTTGTGTATGAGAAAGTCATGGTTACACGACACTTTTTACATACGATAGGTAAGTACACGATCAACCGAAACACAACTGTAAGGCCCGCGGCGGCCGCGCGCTCGCGATTATGCAGTTGGACGGGAACGCGACACGTGCGCGCCAACTTGTAGTACCCGGGCGACTGAAGGGGTTGCTGCACCCCCGCCCCGGTCGCCCCGCTCGCTGTGCGCCCGCGCCGCGCCTATTGTGCGCGTATGGTAGATAACTACCTACTTACGGTGTCCAACTTTTAACCTTTTTTAAATATTTTTGGGCCAAAATATAACATGGGGTAAAAATTATTGGAATCGATTCAGTTACTTATTCTGAACAAACTATATTCAGGTTTCGCATATACTAAAAATAATGTTGTATACAACCATCGTGATTAACACAAAATATAAAACTTTAAAAAAATAATGTGTTTGTGTCAGCAGTAGGTAGATACAGCGCTGCGGTTCTTGTGTATGCGAGCGCCATTGTTAAAGAGCCGGCGACGAATATGCCGAAGTGCGGGGTGAGGTGCGGTAACTGATGTTAGTGCGGGGAAGGGAGTGTCCTTTCTGTACGTAGTACCTACTTTAAGTATTCTGTGCTACGTACGTATCAGCTGTAGGTACTCGTGGTCGTTGGCGTTCATTCCATACCAACGTACTCCTCAGTGAATTCGCCATGTGTGGCAGCGGCCATCTTGGATTTGAAATTTGTAACCGTGTATAGTATTCTACTAGTCAAGCCCTTTCATTTGAGACCTATACTGAGGGTATTGTGAAAAAAATATATAATTCGCCATTTTGTGGTGGCGGCCATCTTTTTTTTGAAATTTATCATAGTGTTTAGTATTTTACTTGTCAAGCCCTTTCATTTGATACCCATATTGAGCGAGTTTTGAAAAAGTATGTAATCCGCCATTTCGTGGCGGCGGCCATCTTGGACTGATTTTCATCAAACATAGCTAAGAACACTCGCCACTAATTCACCTTTCAATTAAAAAAAAAAATAAAATCATAATCGGTTCATCTGTTCGGGAGCTACGAGGCCACAGACTCACCCCCCCCCCCCCACACACACACTCACAGACACGTCAAACTTCTAACACCCCGTCGTTTTTGCGTTGGGGGTTAAAAACAAGAAACGTTTTTATGACTTGGCAGTATGAAGTACACAAGTCGAATGACACATGTTGAAAATTAAAAAAAAACTTTTAAAAAGTTTCGTGGCGGGAATTAGCTATGCTTTGCAACATTTTTGATAAATTATGTACTGTATAATTTATGCCTGTTTCATTTTCTCGCAATCTACGTGAAAAGCAGAGTGTATAACTCAGGCATAAATGAGCCATTTTACCCTCGAATTAACTATCCACCCGAGCCGCACTCGGGGGTAAAATAGCTTCTTTTATGCATTTAGTTTACAATCTACTATTACTTTACTAATAAATAAGGGCAATACAGGAACTAAATCAATATTAAAAACTAATGAGTTACTTGCTTGATGTTATTTTGAGAGCTTTTCCATCACATCACTCAGAACTACTACTGAAGTCTCTTGTGCGAGAATTAAGTCGGGACTGATTAAATACACAAGCAAACTAAAAAAAGATGAAGAAAATTTTTCTTCATCTTTTACTAATATTCTGTATGGACAGAATATAGTATTTTTTCTTATCTTTTACTATAAAAAATAGTTGTACTGTAATGGTACAATACTACTATTTTTTGTTTGACACTTCTCTCATAATTTTGCTAACATGGGGTCCTTTACGTAAATAAAATTCAATTTTTACAGGCTACAAAAATTAACATAAACCCGTTATGGTACAACATTGCCTCTGGTATTTCGGCTTCGTTTTGTTTCTGCTTACCTGTAGGCACTCCAGGAAATTTAGTTATTCAGAGCGCTGCGAATATACCTACAGTGAAAATGGTGAGTAACGTCTAAGAAACTGAAAAGATGGAACATTAACTGTACCCCAATTTTAAAATAATAAAAATACAAACACTCAGCAAACTCGGCGGAGACAGCGGCTGTTCGCGCATCCGCGCGCACGCTCAAGTAGTCTTGCGGATGCTCGCAGAACCAGATTATTAAGAATTAGCTTCGGCCCCTCGTATGCCTTCTAAATGTGGGACCACAGGGTCCTAAGATATGTCACAACTAATATTACTTCAATCAACAATCAACTCAGCCTATAGCAGTCAACTGCTGGACATATGCCTATGCGGCGGAGGACGACGTGATGTGGACAGAGAAAAAGACTATATAAAGAGGCCTGTAAACGGGCTACTAAAATTGCATCTTATTGGCAATTTTTTGAACAATATACTCGTAGCTCAGTATATTTACAAATACCCTGACTGCAGTTTCACTGTGCAATACATTGCCGAGTGTAATCCAGCAAGATTCTGCAACTGGATTGCTGAGAAATTTTGTTTGTACACGCGGAGCTATATTGAGGCTAGATCTCAGAAGTTAATGACGCCTTTTCGGTCGTTCCGTGAAACTTCGCGGCAATTACAGCCCAAGCATCCTTCTTAAGGTTACGATCTTTATACGCACTAGCTTCTAAATTCCATAATTCAGGACGTACATGGATTTCGATGATAAAGTTCAAAATCTTTTGGTTTGACCACTCGGCCATTAAAATCAACATCAACAGATACAAAACAATTTCACTAATTGCAGAACACGTGGTGAACAGGTTAGGTGTCAGCGTGCACGTGTAGCCCGGCCCTTGAGTAGTTTACAGAAATTAATTGGAAACATGCTGATGATGGTTTCTATTTGAACTATACTACTCACCACCGTGCTAAAGTAAATTTATAGGGTATAATCTGTTAGGAAAAGATTCAATTAAACAAGTACCTTCTTACACAATACAAAGTTTATTGGAATTATACGAGTGAATTTCAACAACTATGATTTTTTACCTAATTTTGGTGGAAATTTTTGTTTTTGAATTTTTAATGAATATAAGAAGTTGATATGCAAGAAATACGTACCTATCCAGTTACATAAAATGTAAGAGACATTAATTTAATCCTGATAGCTTCTAATATATTGTTGACACAAGAATTGGTAAGACACCAAAATTGATATCTAACACGAAAATTAGAAAATCTATTAAAACTACCTCAAATTATTAATTCAATAACAATAAAAACTTTTTTATAAGTAGTGAATAAATATTTATTAAAGTAATAAAAAATAACATATCTAAAGAAATACATAAAAAAAAATGCAATCAACAAATAATACTTTCTTACTTTTGACGAAAAAAGAATCGTAATAAGATAACTCGGTCTGGAAGTAGAGATCGAGTCATATTATTACGGTTCTTTTTTAGTTTTTCTTTGAATTACGTAATTAAGTCATTTTTGTGATTGGTAAATACCACCAAAACCACCAAAATTGCACCACCAAAATTAGAATCTTGTTTAATATGTTTATAAATAAAAAAACTACTAAGAATATAATAATTATATTTGTATTGTTTTGAAAGCTTATCAAAGTTTTTTATTATAAAAATATATTACAACACTGACTTAGTTATAAAACGTTTTTAAACATCAACACCAAAATTGCAGGACTTTTGTCCGAGTACTAAAAAAAGACTTACTTTCGTTTTTACCGCGAAAACAAAACAGGCTGGCTCACGTCTGTTAGTGCTGCGCGTGAGTGCCTGGCTCTACGAAGTGAACGATTGTAGTTTCGTCCTTCTGGGTTTATTCTATACGAGCCACTTAATGATTTCATTTCTCCCACCTTTAAAATTTCCCGCGGACAGCCTTATTTAATTTTCTCTAGGATAAATTATTGCACTAAATATAAGAATAAAGCTGTCATCAGATAGAAAAACTAATACTGAATTTAAATACAATTAGTAATATCTAGTAAATTAGTGCAGCCGTGCGATTCTGTAACCGTCTCACCGTGAAAAGTTAGGCGAAGTGAGCGTGGAGTGAGCTATCAGTGTCATCCCACCTGATACTAGGGATTGACCAAGCATACATTTACAATCATAATCGAGATTTTAATAATAGATTTTATGCTAAGTCTATTGATCATTTTATATATTTTCAAAGCTAGTATTTTAGTGGTCAAAACATTAATATTTCGTGGGGTTTTACAATAAAATAGCAAAACAGAAACTTAGCCAGAAACTCAATGTTGTTTTTTTTTTTCTTTTTTTCCTAGACTGACTAGTCAATACAGCCTGAGGCGCGAGCGCGTCACGCAAGTGTTCACTTCACCCGAATCACGACATTAAATGTCGAGAATCGGGTGAAGTGAACACTTCACGCCGCGCTTGCGCGTTAGTCACTGTCATTATCACATAGAAGATTATTTTGATGTGGATTGCGTGAAGTGTTCACTTCACTCGATTCACGACATTTAATGTCGTGAATCGAGTGAAGTGAACACTTCACGCCGCGCTTGCGCGTTGGTCACTGTCATTATCACATTGTAGATTATTTTGATGTGGATTGCGTGAAGTGCTTGCGCGTTAGGCGCTGTCATTAATATTAAATTCAGTTTTTATTTATTTATTTCTATAATTGACGACCATGGTCGTAAGCCTGTTCGTAATCGAGTTCAGAAATTAGTTCCTATTTATTTCAACGCTTTTAGATATTATGTCTAAATCCAACCGGGTTTGTACATTTAAAAAGTCAGTTGTGTGCATTTTGTTTTCAACAATTAACCAGATTTTGTATTAACTAGTTACAGACTACTTATTTAACCTGTAACGCGTGCAAATATAACATTATTGTAGATAGATACTAAATAACTAAGATCCGTATTTTTCATGCACGGTCAAGCGGCGCGCGTCGCCCATGATTGGCGAGTGGCGACGAAACCGTAGCCAATGAGCGACGCGCGCGAAGTGATGTTGCCATGGTTACCGTGGAGTGAAATATGGAACATTCCGAATCGCACTGTAATCGATTACAACGTGCTTACACTTTGACCCCAATTATTCTGTATGGTATAAATTACCTATTATTCCCCGCATAATCTTACCATGCCGTACGGTTGTCAAGAGTGGTATTTTGACAGTTCAAACCGGTTTCGTTAAACTAACATGGCATTTTCGAAATTGTGTTTCCGGCTACAGTCGCCACCTTACCAAAGGATAAGAAATTCGTGGTGTAAAAAAACAAACAAATAAATACTATAATCTAACCGTGAGTAAATAATCAAGTGAAATAGTTTTGACTCTCAGCTGCCATAGTGGTGATTTATCTAAATGGGAACGCAAATTATTTATGTGAGAGTTGTGGGCGATGATGGCCTAATTCGGAATGATCCATATTTCACGCAGCGCACTGCGCATGCGTGTCGTCGTAGTCGTTTCGTTAGTATCAAGTGAACTTTTTTTTTGCTTTCATGCCATTGACGACCATGTACAACTCGTTTATAGAGAGTAGTATATTCCTTGGTGTAGAATGTACATAAGCCTGTACGTATTCGAGTACAGTGACAATAATTAGTTCCTAATTATTTAATGCTGTTAGAGATTTTAATGTCTAAATCCAACTGTTTTTGTACATCGAAAAAGTCAATTTAGTCAGCCTACATTTCAGACAATATAATATAATATAAGAAATCGTGCTAAGCAAGTATTCAGTGATTGGTGTAATGTTCGTTTTCATAAGTACATAATACGTAAAAGCACATATAGGTTTTTTTTTATATCATCTCTAGATAAACTACACGTACAATATACAAACCTTATACCATAAATATTTAGGCATATTATTAATCTAGTGATGATTGCTGTTAGGACACACAAATTGCATTATTCATGTATGCATGTTTTGGGCTGTCTAATTTTAGTTTTGCTGTATACTGTTTACACACTGTGTCTACGTTTCTCAGCCAACTCTCCTGTCGCAGACCTGCTGAAAGAAATTACTAAGTAAATGATGAAAGCAGTTCCTTTATATTTATGTAGTTTACTTTATTATGTATTTACTGTGTATATAAATAAATATATTACATTTTTTAATTAGTATCACATTAAAAAAATTGCTAATACATTTTTTCTACTGAGTCGGCTGCTTCCTGAGATGCAACTTCTTAATGCCGGGAACGGAGGGACATTGGATGTGTGTCGGCTGCACCCCCACTGCAAAAAGCTGGAAATAATGGTAATAATTTGTTACTAAGTATTTGATTTATTTAATTCCTACACATCAGCACATCTGCAGCTAATGTATTTACTTTCAATAAGAATAGCGGTATGATTTATTAAGAACAGCGTCTGATCAAATAAAATCAATTGAATGGGCCAATATTATTACTATATATTTAGAGCACAACGAGTTTCTACATTTCTTAATTCCATGCTCCGTGCCTGTCTGTGTCCCAATTTATTTGTTCCCTATTGTGTTTATCAAAAATAGTGTGTGAAATAATGAATACTTGCCTCAGACCGCCACGCATGACACAGCCGGGAGCGATGTGATCAAATCAAATAGAGGCAGTGTTCTTTTATTGTCTTCTGTCCCTTTAATGACTTAGCAACTGCAGGGTCGATAAGGCTCATCTGCTGAAAGGTAGAATATATCAGATTAATAAAATTCACTTGCTTTTGTGTGCCTATACTTTTGTGTTTTTATTTTAAGTTATCCTATGTTGTCCCACAGCTGGGCACGGTCTCCCCCATACTTTTCCAGTTTTCCTTATGTTGTGCCTTCTTCGGCCAATTGGTCAGGAACGTGTCAGTGACGACGCCCGCCTTGTCTTCAGGCAACCTTTGTCATATTGAGTTGTTTCTAATTAAAAACGTGTTACTAGGATACTACATAAACCTTTATTGACTGATAACTACCTATATCTTGTAAAAATATACCACTATAATTGTAAAATCATAAGGTTTTCTTGAAGTACTTACGTAAAATTTTGTTTGACCAAAAAAAAAGGTTTATCGATTGATTGTGATGTTATTTCGTGCAAATATTATCTACAAGGACGTATAATATGTTATAAACGAATATTCATCCACTTAACGTCGATTTTACACAAAAACTATTAAAAGAAACAACGTAGCATCATAAAATCATAACAAAACAGCACGCACTGCAGCTGCCATTTTTTTTTTTTTTTTTTAAATTTATTCATGACCATGGATACATGTCCTTCAGTCGTAGTCACTAAACATTTTTGTTTTCTTACGTAATTGTCATTAGAATGCGGGTGCAACCCATTCTAACGACTTTGAAGTATTTGGCAGCAAATGTATCGAGCCAGCCTTCTCAGTAAACTTCGCTGAGGCAGCCAAAACCACAATAAAATTCTCAGCTCCGTTTTACCGAGATTGCGCCTGTTTCAATGATTCCACATATTGTCCAGTTGCGCAGACACTTGAGATACAAAACTACACCAATTTTACATCACAATATCCACTAGGAATCAATTTGCGAATAATTAAAACAGCCACTGAACTTCACTCGAAGAAATCCCGCCAAAAACTCCTGCAGCTGCCATTAAGAAATAAGAATCGTAAAGTCTATTTTTAACTTTTTTTTTCCAATATTGCCAACCCATATTTTTCGTTTTGAATCATTTAGTCGATTAGTTTATCTACCGGACCATAGACTCAAACTGTTGCACAGGATATTAGACCTTAATTTACAGTAATAATAGAGGTTGAAGCCGCGTGAATCGGGTGTCACCGATCGGTGACCGTGGGGCCTGACGGGTGCGCGCCGGTCGTCACCGATCGGTGGTGAATCTAATTATGAACAGTAACACAGGAACTGTGGAGTAGGTAGAGGAATTCATTTTTAAATTAGAAAAACTTTCACCAATAGGTACAGACGCCAGCACATCAACCTACCCGAAACTGTCAGATTTTCCCAATCAACTTTGAATCTTATGTTTTAGGGATAAAGTTGAAAATCTATTAAAGAAATTTGACAGATTGTAGTAGGTTGATGTGCTGGCGTCTGTACATGCCAACATTATGTCATATTACTATCACATTCACCATTATAATATCGTGCTAGCCATTGTCACTGAAAAACTAATTCAAAGTAGGTACTAAGATAAAACTTTCATTTGTTTATTTACAATTATTTATTTTGAAACTGCAGACAAAAAGTTTATTTTGTATCGGAAAGCCCCATAGACAGCAGTAGACAGCACATGTTCACCACAGATGATGAATATTAGTTAGTCATTTTTTTCTATCGATAAATAGAAAAGTCACTGACAAACTTTAATCACAGAATACTTAAAATTCAAAGTATGACGACCCACTGACCTAAGTACTAAATTCAAACAAAGAACCAACAGTGTTGTCAAAATTTTTTTGATAAAAGAGACGTTCAATAGATGTATGGGGCTTGGTACTAAAATAATTGAAAATTTAAACAGCTTTCTGAGCTTTATAGGCTGAAAGAGGGTAATTATTTTAATGTCTTATGGCGTTTTTTTTTAAACAAGTGTTGAAAAATAAAATGCTTGCATCATTACATTACAAACCGCTAGATTTACGCGGTCACCGATCGGTGACGACCGGCGCGCACCCGTCAGGCCCCACGGTCACCGATCGGTGACACCCGATTCACGCGGCTTCAACCTCTATTATTACTGTAAATTAAGGTCTAATATCCTGTGCAACAGTTTGAGTCTATGGTCCGGTAGATAAACTAATCGACTAAATGATTCAAAACGAAAAATATGGGTTGGCAATATTGGAAAAAAAAAGTTAAAAATAGACTTTACGATTCTTAATGGCAGCTGCAGTGCGTGCTGTTTTGTTATGATTTTATGATGCTACGTTGTTTCTTTTAATAGTTTTTGTGTAAAATCGACGTTAAGTGGATGAATATTCGTTTATAACATATTATACGTCCTTGTAGATAATATTTGCACGAAATAACATCACAATCAATCGATAAACCTTTTTTTTTGGTCAAACAAAATTTTACGTAAGTACTTCAAGAAAACCTTATGATTTTACAATTATAGTGGTATATTTTTACAAGATATAGGTAGTTATCAGTCAATAAAGGTTTATGTAGTATCCTAGTAACACGTTTTTAATTAGAAACAACTCAATATGACAAAGGTTGCCTGAAGACAAGGCGGGCGTCGTCACTGACACGTTCCTGACCAATTGGCCGAAGAAGGCACAACATAAGGAAAACTGGAAAAGTATGGGGGAGACCGTGCCCAGCTGTGGGACAACATAGGATAACTTAAAATAAAAACACAAAAGTATAGGCACACAAAAGCAAGTGAATTTTATTAATCTGATATATTCTACCTTTCAGCAGATGAGCCTTATCGACCCTGCAGTTGCTAAGTCATTAAAGGGACAGAAGACAATAAAAGAACACTGCCTCTATTTGATTTGATCACATCGCTCCCGGCTGTGTCATGCGTGGCGGTCTGAGGCAAGTATTCATTATTTCACACACTATTTTTGATAAACACAATAGGGAACAAATAAATTGGGACACAGACAGGCACGGAGCATGGAATTAAGAAATGTAGAAACTCGTTGTGCTCTAAATATACAGGGTGGTCCAAATAGTGACGTCAATAAATTTTTTTTAGATTCCTCACACCAGGGGGTATCCAAAAATACCCCATGTATGTTCCGCGATTTTTTGTAGTTTTCGAGTTATAATTTTTTTTAGAGATTTTTCAATGTAAACTGCCAGCAAGGTTTCAAAAATTCGTATCTTTTTATGTAGTAGGTATTTTGCATTATTTTTTTTGTGACATGATTGCCGTGAATGTTGTTTTAATAAAAAAAAAAAATCAGCTTCCTGCAATTACTTAAAGTTACCCAAAAAAGGCTTTACATTTAGAACTTTAGTTTTCAGTAGGATTCACTCAAACATTCAACTTCAATTTAAAAATACAAAAAGGACTATTCCTAGCTTCGGACTAAATTTTAAAAATTTGCAGGGTCCTATACTATCTAAATGATCCAAAAAAAATAGTACTTTATTGGACTTTTTTTTTAGTAATCGGCCTTCGAAGGTGGATGGGCCAAAAATCATTGAAACACGTTTAAAGCATAAAAATTTCTTTTTTGTACTTTTTATCATTCTGATGGCAAATTGAACTTACAAATGTAATTTGAAATTAATTTTAATTGCAATTTCTGTATCTCATGATTTTTGGTCTCACCACTGATTAAAAATGTGAGCATTTGTGAAAATTACTCTTGTGAAATTACACAATTTTGGATAAGAAATAAAAGGCACAAATTACTGAAAAATCATTATTATTATGATTACAGATTTATTATTATTTATTACAATACATTTTCAAAATACCTTCCTCGAATCGATTTTTTTATTTGGGGATTTTACAAGGAGCTGGTGTACGCGACGGAAAGCAACAATGAAACAGAATTTAGACAAAAACTTACAGAAGCGGAAAGAAAAATAAAACAAGAATATTCGATTAGCTTCAGACAATTAAAAGATAACTTTTTAAGACGTTGTCGTTTATGTATTCAGGTTGGAGGAAGGTATTTCGAAAATTTATTGTTATAAATAATAATAAATCTGTAATCATAATAATAATAATAATGATTTTTCAGTAATTTGTGCCTTTTATTTCTTATCCAAAATCGTGTAATTTCACAAGCAGCAATTTTGACAAATGCTCACATTTTGAATCAGTGTTGAGACCAAAAATCATTAGCTACAGTTATTTTAAAAAAATTTCAATTAAAATTAATTTCAAATTACATTTCCAAGTTCAATTTGCCATCAGAATGATAAAAAGTACAAAAAAGAATTTTTTATGCTTTAAACGTGTTTCAATGATTTTTGGCCCATCCACCTTCGAAGGCCGATTACTAAAAAAAAAAGTCCAATAAAGTACTATTTTTTTTGGATGATTTAGATAGTATAGGACCCTGAAAATTTTTTAAATTTAGTCTGAAGCTACGAAAAGTCCTTTTTATATTTTTAAATTGAAGTTGAATGTTTGAGTGAATCCTACTGAAAACTAAAGTTCTAAATGTAAAGCCTTTTTTGGGTAACTTTAAGTAATTTCAGGAAGCTGAATTATTTTTTTTATTAAAACAACATTCAAGGCAATCATTACACAAAAAAAAAAATGCAAAATACTTACTACATAAAAAGATACGAATTTTTGAACTCTCGCTGGCAGAATACATTAAAAAATTGCAAAAAAAAATTATAACTCGAAAACTACAAAAAATCGCGGAACATACATGGGGTATTTTTGGATACCCCCTGGTGTGAGGAATCTAAAAAAAAATTATTGACGTCACTATTTGGACCACCCTGTATAGTAATAATATTGGCCCATTCAATTGATTTTATTTGATCAGACGCTGTTCTTAATAAATCATACCGCTATTCTTATTGAAAGTAAATACATTAGCTGCAGATGTGCTGATGTGTAGGAATTAAATAAATCAAATACTTAGTAACAAATTATTACCATTATTTCCAGCTTTTTGCAGTGGGGGTGCAGCCGACACACATCCAATGTCCCTCCGTTCCCGGCATTAAGAAGTTGCATCTCAGGAAGCAGCCGACTCAGTAGAAAAAATGTATTAGCAATTTTTTTTAATGTGATACTAATTAAAAAATGTAATATATTTATTTATATACACAGTAAATACATAATAAAGTAAACTACATAAATATAAAGGAACTGCTTTCATCATTTACTTAGTAATTTCTTTCAGCAGGTCTGCGACAGGAGAGTTGGCTGAGAAACGTAGACACAGTGTGTAAACAGTATACAGCAAAACTAAAATTAGACAGCCCAAAACATGCATACATGAATAATGCAATTTGTGTGTCCTAACAGCAATCGTCACTAGATTAATAATATGCCTAAATATTTATGGTATAAGGTTTGTATATTGTACGTGTAGTTTATCTAGAGATGATATAAAAAAAAACCTATATGTGCTTTTACGTATTATGTACTTATGAAAACGAACATTACACCAATCACTGAATACTTGCTTAGCACGATTTCTTATATTATATTATATTGTCTGAAATGTAGGCTGACTAAATTGACTTTTTCGATGTACAAAAACAGTTGGATTTAGACATTAAAATCTCTAACAGCATTAAATAATTAGGAACTAATTATTGTCACTGTACTCGAATACGTACAGGCTTATGTACATTCTACACCAAGGAATATACTACTCTCTATAAACGAGTTGTACATGGTCGTCAATGGCATGAAAGCAAAAAAAAAGTTCACTTGATACTAACGAAACGACTACGACGACACGCATGCGCAGTGCGCTGCGTGAAATATGGATCATTCCGAATTAGGCCATCATCGCCCACAACTCTCACATAAATAATTTGCGTTCCCATTTAGATAAATCACCACTATGGCAGCTGAGAGTCAAAACTATTTCACTTGATTATTTATTCACGGTTAGATTATAGTATTTATTTGTTTGTTTTTTTACACCACGAATTTCTTATCCTTTGGTAAGGTGGCGACTGTAGCCGGAAGCACAATTTCGAAAATGCCACGTTAGTTTAACGAAACCGGTTTGAACTGTCAAAATACCACTCTTGACAACCGTACGGCATGGTAAGATTATGCGGGGAATAATAGGTAATTTATACCATACAGAATAATTGGGGTCAAAGTGTAAGCACGTTGTAATCGATTACAGTGCGATTCGGAATGTTCCATATTTCACTCCACGGTAACCATGGCAACATCACTTCGCGCGCGTCGCTCATTGGCTACGGTTTCGTCGCCACTCGCCAATCATGGGCGACGCGCGCCGCTTGACCGGTTAAGGTGAATGTGACATGGCAGACCGCGAAATTTAAATTTTCTTACGTTTTTTGCAATTTGCAGATCAGTGTCAGGTTGTATCTTGATCAAAATGTGATTTGCGACTATAATAGACATGTATTTACAGAATCATAGTCATTAGAATCATTAATATATCTCCTTATGTTAGATTTCTACCATAAACACTTTTCCATATGAGATTTGTTCTTAACGATAGAAATCTAACTTAAAAAGATGTAGATTAATGATGATTAATGATTGTAATTATTATTATTATTTTTGTGGTGTACAATAAAGTATATATAAATAAATAAATAATAATAATATTAATGTTTTGACCACTAAAATACTAGCTTTGAAATTATATAAAATGATCAATAGAATTAGCATAAAATCTATTATTAAAATCTCGATTATGATTGTAAATGTTTGCTTGGTCAATCCCTAGCATCAGTGGGATGACACTGACAGCTCACTTCACGCAAGTTTTCACGGTGAGATTTTTACAGAATCGACCGGCAGTTTCGCTTAAGCATTGATAATTCTCAGAAAAACAGATTGTGGACGCGCCACCAAAATTAGAATTATACGAAATATATATATTTTTTTTATAACTTCTAAAATGTTTCCTACTAAAATATTTCTGGCCTGATCAAGATATATAGGTACGTCTAATTTCTTAAAAAAAAATTAATCGTTTTTACGTTTTATCTAAGATACGATTTTCAGCTGCGCCGCCTAAAAATTACACTTGAGAAATTCACTCATACAAAATTAAGGCACACATATAAACAACGTGGCGAGCCACTAAATAAATGCATCTTTCCCTGACACTACGGCATTCACCCACACAACTAGTCTCCGTACCTAGTGGTATATCGGTGAACACCTGCAATGAGACAATAGCAGTTTCTCAGAGTGGCTATAGCGAGTCCGCGAGGAAACAGATTAACAACCTACCTCATCGTACATGTGTCGACCTATTTGGACTGTGCCCATATGGGGAAAATAACCAATATGCTAAGCAAACCCGAGACACAATATCTTAACAACAACTGGTCTTAACACCTAGTTTTTGCAAAAGGCCTGACTCTCTCATAGGTTAAATTGTAATCTTACACTGATAACCTCTCAGTAAACCTTCAGTTTAACTCTCTCAATTTACTCTCTGTCTCTCAATTTTGAACTCGGTCAGTTGACGGATCTTCGGTCCTTGGATTCGCTCACAGGAGAAACCTGTGAGCAGACGCGAACGTGGCCTACGGACAAGATGGTGACGCTTTCGTTACCTGGAGTGGCGAACTTCCCTCATCACCGGGATTCGGCTAGGTAAAGCCTTCCTGAACATCGGATGACCACACCGCAAGGGTTTTGCAGATCTTTGCATTGATTGTCTACCAGATTCGCTCGGAATACGACGTCCTTCATGTTTTGTTCGTAGTCATCGATTTTTTTAGAATAAAAATCGAGGGTAGACTGCAATTCTTGCTTAATTATTTCGCGAGTTTCTTGGCGAAATATTGCAAGGATAGCATCCTTGTCAGGAACGGTAAACACACCACCTCCTTCCAGGTCTGAATCGTCATCCTCGGCATCTGGTAGTATACACGAAATGCGTTTTGGTTTTGAACTAGCACAATTGCGGCATTTCCAATCTACTGAGTCCGCAATCGACAATGCACAAGTTGATTTGTAGTTAGTGAAGAACAAACACTATGTAACCATTTGTTACATTTACTACACTGCAGTCCTGGATTCTTTTTCGTAACGACTTTGGCACATTTAGCACACTTAACCATTGTTGACGTTCACGTACGTGCACCGTAGGTAATTAGGTTAATCAACGACCTCGCGCTCGAGGTGCGCGTGAGGAACTGGAATGAATGTACAGCGATATTACAGTAAAGTCAAAGCGGGATAAATCATTTGAAATCGAGCCGGAAACATTGAATACTTGCGACTACTATGAAATATCTTGGCAACATCGCCGAGCCACACTGCAAGATTGCAGTAACTGTTGCACTATGTTTAGCGATATAATCGGCACCTTGGTGACCATACAATTGCAGCAAGAAATTGTCTAAAAACTAGTCTGTTTAAAAGCACCATAAGAAAAGTTATTGTTTATAATTGAGTATTCTGTATCTAATTATTTTTTTGACGAAGGCGCACAGAGGCATCCGCCAGACTGCTACAGCGTGCATCCTTGAACAGACGCTGTGTTCACCGAGTTTATGCGTCGGACTTTTCCAGAGCATGCTCAAGTTACAAGGTGTTCGAATTGTTTTACATTGATTAATTGATAATGAACTTAAAATCAATACAACGAACAAGATATAATTACGCGCGGCATACGATTTTGGCGAACTTTCAACGCTTCGGCAATCAGCGTAAATGTAATTAATAAAAGTCTAGCTAAAAATAAATGTATTCTCCATCTTGATAAGAGGATGGTGGATTATTGTATTCTGATACTTAGGTGGACCTATAAAAATCGGTTTTACTATGGCAAATGTGGTAGGCAACCAGCTATCCTGGGGCATCTCACAAAGCAACGTTCGTGAATTATTAAACTTGGCCCCCACTCCCCAGATCATATTGGTATTACCGACAGGATGCATCGGTGGAAGAGTAAGGTCTTCAACCTTGCGGTATATGCGATGAGAAGACGTCGTCATGCATGTCTGGTGGACGTCGATCTATGAGTCAACCGCTATTTTATATCGCTGCATCTTTAAACATTCGATTTAAATCTTTAATTTGATTATTACAGGTGAAAGCGGGTGTTGGTCCTACAGTTACAACAGTATTAATATCGTTGATAAGTATTTCTTTTTGGGCACCCGTAATATGGCCTGACTTGAATAAGAAAACGGAGGAATTGTCTTGGCTCGAATAAAAAGATGAATGTACTTCCCTGTTATTTTTGTTTCATTATCTTTATCATAGCTTCTAAAGTGCAGTGTGATATTTAAAGAGCTTTGTCGTTTAGCGACCACATCGCCCAGTGTAGAAAAACACAAAATTGTTGATTACGATCTATCTTATAACTAACTTGTACATATGTTTGTTTAGCCTTATCGGAAACTGGAAAAGCAAGGATGGTATTACAAAAGCCAATATCGTACCCTTTATATCGTCCGAAAACATCAATTCTAGTATTTTTATTCCGGACACACTCCATCAGAATATGAAAGACATCATCAAACACTCCACAGTCATCACAATTTGGAGACAAAGCTTGTAATAAAACTTATTTGATGGAATATGTCCGGAACGAAGTCTTAAGGCTATAGTAATCAAACTCAAACTGAAACTCAAACTCAAAGCATTTATTTCAATTAAACCAATTACAGGTACTTTTGAATTGTCAAGGGGTCGGTCAGTCAGAAAGATGAAGCTAGTTGCCCATTCCAAAGCGTAGGTACCTATGGAGAAGAACGGGCAAGAAACTCCATGGACACTCTTTTAAATCAAAATAATATGATTACAAAGTCTTGTTTACATCATTCATGTTAAAAATTATACATGTGAGAACGATGCAGAACGTTAAAATCGTCCACAATGAAAAGATGAGAAAAAACAACAATTCAAATATTAAATTAAAATAAAATAAGCCATGGCAGCAAAGAGATGACCCGTCCCTACTGACGGCGCCCGTTCAGGAACATGACGCATACAGTATTAGCACCATTCAGCTCAACCATTTTGAAGGGAGCTAAATGATCCAACACATGCGCCACCATCAGCGAGACATTTGAGTGAGCATGACATACTCTCAGCCGCCAGGGCGCATTCAAGTCAATGAAAGACGTACCCAGTAAATGGTAGCTTTATAGTATGTACATAGTACTCACACATGTGCTATGCAATTATACAATACTAGGAGATTGAATTTACACAATGCAAAGATAGACTTACAATCGCCATCGTCAGAATGAACGGTCACTAGGCGTATTTAACGTTGAATTTATGTCCAATAAATGCTTCCCTATTGCTTCTATTTGCTTCTTATTCTCAAACACTTGCTTCCATGGTATTCTAGAAAAAAAAAAACATTTTAAGGGTGACCCTTCATTCTGATGTCAGGACGGCCGGTCACCGAGTCATAGCGACCCTGATAAATAGAAGTATTGAAATTCACGGTGGCCATTAATTACTTCCCGTTTGCTTCTCTCAATGTTTTACAACGACTATACTGTAACTATCACGCCAACAAAGATATCAACAAAAGTGTTGTTTATCAATATTTTTAGCGCCTGACAAAAAAAAAAAGCAAAACTCTTATTTAACATTGCAGTTATGCTTGTGTAGGCGATAAATCTATCGTATTGTATTGGTGGCTTACAGCTAAGTATTATGTTATTAAAAAGAAGTCCCTATCGTATATATAGTGACAAAAATTCAGAAAAATGTAATAAGCACCATTAAAGATAATAATATTTCAATTCTAAAGGAAGTGTCTTATGCAGCTATTCAACAATAAAGAGCATAGAAAGAAAATACATTATGTGACAACAGTTTTATTTTATATTTTTTTCATGTACATAATGCAATGTGGTACCACCTTCTTAGTACTCCTTACAACTCTCTTACTTAAATCATCATAACATTCCCATACATTTCCACGCCTACAATGTGCTTTATAGTGACCCATTGTACCAATAGCAGGCGGAACAAATTCAATGATCGAAAGCAATTCATATTCGTTTTTCTGTAAAACCAACCTTGGAGGCGCTTCATGTGCAAACATCAGTTCATCCAGTACTTCAAAACTTATTAAATTCCTCAACTTCAATTCAAACGACATGATGCCATCACATGAAAGTTGACGGCATTGAGTCATTTCCATATTGTCGATGAGTGAACTTGCAGCTTCTTGAATATCAGCTATACTTTTATCATGCAAACGTAAGACTGACACTTTCCTGGTTACTTTATTTATAGGACAGTCCAAGTTAGTACATGACATTTTTTCATCCGCACTGTAAAGACAGCAGTCAATCAGAATTTTATCAAAAATATATAGAACATTGCATTCACAATCTACTTCAGTCACATCTCCTCTTTGAACGTTTTTGAAATATTTTTTGGCAATAGATGATCTTATTTTATATGCTTCTTCACCGCTGTTTTTGTCACTCATTGTTCTTATTAGCTGACATAGCATATGGTCACTTCCCTGTATCGTTGGAGTTATGCTAGATCCATCAGTATATGCTGTAGCTAATGCTTGACAGACGGAGTCCAGTGCACAAGTATTTGTTGTAGTTACAATCTCTTTGCCAGTTTTGAATCTGGCTCCATTCGAAAGCAGAAACACTTTCTTTCTTTGTTCACTGGTCTGTTTTTTACCTTTACGGCTCAATATACCCAGACCTCTCTAATTCTCTACCAAACTTGGATGATCTGAGAAAATAGAATCATCTGTAAACTCCAGCCTCTTTTTAACTTTTTCTTTTTGTTCGATTACCTTAACTGATTTTTTTGTTTCATTTTTTTTTTGTAATATTTAAGTTACTGTTCGCGATCTTCAACTCACCAGTCAAAAATGCTAAGTGTTTGTTAATAAATTCGTCTATACGTAACCTTTGAGATTTTGTTCCGATTTGAAAAAGTAGTTTTTTTAGGGTTCTGAAATAAGATTCCACATTTGAAGATGTAGGTCTGTCTATTTTAGATTTGTAAATATTTTTCATCACATTGGACCATAAAGGAAACTGGTTCATCAAACGTGATAAGACATTAATAAATGCTGGGAAGTAGGTAGTATACGTTTTCATGACTCCCAAATTCATTGTCATCGCTAAGAGTAATAATATTTTTTTCAGCCTCAATTTTTTCATAAAACCATGATGGAAGTTTTTCATCAGGTAAAATTATGTTTCCACTTTTAGTTATGTTGCATTTCAAAGAATCTTGAAATACTGAATTACTTAGATCTTCAACATTTGTATTCAATTTATCATTTTCATTAATTTCGATCTCCGTGTCGTTAACACCGAAGGCACTCAACTTTTTAAGTCTGCTTTTGGCGCTTTCACATCTTGTCATGATGCCATTGTTATTCACACCATCTCGTTGATTTAAACATACAATAATCAAATCTGAAATAATGTCTTTTGCTTTTAAATATTCGACGGAGTTTTTAAGTTCAATGAGGCACTTTATATAAAAAAATTTGACTCTGTTGTCGGTATATCTAAAACATGATAAACGAAATAAAATTTTTATGAAATGACTCGTGTCAATTCGAATGTAACACATATCATTAGCTTCTTGACCTTCCTCTAATAGTCTGTAGGAATTTTCAACATATTTAGCAGTAGAATCCCATTTAGTGAAAGCCTTCACTGCTGCTCCGATTAATGCAGAGGAATCGTCTAAGTTAATTTCATCAGGAACGGGATTACATTTGCTCCACGCCTGTAGCCATTGATGTATTGTATCCATTGTCTGGCTTTCGGATATCATCTGAGAGACTGGGACCGAGCTATCGTTTTCCTGGGTTTTCATCATTAACACATATAAAAATAAATGTTTAGTCACTAACATCTTGTTATTCGGACCTAATTCCTTGAAGATGCTACCAGTAGCATCCACACTGAGAACTAATCTGTCACATTTTTTATTTTTTTTGCAACAGCCTTCCTGGATGTTTGTCCAGTAATATATGTAAAAAGGGTAAAGAGAGATATGCTTAATAACATCTTTGTATGGCGTGACACGAGTCATTATCCACAAAGATAGCAATGGATTTGTATCGTAATGTAAACTCTGTTTCTCCTCGTGTTTAATTTGCCTTAAGCAGCCAACTGTTGGCATATGGGGTGGTTCAGAGTCATCAGGTTCCATTATTTCATTTGCTAATTTGTTACGATATGTGATTGCAGATTCATGTTTTAGTTCAGCGGACATTTCAATGCGCTGGGCCGGTGATAATTTTATTTTATTCTTAGGAATATGAGTAAAAGATGCGTCAATATTTGTTACAGAACACACACATCGAGCTATTTTATCAACAGGCCAGGAAATCACCACAGTTATCGATGATTTGCATTGTTTGCATAAACCTTTGCAAGTAATTTTATCCGTATGTTTAACAGAATAACGGTTGAAAATCCATAAACACGGGCTTTTGAATGATTTCCATATTTGCTCTCGCAATAGAGGAGCCCACATATGCTTCGGTAAACGATACTTCTGTTTAATAACAGCCCTTGCGTTTTGAGTAACTATTAATTGTTTTTTTAATGGTTGAATTTTGTTCCATTGATACAAATCAATCATAAAATCAAACTTAATTGACTTACTTGGTGAGCATTCTTTATTTTGTGCTGTACCGCTACTGATGCTCCTACTTACTAGATTTTCCGTTGCATCGAAAAAGTAATTGAAATTCTTCTTCAGAGAAAGTAAAAGTCCTTTTTCGGTAATAGGGCTGGATAACACACATTTAATTTCTTTAAACACGGGATCACTTGCTGGTGGAAGATTATTAGGATCACAGAAAACATTTTTGTACAGTAAAAACGCTTTCTTTTGTTCCTCCAAGGGCACAACAAATTTTCTTCCCTTTTTCATTATGAAAAAAAAAAACTATATTAGTTTGTATTTATAATACTAAACTATCAGAACACGCCAGTTAAAAACAGTAACTGTAGTGTATCTATTAAATAGATATGTAAACACTGTCTCATTCACACAAGCGTGGTAGCTGCTGTCACTTATGTCATCTGTCAGTTACGAGGAATGGCGGGAAACAGACAAAGTGAAGCGGGCTATATACGAAGGCGCTTGGTGTGGTAGTGAGCCAGTGAAGTGATATGTTCAACATAAATACGGAATCAACAGGATTCTACAGTAACTAACTACCAATGATAACATAGAGTAATAACGACAAAGTAATAACAAATGATTGACGCAAAAATGAATCTACCCTCGTTTATTAATAAATGAATAAGGTAGGTACAGTTGCTAGCGCCTATAAGAATACTCCCTAGGAAGTTAAGAATTGAAATATAATAATGGTGTTTTTGAATGGTGCTTATTACATTTTTCTGAATTTTTGTCACTATATATACGATAGGGACTTCTTTTTAATAACATAATACTTAGCTGTAAGCCACCAATACAATACGATAGATTTATCGCCTACACAAGCATAACTGCAATGTTAAATAAGAGTTTTGCTTTTTTTTTTGTCAGGCGCTAAAAATATTGATAAACAACACTTTTGTTGATATCTTTGTTGGCGTGATAGTTACAGTATAGTCGTTGTAAAACATTGAGAGAAGCAAACGGGAAGTAATTAATGGCCACCGTGAATTTCAATACTTCTATTTATCAGGGTCGCTATGACTCGGTGACCGGCCGTCCTGACATCAGAATGAAGGGTCACCCTTAAAATGTTTTTTTTCTTCTAGAATACCATGGAAGCAAGTGTTTGAGAATAAGAAGCAAATAGAAGCAATAGGGAAGCATTTATTGGACATAAATTCAACGTTAAATACGCCTAGTGACCGTTCATTCTGACGATGGCTTACAATCTTCAGCAGCTCCAGCTAATTAGGTTTTTATTGAGGTCACATTCAATCCACGGAACCCGACAAATCTCTGGCTGGATAGTTCGATACCAGATCCCTTTTTCTTTTGATCTTTCATCAAAATACTCCTGCCACAGATCTAAACACTTTCTTTTAACCTTACCAAAATAGCCCGAATACAGTGGAGTAATATTCATGGGACTCCATCAACACGCGCTAGTTTGGCGAGCATATCAACCTTTTAATTTTCTTCTACCTGACAATGCGACGGAATCTATTGAAGACATACCGTTTTGGATTTAGACTGAAGCTTTAAGAGTAACGTATCACATAAGTAAGGACCGGATTATATGCAACTGCATATTGCATATGCATTTGCATATTTAGTCCCTTTTCAGCGGTAGTTGCAAGTTTTAGAAAAAAAAAATTAAAATTATGTATATTTGCGCTCGATCTCACTCATCGTTCAGATGTCTCTCATAGTGGGACGGTCATGTGACCTTGGTGTCAAATTGATAACTTCATCAACGGGGCGGGTAAAATTTCACCCGGCACAATAAGTTAAACAAAATTCTGCTCAGTCACCTCAGTAGACGTAGATCTTTCCTCCTCCTTCCTCCGCTTACAAAAATTTGAATGGGCTCAATCGGGACTTTATAATAAAAGAAGTAGTGGACTGTATTAAAATAGGTGTAATACCATAATTTACAATATCAACATATTATAAGAGAAGAAACAATGAAATGCCCGTGGTCAAGCGCGTCTGTGAGCTGAGTGGAGTGAAGGGCATGCAGCGGCCGTCGCGTACCGGGTTCGGTACCCCGACGCCCCGTGCCTTCCCCTCGGTCAATCACGCGCATAATTATGTGATGCGCCGACATATTCCCCGGGTTGAAGGGAAGTCTTCAATCTTCGACTGGAAGGGGGCAGATGCAGTTGAAGGCACGACGAATGGTGCCCCGCTTCGTCTTCAGTTCGGCCACTCTCGTGACCCCGTCGACGCCCGGATAGATCTTCGTGACCCGGCCCAGGGACCAGAGCAGAGGTGGCGTTGTTTTGTCCTTTATCAGGACTAAGGACCCCGGCTTCACTTCACCTCTGGAATGAAACCACTTGGATTTGGCCTGCAGCAGAGAAGTGTACTCATTATGAAACCGTCGCCAGTAATGCTGCCTGATGTGCTGGATTCTCTTCCAGCGATCCAACCGCGTGATGTTGGCTTCAGTCACCTGAGGATGTGGTACTGATAAGAATGGCCGTCCAATTAGGAAGTGGAAGGGAGTGAGTGCCGAAAAATCGTTAGGGTCAGAAGAAAGAGGAGTAAGAGGGCGTGAGTTAAGAACCGCCTCTATGTGAGTGAGACAGGTGGCCATCTCTTCGAAGGTGAAATGAGTAAGATGCAGTAACCGTTTTAAATGATGCTTGCATGATTTTACAGCAGCTTCAGCCAATGAATTAAAATGAGGGCTGTATGCAGGCGTGAAAATAAATTCGATATCTTGCTGCGACATTTCAGATGCAACATTTGATGATTGCAAGAACCTATACATCTCGTTTGATGCGCCTACAAAGTTAGTCCCGTTATCGGACGTGATGCTTCGAGGCTTGCCACGACGCGCCACGAAACGATTTAGAGCAGCCATGTAGGCCTCAGTGGTGAGGTCGGTGACGAGCTCCAAGTGTACGGCTTTCACTGCCGAGCAAACAAAGATGCACATATAGGATTTTGTAAGTTTGCATCCTCGGCCTTTACGATTGGCCACCAATACTGGCCCAGCATAGTCAACATAACTATGTAAAAAAGGAAACTCAAGATTTGTTCTCGAGCTAGGTAATTGGCCCATTATAGGCTGTACGTTCTGAGCCTTATGTCTGAAACATTTAAGACATTTATTCACGACAAATCTAGATAAGTTTCTGCCACCTAGAGGCCAATAAGTTTGTCGTATATGTGACAATAACAACTGTGGACCAACATGTACAAGCTGTAAATGTTGCATTTGAAATATGAGTTTTGTAAGTTTGTGCTTACTGCATAAAACAATAGGATGTTTCACACTAAAACCGTAGGGGGAGTTATCGAGCCTCCCGCCCACGCGAATGAGGTTATGATTGTCAATGAACGGTGTCAGAGGAAGCAATCTACTTTTGCGTGGTAATTTTTGTCCAGACTTTAACAAATTATACTCTTCTGGAAACATTTCAAGCTGTGAATAATGTATAATTATATTTAATGAGTTTTCTAGTTCTGTTGTTGAGAAATTACCATGCAATTTATTTTTTACATTGTAAATAAAGCGTTGTACATATGTAAATATATTTTGAATTTTTGTTAAGCTAGAATACTTTACTAATAAATCATGAATGATTGATGAATTAATAATGGTTATGTCTGAATGATAATTACTTAACGAATGATTGTCACTATCACTACCAATGAAATGAGTCACTACTTCCGGCAGATTATCTTTCCCGTTGTTTGGCATGCTAGGCCACTCATTTTCACTATGCTGTAAAAATGAGGGTCCAGACCACCACAGAGGTGTGTCTATGATAACGTCGGCCCTGAGACCACGGGAAACAAGATCCGCCGGGTTGTCCTTCGACGGTACGTAGCTCCAGGTATGACCACAAGTACTTTCCTGTATCTCGTTGACTCTGTTCCTAACTAAAGGTTTGAGTTGGTTAGAAGGAGTAGAGAGCCAACCCAGGACTATGGTTGAGTCGCACCAGAATCCACATCTATGAATGGGCATGGTAAGCGATTCCTGAACCTTAGTACACAGCCTTGCACCCAACAAAGCTCCACAAAGTTCAAGCCTCGGTATCGTCGTTGGTTTGATGGGCGCTACTCGATTTCTAGAGACTAGAAGTTGTAGTACGCCTATGGATCCACTACTATTACAAGACCGAATGTACACACAAGCGCCATATGCCCTCTCGGACGCATCGGTAAAGACGTGTACTTCATGCGTAATAGAGCCTTCACGCAAAACCCAACGAGGAATTTTTAAGGTGTTTAATGCTGTTATTGTGCCTTCAAATGTAGACCAAAGGTTTTCGACTTCGTGCGACACTTCGTCATCCCAGTCATACTTATCAAGCCATAGACGATGCATGATTATCTTTGCTTCGACGACGCACGGACCTACGAGGCCTAGGGGGTCAAAGATTTGACTGATAACAGAAAGAACATGACGTTTGGTGACTTTAGTAGTGTAGGTGATATTTATAGTGTACGTAAGTGAATCAGAGTCACAAACCCAGTTAAGACCTAAAGTCTTAGATTGAGATAAGCTTGGACCTTGTTCAGAAAAATGTAAAGTATTATGTAACTCGTTGCTATGCGTAATTTCTTTAAGAATTTGAGAATCGTTTGATCGCCATTTACGTAAATTGAATTTTGCAGATGATAGAACCGATTGTACCTCTTTAGGGTTCCGTAGTCAACTAGGAACCCTTATAGTTTCGCCATGTCTGTCTGTCCGTCCATCCGTCCGTCTGTCCGTCCTCGCTTAATCTCTGTGACCGTTAGCACTAGAAAGCTGAAATTTGGTACCAATATGTATATCAATCACGCCGACAAAGTGGTAAAATAAAAATTGGAAAAAAATGTTTTATTAGGGTAGCCCCCCTATATGTAAAGTGGGAAGTGATTTTTTTTTTAATTTCGACCCTGACGTGTGATATATTTTTGGAAAGGTATTTAAAAATGAATATGGGCTTACTAAAATCATTTTTTGATAATGTCAATAATTTCGGAAATAATCGCTCCAAAAGTAAAAAACAATGTGTCCCCCCCCCCTCTAACTTTTGAACCATAAGTTTAGAAAATATGAAAAAAATCTGAAAAGTAGAACTTTATAAGGACTTTCTAGGAAAATTATTTTGAACTTGATAGAAACAACAGTTTTTGTATAAAAAAGACAAAAGTTGTACAAAATCATTTCTGGACTAAGTTTGTAGTATAATCGTATATGCAAGCATTTTTTTTTTAACTTCGTTTACATATTTTATTATCCTGAACGTATCTTTTTTCAAACAAAAAAAGAATGATTAAAATTGGTTCTCGCAATCCAAAATTACCACCGAAAACTTCTGGCACGTCTATGTACTAATTAGTAACCCAATCCCCCGAGAGATGGCGCTGTAGGTACTTATTACTTTGGGTCGGGTATTATCGAATTGTACGTGGGAACACTTATTGTGACGGACGGGAAACTACGGAACCCTACACTGAGCGTGGCCCGACACGCTCTTGGCCGGTTTTTAGAAATGTCAACAGTTTCAGCTATGGTATCCCCTCCACTAAGAAAGTCATCGACGTAGAAGTCACGTCGTATGGCACATTGGACACGATTATCCTCAATGTTATAAGCCAAACTTACTAGACACTTAGTGGCTAAATAGGAAGCAGAAGCGGTACCATAGGTAACCGTATTTAAAGTGTAGGTCCTAAGAGGTTCTGAAGTTTCAAACCTGAAAATTATTTTTTGAAGAGGTCGTTGGACAGGATTTAACTCTATGGCCCTGTACATTTTTTCCACGTCACCTGGGACCACGTACCTATGCTGACGAAAACGTGTTAAAATAGAAAACAGATCGTCTTGAACTACGGGACCGACCATCTGAATGTCGTTAAGTGACACCCCCGAACTGGTAGAAGCCGATGCGTCGAATACTACGCGTAGTTGTGTAGTGGTGCTAGAACTGCGAATGACTCCATGATGCGGAATGTAATATGTATTTATGGAGTTTTCTGGTGAAGGAGTACAGTCTGAGTCTAAAGTCATATGACCTAGGCGCTCATATTCTCTCATGAACTCATTATATTTTTTATGAAATGATGGATCGCGTTTAAATCGCCGTTCAAGGGAAAGAAAACGATTCCTAGCATTCCTAAAAGAATGACCTAATGTACTAGGATCCCCTTTTAAAGGCATAGTGACGACGAATCCCCCACCATTATTACGAACGGTGGTTTGAGCAAAAGACTGTGCCACGGTTTCCCTATATGTAAAACAATCCCCTGTCGTTTTGCATTTACAAGTCGACAATTGTTGGCCCAAAGTTCACGCATGTATAATAAAATAAATAAAATTATTCCGCTGTACAGATATACCTTGTATGAAATTAAAAATAAATTAAGAGAATGGCTCTTATCCCTAACTTACAACGAAACAGAAAATATATTGACTATACAATCATAACTTTATCAAACCTACATTGAAATAAAGCTTATCAAACACTCACACTTCACATACACACCCCCCTACACACAAACTACATTCACACTCATATATACACTCACACTCCTAGATACACAACAACAATCATTCAACATTTGCTGTGTTAACAACCACTGTAACCAAACTAAAAAGTCACGGTTGTATTATATAAATTGAAGCCGCAAAATCTCCGACTCCTAAGATACAGGTCTGCGTACCTAGTTTAGGAGCCCGGAAAGCTGACAAGCATTTTAAACTTGGTAGTACAACCCACTGTCTCTATATGCTATGTACTGTGTTGTTGTTTTTATGTACTAATAAACTTATTATTATTTCCTTTATTTCACTATATACATATAAATTATATTTTTAAATATTAGTATAAAAAATATATAAAAACATTTAAAAATATAAAAAATAGTAGCCCACCGGTATCGGGAACAGGGCTCCAGAGAGAGGAACCTCCTGACAATGCGAGCCGTGTCCAGAAGTACCGCTTTCTGAATCAAGCCCTTGATCCAGCTGCCCAACGAGAGCCTCCTTAGGTGTTGGTCGAGGCTCTTGGCTATCAAACCATTGGCTGTAACGACTATCGGCACAATGATCGCTGAGTCCACATCCCACATGTCGACAACCTCGCGAGCCAAGTCAAGATACTTAATTATTATTATTATTATTATTATTCTCTCATGAACTCATTATATTTTTTATGAAATGATGGATCGCGTTTAAATCGCCGTTCAAGGGAAAGAAAACGATTCCTAGCATTCCTAAAAGAATGACCTAATGTACTAGGATCCCCTTTTAAAGGCATAGTGACGACGAATCCCCCACCATTATTACGAACGGTGGTTTGAGCAAAAGACTGCTCACACATTCTCTCCTCAAGTGAGAGTGAATGTTTTGAAGCGACGTTGTCAAGCTCCCAAAATTGAGTGAGGTCAGGAGTGACATTGGAATGATGGCAAAAATGATCAGCGGAAAAACATGATTGGTGCGAAATACTACCTGAAACTAACCATCCTAACTTAGTCTCGCATAATTTAGGTAGGTTTTTCCCTAAGTCTATCGTTTTGCTACCTAAGACATTCCAGAAAACTTCAGCCCCTACCAGGATATCTACGACCGACGGAACGTTAAAGTTCGGGTCTGCAAGCTTAATACCTGAAGGAATAGGGACGTGATTGATATGCACGAATGAAGACGGTAGAACCTTTGTGATTTCAGGCAAAAAGTGACACTCGATATCTACAGTAAAGGCACAGCATAAAGACTATTGAGAGGTGACAAGACTGTGTACTGGTGGATATGTGATTATTAATACCCGTTACCTTGGTGCTCGTACCGCGTCATAACAAACCCAGCTTCTCTGATAAGCTCTGCGTAACAAAGTTCGCCGTACTGCCGTTGTCCAGCAGTAGGCGCGCAGTGTACTTCTTACCCGTCATGCCAGTCACGTTCACCATAGCTGTGGACAGTAAAACATGCGCAGAAGTAGCAAGCTGCATGGAATTGGCTGAAAGCACAACATTTGAAGAAGGCGAAGCAGAAGGCAGTGCAGAAGGCATGGCAGAAGGCAATGGATCGGAAGCAAGTTTGGGCTCGTTACTTTCCAAATGCAAAAGCGTATTGTGCTTTGTTTTGCAATATTTGCAATGTGAAAATCTACATTTTTTAGAATTATGTCCAAAGCGTAAGCAATTTATACAAACTTTAAATTCAATTGCCTTTTGTATGCGATTTTCAACGGACAAATTTCTAAAAGATTCACATTTAAATAATGTATGTGCTTGGGAGCAAAGTGGACATTTACTGTTTTTGTTATTATTATCCAATTTTTTATTTGTTTGGTTTTGTTTAGAATCAGTTTTATTTATATGACTATTATTTAAGGCGACAATAGTATTGATTTCAGAAGAACTATGATTTGATTCCACTGATTCTAACCATTCCGCTTTCCTGCTTAAAAATGAACAAAATTGTATTAAAGTAGGATCATCTTTATACGTGTTGTTTTTATGCTCTTCCCAGTCACGACTTGTTATTAAATCTAATTTTTTAACCATGAAATAAATAATGATTTCGTCCCAATACTGAGTGGGCCTTTTTAATATAGTTAGTGCCCTTACATTTTTATTAATAGCATCAACAAGGTTTCTGATGGATACACTTGACTCTTTTGTAATGGGTTCGACATCAAATAAAGCTTGAAAATGATTTTTTACAAGTAGTCGGTTGTTATTGTAACGTTCGCACAACAAGTCCCATGCAAGATTATAATGATCGGCTTTAAAATCAATCACACTAATATTATAAAGGCGAAAGTTTGTGAGTGTGTGTGTGTTTATATGTTTGTTACTTCTTCACGCTCAAACCGCTGAACCAATTTAGATGAAATTTGGTATAGAGATAGTTTGAGTCCCGGGAAAGGACATAGGCTACTTTTTATGCCGATATTCCCACGGGATCGAAACTTATGCGGGTGAAACCGCGGGGCGCAGCTAGTATTTTTAATAATTAAAGCCGCATTTCCTTGGAGTGAAGCTCGCAGGTAGTGGAACTTATTAATGTCACTTATGCTAGAATTGTCGTGAATCAATGACCCAAAGGTATCCCTAAACTCAAGCCAGCATTGGTAGCTCCCATCGAAATGAGGCAAATCTATTTTAGGCAAACGAACAAAAGAATTCCTAAATGAAATATGTGCACCTGAGTTAGCGTCTCTGAAGCCCGCCTCCGACGCAGCACCGTTGGCCGAGACACCGAGCAGGCTGCGCGTGAGTGCCACCAAGTTGAAGAAATGGCGGTCAAAGTCTTCACGCTCAACCAACGCAGACTCGTCGTCATCGGAAAGCACTTCGATCTGTAAGGCATCAAAGTCGGTGTGTAAGGTTTCAAATTTATTAAAACGCTCCTTTAAATCTAAACGTTGCAACTCAGGTATTGCGGAAGTACTTTTTACCAAATTTAAATAGTTGCTGTAAATAGTAGGCTTCGATTTAATTGAACTACGTTTCTTTATCAATGTTTTTAAATTATCTGCCATTGTAAAGTTAAATAATAACTGGATGTACTGATGCTAATGAGCTTAATAGATAAAAAACGTGTCATACTTTCTAGCGGTGACATGACTTAATACGAACTTCAGTCTAATGTCTAAAATATGTACGAAAAATGTACGAAATTGTACGCTAAATTAAAAAAAATGTACTTCAAAGACTTCGCAGAAAACAATAATCAACGTGTCACTGCCCAGGAAGTATTCTTTCTAGCGGGCGCTATATATTTCACTAAGTAGTATTTCACTTATAGACTTTGTTATGGCCCAAGAAAAATGTACGAAAAGTGTACGAAACGGTACGCTAAATAAAAAAAATGTACTACAAAGACTTCGCAGAAAACAATAATCAACGTGTCACCGCCAGGAAGTATTCTTTCTAGCGGGCGCTATATATTTCACTAAGTAGTATTTCACTTGTAGACTTTATTATGGGCCAAGAAATATGTACGAAAGTGTATGTTCAATTTCTATGACAGTCTGGGTATATCTATACTCGTAGGTATATTAATTAGTTAATAATTTTTGTGACAAACCAAATTCCACGCAGACGAATGAGCAATAGCTAGTTTTCCATAATTAAAGTAACCATTTATACGAGTAGTACAGACCAATGCGCTACGCTGACTGCTGCTTCAAAGATATACTGCGATACTTCCACTGAATTTATTAATTTTGTCAGACAAAGGACTAGCAGCTTTAGAAGAATCTGCATCGTCTATGATAAAAGATCAGATCTCTCCTTGCAATAATGATTCATGCAATGGTAATACTGTACTAAGATATGAAATTTCTGATCATACACTCTTTTTTGAACTAGATGAAACCATTTACATAAAAAATATACCAAATCAAATAACACTACAGAATAAGTCATACAAACTAATATCCGTAATTGAGTACATACCTGGTGGAGATGGACATTACCGGGCGCACTGCAAACTGAACGACATGTGGGAACTATTTGACGATATGGCCAAAAAAGTAACTAGATCAACATCCAAGGCAATTACGTGTCATTTATTGATGTACATAGGAAGATGATTAAAAGTAAATAATTATTTATAATCGAATGTTTTATTAACTAATTAATATACCTACGAGTATAGATATACCCAGACTGTCATAGAAATTGAACACTTTTCGTACATATTTCTTGGCCCATAATAAAGTCTACAAGTGAAATACTACTTAGTGAAATATATAGCGCCCGCTAGAAAGAATACTTCCTGGCGGTGACACGTTGATTATTGTTTTCTGCGAAGTCTTTGTAGTACATTTTTTTTTATTTAGCGTACCATTTCGTACACTTTTCGTTCATTTTTCTTGGCCCATAACAAAGTCTACAAGTGAAATACTACTTAGTGATATATAGCGCCCGCTAGAAAGAATACTTCCTGGCGGTGACACGTTGATTATTGTTTTCTGCGAAGTCTTTGTAGTACATTTTTTTTATTTAGCGTACCATTTCGTACATTTTTCTTGGCCCATAACAAAGTCTATAAGTGAAATACTACTTAGTGAAATATATAGGTAGCGCCCGCTAGAAAGAATACTTCCTGGCGGTGACACGTTGATTATTGTTTTCTGCGAAGTCTTTGAAGTACATATTTTTAATTTAGCGTACAATTTCGTACATTTTTCGTACATATTTTAGACATTAGACTGAAGTTCGTATTAAGTCATGTCACCGCTAGAAAGTATGACACTAAAAAACTGCAAAACAGCTGTGCGTTAATGATTGGGATCGTGAATCAGTGTCAAGGTCAATGCGGTCAACACGTATTAACAAAGTATGAATTTGCTAATGACCAAGCGTTTCGATACAAAATATGCCTTTATGCGTTTACGTGCCGATGCAAACACTATGAAAGCACTAATATTGAAGCACACTGTATGAAAACTGAAAGATAGGAAGATGAACAACGTTTTTCGGCAAGAAAAAGTAAGCAGAAAAATAACTAATTGGAACGGACTCACTCAAATACAGTAATATACTCCTAAAGAATGACATCAGCTCCCACGATGGCGATGCAGGCTGCCTCGGGAACGACTTCCTTGTTCTTTTCTTCGTGGTCGTACCGCGTGGTGCTCGCGAGCGGTCAAAGTCCGCAAAGGTGAACACGACGACCGGCGATATGTTGACGGCGTTAATTACGGCAATACCAGTAATTATTTTTGCGCAATCGAAGGACCATTGAATGGGCTCAATCGGAACTTTATAATAAAATAAAAGAAGTAGTGGACTGTATCAAAATAGGTGTAATACCATAATTTACATTAATCAACATATTATTATAAAGAGAAGAAACAATGAAATGCCCGTGGACGAGCGCGTCAGTGAGCCGAGTGGAGTGAAGGGCACGCAGCGGCCGTCGCGTACCGGGTTCGGTACCCCGACGCCCCGCGCCGTCCCCTCGGTCAATCACGCGCATATGTGATGCGCCGACAGTACCACTTTTAACCTCGCCTTTGCACGATTAGAAGGTAGTAAATAGTACCTTCAATATTTTTCTTTGTGTTTACCTGCTTTAAGTATTACGAGAATAAATACATACAAGACACATTTTATATTAGCTAGATATTTTTGTGCTATTCTTATTAAAAAAAAACGCCTTTATTAATGCTACTACAATTAAAATTTGTACTTTGTACCTACTTATTTCTTTATTTTTTTGGCTAGTTAAAATAAACTTTATCGTAAGAAATGTTGCACGATTAGAAGGTAGTAAATAGGTATTAAATAAGTATCCTTCGAAGATCGAAAATAAACCGACTGTTTACCAGTTGCACTAAACAATTGAATCGTCAATTTGGAGGGACCAACTTAATGTGCGTGTGTTGTGAGGGCCACTTTGTTAAAACTCCTTAAAAATGTGCTTAGGATTTAGTGAACATTCCCAAAGAATTGTGAAAGTTGGAATCAGATTTTGTGAAAATCAAATAACCGAGTTATGGACTCAAGTTGGGCCCTCAGTTCTTACATAGAGGATTGAGGGCCCACCTGAACCTGATTAACTATGGACACTACAGAAAAAGTCTTTATGCCAAAATCTAAGCTAATGCCAAACAAAATTTGTGAAAATAAGATATTATCGCAAAACACTGTCCTTCTTTGTATATCTTCGTACAAAACGGGCCCTCAATTCCCATACACGTAAAAGTTTATTACGCAAATAAAATTAAATCATTAACTTACAGCTACTGTTTCAAATCCTATATGCTACTAAATAAATTGTGAAAATTTGTGAAAGCATGAACAGGTCACCACTTTTAGTTGTTTGAAAGTTTATGATCTTGATAAAATTCGGGCCCTCAGTCCTCCATTTCTTTGAGTTGTATCTACTTTATACAATTTCAACTCCCCCATGAGCCATGTATGTGGCACCGAGTCATAGGCCTTCTTATAATCTATCCAACATGTCGACAGATCCTTTCGGAAGCGACGAACCTGTTGGCTAATGGCCATATCAATGAGGAGTAGCTCCTTAGTACCGCGGGATCCATTCCTACATCCATTCTGAGAGGTAGACATGATGGCGTTGGTGTCTATATGTTTTTTAATTTTAGCTCTCAAAATGGATGTATGAACTTTATAAACGACGAATTAAGAATTATAGGCCGATCACGTGTTTACCGACGGGTAAACACGTGATCGGCCTATAATTCTTAGGTTCCGCGGTGCTACCTGATTTATGGAGCAGGTGGGTAATTCATGTATATCAGAACGTTCGGCCAGTCGAGATAGGGAGCTGGCTGCTACTCCAGTTTTTAGTGACGATTATGTGACGCATTAAGATGCCAGTCAAAGAATTTGTGACGGAACAGTTCGAAAGTTAGAAGCATTTATTTATGGCCGAACGACCTGATATCAGGTCGTTCGGCCAACCTGAATCTCCATAACTGAGGACCTTAGAGAAACTGTTACTGAATAAAGATTTAGTGACGATTTGGTGACAAACAACCAATGCTTTACTTTTACTCGTAATGCCACCGGTTAAAAGTAAAATTAATTTTGCTTCCTGGAACATCAGGCCGTTCGGCCAACGTAATCTCCATAACTGAGGACCTGAGTGAAACCGTTAATGAATAAAGATTTAGTGACGAGACTGAAACGAATTTTTATTGCTTTATTTTTTTTTGTGACGGCCCCTTTAAATAGTAAATTGAAAATAATATATCGTTTAATAATAATATATCGTTTATTTATAAAAGAGGATACATTTGCACTGAAAAGCTTAACAATTAAATTAAAATTTAACATATATAACCTCAAAACATTGGGATTATCGATTCCTCCACAACGAAGAAGCCCAGAGAAACCGTTAATGAATAAAGATTTAGTGACGGCACTGAAACGAACTTTTAGTGTTTTATTTTTTTTTGTGACGGCCCCTTTATATAGTAAATTGAAAATTTAACATATATAACCTCAAAACATTGGGATTATCGATTCCTCCACAACGAAGAAGCCCAGAGAAACCGTTAATCAATAAAGATTTAGTGACTGCACTGAAACGAACTTTTAGTGTTTTATTTTTTTTTGTGACGGCCCCTTTATATAGTAAATTTAAAATTTAACATATATAACCTCAAAACATTGGGATTATCGATTCCTCCACAACGAAGAAGCCCAGAGAAACCGTTAATCAATAAAGATTTAGTGACGGCACTGAAACGAACTTTTAGTGTTTTATTTTTTTTTGTGACGGCCCCTTTATATAGTAAATTGAAAATTTAACATATATAACCTCAAAACATTGGGATTATCGATTCCTCCACAACGAAGAAGCCCAGAGAAACCGTTAATCAATAAAGATTTAGTGACTGCACTGAAACGAACTTTTAGTGTTTTATTTTTTTTTGTGACGGCCCTTTTATATAGTAAATTGAAAATTTAACATATACAGGGTGTCCCAAAACTCAACGTCAAGCCGAAACGGGGTGACAGGATTGATCATAACCATCACGAGAAAAATCTGAAAAAAAATCTATCCCATGCAGTTTAAAAATTATGGGCATTTTAAGAAAAACCTAGAAATTTGATCAAACTGTACCATTTTTCGGTTATTGTGGTTATTCTTTTTTATTTTTGTTCATTTGAACTTTGGAAACGTAATCCTAAATAACATTTCTAGAATCCCAATAAAAAATAATGACACAATTGCCTCAAGTTTCCGAGAATTGAGACTATTTGTTAAACTACGAATTTAAAATTTTCAAGATTCGTCGACTTTGACAGGCCCTCCTATAAAAAAAATGTACTAGAGTGCCTTGGCAAGTGGCATTAAAAGTTGGCGCATTTAATCAGAATTCTAAAATGGTACAATACTTGTTAGTTCCATACAATAGAAAAGAGTAAAAAAATTAAAACCTCAAGTAACCCGATTTTTGCTATCTCATTTTACTCAGTTAAAATGTTTTTAATTCACACAAGCTCTAGGTAGGTTCTTAATTTTAAGACAAAATGATGAGAGAGATGGATAATGGGTATGTTCGCCATGAGTGAGCGAGACAGATAGTGACGCCACTTTTACCAAAGTGAAAAAAAGTTAGTAAAATTAGTAAAATAATTAGGTTTGTTGGAATAAAAGTCTGATGATAGAGAAATAACGTTTTTTATTACAATAAATGTTCAAATTGTTTACCATCAGCCTCAATACAAGCCCTACATCTTCTTAAAAAAGATCTACTTATTAGTCGGGCATATCTTCGAGAGTTGATCGCCTCAGCTGCTTGAGAAATGCGTTCACGCAGGTCGGCTACGTTCTCAATGGGCTTTGAGTAAACTTTTTCTTTGAGAACTCCCCAATAGAAAAAATCCAGGGGATTTAAATCTGGTGAACGGGCGGGCCACGAGATAGTGCCCGAACGTCCAATCCACCTTCCCGGATATTCCTGGTCAAGGAAATCTCTTACTTGCACTGCGAAATGCGCTGGGCAGCCATCTTGTTGAAACCACATGTCGCGAAGATCTGCTAGTGGTACGTCCTCTAACAGGGTTGGTAAATCTTCTCTTAAAAAATGTAGGTAATTAGTTCCATTCAAGTTCTCAGGCAGTTCAATAGGCCCAATAATTTTACCGTTTAAAATTCCGGTCCACAGGTTTACTTTAAAACGATACTGGGATCTATCTTCTCGCATTAAATGTGGATTCTCCACATGCCACTCGTGATAATTGTGCAAGTTCATGTAACCATCTTTTTTCAATGTCGATTCATCTGACCAGAGAATTTTTTGGATGAATTGGGGATTCTCATTATGCCTCTGTAGCATTGTTCTACAAAAAGAAATCCTTTCCTGATAATCTCGAGGTAGAAGACTTTGAACTCGTTGTACGTGAAACGGATGCATTTCGGCTCTTTGTAAAATACGATGAGCAGTGCTTTTCGGTATTCCCGTTCTTTCTTCAATTCCACGTACGGAAATACTTCGGTCACGTGCGACCTCTTGCAATACTTCTTCCTGGAAAGGAAACACAGGTCTACCTCCAGCCTGTATTTGATTCGGGAAATGGCCGCCCTCTGTGAGTGAACGGTGCACATTAACAAACACGCGGTGATCCGGGTAGCGCTCTAAATTTGGATATCTTTCACGATAAAGTCTAGCGGCAGCACTTGCGTTGCATCTGCATTCCCCATAAATGAGGTGCATGTTCGCATATTCTTGTGAAGTGTAGCGCGTAGGCATGGTAGATAAAAAGGATGCCAACACAAAAGTCCAGAGAGAAGCCAAAGTTGCCGGTATGTTATCAACAAGTCCAATTCACAAAGATTCAAGTCCAAAAAGAGAAGCCAAAGTTGTCAGTACTAAATCAACACAAGCGAATACGAACGTGCGCAGTAGACGAATGAGCGAAACGTACTAACTGGTTGGTGTCGGACTGGTAGCGTAGCCATTTGCTTGGCTGAAACTAGTGCGAATGAAACAGATAGATGCCATAGCATCTATCTGTTTCATTCGCACTCGTTTAAACGACGCATCTCCGTCTCAATGCGTGGCGTCACTATCTGTCTCGCTCACTCATGGCAAACATACCCATTATCCATCTCTCTCATCATTTTGCCTTAAAATTAAGAACCTACCTAGAGCTTGTGCGAATTAAAAACATTTTAACTGAGTAAAATCTGATAGCAAAAATCGGGTTACTTGAGGTTTTAATTTTTTTACTCTTTTCTATTGTATGGAACTAACAAGTATTGTACCATTTTAGAATTCTGATTAAATGCGCCAACTTTTAATGCTACTTGCCAAGGCACTCTAGTACATTTTTTTTATAGGAGGGCCTGTCAAAGTCGACGAATCTTGAAAATTTTAAATTCGTAGTTTAACAAATAGTCTCAATTCTCGGGAACTTAAGGCAATTGTGTCATTATTTTTTATTGGGATTCTAGAAATGTTATTTAGGATTACGTTTCAAAAGTTCAAATGAACAAAAATAAAAAATAATAACCACAATAACCGAAAAATGGTACAGTTTGATCAAATTTCTAGGTTTTTCTTAAAATGCCCATAATTTTCAAACTGCATGGGATAGATTTTTTTTCAGATTTTTCTCGTGATGGTTATGATCAATCCTGTCACCCCGTTTCGGCTTGACGTTGAGTTTTGGGACACCCTGTATAACCTCAAAACATTGGGATTATCGATTCCTCCAAAACGAATAAGCCTAGAAGACTCGTAAAACCCCTGATGTGTTATAGGTTTTCAATGCAATGGTGTCAGTATTTTTGTTGATTCACTATTCCGCACTATGGCGGATGGCGACTGAAGTAGGGTGACCATGTATTCCAACGAAACAAATATTTATCGAGTCGGTAGGTACCTATTTATCTACTGAATGAAGCAAAACACATCGAAATAGTTGAAATACGGTGACGATGTAGGTATTGCAACAAAATAAATAGATACGCGGACGGAGGAATATCAGAAGTGCAAATAACTAATATTTTATATAATATGCATTAGAAACGACCGGTCATTGATTTGTGCCGAATATGCGAAAAAGAAATTCGTAAGAATTTGAACGATAAAAATCAACTCAGTTCAAAAATAACCAATCAATTTATCGTTTCAAATTCACTGAAACATTTTGTAGGAAAATAACTTTTTCCTAATATTGCACATCATGCTTATGATAACGGGTTAATTAACCATACTTTAGAATTAGCGAATGTGATTATGGACAAGCACCTACACAAATGTCCGTTTATCCTTTTTAACCAAAAAAGTAGATCCGGAGAAATGTGTTCGACATGTATATAATAAACTGGTACATTTCAAAAATCAATAATATCGTCTAGTTGTCATCATTCAGACATATAAAACTATGAACTAGACTATGGCTATGAAGCCACATCCGCATGTTTTCCTATCTAAGATATCAAACACATCATCGAGTTTGTTTAATCATTTAGCTAGGCAATACCGAACTCAAATAGTTCTAAAAGAACAAAAAACTGACGTGTAAAAGTGTTATTAATAACAAAATAATAAAAGTATATTTGATTGATTGTATTATTTTATTATTTATATTCTACCCTTTCCTACTTTTTGACACGTATGTATTTATTGAAAGCTCGTATTAAAGTACGGGGCTCAAGTAATGTATCCCGAATTGCTAAATGCAGAATGATAGGAAAGCAATATAATATAATATTATTAAGTAATCAGAAAAAATGTTTGATTATAAAAATAAATACAATCGTTCTTTTTCTATAGCACTAAAATTGTTTTGTAATTACTGGCTACCTATGTACTTTCGCAGTCTCTAATCATATTGCGTATTTTTTGTACAAGAAAATAAATCAGAATTTTTTAATCATTCATTCATGCACTGAAATACGTGTACCACTCCTTGCTTGTGCCACATCACTAGCACTCTGTGTTTGTTGTCATACGCACAAATTTGACAATGTGTGTGTGTTTTGTTATTGTGTGTCTATTATTTTTTCGTGTGCGTTTGTAGCAATAGGAAGCATCTACCTGTGTGTAATTTTCAAATTGAAGTAGTGTGCTGTATGTGTTTTCCTCGCCTCCCGCAGAAAGTGGCAGAAAAAGTTGTTCGGTGATTCGCGAAGCCAACATTAAACGATGGCAAGAGGTCGAAAAGCTAAAGTTGACCTGAGTAGGCAGAAAAAAATATTTACCAAGTTTAAAAAAGACATACTGCATTCAAAGTTAAAATTTAACAAAAATCTATACCAAAACATTTCCAAAGAATTTACGTATGTTATATCCCCGCGAGCGGCTCATTTGTGTGTGAAACGAAATTATAAGTTATTTTTTGATAGTGAACCCGAAAGTGACACTAATTCCTCGTCTGAAGACGTACATCTAAAGTTGACGTCAGACAATTTTGAAACAAAATCTCCACCAACAGAAAGAGAATCTGATATTGAAGCTTCAGACAGTGTTAAAAAGGAAATAAATTTTTCATTTGATGTAGATCTTTACGACAAAAAGAAAATAGAACCAGTGTACACGACATGTAGAGATAAATATTCATTTAGAAGAAGATTACTTTTGCCAAAATATAAGTGGTCCGATCTCTTGCGAAAACAGTTTTGGCTATGTACAAAAATTTTATGTACTCTCAAATTTACCTATAGATTTCGAAGATCAGAAAATAATGTTATTTTTTATGGTAAATGTAGTCAATGCAATGCAGAAGTGACCATGACAAGTTCTGATCTCTCAAACAAAATTATATCTTTTAAATGTAAAATTATGAATTTTGACAGTAATTTTAAACATAATCCAAATAAAAAAGCAAGGATGACCCCACACACTAGAAGGAAAATTGCAAAATCTCTAATGAACGCATCTGTAACAGAAACTCGTAATAAAATTGCAGTAACACTATTTAAAGATGAAGATGATTATCCACCTATTTTGCCAACATCTGCAGCCTTAACTCAAATTAAATATGAACAGCAGATGTCCACATATTTCGATAAAGACCCATTAATTTCACTTTTAAAAATGTGCAAGTCATTAGAGTACCAAAATGTTATAAGATATTTACTACTACATCCCTATTTTTGTTTGCATTATTGGACCCAACAGCAAATTGAGTACTATAGACTATGCTCAGAAAAATTTGAAAACATTAAAATTACTTTAGATGCAACAGGTTCAATTTTTAAAAAACTGACAGTTCGTAAGCCCTACCAAATGAAGCAGTTATTTTTATATGTATGCTTAATTACTGATACTACTGGATTTAAATCTGTACCGATATTTCAGATGATTACTGAATCTCACACTAATGCTACTATTTTAAAATGGATACAAAATTGGACATCCTTGCGTCTTGTTCAACCGTCTGAAGTGATAGTGGATGACTCATCAGCATTAATATCTGCTATAGTATCAGCATTTACCAAATTTAACAGTACAAAAGAGTACCTACAAATAAGTTATGCTATATTACAAGGACTCGCGGAGATCGATGATTTACCAGGAACTTATATAAGGCTAGATACAAGCCATTTCATAAAGACATTACATCACCTAATGTGTTTCAAAAATGTTCAAGACCATGTAAAGTACTTCTATATTCGATGTCTTGCTTTTATTAAGTCGAGTGATAATTTTGAGATCATAAAAAAATGTATAAGAGGTGTTGTACAACTGGCCCTCAATAAACAAATTGATTATCTTAGAACAAACCAAGACATAAATGATTTAATAAAAGAAGTAATAATTCCTAGTGAATCCTTAAATGAAGAATGGCTCACAAACGACGTGAACGATGATGATTTCGATAAGTTAGAAACTAAATATTTTAAATGGTTTGACGAAATAGTAGATAGTGAGAAAAATTGTGATGCTACAATTGACTCCTCTAATGAAAATGTATTCTTTTTGCCAACTTTTGTAACCACATTGAGACGACTTTTATTGAAATTACCTTTGTGGTCAAATGTAATGATTAATTTTTACCATGCTCAGAATTTTTCGCCATCATCTTCCGGGGCGGAGAGTTATTTTAAAACCTTAAAACATTTAATTTTTAAGACGAAAGTTGAAAAACATAGAATTGATGCTTTTTTACAAAGACACACTAATTATTTGCATGGTGAACTAAAACTTGCAAAATCAGATTTAGTTTCTAATGTTAAGAACAAGAATAAGAAAATCAAACGTAAGAGACAAGCCAAGGCAAATTCAACAGTAAAACGAAAAAAAACGTATAGACCGTTTTACGAAGATTCAATTTTTTCTGACAATCCAACGTTCGTAGAAAATTGGCAAGGGCAAGCAAGACAAGAAACGAAATTCAGTTTAAAACCTAAAATACTTTTAATGCAGAATGGCTTTGTAGATAGTTTTTCAAACATAAACATAATAAACACTTGTGCTTTAGATTCTGCTATCTTCTTACTGGCCTATGGCTGTAGTATATATCCATATTTACTTAAAGTATTAGGCGAGAAAAATTTAATTGCAAAATATGTGAATATGTTGATAGTTCACAATAAAAAGGAAGCAGAGCAACTTAGAGTTGAATTGTGTAAAATTTATTTTTCATCTAATAAGACATTGAAGAAAGAAGTGTTTGACTGCCAATGTAACGTAAGCTATATATTTGAAAGAATATTTTTAAACGTTTTCACTAGTGGCCGCTTTATAAAATCATGTTCACAAAATTGCTCAAACAATATTACAAGATGTGTTCCTTTGTTACCTTGTAATGTCGACATCATTTCTATGTTTGGTATTAGTGGTCTAGAGGACGCCATTGAAATTAATGGCAATACTTCAAACTGCCCTGTTGAATCTTGTCATGGAATAGTAACCTGCACGTACTTAGTTGACTCTATAATTACGTTTGGTTTAGATTGCAACAATGTACACAGTTTATCAGAAATGCCTCCTACGATTTTAGTTAAGAACAAAGTTTTTCATATACTGGGTGTAATTGAATACATTTCGTCTGTGCTAGGCACACTCGGCCACTACAAATGTCATGTTTACGACAAAAATAAATGGGTATGTTATGATGATGGGAAGTGTGAACTACATCAAAGCTCTGTTGACATAAAAATTACAATGCATACTATAACATATGTAACATTAGAAAGTGACAGCAATTACTAAAATAATTTAGGTACAGACGCCAGCACATCAACCTACTACAATCTGTCAAATTTATTTAATAGATTTTCAACTTTATCACTGAAGCATAAGGTTCAAAGTTGATTGGGAAAATGTGACAGTTAGGTGTAGGTTGATGTGCTGGCGTCTGTACTTAATCTAGTAGAAACTCATGACAAGAGACTGATTTGTATATAGGTAAGTACTTACCTACTATTGTTAAGTTTTGTACAGTTGTTAAGTTTTTTACTTCTAAGTAGATGGACACTTTTAAAGAGATGATAGTACCTACCTACTTGTTACACCACCAATTTTAAACTACTACCTACCTAACTTATTTTAAGTCAATTTAATTTTTAAGCAGTTTTTGATGATAAGAATTAAGCGCTTTTAAAGTGTTAAGAAATATATACTCTGATTGATTTTTTTAAGTATTTTTCAGCGCTATTTAAAAGGTTAATGGACCTTTTAAATAGCGCTGAAAAATACTATATTAATTTCCTTAAACCGTTCCTTTAGAGAATCGCGCCTGCGGATATATATGGCTCTTTTCTGCAGAATAAAAATAGAATCGGTGTAGTTATCTTACTGTGATTTATCTATAGAACTGTTATTTAATTGTAAAATGATTGTCGGGCCACCACCGAAAGAAATCCGATTTGACAAGTTTCAAGTCAATCACCTAGCAGTAAACACAAGAAGCTGTCAAATTTCTCTCGTGGTGAACCAATTTAACTGTAATTCTAAAAAGTACAAATTATTATGTACTTAACAACCTACCGCTATTTTCGGATGATTGATTACAAATAAAGCATTTTTTAATTTGTGTACCTATTTATTTAAGTATTCTTGTACTTAGTCAAATTTCCCAATCTCCAATGTCAGTCACCTTTCCACTTTCGTTTGCTTTTAGCCAAAATAGACTCAAGTAATATAACAAAACCTCACAAGTGGACACTGGTATGCAGGCATCAGCTCAACGTTGCTTGTACTTATATAATTTAATATTACGACGTGTGTTGCTTCATTATTTAGGTAGGGTAGGTAATTAAGTACTTGATAAATACTTGTTTCGTTGGAATGCATGGTCACCCTATTTCAGTCGCCATCCGCCATATTGCGGAATAGTGAATCAACAAAAATACTTGACACCATTGCACTGAAAACCTATAACACATCAGGGGTTTTACGAGTCTTCTAGGCTTATTCGTTTTGGAGGAATCGATAATCCCAATGTTTTGAGGTTATATATGTTAAATTTTCAATTTACTATATAAAGGGGCCGTCACAAAAAAAAAAAAAACACTAAAAGTTCGTTTCAGTGCAGTCACTAAATCTTTATTGATTAACGGTTTCTCTGGGCTTCTTCGTTGTGGAGGAATCGATAATCCCAATGTTTTGAGGTTATATATGTTAAATTTTCAATTTACTATATAAAGGGGCCGTCACAAAAAAAAATAAAACACTAAAAGTTCGTTTCAGTGCAGTCACTAAATCTTTATTGATTAACGGTTTCTCTGGGCTTCTTCGTTGTGGAGGAATCGATAATCCCAATGTTTTGAGGTTATATATGTTAAATTTTCAATTTACTATATAAAGGGGCCGTCACAAAAAAAAATAAAACACTAAAAGTTCGTTTCAGTGCCGTCACTAAATCTTTATTCATTAACGGTTTCTCTGGGCTTCTTCGTTGTGGAGGAATCGATAATCCCAATGTTTTGAGGTTATATATGTTAAATTTTCAATTTACTATTTAAAGGGGCCGTCACAAAAAAAAATAAAGCAATAAAAATTCGTTTCAGTCTCGTCACTAAATCTTTATTCATTAACGGTTTCTCTCAGGTCCTCAGTTATGGAGATTACGTTGGCCGAACGGCCTGATGTTCCAGGAAGCAAAATTCATTTTACTTTTAACCGGTGGCATTACGAGTAAAAGTAAAGCATTGGTTGTTTGTCACCAAATCGTCACTAAATCTTTATTCAGTAACAGTTTCTCTAAGGTCCTCAGTTATGGAGATTCAGGTTGGCCGAACGACCTGATATCAGGTCGTTCGGCCATAAATAAATGCTTCTAACTTTCGAACTGTTCCGTCACAAATTCTTTGACTGGCATCTTTAAGCGTCACATAATCGTCACTAAAAACTGGAGTAGCAGCCAGCTCCCTATCTCGACTGGCCGAACGTTCTGATATACATGGTAATTCCTGTCGTTAGGAACTGGGGTACCGAACCAGATTCCAAAGCAATCTGGAACTGAGATGCCAAGCGAGCGTGCGACCTTGAAAACCATTTTATCCAAAAGTTCTGCAGCCCGTCCGGCACTGGAGACTTCCAGTTAGGCAGTGGACGGACTGCACGAGCTACATCTTGGGGGCAGATGGTTATTCTTATTATTAGTTGCATAAATAACTATTAACTAATTTCCCTATAAGTATTATTTCGTTTCGCAAGAGTTCAAAAAACGGGCCCTCAATCCAGATGCACATATACTATACCTAGGATCTTGACGGTAACAATAATTGATATGTGCGAGGGTATTAAATACTTTTTTATCAAAAAAAAAAAAAAAGATTTAAATAAGTTATTATATTAGCAGAAAAACCAAAAGCATGTCCTGTACAGCATAACACAAATTAAATTGTTATTATATTAGCAGAAAAACCAAAAGCATGTCCTGTACAGCATAACACAAATTAAATTAAGTCTTTGCTGCCCGGCTCCTTTTCCTTGTCTTCGGCAGCTTTCGCAGTAGTAGTACCAGCAGGCTTTCCAATATTTGTTGCAGGCAGCACTGCCGCGAAGCCGGCAGAAGTCCACAAATTTGGAGCATAAAAGATTAAAGCAATATATAAAATTATGGAGCACATTATGACGGTCGGTATGGAATATTTTACCTGTAAGATAAAGAAATTACACTATTATTACCTAGGTTGTTTGTGTGATACTTCCTGGCCGCGCCACAGTGGAAAATTAAAGTTACACGTTTCTAGATAAATTGTACCCTTTATGTACTTTAGGGTACATGTAGAGAAAAAAATTGTACTTACCTCAAAGAATAATTAAATATAACGAAGTTTTGGTGGCGCGGCTGGAAAGTATACTTCCTGGCCGCGCCACCACGGTTTTTATAAACTATTAGGCGTACCCGGACATACTGTACACTAAAGAATTGTACCAAAATTGTTCTTTTCCGTACGCTATAAAGGGATTCGAAAATTTTATTACTTTAGAAATTATAACCTTGTGTTGGTGGCACGGCCAGGAAGTATACTTCCCAGCCGCGCCACCAAGTTTTATAAGGCGTACCCGGATATAGTATGCGCTAAAGATTTTTACCAAAATTTTCTGTTTCGTACGCTATAAAGAGATTCGAAAATTTTAGTACTTTAGAAATTATAACCTTGTGTTGGTGGCCCGGCCAGGAAGTATACTTCCCAGCCGCGCCACCAAGTTTTATCAGGCGTACCCTGACATAGTATACACTAAAGAATTGTACGCATTATGTACTACCCAAAAACATAATAATATTACGGAAGGCTGTAATATATTAAGAGAAAACATCAAAACAAGCTTAAGCGCATAAGCAGACTTGCAGATCTTTGTACCTACTAGATGTGGCCTCCAAATTAGAAGTAGGTACCCCTCTTTTTTTATGGATGGGAAATCATCAAATGACTCCTCCCGCTCTGGGTGGAGTGGAAGGGAGTGTCAGACTCTTACTGACTAAAACCCATCCGTGTTCCCTCCTTAGCCCTTTATGTTCCGGGGTAGCGGTAACCCTTTCGGACAATCCCGCACCCCCGGCAGGCTTCGTCCCTGCGGCCCTGGCAGGCCCCTTCCTTTTTGCCGACTTCTCTCTCTGACGGCGCGCGTGGAACACGTACGCGCCGTCCTGCACGGGCCTGGTCCTGATCGGACGGTGAGCTACCCATTACTCTCCAGTCTCCGTCCACAGGCCCGCGCCTGCGGTGGCCCGGAGCGTCTCCCGCGGTGGCTGGGACGTGAGGCTCTCTCCCTCAGCCATCCCGCCACCTCCTTCGCTAGCATGACTGCTTCGCAGAAGGAGGTGACTGCATCCCACTCCCTCTCGCCCAGGACCATGGCTTGAACCAGGGCTGGACGCGAGAGGTCGCCGCCGCTGCCGATCGCCTCTACGATGGCACGGCGGTGCTCCGCCCAAGCGGAGCAGACCTCCACCGTATGCTCCACCGTGTCCTCTGGGCGATCCTCGCAATGCAATGGTGACACCCGGGCGTTACCTCCCGCCTGATTATGTGCAGGAACCTCCCGAAACATCCGTGTCCGGTGAGGACCTGCGTCAGGCGATAGGTGAGGACGCCGTGACGCCTCTCTAGCCACTCCTCAAAGAGGGGTCTTATCGCCACTGTCGTGGCGTGTCCTGCGCTGGGTTAGAAGTAGGTACTGGAATTATCTCAGTGGGATGGTTGTATAACTTGCATAGAAGGGCGAGAAATAAGCAACACAATACGAATCGATATGCATAACAAAAGAAATTGACCTTCAGGAAGAAGATAAGAACTTGGTAGGTACTTAGGTATTTAGGACGGTCAGCAACGCAAATCGTTAACATTGTTACTTTTACGTGTCAATAATTGTGATTTCAAAACTGAAATGTTGATCTACTATTGTTGTTGATTGTTGTCGTTAATTATACCTACCTACAGTACCTACATAATGTAATTTAAACAAGTTTGGGTACTCAACTAACCTATGATAAAAATATTGTGGCGCTAGCTATAGGAGTAAGTCTGAACCTGTTTTACTAATAGCCTGCGCAGACGACGGATTTTAGTCCGCGGACTTTTTTGTCCGCGGCGATAGAACTTGGAAATCTCAATAACGAACACGAAGGACAAGTAGACTGCTGGGATTTTCATACATTCTATCTTGTACAGGCCTTGTAAGTTAGTTGAAATTTTTACACTGTAGCTGTGACCAAATTATGATTTTTTTTTAATCTAGGTCCAAATGTTTGAACACTAGAACTTTTTTTTACTTGTGATCCCTCAGGATTACCTGATTATTTTTGTATTTTAAATCATAATGCTTCTGTATCCGGGTACGCCTAATAAAAGTTTGGTGGCGCGGCTGGGAAGTATACTTCCTGGCCGCGCCACTAACACAAGGCTATAATTTGTAAAGTAATTAAATTTTCGAATCTCTTTATAGCGTACGGAAAAGAACAATTTTGGTACAAATCTTTAGTGTACACCATGTCCGGGTACGCCTAATAGTTTACAAAAACCGTGGTGGCGCGGCCAGGAAGTATACTTCCCAGCCGCGCTACCAAAACTTCGTTATATTTCATTATTCTTTGAGGTACAATTTTTTTCACTACATGTACCCTAAAGTACATAAAGGGTACAATTTATCTAGAAACGTGTTACTTTTCACTGTGGCGCGGCCAGGAAGTATCACACACAAGGAAGTAGTACTTGAAAAGGCTTCGTTACAAAGATATCGTAATTTCATTTAGTGAAATTTAATTGAGCTATGCAGTAAGAAAGGGTCTTAACTCAGTTTTGACAATTTTCAGCCCGTCAAACCTTATAAATGAAAATACGTCATCGTTGCCAATTCGGATAAAGAGGCATGCATATCGGGTGATTTACGTCAATGTATTTAGTTTGTACGAAAATTAACAAAAAATAAAAAATAAGAATTCGTTAATGTGTCCATAATGAAAAATGCTTATTTCCATGGTCTGAACTTCTGGTCGAATTTTATGTATATCGTCCGGAACACGGTGTATACGTTTTTTGCGGCATAAACGGCCGTATCTTTTTTTTTTTTTATCACAGCTTCAAGGGACCGCAGACCTGAGTATGGTTTAAATTTCAACTCGATGCCTCCACGCGTTCTCGAGATAAAGATTTTATATCTTTCGATTTAGATAAACGACACACCTAAAGCACCGATTAGCGAAATACTTCGAACGATCAAAGTCAAAACAAAATTTCTACAAATTAGTTGGGGCTATTGAATTTATTCCCTGACCAAGCGCCAGTGATCTCGGCCATTACAGATGTCTCTACTTATTTAATGAGAGCATACGTTCTTACGACGACTTACGCTTTAAGTCCTCTAAACGAACAAATTTTTATACATAGGTACACTTTGCTACTGTCTCATTAGTAGTAATGTTTGATTTAAAAAGTTCAGAGTTATATTGTCAGTGCAGGGTAAAATGTTCCTCTGTTCGCAGGAGTCCAACTTTCTCAGGAGTCTCTTTGATAGGGCATTTGCCACATTTGGTCTCATGATCATCAAGTCATGACCTGATGCTGCAGTCAGGATAGTCTGCAGAGTACCCAACTCCTCGACAACTAACAGCAGATATATCGTGTTTAGGCTCATTGAAAAGGGCTCGATGTGTGGATAAACGTACTGTTATTGAGGAACACCGAAATACATAGAGACCTGATGCTGAAGCCAGGAGCATCAGAAAAAGTACAAACCTTGAAATTACAGCACCGTAGTCGTGTTTGGGCTCATTTTAAACAGGAATAAGTTTTAAGTTCAATGAAATGTTGACATAAGTCTGGCCTGATGCTGCAGCCAGGATTATCAGCATCTAGTCTAGAAACATCAGGTCAGGATTTGATGATGGGATCCTGGAGAAATCGAAGGAATTCTTCAAATATTATAGGCACACCTACAGCGATTTGGGTATTTTTTATAGTAACTCGTGCATTTGCTCTCGGAAAGCACCATTTGGTGAAGTGGAGCTGATGATGAAGACCAAAGATGGGCACCGGAACTACTCAATAATATCTAAGTATTTCACGGGTTACGATTCCATTACTTAAATATGGTTGCTAAGCAATTTATGCTCGTCACAGTGTGAATGGTGATATGGAGCTGATGGTGGACTTGGAGAACTCCTCAACAATTAACTTCTCTGCATCGGGAAAAGCAATATTTTGTAAAAGGCGATGAGCATGTTGACACTGGCTATTGTAACTTAGATAAATTAAAAGCAGACCCACTAAAAAGCGTGAAATAAAAACTTAAGAAAAAAAAAACAGACTTCCAAAAAAACACTGCAAAGTGAAAAATAACTTTAATTTCAGAAGTCGGTGGCAAAAAACTAAAATACAGATCCAAAGACACCGACTTCCGAAATTAAAGTTATTTTTCACTTTGTAGTGTTTACTTATCCAAAAAAATCCTGCTGTGTGGTGCTGTTCACCTCTATCTTAGTATTTCTTCCCAGGAATTTGATTATTATTCAAACGGTACATTTTTTTATACTGTTTATTAAAGTAATCGTTATTAAAAAAACTACTACAAGATAGACTGTAGCATTCGTCTATTTAACTTTCGAATGGTATGTGCGTGTGTATTGAGTGCAGAATTTAGGAAATAATATTGTGAAAACTTCGTGGCGAAGATAAAAAAATTGTGAAATATATGGTGAGAGAGTCGTGGTCAATTAACAAGAACACTCAATCTAATAACGGGACAAAATGCTGTAACTCGTCTCTCAAAATATACTAGATATGTTTACTTAACATTTTTATGTGGAATAATTGTATTAACCTTTTGAACGCCATTGTCACATATAGGTATGTGACAAACGAAATCTTACCCTGAACGCCAACGTCACAAACAGAATACACGTCGCACGGGTCGCACCATATTATGAAATAAACAATTTAATCATTACTTTTAAGTGTTTATTATTAATTTAAGAGATTTTACTATCAATTATTGTCTAATAAATCTGAACATAATTTATTGAGTACTCAGTGTACGCGCTAATTGATTTTAGCAACTTATTTTGATAATTGTAACCGATGGTTTTGTTCAAAACAATTGATGACATGTTACTTTGATTTTAAAATGATTTACTTTGTGAAATCACTATTGTTTATTTAAGACAATTATTCTTGTTGAATTATTCGATTACTTTATAATGTGAGTCTTATTAGATTTAGCACATTTTAATGTTTTGTATCAAGTAAACACGATGACGTATTTCCGTACGCCATTGGACAGAGTTGTTGTGGGGCGAGTGCGTAGTGGGGACAAAGTGCGTGGTGATGAGCAAGCCTAAGTAGTGGGAGCCACGCGCGTGGGGGTTCTCTATCGGCCGTAGTAAAGTTGTGTGTAGTCACAGGGTGATGCATACGGGGTTTACTCGTATGTGGGTTCCCAGGTGTCTAAGGCTCTTAGTGAAAAAGATGATTGTTAATGTGAATAACGACGGTACATGGCTCTGGTTGATGATTTTCACTTTGATTAGATAGTCAAAGTTGGTTTACATGGCTCTGGTAGATGATTTTTGCTATGATTATCAAAATTTTGGCTCTGGTTAAATCAAGTACCTACGCACATGATTGTGTACAAAAATGCCTGAATGTCTAGTTACTGTTAATGATGATGTCAATGATGACACTGATGATGATGATTCGTCTGCTGCTGACATACTATAGCTGAATTGACAAGTTGTCTATGTTGACTCTTGTTTGGTTGTCTATGTTGACGCCTGGATTTGGTTGACTCCAAATTACACACATCAAAAGTGTCTAGGGATCAACATATATTTTTGCAATAACTTTTCTCCTGATTGATATTAATTAAAATTTTCTTTAAGGATTCATCAAATAAAGTGTTTTCGTTTGTCACAGTAACGATAAACCAAGTCACCTTTGCATTAATAAAGAAATTTGCCATTTTCCTAATAAAGGGATTTTTGACATTTGAACCACTAACACAAAAGTTCGAAAAAAAGACTGAAATAACAGTTTTCTTTAAAAATTTATTGGGTAACTTAAACAATTAATAATCCGTGTTTCTACCGCGAACACTAACAACACAAGAACATCGGTTTGGCATACTCAAAATGAGTTCATCCAAATCACGCTGTGGAATGGCCGCCCATGTTCGTTGCAACAACAAAAAAAGGTCTTCTTGCGACTGGATACCCTCCATATTCGGCAGAGCTCTTCTCTGTAGCATATCCCATGCATGCTCAATCGGGTTCAAGTCTGGCGACTGAGCAGGCCAGGGCAGGACATTGATGTTAGCTGCGGCGAGAGTCTGTCTTACAACTCTTGCGGTGTGCGGTCGTGCATTATCATGCATTAACTGAAATAAGGGACCGATTTGCACTTGTAGAGGAACGATGACGTCTGATACAATCGTCTCAGCATAAATTTGAGCGTTGAGGTTGCCTCTGATCCAAATCAACTCAGTTCTTCCGCTGATCCAAATCAACTCAGTTCTTCCGCCGATCCAAATACCCGCCCATACCATGATGGTTCCACCACTATAAGGATGGACTTCCTGGCAGGATTTTAATCGCTGTTGGCGTCCAGGGGTTCTCCAGTGTCGTATACGTCTTGTATCCGGTCTCATACCAAAACGAGACTCATCAGAAAAGCACACGAAATGCCATTGTTCTTCTGCCCAATTTCTGTGTTCAAGAGCCCATTGATATCGAATCCTACGATTGTGCATTGCTATAGGTGGTACCCGTAGCGGTCTTCGGGAATGAAGGTTCACTTCATGCAAGCGGTTTCTGACTGTTTGGTCGCTAATTAAGTTCCCTGAAGAGTGATGAAGCCTCACGGCTAACATCATGGCGGTTATTGTTGGAGCTCTTCGAGTTAAGATTTGAATATATCGGTCTTGTCTCCGTGTGGTGCAGCGATACCGTCCTCCATGGCGCTCAGCCACGGTACCAGTGCTTCGGTAACGTGTCCAAAGTCGACTGATAACACTCTGACTTGTATTCAGAGCTAAAGCCACAGTACGTTGCCGGGAACCAGCTTCTATCATTCCCACGGCTCTGAGCATTTCTTCCCTGCTTAAATGACGTCGCCGCTCCATAATAACGTTGGTTTTAATCAGTAGTAGGGAAACAGTAGCACTAATAATGTCTTCAATGCGTTGTATGTTTTTATAGGGAAAATATTGACAGCTGATTTTCATCTTTTACTCGAATTTGATTCACAGTTCCTGATTCAAATTATGAAATGCACCAAAAATCATAAATTTATTACAAAGCCACATCTCAATCTCAAGAAATCCGCATAAAAATGCTTGATCCCTAGACACTTTTGATGTGTGTACTTGTCGAATCCCATGGTGTAATTTCGGCTGGGAGACTATGTCTCTACTTTAATTGAGCTATGTATTGTCTGCAACAGTATGGTCATTTTTGAATGGTTGCGATGCAACTGCTTTTGATGATAATTTTATTTGACTAATTCAGGATTTTTCATTTGAAAGTACTGTAGAGACTTCTTTGAGGGATACTGACCTCCTTGCGGGTCAGGCCGCTGCTTATATTTGTAACAAGTTCCTTTCGAACATTCAAACAGATATCATAGGAGAGTCGTTGGTTTGACGTCTAATATTTAAGGTTTGAATTATTATAATATGAAGAAAGATTCTTAAAATATAATCCTAATAACTATAAAAAGGATTTTGATTTAATCCTGTCGTAGCGTAGCTACGACATATGGTGGAGTGCGCCGCGTTTCGCCGGATTTTCGCTAAGCTTGCGAAAGAGATTTTTTTTTCAGCACTCATAGAAGTGAATCTTATAAAAAAACCTCTCGCATGCCAAGCGAGGGAAAGGATAGTGAGTATAAGAAAAGAGACGCGAAGAAACGTCGCCAGGAGAAAAAGCTAAGTGGCTATATGTATTTTTTAATATAAAAAGAGAAAGATGGCTCAAGTTTTTGCGGGCATGGACGGTGTATGCCTAGAAGACTTTCTGAGGCGATTTGAAGTTGTTGCCGCCTATAATAAATGGCGTGAGAGCGACTGGGCGCTCATATTAAGCGCATATCTTGAAGGTGCTGCCCTAGCAGTTCATAAGTGAAAATACTATGACGACATGTCATTTGATGATATATGTGATGTGTTATGGGAAGAGCTTCCATGCAAATGTCACAGAGACAAAAGAGTTAATAAGGTGCAAGTAGTCGAGATAGCACAAGATCTGTCTGAGGAAAGCAGACAAGAAAATGTTGTAAATATTGTAAATGTAGATAATGATGCTTCCATATCATTTAGTGGAAGACAAGATGACCCGCTACAGAACGAGCAGTGCTGCCTAGAAAGCAGCGTGGAAGTTGGAAGTGATGGAGATGAGGACGAGCGCAGCAGTGAGGCGTGCATCGCCGCGGAGGAGGAGAAGGAGCCGATAGAAGTGTTCGAGAGTGAACACTCGGATGAAAACATCGAATCGGGTCTGTCTAGTCTATTTATTAACGTAATTAGCAATGTTTCAGAGCCACAGAAAGAGCACGATGATCGCGATGTGGGAATAAACAAAATTAACATCGCTGCTGATCATGTTGATGTGGATAATGTTTCGATCGATTCGTCCGAAATAAAGGACGATGGTCATTTCGATTTTTCCAAAATAGAGAAAAAAGATCACTTCATCATCGACATGAATAATAATGATAAGATGATTAGTGATGAGTTAGTTGAAGATGATATGAACTTGGACGCAGTCAGAGATGAAGATGTAGAGGTGTTGAACGACTCCGTACAATCAATAGACTCATTTAGTTTTCCTACGGATGAGGTTATAGTTCGTAATCGTAGTAATTGTATAATATGTCATGTAGTTGTCCCCAATTTTAATAAGTTTTATTCACAATGTGCTGCAAACAATAAAAGAAAAGCACGAAAGAAGAAAAGAATCCCATTTATTAAAAAAGCGAAAACTAAAATATTATTTCAAAAAAGTTTTTTAATCATTGATAATTTTATAAAAACATTTTTTGTAAACAAGCATCATTTTATAAAGAAGTTTTCGATTTTAAAATATAAATTCAGAAAAAGAAAGTTTAGAGATAGAAACCTTTTTAAGTCAGATTATTTAATTAAAACCTTTTCGTATTAATATGTTAATAGTTGTTGTTTTTTAATTGTCATGTATCTTGTCATGTAATGTAAATATGTCACTTGAATGTAAACATCATATTTTAGTGCATTATTTTTGTTTGGATAATATGTTATAATTTATTAATATGTGTCCATTTGTATGTTATATATGCTGTGAGAAAATACATCGGACGCGGCCGGGAGCGTGTGAGGTATCCCACCTCCCAGAGGGCTATGAGGTGCGCCCTCACACCTGCAACGGGCCAAAGGGAGGCCTAAATAAATTGTCGTCGTCAACGTGATTACAAGTAGGGAGAACGTGCACGTACTCCAGTATTTAATGACGCGAGTTATAGGAGGATAGTTGTTGTTATAACTGTGGTCACTCCTATAGAAGGCGGGGTGACAGACACTCAGCATAAGTTGTCACCGACTTTGCTCACGAGGGTATAGCCCTTGCAAAGTGTGTTTGGTTGACACTTTTGGTTCAACTTGTGTTTGAGGACCCACAGTTTCATCAGTATTGACTGATATTAAATAATTGATTTTCGAAATAGGTATTTGACATTCTTTGCTGGAGTAGGAGCATATGTTAATTTTCTTCAATGAACCCTGGCCTCCTAAGCTTTTCCCTCCCGTCCGATGGAGTTAAAAGAATCTGATGCTAAGATCGGATAATTTTCTTAAGCCTCTTCTAGGTCGATGTGAACTTTCACATCAAGTGTTATTATTAGGAGGCCGCGTCGCGCCTTTTACTGAGGTTTTGGCACGACGAGGTTTAAGCATGACGACGTTAGTTTGTATGGGTGTATATTGGCACATATAGATGTTAGCTTGCTTGACACTTAACGTAGTGTTGGATTCGCGATTCGTGCGTCCTGACTTAAGCTTACTCTTGCAAGAGACGGACCTCATCTTGTAAATTTCTTCCTCGGATTTAGGTAAACTTATATTAGGATAGGTAGGTAGAGTTTGGATATTCGAATGGTGTGAATAAAAGTCTCAGGCTATGCCCATACTTTTATTCTAAGGTGGGCGTAGCTGATGTAGAGACTTCTTTGAGGGATACTGACCTCCTTGCGAGTCAGGCCGCTGCTTATATTTGTAACAAGTTCCTTTCGAACATTCAAACAGATGTCATAGGAGAGTCGTAGGTTTGACGTCTAATATTTAAGGTTTGAATTATTATAATATGAAGAAAGATTCTTAAAATATAATCCTAATAACTATAAAAAGGATTTTGATTTAATCCTGTCGTAGCGTAGCTACGACAGTACCTAGGTGCTCTAAAAATAGGTGCTCAAACGGGAATACTCCAAAATCTCTAGGTGAATATCGATCGGCCTTTCTGACCAACAAAAGCACAAAAGATCTATCCCAAGATTACACGAGGACGTGTAGAACGTCAGTTCTGGTCGTGTCGGAGACAGTTGTCAATTAAATTTGAGGGATAGTCAACAGAATTGATTATGATTTGTTTTCTCATTATTAATTTAAGAGATTTTACTATCAATTATTGTCTAATAAAGCTGAACATAATTTATTGAGTACTCAGTGTACGCGCTCAATGATTTTAGCAACTTATTTTGATAATTGTAACCGATGGTTCTGTTTAAAACAATTGATGACATGTTACTTTGATTTTAAAATGATTTACTTTGTGAAATCACTATTGTTTATTTAAGACAATTATTCTTGTTGAATTATTCGATTACTTTATAATGTGAGTTTTATTAGATTTAGCACATTTTAATGTTTTGTATCAAGTAAACACGATGACGTATTTCCGTACGCCATTGGACAGAGTTGTTGTGGGGCGAGTGCGTAGTGGGGACAAACCTTTATAACTGAGCGCACTTGTTTGTGCTGGGACAGTCAGTGACAGTTAGTGAGGGTGAGTCGGTGTTCGGACTCGACTCCTGACAGAGCACTAGCTCCCGACAAACCTGTCGGTTTACTTGGGTGGCTCTGTCACTATGCGAACAGTAATCGATCCTACGATTTGTTCGCAAGTACTTTGTTACTGTACATAATTATTTTACTGTGTATCTAGTTGTGTCGTGTACCTACAGTGTGTGATTTGCTAGTGTGATTAATTTGTTCGTGATATTATAATTTGATTTGAACTGCAAACGGTTTTCTATTGCGCAATAACCAACACTACCCACAGTACGCCCACAGTAGTTAATCAAATATGCCTGATAATAACTAGATGCCAATAACCTACTCCTGATCCGACATATATAATTTAAAAGTTTAAGCTTCCGTCTATGTTGATGTCATGAAACTAATATAAATAAACCACCAATATCAAGAAATTTGTTGTTTTAAGTGTGTGTGTTGTTTTGTTAAAGTGGCCTGGCGTCAGGGGTACGGCGATACGTTGATACTCTGGCGTCAAAAGGTTAAAGGACGATGCGTTAGAACGTCCCCCCAACCTTACATTGACTAACAGACTTAAAATGTATTTCATTCAAACCGTCTTAGCAAGTTGACAAATTTTTACTATGACAACATCTCTCAAAAGTGCGGGATATTTCGAGAAAAATCATGTTTTAATGTTAATATTTTTGGCACAAAATACAGTTTGTAAACCATATTCTTTGATTTTCAAACCTTTCAAGATCAATTAAGAGATGCCATTTAAAAAACAAAAAACGTAATTCGTTACTTGTCTATTTTTTTTCTATTCCTATAGGCAGTTGACCCACAGACGGCGATGAACGAGTAGCGAGTAGAACTAGCAACTGAAAACGAGTTGGCGAGCAGCGAGCAGCGTGTGTGTAGTTCCGATAGTTTTGTCGCTAGGCTATCAGCGAGTATTCGAGTGCGACATGTATTAAAAAAATCCATCCGGCCGTTAGGATGCTTCGAGGGTATAAGGGATTCCACATACAAAGATTAAGTATCTATATACTATAGACAGGGTTATGTTTTTAAGCGTACTTAACTACTTAAGTACGCATAAAAACATAACCCTGTCCTGTCACGGAGTCTGCTAAATCCAAACTAATATTATAAATGCGAAAGTAGCTCTGTCTGTCTGTCTGTCTTTTCTTCACGCCTAAACTACTGAACCGATTTCGATGAAAGAAGAAGGGTCACGTCCCATAGAAAATTTACCCAGGCCCGACACAAAAGGAACGCATCTCAGTTATTTTGTTATATTAAATATTACAGAAATAAATTAACACTATTCTGAATATCAGTGGCTATCACCCATATTATATTGCCATTTGATTTTGGTAAGGCAAAATATTTTAATTTTTTTTTTTAATGAATAGTAATTATATCCTTTTAAAATGACGCCAATTTAGATAAAAATACAAAAATAGACAGCTGGAGGCTTAATTTATTGAGGCATCCACAGGGCCCAGTTAAGCAGACGATAACCTCAAAGTTAAACTGCGAGATGTCATTAAAAAAATATAAAATAAAATTGGCTTTCTGTGTTGAGATCTGTGCGTTTTTTAACCGACTTCAAAAAAGGAGGTTCTGTATTCGACCTGTATGTATGTTTGTATGTCTGCGATTTTCTCAAAAACTAATGAATCAATTTTGATAATTCTTTCAATAATGTAATCTACATACTTTCAGGAAGGTTTTAGTATATAGAAGGTTCATTATGTTATTATTATGTACGAAGATATATACATAAAATGTACTGCATCTCCGGCATTTCTATGCGAATTTGGACGATTCTTCTAGTCAGTGTCTTCAATTCTTCAATGCACTAGTGTTAATTCTGTCTGTAATTAATAAAATTAAGTCTGGGTGTAATTTATCTATAATATGTATGTATTTAGAAATATATAAGTATGTTTATCAGTTGTCTAGTACCCATAACACAAGCTCTGCTTAGCTTGGGACTAGATGGCGTTGTGTGATAGTTGTGGAATATTATTATTATATTATTATTATTATTATAATTGGATTTGTGTGGGGTAGGTACAACTAAAAACAATTTTTTTTTTTTTTTTACAAAAAAACCACCAACTTAAAAAAAAAACACTACAAAGTGATACATAACTTTAATTTCGGAAGTCGGTATCTAAAAACGAAAATGCGGAATCAACGACACCGACTTCCGAAATTAGAGTTATTTATCACTTTGTAGTGATTTTTTTTTTTGAAGTCGGTTGTTTTTTTCTAAATTGTTGTATCGTCATTGAATTACCTACATACAATTACGAATTTTGTAGGTAAATAGGTATTAAAAGAAAATTGTATACCGCCTGAACAAAAACACAAGGCAATATTTTGGTGTTAGTCATTGATTTGGAATATAAAAAATATATATTTTAGCTATATTTAAAATACCAAAAAAACTGAGATATGTCTCTTTCGTGTCGGGTCTGGGTCACAAATGACCGTTCTTCTTTGGTATAGAGATAGTATGAGTCCCGGGAAAGGACATAGGATAGTTTTTAAACCGATATTCCCACGGGATCGAAACTTACGCGGGTGAAACCGCGGGGCGCAGCTAGTAGTGTATAACACTGCCATAGCTAGGTATATTCCCCGGTTATTTAACAGTTTCATAAACTTAGTAATTATAAGTTTAATTAATAAATCAAATATTTTTATTGTGAAAGTTCCTAATCTACGTGATATTAGTTTATAGATACTCACTACAATAATATTAAGTTTTAAGTTATCTTGCTGCGCCCTGACAGGATCATGTACTCACTAGTTTAAGCCTAGCGTGTAACTATGGTTGTGTACATTGTGCATTAAATAAATAAATAACCGAATTGGTTTAAATTACCTCGGAATAGGTGCGAAAAGTAGAGTATTCTCCTCGGAGATAAAGGTATTTTCGTCTTGGGCGAGCTTGAACTTGAATCCCTCACTGCGCTCAGGATTCAAGTCTTAACTCCCTAACCTAGAATCCTTCGTTGCGTTCAGGATTCAAAATAACGCCCGCGACAACAAGACACTACTTTATCCCATTAGTGAATAGTTTACTATATATGATGTTTGTTGAATTTGAAAAAATATACAAAACGATTTTTTATTTTATTTCTAAACCCCATGGATTTTGAAGTTAAAACTGGTTGCTGGTCTTTTTATAGATCTTTATGAACCTGATAACACATACCAAAGATCTGTTGCAGGGCGGGGGACGGGCCTAGCGAATTAGGAAAAGTTAATAAAACGATTTTTTAATTTTTATTTTATTTCTAAACCCTGTGGGTTTTTAAATTAAAACTGGTGCTAGTCTTTTTATAGATCTTTGTGTACCTACTAACACATAAAAAAGTTCTGTTGAAGGGGGGGGGGGACGGGTCTCATACAAATATGGTCATCGTTCTTTGTGAAAACTATTCACAAATATTCAATTGATTTTAACGGTTTATTTGGATTTTATAGAGGTTAATTTAGAACACTCAATCCTCCTTTAGTGCAGACATAGTGTTCCAAAACTCTCTTTGGCTAAACAGATTCTTAATATTCTTACTATATTTAACGAGTATAATTCAGAGTCAATTTGTAAAACAAAAACCTTGACGTCAAACATAATAGAGAATAAATAAAAAAAATATTTTCTTTTCAACGTCCTGTTTGAGTGTTCCATGTTGTAGCGTTTATTTATTTAACCCGAAATTTTATACAAACTGCGGCCACGTCAGAAATTGTGAAAATGTCACTAAAGTTTAACACAGTTTTCTTTTTTATGAACGCTTAATTTCACCAATAATCAACTTTATTATATTTCTAAGGACAAAATTGTATAGGGTAGAAATAATTTTGTCAGATACATTTTTTTTAACACACTTTTTACAAGAAATTTCTGTAAAACCTACCACCTAAGTTCACATGTGGAAGCAATAAATATATTGAGTACTGTTTCTTCGAATCAGATTCTATTTTTATTAGAGGTATCGTATTGCTTAAGGGATTCTCACATTTATTGGTGATGACTCATATCAAAATATGTGCATAACTCCAGCTTCCTCATATGTGATAGAATAATTCTACCTATGCCAATATTTAAGGCATAATAGCTGCAATCCAAGTTCCCAGTCTTAATTTAGCTGCCACAAAAACTTCGTCAATATGAGTCGTTTAGTGTGTGTTAGCTAGAGTGACGTCATCCCAGCTTCCTCATTCAATACCAGGCAAACCAGTGAGGTTAGGGTTTTGGAATATAGTCAGAAAAATAAGGCATAATAGCTGCACAAGGAAGGAAAATACTGAACGATAATACTTAAAAAGTGTTGAAACTACGATAAAAAAACGTGTGTGTAAGCTGGAGTGATGTCACCCCAGCTGCTCATGTCGTATCTTCCAAACGAAAGAAGATATGATTATGTATGATAGCTTAAAAATTAAGGCATAATAGCTGCCATTGGCAGCAAAATTTTCAAATCTCTGGTCAAAATACTCGAGTTATTAAACCGATATGTATGTGTAAGCTGGAGTGACGGCACCCCAGCTGCTCATGTCATATCTTCCGAACGAAAGAAGATACGATTATGTATTATAGCTCAAAAATTAAGGCATAATAGCTGCCATAGGCAGCAAAATTTTCAAATCTCTATCCCTTGTAGTTTCCACGTAATAAGCAAAAAAAACGAGTCAAGGGTCAACAAGGTCAACGGGAAGTACTCTATACATTTTGATTCCCTTAAGCGTGTCGAAATATACGTTTCATAAACGGCCGTATCTTTTTTTTTTAAGTTAACTTAGAAGTTCGATTTTTTTACAGCTTTAAGGGACCGCAGACCTGAGTATATGGTATTAATTTCAACTCGATACCTACACGCATTCCTGACATAAAGGGTCTTGACAGACAGACAGACGGACATCAAAGTGATCGTATAATTGTTCCGTTTTTTCCTTTTGATTTACGGAACCCTAAAAGAGATGGCTCAAAGACCAATGCCTCAATGCCTAAAAAAACGGTTGCATTTATCTGTGGACATAATTTTTGCTACGCAAATCAGCTGTCAATAGTGAGAAGATTTGATTTCGAGCTTGTAAAATCACATTTTGCTGGCGGTTGAGTATATATGTTTATACGTCCTAATAATAAAACTTCTATACTTCTTCTTCTCTTCTTCTACTTCTTCTTCTCTTCTCTTCTTCTACTTCGCCCGCGAACTGATTAAAAGTGTAGGTAAGTAAACTTTAATTTTCTTTCGTCCTGTGTAAACACACAATTTGACTATAAATAACTCAATACTTACATAGTACGATTAATAATACATTACTGCAGCGGCCAGCAAAAGAGGCATTGATGGATGATGTGGGCCGAGGCACATATACGTAAGTCCATCAATGCTTGCTTGCTTCGATTTATCTTGAAGAAGATTGTCAAAATAATGCTCAAATTTCCAAGCATGTTTGAGAAAAATGTGTAGTCGGCTCCCAGTCTATAATCTAGTTCAAACTACTTCAAACTGATAATGTAGCGCACGGAACGGCAACGCCGCTGTTTACAATCTCCGAAGCAATAATTGATGTTTTTGGCGCGGAACAGTTTTTTTTGCTTATTACGTGGAAACTACAAGGCCTAGAGATTTGAAAATTTTGCTGCCTATGGCAGCTATTATGCCTTAATTTTTGAGCTATAATACATAATCGTATCTTCTTTCGTTCGGAAGATATGACATGAGCAGCTGGGGTGCCGTCACTCCAGCTTACACATACTTATCGGTTTAATAACTCATAGAGTATTTTGACCAGAGATTTGAAAATTTTGCTGCCAATGGCAGCTATTATGCCTTAATTTTTAAGCTATCATACATAATCATATCTTCTTTCGTTTGGAAGATACGACATGAGCAGCTGGGGTGACATCACTCCAGCTTACACACACGTTTTTTTATCGTAGTTTCAACACTTTTTAAGTATTATCGTTCAGTTTTTTCCTTCCTTGTGCAGCTATTATGCCTTATTTTTCTGACTATATTCCAAAACCCTAACCTCACTGGTTTGCCTGGTATTGAATGAGGAAGCTGGGATGACGTCACTCTAGCTAACACACACTAAACGACTCATATTGACGAAGTTTTTGTGGCAGCTAAATTAAGACTGGGAACTTGGATTGCAGCTATTATGCCTTAAATATTGGCATAGGTAGAATTATTCTATCACATATGAGGAAGCTGGAGTTATGCACATTATCAAAATAACTCATATCTCGTACTTTTTATTGACAAGTTTTTATAAAAAAAAGTTTAAGTATATGGCTTCATAAAAGTTTAATAGTATATAGTATATGGCTTCGTAAAAGTTTAAGTATAGGGCATAGATTTATAATAACGTCCAGATTGAGTGTTCCGTACAAAACGCACCGTTCTTATTGAATGCATTTAGTGATACGCGTGTGCGTTGGTACCGCCCACCGCAAGTGTATTATTATCGTTTCTGCAGTTGTGTGCGTGACGTTTTCTAATACCAGCGCAAAATGATTACCCCAAAATGTGGGAAAATTCGTGTGGTTTTCTTATTCATATTCACTTAGGTAATTATATAGTTATTATATGTGTACAAAATGAAACCCGTCTTTTACATTCATACCGATTGACTCTTATGATAGTTTTTGAAGATTGTTATAATTTTATTTTTAACATGGTTTTCGTCATGTGTGAATGAACAAAAAACTTTTATTATCATACTAATATTTAATTTTATCATAAAATAATGTTTCGCTCCAAATCCGTTTGTTGACTCAATAATATCGTAGTATTAAAAAAGATGGTAAAAGTATTTCATACCCTTGGCAACCATTGATATCATTTTGTTGATAATAATAATGTTGATTTCGTAACATTATACAATATTAAAATATCGCAGCATAAAAAAAGGGTAAAAATATTTCATGCCTTACCTTGGCAATACTCAAATATTATGGCGTCGTTTTGTTTTTATTTTGTTTTCGTAATAATTTCAAAGAAATACGTAGGAATTCATCATAAAATTGCAAACTTACCAGTGAAATGTGATGTTCGTATCCTTGTCTTTTTTTGGAGTGTAGTTTTTACACGATTTCACTGCACAAACAGTCATTTTTTCAATTATATTTAACAGCGTTTTCTGACGTACACGCGTTGAACGTCTGTCGCGTAATGGCGGCCTGTGGGCGGGGCTAACGAACGAAGACACTATTTTGGTGTCTTTGAATTCGAAGCATTTTGACAGCGCGTACTAGGCATCTGGACGTTATTATAAATCTATGGTATAGGGCTTCGCAGCACCATCTATCGGCTTACATTTATGTCCTAAAAAGTAGATAGAGGATATGAATAGGAGAGGCTGGAAACCGCAAATAGATATTAACAAGCAAATGGATTTGTTTAAATCTTAAATCTATGATGATTTAGTGGAAAAAATGTACCAATAGTAAAGGTGGTCCTATTGTGCTAAACTTTATATCCTACGGTCCTAATGTTTATAAGTACTTACAAAAATATTTTATAATTTTATGTATGCATGGTCACCCTACACAATTTTACCCACGACTTTCTCACCAAAGATTTCACATCTTTTGTATATTCGCCATGAAGTTTTCACTATTATTTTCTAAATTCTTCCTTGATTTCGTAAAAACTTAAAAAACGTAAACTTTTAAAAAGGATCACTCAATCTACAGACATCCGAATGCTACGTAAATTGATTTTTCTTATGATAAACGTTTCAATTGAGGGACCACCTTAAATCGATTGTAACTTTTGAATGGCTGCTTTTATAAACTAGAGGTTGAATTTACAATCGTTCAAGTACTTTTACTGTCGCTAAACCCATATATGAATTTTGAAATTCCATTGTGGTCTCCACTCAAGGTGAACTTATGGTGATCGGTTGAGGAACCACCTTCCGCATGCTAGTTATTTTTATTCTGTGAACAGGATCGATTGATATTCAATAAATTAGTTTTACACATCTTTTGCTCAATCAATCAATCGATCAGGTCAATCGTCGAATCCGACGGCTGGGCAGCGTTCGGGAAGCTTCGCAATATCTTCTCGTCCCACATACCGCAGTGTCTCAAGACGAAAGTCTTTGACCAGTGCGTGTTGCCAGTGATGACATATGGCACTGAAACGTGGTCGCTCACAATGGGCCTTATTAGAAGGCTGAAAGTCACCCAAAGGGCAATGGAGAGGGCTATGCTTGGAGTTTCCCTGCGAGATCGAATCAGAAATGAAGAGATCCGCAGGAGAACCAAGGTAACCGACATAGCCCGAAGAATTGCCAAACTTAAGTGGCAGTGGGCAGGACACACTGCTCGCAGAACAGATGGCCGATGGGGCCGAAAGGTTCAGGAGTGGCGACCGCGTACCGGAAGGCGTAGCGTTGGAAGGCCTCCTACAAGGTGGACCGACGACCTTGTGAAGGCCGCAGGAACTCGTTGGATGCGAGAAGCACAAAACCGGTCGAAGTGGAGGTGCTTGGGGGAGGCCTATGTCCAGCAGTGGACGTCTTTCGGCTGAAATGATGATGATGATGATGATCTTTTGTTAATAAGAGTAGTCATTTATAGCAGTTGTAAATTTTAAGTAGGTTTTGAGATATGGATGCCTGTCAGTCACGACTGAGGGACCACCTTTAACCGATTGTAACTTTTGAGTGACTACTTTTACAAACTAGAGGCTGAATTTACAATTGTTTGAGAACTTTTACTAAAGGCTGACGCATTCAAAAGCTCAAAATTCAAATGTGGTCCCTCAATGGGAACGCAAGTAAAGTATTTCAAAACATATTTACCATCTTCATTATTGGTGTTTTTCCAGTGTTATGGCAGTAGTAAGCCGGGGTATATTGAAAAGGTACGCAAAATCCGAAATTAGATGCTATCCCCACACCTAATGCTGCAATATAAACGTTTGTTGGCCAAGGAGTAGCGCCATCACCTGACTGCAATAATAAAACAAATGCTGGCAATAATAAAATGTGCATCTGCATTGAGGGCCCATTTTTTGCTTTTTTCCCCGTTGAGTTACTCCATTTTGTGTTACACTGTTACCCATTGGGAAAAAATTACTGATTAGTAACACTTTTTTTTTCCCCTTTGAGTGACAATGTAACTCAACAGAACGCTGTGTTCCCGTTAAGTAACACCTTCTTGGGTAAAAGCATTGTTGAAATACATCTTGATTCATCATCATAGATCGGAATAGGTAGAGCTATTTTACGTACTTGCTTAGAATAATTGGTTGGTTAGAATAATATGGATATTCCCCGAGTCCCGGGATTTGGTTTTTAAGTAGTAAAATCATAAAAAACTATTCACGCCTTCGGGACTAATGAAAGATTACACTTCCTTTCTGACGGGTAAATGTAAGAAGGACGGAATTAAGGATAGTATAATAAATAGATAAACTTGATTCATTAAACCACATTTATTTTGTTACGTAACAATGGTGCCGATTTTCTTGTCACAAATGCCTCTAAACTATAAATAGACTAAAATCACTAAAATTTAAATTATTCCTGTCAAGCGACAATTTCCCATTCTGAAATTGACTAAAGTGACGCAACTTAACTATATTTTAGTTTGACAGCACTAAGATGGCACTGAATTATTAATCTATTGAAGATGGCAATTTTGCTATTCTGAATTTCACGTGTTTCACCTAAAATTTTGATTGTCTAACTAAATCGAAGTAAATCTGACTATTTTTAATCGCGATTAAAAAGGTGTGGAATAAAATTAGTTGTCATGAATAGAAATTCACGCCAACACCTCGACTTCAGGTGCAAAAACAGTACTGTCTGTACATTTTTTTTTCTTTTGCTTATATCTCGAAAATGGTGTGTCCTATCGCAAAAATAATGAAAATTTCGACCCCCTTTATAAGAACCATAAACTCCTAAAACTCAACATGTAGGTAATCATTTTTCATATTTTCCATACAAAAAGTGAATAATTCCTTAAAAAACACGTCAAGGCTGCCCCCTCCGCGCCTGCGGCTCTAAGAAACAATTCACGGGGTAGGGAAAATAAGTACCACGTGTCGACGAGTCGCGATTGTCAAATTCGATTTTTGTGTAAAAATTATTTTTAAATTTAGAGAATTTTTTATACAGAATAGCTGTAAGATTCTCATAGCAAAAAGTAAGGAATTTTAGTGATAGTTTAGTTCGGTGTACAAGAGAATCGGCACCAATTTCTTATTCAAGAATCAACAATCATTTAAACATTTTTGTTCTGAAGTTGTACAAAAACATATTACCATACAAATTATTTGTTCCTCAGTAAAGTCAAAACATTATCAAATAGAAAAATTTGTACTTACAATAAAATCTTAATTAAAATAATCAATACAATAATTCACTTAAGGCTCGTACACACAGGCGCGACTTGTAGCGCGACGTGTCGCGTGGCGATTCTGCGATACTATTGCGACGCAACACTATTCACACCAGCGCGACGCGAATCGCGGCCGCGACAGCGATTCGCCGCGAAATCGCCGCGACGCCATACAAAATGGACATTACAAAAAATATCATTGGTCTGGTTCGTCTCCAGCTTCACTAGAAGACTGAGTATGACCAGAGTTAAAATAAATCATTATTTTTTCTAAATTATCGAATTTTAATCTATTTCTTTTTACATCTAACACCCATTTATATGTATGTGGAAAACGAGCGTTCAACATCTGTTGATGTTAGTGAAGCGAATTTATATGACAAAAATCCCGTAGTATCAGTCGGAATCCCGTGGAATATCCATATTAACATCAATGTTTGCGGTCAATGAACCTAAATAGCTCTACCTATTCCAATCACTGTCAATCATACATCAAAACAACGGCGGAACCACAACAATCCAGGCTCAATAGCCTGTTATCTGTACTAGACCGGCCGGAATTCGAATCGGTTCTTCACAAAGCATATAAATACGTGGTTTTAATTGCACCGCAGCTGCGATGTCAAAGTATAGTTACAAAATATTTAATTCAGCGGGTATGTTTATTTTGTAGGTAGCGCCACAATATCATTTTTCTAACTACCCTCAACCTGACACACTAAATCGAAAATAGGTACTGTTTTACTTAATGCACGCCCGGTTGTGGTAAAGAAACTGTAGGTACCTATTTGTTTATAATGTTATTTTATTATCATAATTATTTTACATGATTATAGTTGATTTATATTTCTACGCAAATATTGTTTCATTATATTGTACTCAAATAAAAATCCTTAAAACTATTCTGTAAATCAATTAGATGGTCGTTCGAGAAATGATGTTTCAAGGTAATGGCCTATTCGCGCTGCCGATAATTCGAGCTTATAGTTATTCGAGATTTCGATGTATCGAGGTAGTGAACTGTCGCGCTCATAATTCATCGATTTCATTTAATATCGAGTTAACGTTTTCGAGCAAGTGTTATTCGATCTAACGTCATTCGATTTCAAGTATCTAGGGAACCCATTTATGCCTTTATGCCTAAAGATGATTGTGACTTACAAAATTATGAGTTTTGAATGTATGATAAATGAGTGTATGCCAAACGATTTTCTGCGAAATGAAGTTTATGCTATCCGCTGTTATGCAAAATAATATTATGACATAAAAAGTTAAGTTTGGATGCGAGAAGCACAAAACCGGTCGAAGTGGAGGTGCTTGGGGGAGGCCTATGTCCAGCAGTGGACGTCTTTCGGCTGAAATGATGATGATGATGATAAAAAGTTCTGCTATAAAGGGTGTACCCATATGAAATGTATGCCAAAAGATGATTCTAACTGTAAATTTTCTGAGATATGATAGTTCTGCCTTTTAATTTCGATATGAAATGTATGCCAAAAGACGAGTCTGACTAAACTTTGGTTTTAATTTCAAGTCGATACCTCCACACGTTCCCGAGATAAAGGATCTTGACAGACGACTTCTCCCAGTGTTATATTCTCTATGTTTAGTATGTAGTACTAGTGTAGGTACTAAAATACTACCTACTACTGTTATTATTTTTCGTAATTTGATTTGATCCTTAAGGCGCAGATATACGACTTCTAATGATTTTAAATTCAACATCACGTCTAATCGACCGGACTGATTTCTTTGAAAAAAAGAAATGTTATACTAGACCATTTGCTTCGTAATTTGATATGTGAATATTTGCAATTATATTTTTTTAACATAGTGTAATTAATTTGTAAAGTAATGTCTACCGCGGACATAAAAACGATAATCACGCAAACACTATCGGGTGTATTTTCATAAAACTTTCACCATCTAAAAGACAATTTAATTCCCCGAATTTTAGTATACGGTTTTTATTTGTTTGGTGTTTGAGAGTTTTTGTTAATAGATAATTGCTTCATATTTGCAATAAATTACCACGGTTGTGTCATCGCGCTTCTCTTTCTTTTCTATGCAGTCCGACAGTGACCGCGCTTTAGGTCGTGTAGTCGCCTTAAAACCAGCAGGTAACATACCTACTATTTTTTGTAGTAGGTTTAGTTCTGTTGTTTCTACACGCCTTTTTACCCGACTGCGCGACGCAAAGGAGTGGTAATGTGTTTATCAGCCTATGTATGTATGTATGTATGTTCCTTTGAAGCACTATACAGACCAAACGCCTGGGCCGATTTTTATGATTCACACGTCAATCGATTCCTCTTAGTCCGGCGAGTGTCACTAAAGACATGACGTTAATGAAAATTCAATATGGCGACTACTGGACGCCATATTGTGAAAAAGAAAAAAATGAAAGTCAACAAACTATGTCAAGTGGGGTATCGTTGAATAGGTCTTTCAAAAATATTAGTGGTTTGGAAAGACCGTTTTTTGATTAAGTAAACTGTTCGTGACTTATCAAGCTTTAAAGTACCAATTTTCGTTAGAATCAAGTGTCCCCCCCGGGCGCGTCTCATATCGTAGGTATAGAGTTATTTGGTATATTTTCATTTCAATAACGTTCAAAAGATATAATAAACGTGAGATATACCAACTGTTGATATAATTTCTTTACATATAACATTTATATACCTACTCTAAAACTTACTTCGTATAACGTTATTGGATATAACGTTTATTTAATCGAAAATAATCACGTTTAAAATATATATTGATACCGTCATTATGGTTAACACCCCGATTCAGAGCGATCCGACTCGGACAGCTTAGGTTAGAAAGCCTTCGTGGCTTCGTGGCTTCCAAATTATTTCCGTTACCGTTACCGCACCCGAACTCAACGAACGCAATAGACGACGTAGGATGCAAGAGCGGGCGAAGGGCACCCCGAGGTTCGGTTTGGTTAGGTTAATTTAAACCCTTTACACAAAAATAGAGGCCCCGCTTCGTCGACATAGGATGCAAGAGCAAGCGAAGGGCACCTCGAGGTTCGGTTTGGTTAGGTTACTTTAAACCCTTTACACAGAAATAGGGGCCCCGCGAAGCGGGGCTCCGTCGACATAGGAAGCAAGGGCGAGCGAAGGGCACCCCGAGCTTTGGTTTGGTTAGGTTACTTTAAGCCCTTTACACAAAAATAGTGGCCCCGCGAAGCGGGGCTTCGTCGACATAGGATGCAAGAGCAAGCGAAGGGTACCCCGAGGTTCGGTTTGGTTAGGTTACTTTAAACCCTTTACACAGAAATACCCCGCGAAGCGGGGCTCCGTCGACATAGGATGACATAGGATGAAAAAAAAAGGTTTTATCATATTAGACTAAATAGGTTTTATGTCTATTGAGTGGTATATCAAATGATTTTATATTAATTATCTGTTATTCTTATAGAAATTAGTTACATTAAAATTATATCAATCATTTATTATATAAACTGATCATTATCTATACTAATATTATAAAGAGGTAAAATTTGTTTGTAAGTTTGTATACAGTAGGGGTTAATTTCTGGAACTACTAGTCGGATTTGAAAAATTCTTCCTGCATTTGATAGCTCAATTCTTGAGGAAGGCTATAGGCTATTTAACGTCACACTATGGCCCTTAGGAGCCGAGCAAAAGCGCTATGGGGAAACGAAGTGATAGAGCAGGAGACGCGGGCAAGTGATGCAATACGACAAGATGGGTCGAGGGAATAAGAAATTTCACGCGAACGAAGTCGCGGGCAGAAGCTAGTATCAAATAAAATTATAGGTTCAGTTGTTATATCTTGTAAATATTAGAGGTTTTGTAATTATATCATATATTACTTACCCGTCCCCTCCTCTACCAACTAAACGGTTGTAGTTAGAAATTTAAATGTTACGGCAGTAGTACCTATACAGGGCGAATTTTCCAAGTGGGCGTGGATGGCCAACTTCTAAACTATGAGGAATAGCGAAAAGTACTCAAAGGAGTCGCGGACTCGATTTTCATGAAAACTAAAACTGCATCATTAGATTTTTGAAAAATCAATATTTCTAGCCAGGAATCGAACCTGTTGATTTTGAAAAAAAAACACACACTGTATTATTGCACCATTCGATAGTGTCCCTAATAAGGATCAAATTCTGGGAAGTAATAACATACGGCAAACTTAAGGAAAATGTTGAATTTTAATAAACTTCTTATTTTAAAGTATTCATACCTACCTACTTACATTACGTACCTTGTTCGAAATGATGCTCAATATTTTTACTAACACACCCCCCGCAGCGCAGTCATCTTCACAACATTATGTTCTAAATTAAAATTTCTATTACGATCTTTGGAAAATATTCTAATGGAATCAATAATATTGTAATGCTGAATGCAGTTCAATCCTTGAGATGTCGAATTCAGAGCGCTATGTATTGAAAATAATGGTCATCATTTTGAACAATTAATCAGTTAAGGTTTAGCAGGTAGGTAACATAACCCGGGCCCAGCTAAATAATAACAGCCGCATAGGTCAATCCATCAGGTTAAGCTACGCTTGTCGCGGTTGGTCTGTGGATGGGTGACCATCTTTACATACCGAGACCCCTCCATGCCTCGGAAAGCACATTAAGCCGTTGGTCCCGGCTGTTATTCCTGGATCTTTGACAGTCGTTACGGGTAGTCAGAAGCTCGAAGGTTTGACAACCAGTCTAAGGGGAAGGGGTATCGTACTACCCAGTAACTGGATTGTGGAGGTCAGATAGGCAGTCGCTCCATGTAAAATACTGGTATTCAGCTGAATCCGGTTACACTGGAAGCCCACCCCAACATAGTTGGGAAAAGGCACGCAAATAAATATTCTATTCTATTCTAAGGCTGGGCAGATGATGGTGAGGTAGGTAACAAAAGAAAAATAAAAAAGTATTTTGTTAAAAATGAGCTCTTTCCTTTAGTTTGCCGTATGTCATTACTTCCCAGAATTCGATCCTTATTAGCGACACTATCGAATGGTGTAATAATACAGTATGTGTTTTTTTTTTCAAAATCAACAGGTTCGATTCCTGGCTAGAAATATTGACTTTTCAAAAATCCAATGATGCAGTTTTAGTTTTCATCAAAATCGAGCCCGCGACTCCTTTGAGTACTTTTCGCTAGTCCTCATAGTTTCGGATTTGGCCATCCACGCCCACTTGAAAAAATCACCCTGTATATTACGAAGTTTAAAGGAAAACTATCACGCTTAAGTGGGATTTACAACTCATAACTAAAAAGAATAAAATAAAAAAAAAATTAAATTTAAAAATCAAAAAACCCGACTGCGGTAAAAAACATAAGTTAAAGAAACTGAAAAGCTAAAAACAAGCCCATTTTAAATTAAATAAAAGTTGGAAGCAGGCGGGACCCATACCATTTTTATATTTTCAAACCCAAATGGGTCCCGCCTGCTTCCAACTTTTATTTAATTTAAAATGGGCTTGTTTTTAGCTTTTCAGTTTTTTAAACTTATGTTTTTTACGGCAGTCGGGTTTTTTGATTTTTTAAATTTAATTTTTTTTTTTTCACATAGGAGTCTATGTGAAAAAGGCGTGAGTTTATGTATGTGTCAAAAAGTTACATTACCATAAGCAGCACAAAGGGAAGCCACATTGAACACGCTGCCATTGCAGTGCACACGTTGCATAGTATCGCCGCTACTACAACAACAATTAAAATCCCAACTTTCCAGTCTAGGTTTGTAATTTTTTTACCAACACCTAAACCAAGTTCGTGATCCAATTCAGTTTCAGTAGCAGCATGAAGAATGGCAAAAGCACTCCCTGAAAAATAACAATTTAGTGTCATAATCAAGAGATTGGAATAGGTGGATTATATTTGCCTAATTTTCAAGGAAGTAAGTAACAGAGTGGATACCGCCCTTCTGAAATTCCGAAGTAATAATAATGATCTTTCCATTCCAGGATTTACTCTTAAATCCCGGAATAGAAAAATCATAGAATACTCATAAATAATAATATCTAATCTTTACTGGAACAAAAACACTTGACAATTGATTATGTACGTAAATAGCTACATTAGTTACAATACTGTATCGCAGCTATTAACGCCCACCTCCGTAGTAGGTAGGTAACATAACCCGGGCTCGGCTAAATAATAACAGCCGCACAGGTTCAATCCATCAGGTTCAGCTATGCTTGCCGCGGTTGGTCTGTGGATGGGTGACCATCTTTACATACCGAGACCCCTCCATGCCTCGGAAAGCACGTTACGCCGTTGGTCCCGGCTGTCATTCCTGGATCTTTGACAGTCGTTACGGGTAGTCAGAAGCTCGAAGGTCTGACAACCAGTCTTACCAAGGGGTAGGGGTATCGTATTACCCAGTAACTGGGTTGTGGAGGTCAGATAGGCAGTCGCTCCATGTAAAATACTGGTATTCAGCTGCATCCGGTTAGACTGGAAGCCGACCCAACATAGTTGGGAAAATGCTAGGCAGATGATGATGAGGTAGGTAACATAAGAAAAATAAAAAAGTACCTATTTTGTTAAAAATGAGCTCTTTCCTTTAGTTTTCCGTATGTCATTACTTCCCAGAATTCGATCCTTATTAGCGACACTATCGAATGGTGGAATAATACAGTGTGTTTTTTTTTCAAAATCAACAGGTTCGATTCCTGGCTAGAAATATTGATTTTTCAAAAATCCAATGATGCAGTTTTAGTTTTCATCAAAATCGAGCCCGCGACTCCTTTGAGTACTTTTCGCTAGTCCTCATAGTTTCGGATTTGGCCATCCACGCCCACTTGAAAAATTCACCCTGTATACTAATATCCATACCAATGACCATCATTGGTATGGATACCGTCATAAATACGCGAAATGACCAATCGCTAAATAACACACGTTTAATGACAAATACCTACACTAAATGACCGACATGTGAAATGACAGGCGAAACGACCAACTAATGTGTAGGTATGCAATCTATAGCCTACATTCGTCCACTGTTGGACAATAGAATTGATATGCCTAGTAAATAAAATAAAAAAGTATATTATATACATCAACAGAATCTAGGGATACCTTTATCCTAAATTATTTACGTATTTATAGTTTAAAATCTTTTAAGTTTCCATAAATAGTTTATATACAGATTGAAACCTCATTTATTATATTTTTGAAAATGTTAATAAAAAAACTTTTTTACAAAAAAAAAAACAACAGACTTCAAAAACAAAACACTACAAAGTGATAAATAACTAATTTCGGAAGTCGGTGTCGTTGGTTCCGCATTTTCGTTTTTTGACACCGACTTCCGAAATTAAAGTTATTTATCACTTTGAAGTGTTTTTTTTTTTTGTAAAAAAGTTTTTATTTTTCACTTTTTAGTTGTACCTACCCCACAAAAAAGTAAACAAAAAGATCGTTAATGTAGACAATGTATATAAATTTTTAGATTTTTGTTGATTTTTCAAAAATCACTTGTCTGATTTCGATAAAATTTTCATGGGACCATTTGGGAAGTACACCCTTTCCAACAAAAAAAGAATTTTTCAACTCGGTTGGCAAGCAACGGAGTTATGCGCGAACAAACATAAAAAAAAATACAAACATTCGAATTGAGAACCTCCTCCTTTTTTAGAAGTCGGTTAAAAACAAAATACGGCGGCAAAATTGTTAGTAATTCGTTACGTTAAGGAAAATTGAAATTGTTTTATTCATATTATTTAATGAAAAGGGATTAGATTGTTTTTCTTTTTTAATTTAACGTGCCATGAGAGCTTTAAAAGTCATGTCACGTCGTCATTTGAGTCGAGATGAAATGTTACGAGCCGTGGGTATGTTAGAAAATGGTGCTATTCAACGCGTCGTTGCTGAGGCCCTACACACCAAGCCAAAAAGTGATATCAAGGTTGTGGTCACGCTATCGCAGTACTGGGGATGTGGCTGAACGGCACACCGGAAGATATCGTGTTACTATGCAGAGACAGGATCGATTACTCCAAATGACCGCCAGAAGACAACCCAATATCACAGCGATGCAACTAGTACAAAGGCTCCTGGAGGACCACCAGCTGCTGGTAAGCGACCAAACTGTGCGAAAGAGGTTGCATGAAGTTGGTCTTCATGCCCTAAGACCGCTAAGTGTTCCAGCATTGCGAGGTGGCAATCGCGGTCGGCGGCTTTCGTGGGCTCGGGAGCATTTACCATGGAGTGACGAACAATGGTCTTTGGTGCTGTTCACCGATGAGTCCCGGTTTGGGTTTCATCCGGATTCGCGAAGAACACTCGTTTGGAGAACTCCAGGGAGAGTTAGCCGTCTACGGCACCCTCAGGAAGTCCACTCATACCAAGGCGGAATAATCATGGTGTGGGCAGGAATTCGCCTTGGCGGACGAACCCAGCTCATTTGGATCCAAGGCAGCATGACTGCACAAAAATACCACGAGGAGGTAGTAGAGCCCGGTATTGTCCCACACAGAATCCAAATGGACCAGGTATTTCTACTCATGCACGATAATGCTCCTTCCCATACGGCGCGGCTGGTGTCAGCCGCTCTCCGAGACCACGATATTCAAGTTTTGGATTGGCCTGCACAGTCGCCCGACTTAAATCCTATCGAGCATGCCTGGGACATGTTACAACGAAAAGCTTTGAGAGATTTCCCGCCTTTGACGACGGAACAACAACTTTACGAACACTTGCAAAGAACATGGGACCTCATACCGCAGCAAGACATTGACAATTTAATTTTAAGTATGAACAATCGATGTCGATGTGTAATTAATGTAAGAGGTGGCGACACTGATTATTAATAATTAGATTTTATAAGAGTTTTTCAATTTTAATTATAATTAATAGTTTTATAGGAAGAAACGAAGTTTTATGTATATCAGAACCGCGGGTGTACTTTTCAGATCTGCCTAAATTTATTGCAATTATTTGGTACCTTCTGTGTACCTTTACGTACCTCTCTTGAAAATCTGTGTACCTACACCCGTACAGTGATATTTAAAAAATTAGGTACACCCGCCATCCTGATGTCAGAACCGCAGGTGTACTGCTAACCCATATATGTAGCTAAGTGCACTCTATAAGTAGATTTGGTACCTCTTGTGTACCTGCAGAAACAAGTATTAAATAAACAAAGTAGGTACTGTCAGGTTGCTGCGAAAAGTTAAAAAAACAATTTTCTTTCTATGACGTTGTTATTATTAAAAAAAAAAACTATCTTCAGCATAAATAACTTAAGTTAAATATTTAAAAAACCTATTAGAAAAACAAACAACAATTTGCCTATTTGAGAATTGTGAAGGATTTATAGAATTAAGACGTTTGTCAGTGTTTTCAGAATCTAAATGAAGGAAGAGAGAGTTTTAAAGGATTTTTTAATTAATTTTAATGGTAACTAAATAAGTAATGATTAATATGAATAGCACATTGATTCCATGTCCATTTAACTCGGCCAAATAATTTGTTACAAGACTTATCTTCTTATATTAATGACAGCGCCTAACGCGCAAGCACTTCACGCGATCCACATCAAAGCTCGCGCCTCAGGCTGTATTGACTAGTGTCTAGGAAAAAAAAGAAAAAAAAAAACAACATTGAGTTTCTGGCTAAGTTTCTGTTTTGCTATTTTATTGTAAAACCCCACAAAATATTAATGTTTTGATCACTAAAATACCTACTAGCTTTGAAATTATATAAAATGATCAATAGAATTAGCATAAAAATTATTATTAAAATCTCGATTATGATTGTAAATGTATGCTTGGTCAATCCCTAGTATCAGGTGGGATGACACTGATAGTTCACTCCACGCTCACTTCGCCTAAGTTTTCACGGTGAGACGGTTACAGAATCGCACGGCAGCATTAGAAAATAGTGAGAAACGATAAACCAAGTATGTCAACAACAAAATTATATGCATCAATTATCTATATGTAAATACTGGTATGTATATATTTCGGTCTTGGAACTGAATGGAAATAATTTCATATTTTATTATTATTGATATCAGGATAATTATAAAGGAAACAGAGGCAACAAGGAAATATAATGACTGCGTCCTTGCACCAGAGTTATACAAATGCAACCAAACAAAATTTAGTTTTGACTGCCTCGGTGGTTCAGTGGTCGTAATACGACTGCTGAACACGATGTTGTGGGTTTGATCCCCACAGAGAACAACAATTTGCGGAACACACAAAGTATTGTCCTGAGTCTGTGTATAATTTGTGTCCGTTAATTTCACGTTTTGATTCCCGGTATAGGCACACAATCACACTCACACTAATATTATAAAGGCGAAAGGTAGTGAACCGCGGGGCGCAGCTAGTAGTGACTAAATGTTATGCGGAGGTTCTGGATTCGGGATTCCTGGTATGGCCACAATACATGCTTAACGTGGTGGTTCTGGGTTCGATTACCGAAGATTGTTATTTATTCTCTGACGTCGTTACTATATTTTTTATAAAATAGTAAGAACTTCAAAGAAAGAAAATTGTTTCTTTTTAACTTTTCGCAGCAACCTGACAGTATTTGGTTTATTTATTACTTGTTTCTGCAGGTACACAAGAAGTACCAAATCTACGTATAGAGTGTACTTAGCTACATATATGGGTTAGCAGTACACCCGCGGTTCTGACATCAGGATGGCGGGTGTACCTAATTTTTTAAATATCACTGTACGGGTGTAGGTACACAGATTTTCAAGAGAGGTACGTAAAGGTACACAGAAGGTACCAAATAATTGCAATAAATTTAGGCAGATCTGAAAAGTACACCCGCGGTTCTGATATACATGAAGTTTTTTATCATTTTCTACGGCGATTAAAAAAAAATTACATTTTTATTTAAAACACAAAAATCACGGAAGGATTTTTATTTTTCATTTAAGACCTTAAAATAACCTATCATTCTTACATTTACTATAACAGAAAATTCTTCATAGATTTTTAGATATTTGATGAAATATAAAATATCCCTAGATTCTATTGATGTGTGTATATGTTTTTATTTCTTACCAATTATCAATTAATTACTTATCTTCCTAACGTTTTAACAAGCAATTTTTCGAAGAAGATCGGCAGAAGCCATTTTATTATTTATTTTTTCTTTTTAAGTCTCTTAATCTTATATTTTTTTACGTCTACTACGCGTTTTTTACGTCTGCTGCCGTTATTTATAAGCTTTTTATCATTCTCTGACAGTGAAAGTTGGCTTCTTTTTTTAATTTAACTATGCAATAATACAACGATAGGGTTTCTTCCCATCCTTAGTCCTTACATTGAGGCAACAGTACTTGCAACGATTATCAGTTCAAGTGAAAATACCCGCAACCACTCCTTTTCAGAATATTTAGTGAACTTTTTCATGCCATCACAATTCAGTGTAGTACGTATTAGTAACTCCCAGGCTTGTCAGAATAGGTTGAGGGTGTTGAAAGGTAATCAATTGCTAGCATAAAGTCAAAGTCATATTAGGCGGAATTACTACCCATTTTTTACATATACATTCTAAAATAGTGAAAATTTTCGAAAAAACTACTTTTATGAATCTCTACCTGTTGCCTGCTACTTTGTTTGCGTTATTTCGGGATAAAAGTAGCCTAAAAATCCAAATCTTTAATCATAACGAATTTCATCCAAATCGGTTCAGCAGTTGAGTAATCAAAACTTGTATCTTTGATACATATTATCTTTTATCTTTTAATTCGTTTAGGCTGTGAGGGTCCTGACAATGGTTCTTTTTCCAAGGCTCCCTCATCCTCAGTAGATGGTACTTGCTGAAGAGGCTCTAAGTCGTCTTCATCATCGTCAACGTCAACAGACACGCCGTTGAGGCAATTCCCTCGCCGCGGAACAGTTCAACATTGCTTTCCGACATCCACATTTTCTACTACCACAATCCTTCGTGCAGCGGCAAAATATTGTTTTTAGTAGTATCTCTGGTGCTGGCGAATCTTCGGTTGTTATTGGCACCAGGCTGTCCCCTTCATGTTTCCATCCCCACTCTTGAGGAGGCAGCTCATTTCCGAGCCACAGCTGCACTTGGTGGTAAGTGTGCCGCGAATGCTGTTTAGCTGCGTTTTCAGTTGGTGGGAGGGAGCTGAAATTTTATTACTTTTGGGTGGTTGCTTTGGTCATCCTTGTCAGTTACTTGGGTCAACTCGCAGGCATAGTGTAAAGCCGTATAGATGGTGTCATAGTTCGAAGGTGGCGCATTGATGATTGGAAGGGTAATCACGCTAGTTTTTTCACTGTAATCCCCTGTTGTTATGGTCGTCATGTACCCTTTCCATTCTGGCAGGGACATATCCTGGTGTTTGGCAACGAACCAAAGGACAGGAAATATGGAATGAAAAGTGACGACCCGCTTCTGCTCCATTACCACTGGTAGAAAACGAGATCTCAAAATGTTACCGCCTTCACCGCTTGGAGGTACTCCCAGCTTATGTTATCAATAAAATACCTAATTTATATACTATTAGCTCATATTTAACATTCGGTAATGCTTGTCACATCACACTAAATGAACTCCATTTTCACTTTCTTCGGAGCACGATACTCGAACACTGGTGAAAATTTGGAAAAAGTGTATAAGACAAGTGTAGATAAAAGTTTTGATATCCCAACGGCTGTACAGATTTGGATAAAATTTAGTAAATTGATATAGTAGGAGTTGATTTAAGATATAAGATACTTTTTATCCCCGAACAACGTGAAGGAAGTAGTATACAAAAGGTAGTGTTCAATAGTTTTTTTTCAATTTTCACTTTTATAGGTATATAAAATATAAAATAGGTAGGAATGTGAAAAAGTGTATAAGACAAAAGTTGTACATAATTTTATAAGCTTTCATTGCGTAGAAGACTTCTTATCTCCATGACGCACCGTTTAAAAGATATTAGCGAAAAACTGAGAAATGGGAACTTTAACCCCCTCCCCCCACTCCGCCTCACCCCCTAGATGTCAGGACTTTTAGTATGTTAACTCTCTAAGCACCCTGAACAATTTTCTGAAGTAATTGCTTAGGGCCTTGCTCACGCACTCTACAATCTCTTTGTTGGATGGACTAAGGGTGAACTTTCCAAGTGGGCGTGGATGGCCAAATCCGAAACTATGAGGAATAGCGAAAAGTACTCAAAGGAGTCGCGGGCTCGATTTTGATGAAAACTTAAATGCATCATTGGATTTTTGAAAAATCAATATTTTTAGCAAGAAGTCGAGCCCGTTGATTTTGAAAAAAAAATACACACTGTATTATTACACCATTCGATAGTGTCGCTAATAAGGATTGAATTCTGGGAAGTATTGACATACGGGAAACTAAAGAAAGAACTAATTTTTAACAAAATTCTTTTTTTCTTTTTCCATGTTACCCACCTATTAAACCTTAACTGATAACTTGTTCAAAATGATGACCATTATTTTCAATACATAGCTGGATTTGACGTCTCAAGGATTGTACTGCAATTAAAGGATTGTACTGCATTCAAAACATGAATTTAGAATAATGTTGTGAAGATGACTGCGCTGCGGGTGTGTATTAATAAAAATATTGAGCATCATTTCGAACAAGTTGTGCACGACAGCACCTAAATACACAATAGTTGCTACATTGGGGGCATTGACCCCTGGGATGTTGTTGCTGCGACGGTCGGGTTAGAAATGGTAGCTCCTGGTTCGCGAGCGTGGGTTATACATATTTATAGATTCACCATTAACAAGAAACACGCCGCGCCAAGAGCCCTGACCGTCGCACGCAAGCATTAGATGTACCGGGGGTCGTGCAATATAGATGTCTATTATGTAAATAAACAAATAAATGTAACTGATTTATATGTACATAAATTAATAAAAAAGGGGCGGAGACTCATAATACCCAATCACAGACAAGATAAGCTTGGACGCGAGTTTGCCGCCAAAATCTTGTGGAAATCGAAATGGTCCGCTGGCCAGACTAGTTTGGCTAGAAGTATATAAAAATTCAACATTTTCCTTAAGCTTGCCGTATTTCATTACTTCCCAAAATTCGATTCTTATTAGCGACACTATCGAATGGTGTAATAATAGTGTGTTTTTTTTTTCAAAATCAACGGGTTCGATTCCTGGTTAGAAATTTTGATTTTTCAAAAATCCAATAATGCAGTTTTAGTTTTCATCAAAATCGAGTCTGCGACTCCTTTGAGTACTTTTCGCTTTTCCCCATAGTTTCGGATTAGGCCATCCACGCCCACTTGATATAATTCACCCTGTATATTTAAGTCATGAAATAATGTGCTACTATTATTTATTTTTCTAGTACCAAAAGGTACATATCCGTACAGTCTACTGCCATAACAATGGCCTTGTTTGGCATCGTGGCCGGGCCAGAACGGAACACACGAGCGGGAGGGGTCATTTGATGATTTCCCATCCATAAAAAAAGGGTACAATTAGTACATAAATGTAGTACAAACATTTGAATGCGATACATTTTAATTTGGAGACTTGATTGTCATTTTGACGCTCACCCCTATTTTCCCCTATTTTACCCTCTTGAGGGATGATTTTAGAAAAACGATGGAATATTTATTGGAATATAATTTATTATTTGTTACCAAAAGCATAAATTTAAATTTTCATATCCCTAACTTAAATTACAGGTTTCCCATAAAAACTTTTATTCCCTATATCCCTCCCTTTAGGGATATTTTTGAGACAAAAAGTAGCCTATGAAAAGTGGACTCCTGACCACGGGGCTTCTATCAGAAACTTTTAAAATATATTTTCGGTGTTCTCTCCTCATGCAGACCTACTCAGCTATCAACTCCTCGCCTTGAATATCATCATCATCATCATTTCAGCCGAAAGACGTCCACTGCTGGACATAGGCCTCCCCCAAGCACCTCCACTTCGACCGGTTTTGTGCTTCTCGCATCCAACGAGTTAGGCGTAGCGTTGGAAGGCCTCCCACAAGGTGGACCGACGACCTTGTGAAGGCCGCAGGAACTCGTTGGATGCCTTGAATATGCTTGCTCAAAAACCCTCTGGGCTCCCCTACCATAACCTAGTTTGACTATCCGGAACAGAATTCCTCGTGGTCAAATCAGTTTGACCATTATGTTTGACCATGAGGAAGGAAGGGATTTTTAAAGTCTGAATTCACGAACCCGGCTTGAGTAAGAAGCGTGGCGACCAATGCTAGTACCATATCTGTGTTTTTTGTTCTTAATTAATAACTTAGCGATATTATGATTCAGCAGCCCAAAATATTTATACAGATTGTGATTTTTTCTAATAAAACGAGTTGATTATAAATTAAATGCATTTTTATTTCGAGCCGAATCTCGCCCAATCTCACGTGGGGGTCGTGTCAAAATACGCCTCTCGTAATCAAGGATGCCCCCTTATTACGAACTGGACCAATTAAGAATTGGACAATTGAACATTTTGCGAATTGGACATAATGCGCCCTTTTGCTGGAGTAGGTAACGTTTGCAACGTTACCTTGGCAAAATCGTTTTAAAAATTCGTTTCAGCACAGAACCAAATACATGAATAGATAGCTTTAGTTGCGTAGTAAATGTATGTAAATAGCAATATTTAATGGTTCTTAACTTATTTAAGATTTTGCTGCGGTAACGTTTTGGGATTTCCCATATCTCAAAACCGGCTCAACGCAGAAGCTTGAAAAAAAACCATGCGGCCGAAGAATTGGCAGGCAGCGGAGCCAATGACCTGACTCGTCGCAGGGGGACCAAGGGTGCCCAGATACGGGGTCGTTTGGCGCCCATGTGCTGGTTTGGTCCCTGGGGTGATCACGGCGTGCTATGTGTTCTGGTGCGCCGGTGATGGGGAATACTCCCCAGAGGAGGGTCCGGTGACGGACAGCCGCGGCGGGTTCACGGTACAGCCGCGGCGGGTTCACGGATGAGTGCTACCGCGTGCCCATGTTCCCACCGCAAGCGGCAGAGGAGGACACAGTGGAGCTTTAGTGGGTTAGCACCCCACATAACTGCACTATCTCCCCGTGGTATGGCAGAAAGCTCGAGCATTTCACACCACGTAAAAAAAAAATAAAGAAATGGGTGCTCTTGCATAGTGCATACAGGGATAATCGTCGGTTGGTGTCACATTTCATAAAATTTCTCAAGGAGCCTATGCGAGTTGGCTTCGGCCCTTCGTACGCCTTCCAAAGGACCGGGACCCCATGGTCCCAAGATATGTAAAGTAAGAATGAATAATAATATTCACATCTTTTTTTCGTCGAACCAAAAATTCGAGACATAATTTTTGGTTACAGGACATGCCGGTTTCCTCACGATGTTTTCCTTCACCGGTTTCGTGTATTTATCGCTACGACATGAATTCGGCGAATAATAATAACGGAAAAGTAGTTTTTTTTTTAACTTTGTACTTATCCCTTCTACAACCTCAACGAAAAAACTCCCATGAAAGACAAGCCTACATTTACCACTTTTATACTCTTTTAACGAATTACACTAGAAAATATATAATTACCAAATGTAAAAATATAACCATAGTTTATGTTTTTATCAACAAACCGCCACCATAAAATGGATGATTCTGGTTTTAGAGGCGGCAAATCACTTTTTTCTGAAACAATAACATATCATGTTACCTATATTAATTCTTTTTTTCCGTTATTCCGTTTATCCACCCCAAATAATCCATCCTAGGGTGGAAACGCGGAAACGCATGTTCGAGAACCTACCCTTAGCCTATACAAAACTGCGAGAACGCATGTCCACATGAAATGCGTTTCCTCGTAGCCACCGTAGCGTGGGTTTTCTGGGGTGGATAAACGGAATAACCTCTTTTTTTGCAGTACCTAGTTCGGTGCCCTGTCAGTTCACCAAAAAATTATTTAAACATTTTTACTTGACAAGCAACGGTTGGCAAAAACATGATTTGTCATTTCATCGTTATACAACAACAACTTTGCCAAAAATTCACTTTACAAAATAATTACCCGATAAACTTCTCTATAATAAAGTGTTATTTGACTAATAATTCATTTTTTATTAATGTTATCTCATAAAACAACGTTTGGAATAAAAGCGTTTTACATTTATTGACTTACCATTACGCGATTTCCTAAAAATGAAATTTTCATCGACTTGCGCTAATAGATAAAGAGATTATTTTTAGTGGGCTACCCGGAACCGAACTAGTTAAACTAGATAATTATTTAAAAAAAAATTAGGTTAGGTTAGGTTAAAACTATGAGCCCTACGCACGAGCCGAGCGAGCGAAGCGAGCGGTGCTGCGGCAGCGTCCGGCGAGTGCCAGATACTAGAAAAAAATACTTGCCTGTAAATTCACATAACACACACACATAATCAGCCTATAACGTTCCCACTGCTGGGACACAGGCCTCCTCTCTGTGAGAGGGAGTGGGCCGTAATCCACCACGCGGGCCCAGTGCGGGTTGGTGGATGTCACATGTCTTCGAATTTTTGGTTCTAGGACATGCCGGTTTCCTCACGATGTTTTCCTTCACCGTTTTGAGAGCAGCGGTGATGAAATAATTTACACAAAGTAAAGCGCCTGTCGGGGTTCGAACCTACGACCTACAACTTGTAAGTCGCGGCTGATACCACTGGGCCACCACTGCTCTGTGCCTGTAAATTATTGGACCCAAATGGAAAATACCGTCATGATCACTTTGTGACAATACCGTCATGATGACTTTGTGGTTTAGAAAATCTTTACATAGTATAAAACAAAGTCGCTCCCGCTGTCTGTAAGCTTAGATCTACTTATTTTATTTTAGCTACGCAACGGATTTTAATGCAGTTTTTAATGCAGTCGCTAGTGTATTACAAAATTATATTTTGTATAAACATGATTTTTATAAAATAAAACATTTGCGGAATGAGTTGTTTGTGAAATTAATAGTATACTAAACGTTGGTTGTAAACTAAAAATTTGTCAATGGAGTTTTGGTGAAACATTAGTGACCCCAAAGAGCCACCTTAGCACCTAGACCGTAAGAGAGGTCCTGTTTTTTTCAAAACGTAGGTAGCCTAACTCTATTGAGTTAAAAAATACCCTCAGGGTATTCCCTGAGGGTTTTTTTTTGTATCGCATATAGTTTTAGAGATTTTATCACAAAAGATATGAACAAAATGTGAATATTTTTAACATTTTTGTATTAAAAAAAAAGTATTTACTTTTGCAAAAAACTATCTTGTAGCTCTTATCAATACGCTTTTTTTGAGACCTCAACCATTCACGTAGCCCTAAAACTCACGAAGCTCTAACCAAATCTCACTATTTCGTAAAATGAGGGCCTATATCCGGAGCCAGTGAAAAAGCATTTTCAATGCTAAAACTAATCACAAATCTTCATTTTAAAGTTTGGTAAATTTATACTTGATAAAGTTTTCACTTCACAAGTCTTTATTTAATATAATTTACTATATTAAAACATAAGTTAACAGCCAAATAACTACTGCTACAGTGCAAATGAACAAATCACTTACATTCTAGATACTTAAAAACTGCGACACCATCGAAGGGTGCAATAAAACAGGCAGTGTTTTTTTTCAAAATCTACGAGTTCGATTCCTAGCTAGAGCAATTGATTTTTTAAAAATTTAATGATGCAGTTTTAGTATTCATCAAAATCGACCCCGTGACTCCTTTAAGAATTTTTTAGTATTAGATACCTATAGTTTCGGATTTAGTCATCCATGCTGACTTGAAACATTCATCTTATACAGGTTGAAATTGAAAACATGCGACAAATCGAAATGGGAGATTGCACTCATCATTATGAACAACTTTTACTACGGGACCAAACCAGAAATCGCGAAAAAAAAATCAGCTGTTCCCTACAATTTGATGAGTTATGCGAACATAAATGTAGCGAACAATTGATTTTTTTTTTCGCGATTTCAGGTTTTCTCTCATAGTAAAAGTTGTTCATAATGATGAGTACAATCTCCCATTTCGATTTGTCGCATGTTTTCAATTTCACCCTGTATATACAGACGAACTGATAACCTCACTCTTTTAGAAATCGGTTAGATATAAATTTCAATCTCATGATCTTTCATTTAATCTAGTTAACTAGCAGCTGGCGGCCTAAGCAGAAGTGTTGGGACTTATTTAACAAAACTCTCATAACGAACTATCACTGAGAATTATAGGCGATATCAGTAACGATAACGAGCGCAGAGGTTCGTAGTTACAATAAAACCTGGAATAGAAAAGTATTAAGACGTAAACAAGTCTTTACTTTTCGTTTTCGTTAATTTTAGTAAGTATGGCTTTCCACCTTTGCCAGCTAAAGCTATAGCGTTATTGTTTGATAAATCAAACAATTAACGGGCATATCTCAATATATACGTGTGTGTGAATTTAGAGATCTTTTCGAAAAACTCTTCCAATCCCAACCAAATTATAAAAGGATTTAGGAAATAATTGTGAAAACTTCATGGTAAGGTATAAAATTTGTGAAACCTAAACAAAGAAAGTTAGAAATCATTAACTGGATCTCTCAATCTGGACAACTGAAGAAAAAGCCATAACGCGTATCCAAGAATATACTGCCTATGTGTTTATAATTTGCATTTTAATCAATTGTGAAGAATTTGTGAAAGCTGCTAAACAAAATTTCGATTCGTTTCAAAGTCACGTTTAAGATTTATAACGGTTTATATGGATCTCTCAGAGTGGACAATTTTCAACTGAGAAATCTTGTAAAACATGACCTAATACTGAAAAAGTGTAAATAATTATCATGTTTATTGCAACTTATGCTTCTAGGAAAATTTGTGAAACAAAAATCGTGATTGAAATCAAAAAATCGTGTAAAAAATGATTTATCTTTTTAAGTATAACACTTACAGGGACGACTGATTCGTCAAATTTTAGTACAACATTTTTCACAATTTCTGATGTATCTACCTTCTACCTATAAGTTTTGGTTTATTAAATATAGTTCAAAATAAGGATCTCTCAGTTGGGACGATCGACAAAAAACAAGATTTTCATTTTCTCTTCAACCAGTAACATTTCAATCACGATTTTTGTTTCACAAATTTTCCTAGAAGCATAATTTGCAATAAACATGATAATTATTCATACTTTTTCAGTATTAGGTCGTGTTTTACAAGACCACTCAGTTGAGAATTGTCCACTGAGTGATCCATATAAACCGTTATAAATCTTAAACGAGGCTTTGAAACGAATCGAAATTTTGTTTAGCAGCTTTCACAAATCCTTCACAATTAATTAAAATGAAAATTATAAACACATAGGCAGTATATTCTTGGATACGCGTTATGGCTTTTTCTTCAGTTGTCCAGATTGAGAGATCCAGTTAATGAGTTCTAACTTTCTTTGTTTAGGTTTCACAAATTTTATAGCTTACCATGAAGTTTTCACAATTATTTCCTAAATCCTCTTATAATTTGGTTGGGATTGGAAGAGTTTTTCGAAAAGATCTCTCAGTCCACACGCACATAAATATACAGGACTAGCTGCGCCCCGTGGTTTCACCCGCGTAAATGTCGATCCCGTGGGAATATCGGGATAAAAACTATTCTATGTCCTTTCCCGGGACTTAAACTATCTCTAAGTATACCAAATTTCATCGAAATCGGTCCAGCCGTTTTCATGTTATGTCGTGACAACGGAAAACGGGTTTCATTTTTATATATATAGATAGATGAATTATATCAAGTGGGCGTGGATGGCCTAATCCGAAACTATGAGGAAAAGCGAAAAGTACTTAAAGGAGTCGCAGACACGATTTTGATGAAAACTAAAACTTCATCATTGGATTTTTGAAAAATCAAAATTTATAACCAGGAATCGAACCCGTTGATTTTGAAAAAAAAACTATTATTACACCATTCGCTAAATAAATTGTGAAAATTTGTGAAAGCAAGAACAGGTCACTACTTTTTGTTTTTTGAAAGTTTATGACCATGATAAAATTCGGGCCCTCAGTCCTCCATTTCTTTTGCTTTCGTTTTATTACGCTTATCGTATGAATGATAAGACAAATACTAAATTGTCTCATTTTGTGAAAAAAAAATGTGCAACAAATTCAATACCAGAAAGAAATTAAAAGACCCTTTATTGTATAAGAAAATCGAGGTTTTATTTTCATTCTCTGAATTAGGAAATAGGGTGACCACAATTTCTTTTAGATAGCAGTAAAGATAAGTAAATGTAGAGTCATAGGTGTTAATAAAGTTTCTTCAGTTTTTCGCTTACTATCGTTTTATTTATTTATTGTTATATTTAATGTCTATTTCCTGCAGGTCAGCGATATATTTTGTATACTTGTTCTTCTATGGGAACAGATGGTAGGCGTCCTCTTGGAATGGTTATGTTGTAACTGTTGGGAAAAAAATCTTTCTACTACTTTTTTGAATAAAATTTCCGTCATCAATAAGTTGGAAGATCGTACTCAAGTTTCGTGATTAAAAAAAATAATTTCGGAAATGAAATGATTACAAAAAAATATTGTTACCCAAATCATTTTTGCTTGAAATATCGTTCGTTCCGAAATAACTAATGACAATAATCAAATAATCTATTTATTATCTTTAAAAAGGCTTTTGCCCAGCAATGGGACAATGTAGGCTAAATATAATCCTAACTAATATTATAAATGCGAAAGTAAGTTTGTTTGTACGCTTTTCATGCCTAAACCACTGAACCTTTCATCCCGAAAAAAAGTGCTGTTCCCGAGGAAAACAACAATAACGTTATAATGATATAATAGATAGAAAAGTTAGTAGATCATTCATGTTAATAACTAAAATGTAATAAATTATAGTATATAAATATAATAGTTATTCTTGAACAGTTATCACAGCGCTACAGTCCAACTTAAAGGAAATTTTATTAAACAATTAGGTACTTATAAAATTATGAGTGACTATGTATCAAAACAAACTTAACTTATTCTTCACTATAACTGTTTCATAAAACTCGCCTTAATGCTTTATCACCTACAACTTCCGCTGCACTATCACAAACTATTGTTTAGTAACTACAATAAATATTAAAACTATTGTGCATATATGTAATCAATAAAATAGTTTCTGAGGTATGATTACTTTGCAAGAGCAGAAGGAACTAAAGCATCACTCAGAATCGCCACTAACAAAGTATATAAAATGAGGGTAAAATATTGTCACACTACTCACATACACAATAAGAAAATAGTTGATTTCGGTATCTATTAAGATTTGTAGTTTTATTCATAATTCTTATTTGTAACAAATGACACCAATTTATTGCACAATTTTATTCACAAAAAGAGACAATTTAGTATTTGTCTTATCATTCATACGATAAGCGTAATAAAACGAAAGCAAAAGAAATGGAGGACTGAGGGCCCGAATTTTATCATGGTCATAAACTTTCAAACAACAAAAAGTAGTGACCTGTTCTTGCTTTCACAAATTTTCACAATTTATTTAGTAGCATATAGGATTTGAAACCGTTTAGTCCACTCTCGGCCCCTCGACCCCTAAAAAAAATATTTGCTTATTTATTTCCTCTCGACCCTTAAACATAGTTCACACTCGACCCCCAGGGGGCGAGACTGAATTTTCATACAAAGGACAGGCATACCTCGTCCACTCTCGATCCCTAGTTCGGTAATTACCTAAAATTTATATTTTGGTACACTAAGGTACAAAAAGGTAAATCAACGAGCAATAATTCTTTATTACCCGACTGCGCCAGAAAGAAGGTTATGTTTTTTGAGTGTTTGTTCTTTGGCACGCTCTGTAGCCTAAACAGCTTGATCTATTTCAGCTAGAGAGGTGCCGTTAGATTCGTCTTAATTTTAAAAGTGACACTGGATGTCAAAATTGAAAAAAATTAAAATGGCCGATTTTTGGCGCCATATTAGGTCTTCAAAAAGTTCTTTTTCTTATTACCTATCGATTGGGGTATCAAAATAAAGAGTTTCATAAATAACTTGCAAAAATTTATGCAACTTGTAAGTTTACATGTAATTTGGAATGAAAAATGCTGAAATAATAAAAAAAAACAACAAATATTCAACGTAACAATAAACTAAAAAGTTGGAAATAAAAAAAGTTATCAAAAAAACTAAAACAACCGACTGCGGTTAAAATTTTAAACAAAAAAGCAATAAAAAGTTTTTTTAATTACTTTTTTATAACTTAATTAACAAAAATAACAAGATTAAAAACTAACTTAACTAAAACTATACAAAAACTAAAATATCGCGTCGAAAAATTCATCCGCATCGCTGTCGACTGGTAATGTACCCAAGAGACTGGCGGCATTGCCACGTTGTATGGCAATGCTTAGCCTTTGGCCAAGGTAAAAGCCAGCCCTTGGGTCACGGGAAGTGTCAACCAGCCGTTTTGAAATTTCTGTAAAAAGACCATGAGCACTCGGACCCCACGGCCCGAGGGTTTCAACCCCAAACGGCTCGAAAATATAATTTCCGATAAGATTATTATATTTTCGCCGCTTGAGGTTTTCCGCAGCCGCAGCAGCAGCGCCAGCACAGCATGCCGATCCAGGAAGGTGGGATGGCGCAAGAGTATCGACACAAGTTGCGTCCCACACTAAAGGCCTACCCACCTTCCAAGGAAATAGAGACATACCGTCCGGTCTCTTGCCGTCGTCGCGTACCAAGCCATTGGGTTCTAATACAGCTGGAACGCCGACGGTAACAAGAGCTCGTCGGATGATGTCATTAATGTTCGCGTGGCGCGCTAAGCGACCCGCACTTCGGCTGCAAGACAGGCCGTGGTGTCCGAGGCTGTTGACATCTTCGCCACAGTGACAGCGATGAGGGGAACAGCAAGGAGTGCCTAGTCGCAGGGAAGCAGCGAGGCGAAAAGTAGTGTCGTCGAACAAAGTGCCTATGTTCGACGAAGGCAGTGCATGAAGCCAAAGTCCCGACTCCCATCTACCCACAGCCAGCAGGCGCGCACGTTCCGCAGAAGTAGCAGACGAGTCAAGTAAATTGTTCTGTACTACTCTGCAGAGCGGCTCATCCCACCGTCTCTGGGAAGATGGATTGTCAGGTGGATCTTTTTTATGATCTGCAAAAATAAACGGACTTCATTTTTCTAAACAAAGACTAACTGGTATTTCTTTAGTAACAAACTTATTCAGAATATAACTAATGCGTTTGTTGTTGTCAATATCGTCTGATCATCGTTTAGATTGCGTTGAAGATATCATCTTAACAAGTTTTTGATAATTGGAATCATTTTCTATAATTTTCAAAAATTGTATAATGTTGGTGGTTTTTGTTAATTTTCTATTTACCATAGCATGCCAACCTTCCAGTTTATTATAATTATATTTTAGTTAAATAGTATGCAATTATAGGGTAGACTGATGATTTATCATCGTAACTGTACTTTGGGGGTCGAGAGGAAACTAAAACTTGACTGGAAAATAAAATCCACTCTCGACCCCCAAGGGTCGAGATTAAACTATAATTAGGGGTCCAGTGGACACATTATTTATTGGGGGTCGAGGGGCCGAGAGTGGACTAAACGTTTGAAACAGTAGCTGTAAGTTAATGATTTAATTTTATTTGCGTAATAAACTTTTAAGTGTATGAGAATTGAGGGCCCATTTTGTACGAAGATATACAAATACATATAAATACATATAGGTAAATAATATACAAATATACAGATACAAAGTAGGACAGTGTTTTGCGATAATAACTTGTTTTCACAAATTTTGTTTGGCATTAGCTTAGATTTTGGCATAAAGACTTTTTCTGTAGTGTCCATAGTTAATCAGGTTCAGGTGGGCCCTCAATCCTCTATGTGAAAACTGAGGGCCCAACTTTACAGTCCATAACTCGGTTATTTGACTTTCACAAAATCTGATTCCAACTTTCACAATTGACAACATTTCAAACCTGACACGACCTTAAAACAAAAATACTATTTCTTTATTTTCGTATCCTGAGTTCAAATATATTTTTATTGTATTTTTTTATATCTAAAATTCTGAGAAAAAAAATAAAAATCATAAAACATGTGATGACGTCACATAAACGGCGGAATGAGGTAGTTACCTTTGCGCATTCCAATGTCTTTGTTTGAAAACATTATATCAAACAAGACATGTCAATGTCACCTAAGAAGTGTAACTAGAAAACAACTAAAAAACTAAATTGAATTCAACAACATTTTTACCTATTAACTCGACACGCTGCTTACTGTTAATATTATCAATTTTTTATTGATATTTCGCCAATAAAATGGATCCCAATGAAAAATATACGCTAATGACGGAACCAAAACAACAACTGAGACAAGTGACATCTAACAGTTTTTTTGACGGGTCACTATAAAGCAAAGGTAATATCGCCATTCTACCGTCATCTGGCACTTACGTCTTTTTAGAATACACCGAATTTCAAAGTTAAAATTATGAATGAAAAGTACATAATTTCGAAAAACGAAAAAATATGGGTGCCCTAGATTTGAATTTACTTTTATATAACGTAATAATACATGCAGGTTAAAAATATGAAATGTTGTCAATTCTTTGGGAAAGTTCACTAAATCCTAAGCACATTTTTAAGGAGTTTTAACAAAGTGGCCCTCACACCACACGCACATTGATTTATTCCGACATCAATGATCGTAGTCATATTTCAGCTAATTTACACAAAACCTGAATGAATTTCTTTCTTATGAATCACTCATCACTTGCTGAAAACCGTATGAAAATCCGTATGATAGTTTATCGCAGACAGACAGACGCGGCAGGGGGACATAATATTATGGTGAAAGGTTCTTCTACCCTATGGTCTCGCACTCGTGGTCTTATTCTAGGCACTTATGGGTCTCTTTGTTTTTTGCTAATAACAGGTAAATAAAACTTCCAAAGCGAAAATAAAGTTAACTTACTTTTAGCAGACCAGATCTTCATAAAATCAAAGCTTTTAGGTAAAATATGCAATATTATACAAAATATTGCTGCAACTGTCGCATCTTTAAGTCTGCAACAAAGGAAAATAGTTTTTTATCTCCAAAAAAATATCTTTTCGCCAGAAAACAAATATTTTTTTTAACACGGCTATGTCGTTCCGTGTGTGAATACACACAGTTGTCTGTTTGTGGCATCCATCGTAGCTCCTAAACGAGTGGTCCAATAATAATGCGGTTTTTTTTATTAGGTGACTGATTGCTTAAATATGCTTCATGGAAAGATAATCAGGTTTTTTCTAATTGGAGTAAGGCATATCAGGCAAACAATTGTAATTTCTTTCACTTTATCTCATCCTATTGACTTTGAAATTGCAACACTATAGGTAATTATGCGGTAACCTTGAGCTGATGTTGCACCTTGGAAAGTCAATAACCAACTCCTCAACAGCAGACATTTCAATTTCATGAATAGTTGACTTGCAGATGGTGAACAAGTGAACAGTCTGTTGATGGGGCAGGACGCTCGGCCTTACAAATTGTAGACAAACCTAGTTTCGACCCATCGGACTGGCCTAGTTGGTAGACAGACGGTGAAAAACAAATAATGCTGTAGATAGTAACGTACATTGCCGATAAATAACAAAATAGTTCTAAATAACTTCTCTCAGAATTAATAAAATGTTTGATGTGCCTTTTTACACTACGAACACAATTACAAATATATTACCCTGGTATTGATGCTTCTTTTTTGTCTGCAGTAAAAGCAGCCCACCCTTCAAACCACGTGTTCCAGCGGAAAAATACAGCCATCAAAAAGAGGAACGCAAATAATACGGAATACTGCAACAAAAATAATAAATGAATCAGGTAAAACACATTGAGAATAAATTATGGTAAGAAAGAAAACAAACCAGCCAAGTGTGTGTCGGACCACGTACAATGAAGGGTTCCGTAGTTGGAAGGAATTTATCCCAAGAACAAACTTAACATTGTAGTTGAAAATCATGTTCTACCATAGGTAGAATAGCAACTGCAAAGAAGAAGCGTCACGTCCCATAGAAAATTTACCCTGGCCCGACACAAAAGAAACGCATCTCAGTTATTAGTCTTACATGGGTGGAATTATAAAAAAATCGTGTGTTCATAACTTGACTCAAAAATTATATATGTCAATTTTCGAGCTAATCAAGCCACGCAGTAAAATCCTCCCCTGTAAAATTAACTACCCCTTTACACACAATTAGGGGTAGATTTTCGAAAAACACTGACACTTTTTTTATTTTTAGTCCTTAGTATAAATACTGAGTTTTGTGTTAATATTAAACGCGTTAAAATTCTTTTTGACACCCTCCAATACCTCTTTTGGGGGTAGTTTAGAAAAACGAAAAGTGCGAAACTTCATAATTTACTTAGATAAATATTCGTGCCAAGTTTCAAGGTTATTAACTCAAGGAATAAGATTTTTTCATACAAACAAAATCCCCCCTTTTCACCCCCTTGAAAGGTTGAATTTCCATAAATCCCTTCTTACTGGATACCTACTCTTATAAGTTACATGAACAATTCTATGGAATGTCTATAAAATTCTAGTCCTATTTAAAAAAGTCTATATCTCTAGTTAGGTACAACGTAAACTTTTATTTAAAGTGGTTGCGCTGCGGAGTATCCTTCCCGGCGAAACCACAATGATATTTCTGTTACTATACACACTATAAGCAAATATGTAGTATCAAATAATTCTATAACAATTCTATATTCAACTAGCACCCCTAAATCCTCAGTCTAATATACGAACAAAACGGTGCCTTGTTTTCGAAATAGTAGCTAAGTGCCTAGATTAAAGTTCTTAGCGTTCACGTCAAATATCATACAATGTCCTCTAGGCGTTTAGTTTACAAGCATACAGATAATTTATTTTCTTGTTTTAATAGTTTATTGTTTTATAAAATGATATTAAGTGAAACATCTGTGCATCCATTACTGACTAATACTGGCCACTGATAATAATAAAGTTATAAACGAATTGTCATTATCCTTTACTACTGTCAGTAAAGGACATAATTGCAATTTTAATTTATTATAGAATAATAATATAATGGTTATTTCCTTTTACATTTTCGTGTAACTATGAAATACCTCGTTCATGCAGTGTTGTGTACAAAGTCATAAGTAGAACATCATGTGCACGTATGACTCCTTACGCGCTATATTTTTCGGCAAAAACGAATTACGCTTATTTTTTTGGCAGTATTCAAAATAGCACACAGGAGGAAAAAAATGAGATCGTCAGTACTAGTAGTAGTGATAAAGATTCTGGTGGTTACATAGATAGTGACAATAACACTGATTCGACATACAGCAACCAAAAAAACGTTACATTTGAGTTAAATTTAAATAACTGGGAAAATATCCGCCCAGAGACTTACTGCGAAGCTCGAAATGATAAAATAAGCCAACAGTTCACACACGTAATACGAGTAAACGACGCATGCCAAAAAATAAATGGACAGATTTTATGAGGGAGTATTTATGGAAAAAAACATCGAATCAGTGTTCATGGGTTTTTAAAACTAATACAGCAAAAGACGATTATTCTGTAAATACTTATGGATATTGCAAAGAATGTAAGGGTACAATTAGAATCCGTACAGAAAAAAAGGTGGTTCTAATGTATTAGATCGTAATCGAAGATTGTAAATGTAAATTCACAGTTGTTACATGAACCAAAAAAAGATCAAATCACGAAATTCAAAGAAAATAAATTGGCTCCCCAACTGGAAAATCAATACGCTATCGTCATTAGAAACAAAATACTGAATCGAACACTCACAAATGATGATACCAAAGAACCGCTCTTTGTGCCGAGTCTAAAATCTTTGCAAAACATAAAAAGTACAACTAATACGTCGAAATACTTCCATAAAATAGTATTAGTTGCTTTATGGATTATGACATGTATGCCACCGTATGTCAATGTTGTGCGAGATATTCACCTAAATCCATTCCATGTGTACTATTGGACCGAATCACAACGACGTTTTTATGAAAACTTTTCACGAACACACTATACAGCAATAAGCCTTGATGCTACAGATTCTATATTTAAGAAAATTAAGCCACCTATACATTCTGATAAGTATCAGGAGAAACATTCATTTTTATATGTGGCAGTACTTAAATTAAAACCACATCCGTTCCAGTAACCCAGATGATTTCGGCAAGTCAAACGGTAGAAACTATTTATATGTGGTTAAAAACTTGGATTAATATATGATTAAGCCAAAATAAATAATCACTGATGACTCAAGTGCTTTAATCGGAGCAAGCGTGAAGGCTTTTACAACTTAAGTCAACTAAGGAATATGTTAGTCACAGTTTTAAGGTTCTTGAAGGGAAGACTGAAATTATTCCTACATGTTTCTTACGCTTACGTTCGTCTCATTTCATAAAATGCTTGTATGGGCTACAGTGTTTCAAGTTGGTAGACGTACGTGTCAAAAGATTTTATTTAAGAATTTTAGTACATTTGAAAATTTGCACAAATTACTTGGAATTCAAAGAAATTATAAGACATTTATACTAAGAGCACTAAAAATATTGAACTAAATGATAATGATGTAATGGAAAGTTCAAATATTCAAGAATCTATAATCGAAGAAGATGTCGCTTTCATTGGTGATGAGTGATGACTATACACCTTGTCGTTGGCTTGATGAGATAATAGATAGCCAAGTGTTATATGCTGATCTCTGTGATAGCACAATGTACGAAAATATTTATTACTTTCCAAGCTTTATAGATACTTTAAAAAAAGTTTTATGTTGTATCCCTCTCTGGACTAACTTGATGCTGCCCTTCTATAAAGAAATGAATGATTCAGCTAGCAGCAGTAACGTTGAAAGCTACTTTAAAAATATTAAGCAACTTTTGTTAAACACAAGAAGTGGATTGTTGCGTGTTGATGATTTCATTATGAAACACACCGAGTATAAATCAGGAGAAATTAAATCGGCACAGTGTTCTTCGAATAACGACACGTCTACATTAGAAACTTCTAAAAACAAACAGCTTAAAAAGTTAGATAAAAGAAACAAACTTACAGATTAAAAAAAACAACCATGATGTTAACTTTAGAAAGGAATCGGAATTTCAAAACGTGCCCGTTTATGAAGACGATTGGCGAAATAAAACTCATGAGGATAAGAAAATATCATTAATAGAAAAAATGAAGCCTAAATGCAACAAGAATTACGTACAATTGTTGCCAAATGGCAATATAAGTCGCACAAATATTACAGATTTAATATTGCAAAATACTTGTGCTTTTGATGCTGCGGTACAAGCATTCGCAGTTGCTTATAAAGAACACACCAGTGTTCAAACATTGCTGGAATCACAAGACTCATCATTTTCAACGCTCGTTAAGGCTGTTTCAAAAAATCGTACTTCTGTGGATGTTCTAAGATTAAGAGCTGAAATTTTGTCCAATTTTTATGAAACAATGAAGCGAAATAATAAAATACGAATAATTGACTGCAGCTGTAACGTTATCAGAATTTTTGAGGGATTGTTATTGAATGAATTTTACAGTGCGAAACATGAAAAGATATGCCCCATTTGTGACTTCAAAACGGAAAGAACTTGTCCTATATTGCCACTCCGATATTTTGATTTTGTCAGAAGATGGCCTGGATTATGTAGAATCTGGAAAGAGAATAATGTCGTCGGCGAAACGTAGATTTGTCAGTTTCGCTTCGCCAAGAACAATGCCTCTTTCCCTCCATTCGGCTGCTCTTCAAGGGTATAGTTTAGGAGATAGAGAAAGGAGTCAAACAGGGCGACCCGCTATCTCCTAAACTGCTCTCCAGTACCTTTGCTTACCACAACCTACTATGCGTTATGCCAATCAGTTATAACATATGGCATATCCATCTGGGGAGGAAGTGCTAAGACACAGCTTATCAAGAGCTAGAGCTTCCAATACCGGGATACCGGTATTGGAAACCCTAGAAAGAGCACAACGGGCCATTTTGAAAATTATGCTGTTTAAAAAACATAGATTTCCGACCGATGAACTGTACAAGCTAAGTGCTGTTCTTAGCATTCGACAACTATTTTTTAAGAAGATCTTACGTATTCAACACAAAAAACCACCGGATTTTCCAGACTACGAAGAGCTTACAAAGTCTACAGACAACCAATATAACTATAGGACAAAATTTGCACAGCGATTTCTTTTCTTTCTAGCTTCGTATATTTATAACTAGGTCTTCGGAAATATAATTCACACATTCAAAAAGGGGGTAAAGGGGGGGGGGTGCGAAAACATTTACTTTGCTTAAATTATAATAGTACTGAAGACACATTTAAGATTCTGAAATAGCAAACTCTATACATACAAACATTCACACTCACAATCACGAGAAGCCAAAATAGTGTTTAAGTGTAGCAATTTCATTTCTAAATAATAATAAGTTTTTCATTTGTTTAAGTTCCTTATATATATTCTTAAGTTCTTACTCGTTTGTTACTCTACGGGTCACAGGAATGAGGAATAATACCCTGCTGTAATACAGTATCAACTAGTACAGGGGTTATTGTGACTGTTACTGGCGGCTGGTGTAATGTCAACAGTATACTTAAGGTAATAAATTGTGCAAATAAATAAATAAAATATTATTAATTACGGGAATTGGCCTTCAGGTTTTCGCCCGTAATGGAAAACCCATCATTAATCTTTTATACCTTACCGTTTCATGTATACTCATATTGGCTGGTATGGTGGCACTCTCTTTCCCAATAATCTTCTGTAATTCTGTCGTTTGAGCTACTGACATGCCTGCGGACTGGCCTTTAGAAACCCTGAAAGAATAGTTTGTAAGATTTAGGCCCGAAGCGTTCATAAGAGTTACATAGAAACCAAGGAGCCAATCTACTATTTTCAATTATTGATCAGGACAACCATAACAAAGCAACGCTGTTATCATGAGTTTTTCCCAGTGGCCAGACTAGTCTTTCTAGCTGGAATTTTTGTTCCCGTTGGTCAGATCAGCTCGTAATTTAGTAAAGTACTGTTGAATACGAAGAGGTTATAAAACTATTAAATAGTTTTTTTGTAACATTATGCGAGTTTGTTGACACTGGTTGAAATTTTTTGCAAATTGTTTCATGGTTTTTTATAACAATTTTTAACAAGAAGTGGAGTAAGTGTGGAGTCGAAATGGATCTTAATTTTATAAATAGAAAGGGTGGAGTTGTCTTGCTATATAATGGGTATCAATTTTAAAATAACGAAACGAATTTTGACTTTGCGGTCAGTTCAAAAGAATGCGATGCTTGGGATCTGTGACGGTTTATTTGGATTTTATAGAGGTTAATTTAGAACACTCAATCCCCCTATGGTGCAGATAGAGTGTTCTAAACTCTCCAACTTTGGCTAAATAATTCTTTGTATTCTTACTCTATTTTACGAGTATAATTCAAAGTCAATTTGTGAAACAAAAACCTTGTCGTAAAACATAATAGAGAATAAATAAAAAAAATATTTATAAATAGTTATAAAAAGAGTGTATGGTGACAATCAATCCGTGACAAAGTTCCGCAGACATTGTCACGGATAGAGGTCGACAGTTTGAGTCGACCCTGTTCGAACAATTGTCCAAATTGGCCGGTTTTCAGCACAAGCAGACAACGGCATACCATCTGGCATGTAATGGCATGGTGGAGCGATTTCACCGGCAACTCAAGGCGTCCATAACGTGCCATGCAAATGACAAATGGACAGAGACTTTGCCGTGGGTATTGCTTGGTATACGGAGCGCATTCAAAAAGGATGTCCAAGCGTCATCAGCCTTTAACTTTAACTTGTATACGGCGAACTACTTAGGCTCCCGGGTTAATTTTTCACTAGGGACGATGGAACGACCGACATCACTGATTTCACGGCGCGCATTTGCAAATTCGCTCAAAACCTGCAACCAACTCCAGCATCCCGTCACAGCAAGACCAGCATTTTCGTTTATAAGGATCTGCAGACCACTGATCACGTGTTCCTTCGTGAAAACGCATTACGTGGCTCGCTACAACCAGCGTACACAGGTCCTCACAAAGTTCTGCATAGGGGAGACAAAGTCTTCAGATTATTAATCAAAGGCAGAGAGGTCACGGTCTCAATTGACCGCCTTAAGCCAGTTTACATTTTGGCAGACAAAGCTGACCCTGAATAATTCACTCCACCTAGCATCAGCAAGGAGTATACCACTCGCTCTGGTCGTCATGTCAGGTTTCCTGGTTTTTATCACCTTTGACGGTCTCTGGAGGGGGACGGTGTAGGATACATGCCATACCATACATACCATTCATATTTCAATCTGTCGGTTGCTATGGAGCTTTTTTCTGTTTTGTCAAAAGTGTGACATGTAAAAAGATTATTTAAGTTTCTGGTAATTGTATTCATTATAATTTTTACTCCTTCTGATTCTTTTCCTCCTTTACATTACTTTAAGAGTAAATAAAAAAAAATACTTTTATTCAACGTCCCGTTTGAGTGTTCCTTGTTGTAGGGTTTATTTATTTAACCCGAACTTTTATACAAACGGCGGCCACGTCAGAAATTGTGAAAATGTTGTCACTAAAGTTTAACACAGTTTTCTTTTTTTTGTGAACGCTTAATTTTACCAATAATCAAGTTTATTATATTTCAAGAAACATTAAACATTTTATTACAAGACAAACTAGAAAGAGTGTAACAGTAATTCATTAACTCATGCATTAAGTAGATATTGATTAGATTTCGGTGGCTCGGTGGTAACGGTCGCGACTTACGAGTTGTAGGTCGTGGGTTCGTACCCAGCCAGGCGCTTTACTTTGTGTAAATTATTTCATCACTACTGCTCTCAAAACGGTGAAGGAAAACATCGTGAGGAAACCGGCATGTCCTAGAACCAAAAATTCAAAGACATGTGCCATCTACCAACTCGCACCGGGCCCGCGTGGTGGATTACAGCCCACTCCCTCTCGATGAGAGGAGGCCTGTGTCCCAGCAGTGGGAACATTAAGACTGATTATGTTATGTTATATAATATGTTAAACTTTAGTGACAAAATTTTCACAATTTTTAACGTGGCCACCGTTTGTATAAAAGTTCGGGTTAAATAAATAAACGCCGCAACATGGGTCACTCAAACGGGACGTTGAAAAGAAAGTATTTTTTTTATTTACTCTCTATTATGTTTTACGTCAAAGTTTTTGTTTCACAAATTGACTCTGAATTATACTCGTTAAGATTTCACAATTATTTCCTAAATTCTTCCTTGTTTTCGCAAAACTATAATAAACTTTTAAAAAGAAGCACTCAGTCCACACGCACACGTGCGGAAATAAAAGGTTGCTATTTTCATTTCTTTCATAATATGGGGAAGCAAGCAAAAAAATTTAAATTACAAAATCAAAAACATCAAAACGCATTTCAATTTCGGGAAATCTGCCATTACTACCGCCATATTTAGTGGACGAAGGTTGGCAATATATGATTAATGATGCGCCTGATTCGTCCAACATACAAATATTTTCAAAAGCTGTGGCTAGACATGTCTAATTTTAAACAAACTTGGTCTGTTTTTGGGCAGAGGCACAGAACTACTGTTTAGAAAGTTGAAATACAAGAAAAGGACCCGGGATAATCAACGTATTGAGAATTTTACTGAAAAGTGATTTTACTAACATAACAAATGAACGGACAAAGGAAAATGTAATGAGAGACGAATTCATAATGTATTCACAAATGATGTTAACTAATGGAGAATTGAATGTTGGTCATTTTTTAGAACGCCTAAAATAAAATTGTAAGATTAAAACCTATTAAAATGCAAAACAGGTTTTTACTTTAAATGTACTTTTTTTCTGTTGTTTTCCTAGCTGTCAAATAAATCTGACCAACGGGAACAAAAATTCCCGCTGGAAAGACTAGTCTGACCGTCAATCTGATCACTGGGAAAATCCCGTTATCATTGTGCTAAAAGTTTTCGTATTTTACCAAATACATAACGGCATAGCAACTGGTCAAATGAAATCTCAAAATAACATTACGTCATCGAAAAATCCAAATGACGCCTTCCAAAATTGACAAAATCTAAAAATATGGTATCAATGATTGGCATGTCGAAATTATTGCGTTAGCAGATTTTGCCGGTGTAATGTCGCTGCGTTTCGTTATTGCGAATAGACACGTGGTTTGTGGTTTGCGAGAGCACTAACCTTAACCCTAAAGTACTAATCATCACTTGAGATACCTCCTGCAGTCTGAATTCTTTGGTTTATTTAAAATTTCGGGGACGCATCAGGTTGTGTGTAGGGTAGTAGTAGTAGTTGTAGGGTTAAGGGTTAAATCACATTTACGCGCGCATATCACCATTTTCCAATATCCCTTTCTGACGCTCAGAAGTACCATTATTAATGAAATTGGGTACAGATTTGTGAAACGTAGCATTAAAATGTGACACGTTGAAACAAATGAGACGTCCAAATGTATGTAATGCAACATATCCGTTTGTTACATTTTTATGTTACGTTTTACCAATTTGCCCAGCTTTAGAGCGAAACGAGCATACGTACATACCTAAAAGCGTCAATGAGGTTAGCCCTAGTCTAGCAGGACTCCTCGACCCAAAGGTCTCGATTGCCTTCTAAATAATGATACTGGAAAACAAGTAACTAACCGCTAACGTAACGTAAGGGAAAGGGGTTTGAAGATCCGTGGCATACCTACGACTTTTTTTTCAAATGGCGGCCACGCATGACCCCTTTATAAATAGATAGCTGATCACATCAATGCAAACAGAAAACATAACAAGATTACTTAAAACTTTCAGAGTGATTAATTCAAATATCTATGCAACAAAAACGGTACATCCCATTATCCTCACTCCCATGATCCACGGTGATAGGTAGTGGGAATATTTTTTTCAATAATGGTTCCACTATCTCCATTAGTCATTTTGCATAACGACGAACCTTCTCAAGGACGCTATCACATTTTTCCACGAATAACAGTGCTTTTCAGGTACCATTTTAACCGGTCAAGCGGAGCGATTTCAATTGATTTTTAACCGACTTCAAAAAAAGGAGGAGGTTATCAATTCGACTGTATTTTTTTTTTTTTTTTTTTTATGTTTGTTGCCTCATAACTTGCGACTGGGTGAACCGATTTTCATGATTCTTTTTTTATTTGAAAGCTGGTGCTTCCCGTGTGGTCCCATTGTCACCATTTCAATATCTGATGATGGAATCTCAGAGAAATCGAGGGCAACCCTCAAATTTTATAGGCTCACTTATTGTTTTTCGCATGTTTTATGAAGTATCTTGTGTATTTGCGTATGGTTGTCACCATCTCAGGTAGCTGGGCTGATGATGGAAGGTACAACTCCTTAACAGTAAGAAGTTACTCGCACAGGAAAGGACGGTTTTAGTAAATTGTTTTGATGTTTGATAGGGCATTTGCCACATTTGGTCTCATGATCATAAAGTCATGATCTGATGCTGCAGTCAGGATAGTCTGCAGAGTACCTAACTCCTCGACAACTAACAGCAGATATATCGTGTTTAGGCTCATTGAAAAGGGCTCGATGTGTGGATAAACGTACTGTTAATGAGGAACACCGAAATACATAAAGACCTGATGCTGAAGCCAGGAGCATCAGAAAAAGTACCAACCTTGAAATTACAGCACCGTAGTCGTGTTTGGGCTCATTTTAAACAGGACTAAATTGTAAGTTCAATGTAATGTTGACATAAGTCTGGCCTGATGCTGCAGCCAGGATTATCAGCATCTTGTCTAAAAGCATCAGGTCAAGATTTGATGATGGGATACTGGAGAAATCGAAGGAACTCATCAAATATTATAGGCACACCTATAGCGATTTGGGTATTTTTTATAGTAACTCGTGCATTTGCTCTCGGAAAGCACTATTTGGTGAAGTGGAACTGATGATGAAGACCACAGATGGCCATCGGAAGTACTCAATAATATCTAAGTATTTCACGGGTTGCGATTCGATTACTTTAATATGGTTGCTAAGCAATTTATGCTCGTCACAATGTGAATGGTGATATGGAGCTAATGGTGGACCTGGAGAACTCCTCAACAATTAACTTCCCTGTATCGGGAAAAGCAATATTTTGTTTGTAAAAGGCGATGATCACTAGGCTATTGTAACTTAGATAAATTATAAGCAGACCCACTAAAAAGCGTGAAATAAAAACTTTTTAAGAAAAAAAAAACCGACTTCCAAAAAAACACTACAAAGTGAAAAATAACTTTATTTCGGAAGTCGGTGGCAAAAAACTAAAATACAGATCCAAAGACACCGACTTCCGAAATAAAGTTATTTTTCACTTTGTAGTGTTTTTTTGGAAGTCGGTTTTTTTTTTCTTAAAAAGTTTTTTCTATGAAACAATATACAATCAATTGTGTCTCATTAGCGCAGCTTGACAGATTAATGAACTTACGAGTCACAACTGCAAGGATATCTTGATTTCAAATTAAAGATACCTAATATATTCATCTCCAGAATGGCTCCATAACAAATAAATAGCCCATATAAAACTTTCACACAAATAGGTTTTTACCATCACAATAATCGCTCAAAATTAAATAAAAAGGGGTTATATTTTGTAAATAAATAAATAACTTTTTCATTAATGAGAAAAATAAGAAACGTTCTCAAATTTCTCCGTACATTTTCTACCCGCGGACACTTACGGTCGGTCATTCCGCGCTCAGACGGGCCGAAGCACGCCAGCAGCCTAATTGCGGAACGATAAATCGTCAAATGATTCTGATCAGTTGGCTTCATTTCTATCACAATTGGCTTCATTTTACGATTTTCGAATTGCGAAACTCTAGTTTCTGCGCAGGGCCTTAACGTTCATAGTTGGTTTCATAATAAACTAGAGTTTCGCAATTCGAAAATCGTAAAATGAAGCCAATTGTGAATAGAAATGAAGCCAACTGATCAGAATCATTTGACGATTTGGCGTTCCGCAATTAGGCTGCTGTATCGCTTTCTCGCAAAAAATTATTACGTAAAAATTGAGTTCCGTTTTGAGTACGGTGGTAGGACGAAGTTGATACTTTTTCAAACCGAAATAAAATTAAGTACGATTATTGGAATTTTTTAAGAAATAAATACTTGTATTTTTTTTTAATAGATGTAGATGACGGATAAAGATTGTATAAATATTTATGTTATTATATTATAATCAAATTAAAATGACTGCAATTTTTTTTTTTGAGGTATTCCATACTATAGTCGATTTTGGTGTTTTTGGGGGTGGTGATTATGAATATGACATCCATTTTTTATTCTAGATGGCGAGTATATTTTTGAATAAAAAATCGACATTGGTATCAATTGTAGAGGTGTTTAGGTTGGTGTTTACGAATATACCATCCAATTTTTTATTCAAGGTGGCGGATTTTTATTTTGTGATAAATCGACTTACGGCCAATGTCTTCATCAATTGTAACAGCCAAAGTAACGTCACAAAGTCAAAGTAACGGTTAAATTTGTTTCTTACTATTTTAGCTGTTGCCTGAGTACGTATAGTTTTTTAATGTATTTGTTGTATTGGCGTCGCTAGCTGACATATGGCAAATAATTTAATTTAATGTTATATGTCTTGTAATGTTAATTACTTTGCATACCTACTCGCAGTATTGTACACAATCAAGTATTTTCTAAGTGAACAGACAGCTGTGCTGCTGGGGAGATTTTTTGCGCCACTTCTTCCCAGCAAAAGCACTAGGAACTGGTGAAGGGCGGACGTTTTAGGGGAGTGTCTTTTGTAATTTTGACGTTCAAAAAGTGCTGATTCTCAGCCTAATTTGAATAAATGACATGATTTTTAACCGACTTCAAAAGAAGGAGGCGTTTCTCAGTTCGTCGGATTCTTTTTTTCATGTATGTTCCCCGATCATTCGAAGACGGCCGGACTGATTTCAAAAGTATTTTTTTTTGTTTGAAAGGGTATAAGTACTTTCCAGGTGATCCCATTGTCCTCAGGTCAGGATCTGATAGTGGGATCCTGGAGAAATTAACGGAACTCTTCAAATATTATAGGCACACCTATATTAATTTGGGTACATGCCTATTTTTTATAGTAGCTCGTGCATTTGCTTTCGGAAAGCATGATGATGGCCACCGGAACTACTCAATAATAAGTATTTCACGGGTTGCGATTCGATTACTTTAATATGGTTGTTGCTAAGCAATTTATGCTCGTCACAATGCGAATGGTGAAATGGACCTGATGGTGGAATACCAGGAGAACTCAACAATTGACGTCCCTGCATCGGGAAACGCAATATTTTGTAAAAGGCGATGAGCAAGTTGACAGTAGGCTATTATAAGTTAGATACATAATAAACATGCCCACTAAAAAGCGAGAAAAAAACTTAAAAAAAAAAAAAAACCGACTTCCAAAAACACACTACAAAGTTTCGATGGCAAAAAACTAAATATAAGGATCCAAAGACACCGAATTCCGAAATTAAAGTTTTTTACTTTTTTTTTTTTAAAAAGTTTGATTTACTTTTGTTTTAATTTTTATAAAAATAATGAACTCGCGCCCCATAGCCCAGTCAAAATAGACATTCAAGGTTACATTAATTCGCATAAAGCTGAAAATTGGTATGAATGTTAGGAACACCATTACAAATAAATTGTCAAAAGTCCCCATCGATCCGACGTGTACAAAAAAAAATATTCAAGGTCAAATGTTGCAAAAATCGGTTTTTTGCGTTTTTCTGCTAAGCGGTAAGTTTTATCATAAAAATATCTGAGACAAAATTGTTTATCATGTAATTATCTACAAAATTCGTGTTTAAACTTTTTTCCTATGAATCACCATTTCGGAGATTTATAGCGATGCAAAAAGTTGAAAAAGTTGTGTTCTTCTTTTTTTTTATGCACGTTTCCGCGCCACGCGTGAAGTAGTGTAGTTGGCGCGTTTTTTAAAGTAGTTTCCTCGGTACGCCTATTCCACGATCTATTGTGGTCCTGTTGAGTTAAAAGTATTGTATAAAATAAAAAAAAGGAAATGATGAAAGCGATGTAAGTTATGAGTAATTTGGAAAAATTATTCGTCTGATTGATAATCATCTAATGGAACTGCAAGCATACTGTCTCCTTCTTCCTGCTGGGTACAAGTAAATTGTTCAAAGAAAAATCTTATTCAAAGAAAGTTTATATTCTTAGAATTGTATAATATGTATTAGGGTGGTCCTTATTTTTCGACTTTTAAATTATCCCCGGGGCACTTTGTCATTTCATTATATACATCTTAATATGAAATAAGTTTGTTTTTCTTTTTTTTTGTTAAGATTTCGAGGTCCCTACCAGCTGTCAAAGTTTTTACAAAAAGCGTTGAAGGACAGCTTAAGTGATGGTTTCATTAAAGTTTCATTTAAGTGTTTATATGAAATTTTACATGCAAGTGAAATCGCTCCTTATCCTAATCCTCCCCTTGACCCCTCTTCTGCACTGACGCGTCTAAATTAGCCCGCCCCACACTTCAGGTCTAATAAGTTATTAACAAGAGCGCACGCGTTTTATTTGTAAAAGACATAGTAACGTGTTTCAACTTGAAATGGCGTCTACAAGTAGCGGACTCAGTAAAGCTACTAGAAATCAAAGTAAGGTTAATGAATAAAAGAATTCAACAAATACAGACATTTGACCTTGAATATATTTTTTGCACACGTCGGGTCGATGGGGACTTTTGACAATTTATTTGTAATGGTGTTCCTAACATTTATAATGATTTTCAGCTTTATACGAATTAATGTAAGCTTACCCCTATTTTGAAGCTAACTTGACCGGACTACCAGTAAATAATATAATATTTTCATAAGGGAATGATTATTTTTAAATATCACAACGAAACTACGATAAACTCCCAGGCTAGTATTTGTTTATGTAATGCTCCAACAATTATTGGCATAAAAAAAGTACTTAAGTACAGACGCCAGCACATCAAGCTACCCGAAACTGTCAAATTTTCCCAATCTGCTTTGAACCTTAAAGTTTAGCGATAAAGTTGAAAATCTATTAAAGAAATTTGACAAATTTTATTGTAGTAGCTTGATGTGCTAGCGTCTGATGTGCGTGTGGATTGAGAGATCTTTTCGAAAAACTCTTCCAATCCCAACCAAATTATAAGAGGATTTAGGAAATAATTGTGAAAACTTCATGGTAAGGTATAAAATTTGTGAAACCTAAACAAAGAAAGTTAGAACTCATTAACTGGATCTCTCAATCTGGACAACTGAAGAAAAAGCCATAACGCGTATCCAAGAATATACTGCCTATGTGTTTATAATTTGCATTTTAATTAATTGTGAAGAATTTGTGAAAGCTGCTAAACAAAATTTCGATTCGTTTCAAAGCCACGTTTAAGATTTATAACGGTTTATATGGATCTCTCAGAGTGGACAATTTTCAACTGAGAGATCTTGTAAAACACGACCTAATACTGAAAAAGTATGAATAATTATCATGTTTATTGCAAATTATACTTCTGGAAAAATTTGTGAAACAAAAATCGTGATTGAAATCTTACTGGTTCAAGAGAAAATGAAAATCTTGTTTTTTGTCGATCATCGCAACTGAGAGATCCTTATTTTGAACAATATTGAATAAACCAAAACTTATAGGTAGAAGGTAGATACATCAGAAATTGTGAAAAATGTTGTACTAAAATTTGACGAATCAGTCGTCCCTGTAAGTGTTATACTTAAAAAGATAAATATTTTTTTACAATCCTTGAGGAAAACGTTGAGTAGGGTGACCATATCGCCGGTCGGAATCATTACCGGTACAATTCAAATTATGATGCACTTTAAACGTTTTTATACAAGTAATTTGCGTCTGGTTTCACTGCATAATGTAAATAATATAAAATTACGTTTTTAAATGACAAGTTTCTGCAAAGTTAGGTACTGTAGGTATGTGTAGTGCTCTTACTAAAGAATTCTAAGTTCGTAATTCTAAGTTATTCTTACACACAAAAAGTTCAGAAATTTTAAGGTAACCAAAAAAAATAACTTTAAAATTTACACTTTTTTAAAATTTCACTCATAATTACATAATAATCAATAAGTTCGTAGTATTTAAAATAACTGGTTCTTCTTTGCTGTTATACATTTTTCCCATCAAATCGTCATAACAGACTATTTGGTCGTTATGAACACCATGTCCTCAGTAGGGGCCAATATTGTCGGGACTCAATATAAATTCAATACCGCCTAACAATTTGTAGCATCTGTTTCTTACAGAACTTGTATTTGGTACATCTTTCAAATAAACTTTTTCATATGTACGTCCTTTTTAATATGTACCACAATTAAAAAAACATTAGTGTGAAAAAAATGGTAAGCGTCAAAGTGACGGGATCAAGTATCCAATTTATAATGTATCACATTCAAATGTTTGTACTACATATGTACTAATTGTACCCTAAACAAGACATTTGTACCTCTAAAGGTAAAGGAAGTATGTGAAGATATCCCTGGTCCCGCCACTTTGACGTCAAAGTGGCGGTACCTTCTGGAAGCGCTACTCAGAGGTAGGTAATTCACACCCGAAGACTTAGTACTACATATGTACAGGTATATACTCAATGTTCAATACAATTATAAATGCCAAATTCAAGTTATGTGATTAAAACATTGGTCCCGCCAATTTGATGATTCATGTTATCGCTGAATTCATATGAAAATCGTTCCAGCTCGTGCAAAATTAAATGTGGAAACTTAGTACGTCATAAGTACATGAAAGTGTGTAATTTTCATATGCATAACATAAGTACATCAAAAGTTATCTATCATTCATCGTTTAATCGTATCATTTATCTTTGAAATGGACACATCTATGCAGAAATGAAACAAGCAGTCTTAATAATTCTGATATATATTTTGATCAATGGGAACCCTAATTACGTAGTTTGTATCTCAGTTTATAAGTGTACTAGCATTTTGCCGGCGACTTCGTCCGCGTAGGTATATTTCGTACTTTCCTCTAAAAATTTCGAAAATGTATGTTTATGATCTTTATCATTTATTTAGATAAATAGGGCAAAGGGGTTTGAAGATTTTTCTATGGAGGGTGGCCCTAAGGTCGGCCGCCATTTTGATTTTTTTTCAAAATCGCGATAGGACACTTATACAAACAAAAGATGTAATATAACATAATATCCTAAAGCGTCAGGTTTCGGAGTTATTCACCGAAATATAAGTCGAAAACAACAAGGATTTTTTTGTTTTTTTTTTTCCTCCAGGTAAGCATATTGAACTATTGAGGTAATAGAAACGTTATGAAACCTTTATGGACAAGAAACAAATGAAGAATAGACATTTTTTAAATAAATAATTAAACACGGCAATTTATAGTTCGTTTTTTAATCCCAGAGACTAATCTGACATTTAAGTCTTTTGTAATAAAACTAACTTAACTTCTACAGATATTGCTAATAATTAGTTAATTGTACAGGGGAGGATTTTACTGCGTGGCTTATTGATGTAAATAATTTTTACGTCAAGTTATGAACACATCCTAAACGAATTTTCAAAATTCCGCCCCTGTGGGGGTGAAAAGTGGGGATACAGTTTATTTTAAAAGTCTGATTCCTTTGATCTATAAACTGAAAAGGGGTTTGAAGGTTTTGGCCCTAAAATCAGCCGCCATTTTGATTTTTTTTTTCAGAATCGCGGTGTACAACAAAAGTTATATATTTAGATAGAGGACACTTATACAAACAAAAATGTAATATATCATCATATCTTAAAGCGTCAGGTTTGGAGTTATTCACCGAAATATAAGTCGAAAACCACAAGGATTTTTTTGATTTTTTTCCCTCCTGGTAAGCATATTGTACTATTGAGGTAATAGAAACGTTATGAAACCTTTATGGAGAAGAAACAAATGAATAATAGACATTTTTTAATTAAACACGGCAATTTATAGTTCGTTTTTTAATCCTAAAGACTAATCTGACAAGTGTAATGTCAAACATCTATACAAATAAAAGCGAAAACACAAAAGACTTAAATGTCAGATTAGTCTCTGGGATTAAAAAACGAACTATAAATTGCCGTGTTTAATTATTTATTTAAAAAATGTCTATTCTTCATTTGTTTCTTGTCCATAAAGGTTTCATAACGTTTCTATTACCTCAATAGTTCAATATGCTTACCTGGAGGAAAAAAAAAACAAAAAAATTCTTGTTGTTTTCGACTTATATTTCGGTGAATAACTCCGAAACCTGACGCTTTAGGATATTATGTTATATTACATTTTTTGTTTGTATAAGTGTCCTATCGCGATTCTGAAAAAAAATCAAAATGGCGGCCGACCTTAGGGCCACCCTCCATAGAAAAATCTTCAAACCCCTTTCTTTTTTTATTATATAAGTAACTTATCATTAGAACACTAAAGGCAAAAGTTATAATAGTACATAGTTGGATCAATATACAATATAATTATCAAAACCATTTTGGCTTGTTTCATTTCTGCATAGATTTGTCCATTTCAAAGATAACGATGAATGATAGATAACTTTTGATGTACTTATGTTATGCATATGAAAATTACACACTTTCATGTACTTAGGACGTACTAAGTTTCCACATTTGATTTTGCACGAGCTGGAACGATTTTCATATGAATTCAGCGATAACATGAATCATCAAATTGGCGGGACCATTATTTTAATCACATAACTTGAATTTGGCACTTATAATTATTGTATTGAACATTGAGTATATACCTGTACATATGTAGTACTAAGTCTTCGGGTGTGAATTACCTACCTCTGAGTAGCGCTTCCAGAAGGTACCGCCACTTTGACGTCAAAGTGGCGGGACCAGGGATATCTTCACATACTTCCTTTACCTTTAGAGGTACAAATGTCTTGTTTAGGGTACAATTAGTACATATGTAGTACAAACATTTGGATGTGATACATTTTAAATTGGAGACTTGATCCCGTCACTTTGACGCTCACAAAAAATGTACTAATGATAATGACGGTTTGAATATTGAATAAGATACTTACATTGTTATTCACTATCACTAAACGGAAACACTGATTATGTTATTATTAATTATAAGCACAACACTATTAAAAAAACTTGCATTAAATGCAGTGCACAACGCCAGCTTCGCAAATCGCAATGAATATACACAATGTTAGCATGAATAGGGTAGTCGAAATAAAAATCGGACAAAATAAAAAAGTATGTTTACCCTACTCAATGTTTTCCTTAAGGATTGTAAAAAATGATTTATCTTTTTAAGTATAACACTTACAGGGACGACTGATTCGTCAAATTTTAGTACAACATTTTTCACAATTTCTGATGTATCTACCTTCTACCTATAAGTTTTGGTTTATTAAATATAGTTCAAAATAAGGATCTCTCAGTTGGGACGATCGACTAAAAACAAGATTTTCGTTTTCTCTTGAACCAGTAAGATTTCAATCACGATTTTTGTTTCACAAATTTTCCCAGAAGTATAATTTGCAATAAACATGATAATTATTCATACTTTTTCAGTATTAGGTCGTGTTTTACAAGATCTCTCAGTTGAAAATTGTCCACTCTGAGAGATCCATATAAACCGTTATAAATCTTAAACGTGGCTTTGAAACGAATCGAAATTTTGTTTAGCAGCTTTCACAAATACTTCACAATTAATTAAAATGCAAATTCTAAACACATCGGCAGTATATTCTTGGATACGCGTTATGGCTTTTTCTTCAGTTGTCCAGATTGAGAGATCCAGTTAATGAGTTCTAACTTTCTTTGTTTAGGTTTCACAAATTTTATACCTTACCATGAAGTTTTCACAATTATTTCCTAAATCCTTTTATAATTTGGTTGGGATTGGAAGAGTTTTTCGAAAAGATCTCTCAATCCACACGCACATGGCGTCTGTACATCTTTTCAAACTAACAGCAGACAGGAGGATAAACGTAGATGTTCCTTGTAATACTAAAATGTTCAGGTCGGTGATTTTTAGGCGCCTACGTAATGTTCGCTGCTTTAATTGTTTTCATGCTGCAATACTAAACACCTTTTCCTGTTTGGTATTAAAAATTTTATTCATCTATTAAATAAATTGCAATCTATAGTTTTGTATAATTTAGAAGCATTTTTTCAATTTTGTAAATGTAAGAACCATGGATCCGTTTATTATGATTTTTCGATGTTGACTTGAAAGAGCATGTCAGTTGAGAATGTGTCATGCTCACTTAAATGTCTCACTGATGGTGGCACGTGTGTTGGACCCTACAAAATGGTTGAGCTGGATGGTGCTGATCCATGCGTCATGTTCGTGAACGGGCGCCGTCGGTTGAGACTGGTCATCTCTTAACTGCCAAGGCTTATTTTTAATCTTATTTCTTGTGTTGTTTCTTCATTTATGTGTTTTTTTTTTTTACATTGTTCTCACATATAGAAGCAACAAGAATAATGTACCAAGGATTTTGTAATCTTGATTTAAAAAGAGTGTCCATGGAGTTTCTTGCCCGTTCTTCTCCATAGAGATCTACGTTTTGGAATAGGCAACTAGCTTCAACTTTCTGACTAACTGACCGACTACTTAATTTTGACAATTCAAAAATGCCTGTAATGGTTTAATTGAAATAAATGCTTTAAGTTTGAGTTTACGTAATAACTGATGAACTTCAACAATACTAAAAACATGATTATCATACAGATAGTAAACATTGGCGAATCTAGGGCTTCTTAAAACTGTTAGGGGCCTGACCCCTAACAGTTTTTTTTTACCCTCCGTCCGGGAAGAACGGAGAGTTATGATGTCAGACTTCTACCGACTAAAACCCCACTATTGCGTGCCACTTCTTTGAGTCCGACTGCTCAAACGACCAATTTTGCCGCCCGCGGGCCCTTTCTTATGGTGGCCGGAAATCGTTAAGCACCCTTCAACGTCCGGCTGCTATTCTGGTGCGGGTGGAATGAGAGGTATGCTCTCTCTCCGTCTCCGCCGCCTCCTTTGCATGCATCAACTCCTCGCAAAAAGAGGCCACAGCATCGCACGCGTTTTCGCTTCCAACCATGAAATGAACCACCGCCGAAAATGACAGATCACCCACACCACACACAGCGCTGTTGGGCCCAAGTTGTACTCCTCCAACGTATGTTGTGGCGTGTCCTCGTGGCAGTCCGCTCCCGACCTATGCGACGCAGGTATTTCCCGAAACATCCGTGTCCAGTAAGCACCTGCGTCAGCCGGAAACTCGGGGCGCCATGCTGCCTCTCCAGCCATTCTTCCATAACAGGCCTTACCGCCACTATTGTGGCGAGGCCCCCCCAAATTGGGTAACAGTCAACCTGGGGACCAGCCGTTGAATGTGCGGCCCGAAGTCCCACCAGCTGTCGAGGACAAATTCTAGGTACTTCATCGTCGACTCTAAATCGACGCGCATGCCTCCTACTATAGAGGTATGAGAAACAGGGTGTAAAGTTCACTCAAACTCTATAGAAAAGGGAGGATCCTCCAACCAGACGGGTGTTGTGTCTGGCGGGCAGCTGCCCAATAATTCACGTCGAGCTGTTGTATCTATGCTAGTTGCGAGGTAAACTCTGCTTGCGAGATGCAGGATTTGCGTGACGTCAGTATGACGCGTTGTTCGCATGTGGCGTTGTAGATACCGCTACATCACTCCCCACCCGGAGACCGGAGGTCGATAGTGGGCTGAGTCTTGTATCTTGCGATGCTTGCCAGGCCAGCTGAGGTTCTAGTGAGTCGGAACCGGTTGCCGCATAGTTCACGTTGAGTCAGAACTGTCTGCGAAGATGTCCCAGTGAGTCAGGGTGGCGCCGCATTATGCTCCAGTGCGTCGAATGTGGTACAGCGCCGGTATGAGGCTGACTGCTGACGTCGACCAGGAGAGGCTTATTAAGGGCTCTGCTTGTAGACCGGCTGAAAGTGCAGTGTGCTGTACCGAGGTTGCTGATGAGGCTGAGGGTGATGATCAGGTATGCGCGGTCGCTTCATGCTGGTGGTCTGGATACCCGTTGAAGCCGAGGGTGGCTGGGTGACGCGCCACTCTAAAGCTTGCGGGAGTGATGATGATGACGTCACGCTGAAGTATTTGCACGAAGGCTGCACTGACGTTCATGTTCGGGGTCACCAGTATAGAGGTATGAGGAACAGGGTGTAAAGTTCACTCATACTCTATAGAAAAGGGAGGATCCCCCAACCAGACGGGTGTTGTGTCTGGCGGGCAACTGCCCAATGATTCATGTCGAGGTGTTGTATCTATGCTAGTTGCGCAGTAAACTCTGCTTGCGAGATGCAGGATTGGGCACGGCCCATCCGCCCCCCCCCATATACGCCAATGATAGTAGGTACTAATAACAGTTACCAAATTCGGATGCCAACTTGCAACTAACTTTACTCAATAAATAAAAGTAAAATTAAAAAAGTAATACCTTCAAGTACCAAGAAAAGATTAATTAAGATTAAGATTGAAAATTAGTTAAGCTATGTATAAAATCGAGCGGACAATGGTTTCAATGTGTGCGCGTGCGCGTAATCACATCGTAATGTTGTTGTGTTGCGATTCAGATACCTTAAACTTGAGCGAGTTTAAAATGTGATAGCGTCCAATGGAGAGTAATAATGGGGATAGTGCGATGTGTATCGAACAAGAAACTTCTCAGAAACGCGACGTTTTACGGGGTTTAGTCTTATTTTCCGTTTGCATTGATGTCAGGGTTCAGGTACACTTGCGCGAGTAGACTACGAGCTGCAGAAATCTGTGCATTTTTCGAGTGGTAAGGGTCCCGATAGACGAACGTTTACCCAACCTCATAATAATAATTATATCGCACCTTCGGTGCAACAAAGTCACAAATAGCCAAAACTAAAATGTGGTTAAAAATGCGAAAAAATGAGGAAATAAAATGCGAAAAAAAATTAAAAGTCCTCTCCTGTAAAATTAAAAAAATTGCTGTTGTGACTTTGTTGCACCGAAGGTGCGATATGTCTAATTAGGATTATTATTTAACTTACGAGTCAACAAGCTGCATGTGGTAGGCTAAATTAAAAAAAAACATAACAATAGCTACTGGAAACGCAAACGCCGAATACTGTAGGTAGTTAAATACATCTGGGAACTCATAGGTTTGCGGTGCTAACCTGCAAATAATAAAAAAGATAATGAATCAAAAATAGCGGAATGCCCTTAAAAAAACACCTTTCAGATGTGGATTTTGGGATATGAAAGACAGTCATAAATTCAGGTGAATAAAGGATATTCACCTGAAATTATGACTTCTGCTGATAATTTAATAATAATATCTGCAGAATAATAGAATTATGATAGCTGTTCTCCGCACGCTGTCATCTATCGTGAAGTCATCATCATTTCAGCCCAGCATCACCCTCTCATCTAGGTGTACGTGAAATAGCGGAACTAAAATCACGGTTTTATGTTTTGAATTACCTCTACCGCTTTAAAGCAATCCATAAAATTATACTCATAAATTACAAACACACACACACACACATATACTTTAAACACCTATAGGTTTTGAGATATGGATGCCTGTTAGTCACGACTGAGGGACCACCTTTAACCGGTTGTAACTTTTGAGTGGCTACTTTTACAAACTAGAGGCTGAATTTACAATAGTTTTGAGAACTTTTACTAAAGGCTGACGCATTCAAAAGCTCAAAATTCAAATGTGGTCCCTCAATGGGAACGCAAGTTTTTCGGCGTTCTCTCCTCATGCCAGACCTACTCAGCTATCAACTTCTCGCCCTGAATATGCTTGCTCAAAAACCCTCTGGGCTCCCCTACCACTGTATGTTAGTACAGCGGCATGCGACTACCGGAAGGTACTTTCTTGTTTCATCCTTTTCTGTCGGGTTTTAGTTTTTAAACTTATTTTGGAGCTTATTTCAGTAATTTTTATATTTTTGAAATAAGCTAATTAAGCCCTTTCATTTGATATCCAACAAGGCATGATTAAATTTTTTTTTTTTTTATTATCATGACTTAAAATAAATGAATAAAATATACGCGTCCACTTGAGAATCTTTTGGTTTTTATCGGTTAAAAAGTTTCTGATCATCTGGAAAGTACGTGAACATACTTAAAAAAACATTGGCTAATGACTTAACTCAAGCCGCAAATAATTTAAAAAATCCGCATAAGTGCGAGTCGGACTCGCACACCGAGTGTTCCGTACAAATTTGTAGGTATGTAAATAGTTTATCACGGGTTTTAATTTAACTATAAATATACGGTTTTTGGATTTTTTCCTTTACTTGCGCTACATGACCTTGCTTTTTGCCAAATTTCATGATTCTAGGTCAACGGGAAGTACCCTATACTATTTGATTCCTTTGAGAGTGTCGAAACGAAATATATACGTTTTTTGCGGCATTAACGGCCGTATCTTTAATTACGTTAACTTAGAAGTTTGATTTTTTCAAAGCTTCAAGGGACCGCAGACCTGAGTATGGTTTTAATTTCAACTCGATACCTCCACGCATTCCCGAGATAAAGGGTCTTGACAGACAGACAGACAGACAACAAAGTGATCGTATATTAATTCGCCATTTTAATTCGTAACGAAATTAAAGAATGTTCACTGTGTAATAATCAAGTCACGTACAAATATGAGCTTACAGATTTTATATCTTTCGATTTAAACGACACACCTAAAGGAACGATTAACGAAATATCTCGAACGATCAAAGTAAAACATTACAAATTAGTTGAGGCTATTGAATTTATTCCCGAACCTAGCGCCAGTGACCTCGGCCATTACAGATATCTCTAGTTCTTTAATGAGAGCATACGTTCATACGACGACTTACGCTTTAAGTCCTCTAAACGAAAACATTTTTCTACATAGGTACACTTTGCTACTGTCTCATTAGTTGGTAGGGGAGCCCAGAGGGTTTTTGAGCAAGCATATCCAGGGCGAGAAGTTGATAGCTGAGTAGGTCTGGCATGAGGAGAGAACACCGAAAATATATTTAAAAAGTTTCTGATAGGAGCCCCGTGGTCAGGAGACCACTTTCAGATTTCATAAAAAAAGTGATCTTCAGAGGCGTTGGTTTTGGTATGATCGGGTCTGGCCTTAAATAGGCAAATCTGACGGAGAAATTGTGGGCTTTCCCCTAATCTGACGACTTTGAAAACTCAGATTTGGGCCATTTACTAAAAGGATATTCAGGGCGAATGAAAGTTATTCTGTGCAATAGTGTTACATGTCTTGATAGTGAATATATAAATATCTGATGGGATGATGGAGCCTTTTGGCAAATATGAGGAAATTTCATCAATTCAAACTAATTGATGAAATACTCCTACAATAACATCCTTTGAAAGCCAATAGGAGTTTCATTTAAATAAATAGCTCACCTAGAGTCAGTCTTTGTAAGTGGTGGAGTGCGCCTACAAGGTCGCCGAATTTCGCCAAACTTGCGAAATATATAGATTTTTTTTCAGCACTTGAAGAAGTGTATATTATAACAAAGCAAGATCGCCCGCATGCCAAGCTGAGTTTACTGAGTATAGTGAGTATTAAGAGAGGCGCAGCAACGTCGCCAGGAGAATAAAAGCTAAGTGCTTAAATGTTTTTTTTTTTGTAAAGTGAGTAAGATGGCTCAATTTTTTACGGGCTCGGTTGGCGTATGCTGGGCGCTGATATTAAGCGCATAACTTGGCGCTGCCCTAATAGTTTATGGATGGACATACCATGAAGGCATTTCATTTGATGCTATGTGTGATGCGTTATGGGTAGAGCTTCCGTGCAGATGTCACAAAAATAAGTTAATTAATAAAGTGCAAGAAATGGAGATTGCACAGAATCTGTCAGACGGTCAAGAAAATGTTGTAAATGTAGATGATGATGCTTCTGTATTATTTAGTGGAAGACAAGATGACCCACTACAGGACGAGCAATGCTGCCTTGAAAGCAGTGTGGAAGTTGATAGTGATGGAGAAAACGATGACGAGTGCGAGCGCAGCAGCGAGGTGTGCATCCCCGCAGAGAAGGAGAAGGAGCCGATAGAAGTGTTAGAGAGTGAACACACGGATGAAAATAACGAATCGGGTCAGTCCAGTCCATATGTAAATAGCAATGTTTCAGAGCCACAGGATGTGCACGATGATCACGATGTGGAAATAAATAAAAATAACATCCCTGGTGATCAATTTCATGAGAATAATTTTTCGATCGATTCTTCCAAAATGAAGGAGAATGGTCACTTCGATTTTTCCGAGATAGTGGAGAATGCTCACTTCGATTTTTCCGAGATAGAGGAGAATATGCTCACTCCATCATCGACGTAATATACATATAGTACATTTTTTATTTAATGAAACTAATATTAATTTAATCTATTTCACAATCTAAAATACACTCTTTTGCAAAAACAACGGGCATTTTAGATTTTTTTGTCTACTTTAATGAAGAAGAACAAAAAAGTGGTTTTATTAATTTGACGATGTATTGGTATGTTACTTGAAGCATCCTGGCATGATTCTTTAAGTTCAAAATTTAAATTTTGAAATTAAAAAAGAATAATAATGATTATTGTGGATTATTGTGAAATTGCTTTACTAATGGCGCGAATTGCTGAAACGATTTATTTACTGATTACTGAAATTTTAAAACGTTTTGGATGTTTTCTGCAAATTAAACAATTTAATCTTTCTTTTTACATTAAATACCACTTTTTGATATGAGTGTTAAAGCGTTAAGGGCCGGTAAAATTATAGCTCTACTTGAAGAAGGTTGTTCGCAAACTTGCGTGTCTCAGCGGCTAAATGTGAGTCGTTCAACTGTCCAGAGGACTTGGCAACGGTATCAAGAAACCGGTGCGGTCAAAGGAAGATCCGGTTCGGGAAGAAAACGACGCACAGAACCAAGAGATGACCGCTTTTTGGTGAGTCAGGCGTTGCAGAATCGTAAGGCATCAAGTGTGGACCTGACCTCGTTGGATATTTTAATTTCAGCGATCTGGGTTTTGACTTCCGCGATATTTTCCTGCATTTTACTTAGAATTTCTCCATTGGATCCAGTTAATTTTTCTAGTAGCGAGGTCATACGGCTTAACTCAGTACGCATTTATTTTATTTCATTGGAATATTTACAATCGTTATCGAATGGTTGTTTACGTTTTCTAATAGTTATAGAAGAGTCCGTCTCCATGCTAGTTAGCTTTGACAGATCGGGCTGCGATCCACCAGTTGGTCGTGTGCTATTGGGAGAACGTAACATTATACGCACACCGTGATAGATTTGGTGTGGGTGATTTACGATGGGGGTGTTGCGTTACCTATGTGTAATATACAATGCGCACTGGTAGGTGATGTTGATCTTCGGCGTTCTTGAAAGATGTAGTGTATGCCAAATAAGATTCGGATCTATCGCCTTAGGCCGGCCGCAAACGTCCGGTTTCCTGATTCAGAATTCAGTTTCGGAATTCAGATTCGGAAACCCGAATGCAAGCATTTCATACAAAATGTTCTCTCCAGCGCACGCGTACTTAAATTTTCCGTCCGGGTTTCAGAACGGAAAATTTAAGCACGTGTGCGCTAGTGAGAACATTTTGTATGAAATGCTTGCATTCAGGTTTCTGAATCTGAATTCCGAAACTGAATTCCGAATCAGGAAACCGGACGTTTGCGCCCAGTCTTACGGTGGTTTGAGCGAGTTACAAAATATTGGTCGTACCGTTTCCCGTTTCCTAGATGGCTGCCGCCGCCGCACGATGATGTAAGAATGGGACAGAAAATATCTTCCGTACTGTTTCCTCGAGGGTGTGAGGGGAGCCGCACGCGCACTGTTTCCCGCGGTTTAATTTTTATTGTGCAGACAAATAACTATCTGTTGCTTAGTAAACTTTGACAGCGATACGGATGAATTTTTCGAATTTTAGTTTCTGTATAGTTTTAGTTAAGATAGGTTTTAGTTTTGTTATTTTTATTAATTCATTAATTAGGTATTAGTTATTATTTGCCTTTCTGACTAACTGGCCGACTATTTAATTTTGAAAATTCAAAAGTGCCTGCACATGGTTTAATTGAAATAAATGCTTTAAGTTTGAGTTTTCTTACTAATTATTTTAATTTATGACAAAGAAATTGAAAATGGAAAGTAAATATGAAATTGAGACAAATTAGTTACGGAAACAAAAGTTACTCATGGGCGCCCCCTTCCTTAAAACTCTTTTGTTTTCTAATACTCTTTACTCAAGAATGCCATATATCGCGGGTATGCATTGAGCATATCTATATACACACATCAAAAGTGTCTAGGGATCAAGCATTTTTATGCGGATTTCTTGAGATTGAGATGTGGCTTTGTAATAAATTTATGATTTTATAAATTTATATGGATCCTTTTTGGTGCATTTCATAATTTGAATCAGGAACTGTGAATCAAATTCGAGTAAAAGATGAAAATCAGCTGTCAATATTTTCCCTATAAAAACATACAACGCATTGAAGACATTATTAGTGCTACTGTTTCCCTAAGAAAATTTTAATTAATATCAATCAGGAGAAAAGTTATTGCAAAAATATATGTTGATCCCTAGACACTTTTGATGTGTGTATATAAAAATGAAACCCGTTTTCCGTTGTCACGACATAACATGAAAACGGCTGGACCGATTTCGCTAATTCTTTTTTTGTTGTGATCGGTATTGCCGGGACAAGGTTTGTATGAAAGAAAATTTTGGAAATTCGAAAAAAAAAATTGCACCCGTGCGAAGCTGGGGCGGGCCGCTAGTTTCTGAATAAAACTGTACTTGCCATTTATGTACTTAACCTGTATGTGTTATGAACAAATATGTACAAAATGAAATGTTATATGCAAATTTCTGCCATTTGCTATAAGTACTAAAATCGAGTTTCAGTTGGGATTACTCCCTTCGCCGCCACTCCCTCGATGACTAGTTTATACTTACTCTTGATAACACCCACGAAAGAGAATATTCACGATAGAAGAATGGATTATTGCAGTACCGCCTGAAAATCATAATTATTACTAGTAATTTTTTTTAGGTTAGGAAAATCCATTTGTGTGCTTAAAGATATAATTTTATTTTACCACTGTCGGCGTAATTGATATACACACTCCTACAAAATTACAGATTTCTAGTACTAACGGTCTCTTAGCAAAACCTCGGAGGCACAGATAGACGGATATGACGAAACTATTAGGTTTCCTTGTCAGAACTACGGAACCCTTAAAAAGCGTTTGATTCATTGAATCACAACTCAATATGGGAAACGCTACAACAATGTGTCGACGCCAAATACGTAACTCTGCTACTGAAAATATATAGTTGGGTGAATACCCAACATTTGAATAAATGTAAGTAGGTATACTTTTTTTAATCTTACGTACCAATTCCCGCAGAGGTTTGAATTGCATTATTAACTACTTCACGCATAGCTATGAAGTCAGGAGACTTGGCGTCTTTATTTCCCCCCTGAAAAAGATTCATAAAAGTATAAGGGTAAAGTCTATTCAAACTTATGTTTCAAATTAATATTATTTCAAGTTAAACAAATATCAACTTTATTTCAATGGTGATTATGTTGATTTCTGAGTGACTAGCACTAGGGAAAAAGTTATAAAAATGTTTGAAGTTGTAGCGTAAACTGAAGTTTATTGTGTGGGATTTAAAGTTACTTTTCCATACACTCATATTTGTTTACATTTTTGGCAAATAAATCGCGAATGTAGATTAAGTAGGTATACAGAGAGCACGTGGTGATGGACGTGTGATTTTAAACATACATACGTAAACTCATGCGTGGGGGGGTAGGTAGAAACTACGTTTTTATCTTGCTGTAATATCAAGTTAATTAGTGCCTAAATTAACTGAAGAAGTATCACATTAATTTTAGAAAAGCGAATGTTTGTGTTTATTTATTTATTTATTTATTTAGGTTAGCCAACAATTGTTTACACAATACATTTTTCAAATATTAATTATTATTTAATAGTAGTTTTTGTGACTTCTTCACAAAAACTACTGAACGGATTTGTATGAAATTTGGTACACAGATAGTTTATAACCAGGATTAACATAATATAAGATACATTTTATCCCAATATTCCCACAGGAAACTTATATAATAAACTTATATAACTTTAATTTAAAAGGGGGGAAAATATTTAGCACCACCCGTAGCCGTAGCGGATTCCCATTCGGTAACACTAAAAACATACTGTCGACAATAAGCATCATAGTTACGCCACGCACATTAAAACTAACGGAAGTTTCAGGTAGCTTTTTTATGTTTTTTCATCCAGCGGGGCCCCGCCAGCTAGGTTCATAAAACTAGTGGCAATGCTTTGTTCAATTATTGTACCTCGATTATTTTGATATAAATCGTGATCAATCGCTTCATCTATCCAGCGGGGCCCTCGGCTGTATTGCACTCGTAATACATAAAAAAATATTGATCGCGTCTACTCCTAATGAACACATTGTTATATTGGACGCGCAGGGCGCTGCTCTTTGCGTATAATGAGCCCACAAGCAGCACGTGTATAATGATGAACAATGCGTCCTGAACAGTGTTATTTTTACTTGAGAATTACAACGTTTAAACCGTATATAGAACGCATACAGAATCTATTTCAAAGAAACTCATTGTGGTTTTATAAAGAGGAAAATAACAATGTCATGTTTTAGATTTATGAAAAATAAATGGGAAGCTCATTGGTGTCACACATTATACAAACGTCGTTTCCTAATAACAATAATGAATGATATTTGTGTTTATTAATACCGGGAGAGGTCGGAGAATACTTTTATTGAAAGGTAACCGTTATTATTATTAAAAAATGAACAAAAGTGGGTCAACTATTTGGATTTGTCACAAAAGAGCTTGCAGAGCAACAATAACAATATACGAAGAGGAAGAGGCTGTTTCGCGTGAAAGTTTACACCTATGTGAACCTGATGAGAAAAGCAACTTGCTCGAGCAAGCACTGGCGGAATGTATATTAAAAGTGCAAACTGATTTGGGCCCTATCCCGCAAATTTACAAAAACGCTATGAAAAATTTTACTTCGGACGAAAGTTACGCAGATGTTATACCTAAGTTTGATAGTGTTAAAGACACATTATATCGCTCGCGAAAAAAGGCCTTAGGGGTTCGTAAGACCACTTTCAATGAAACAAAGAATGTTGTTATTCCTGATATTTTCAAAGATTTTTTGATAATAGAAGACGGTGATCCTAAAATTCTAGTGTTTGCAAATTCTTCGGTGTTCGAGAGTGCTCAAAACATTAAGCACTATTTTGCAGATGGGACTTTCCGTCGGTGATCCATAGACCAATTGAAATTTGACCAATTGGTCTATGGGGAAAATTATATGTTTCCATCGTCCAAATACCAACTGGACTATGGAGAACACTGGACGTAAACCAAAACTATGTTCCGTTATAACCCTGAGTTCACACCAGTTTTCAAAGAAGCTTTTGTTATATTTTTTGGTTCACATCAAACTGAATTCAACAATATTATAAATACAATATAATGTTAGCTAATTATTCAACGCCAGATTAGACTTAGTACAACTATTAGGTAAGTAATTTCTTCTTTTTATGTTTTAGGTACAAGATATATGGTTTACCAATTTTTTAAAAGTTTGCCAATTTATTTTCTACTTGCCAAATGACCGTATAAGTCTCCGGGATGGAGTATGGAACCTAAGATAGAAACATGCTTGTACGATGCGACTACATACAGAAAGAATGGCTAATAAATCTCTATTCCTAGACGTTTCGCCGAAAACTTTGTTGATAGAAAACATTGTTTGTAGATATCTCGGTTCATAGAAACCACCTGTTTCCAGATACCTTGGTTTATAGAAAGCGCAACGTAGGATGCAACGATTATTCCCTATGTACCACGTTGTTTCGCTGCCCCCAGTGGTGGCCAAACAAGTGTTGGACATCGGGAATAAACCAGATGCAAGAGCGAGCGAAGGGCACTCCGAGATTAGGTTACTTTAAACCCTTTCGTGGGGCTCCCGTCCGTTTAGTCCACTCTCGGCCCCACGACCCCTAAAAAAATATTTGTTTGTTTCCTCTCGACCCTAGAGTCGGTGGCAAAAAACGTAAATACAAAACCAAAGACACAGACTTCCGAAATTAAAGTTATTTTTCACTTTGTAGTGTTTTTTTTTGGAAGTCTGTTGTTTTTTTGTTAAAAAGTTTTTATTTATAATATTATTTTTTGAATTCAGTTTGATGTGAACCAAAAAATATAACAAAAGCTTTGGTGAAGTTGGGATAGCGGCTTTTCAAAGGACCAACAAGCGTTGAGTAATTTAGCGGGAAAATATTTTTTTTTATGCTGGATCGAATATTGGACGACACAGAAAATTGAGCAAAATGAAAGTATGGGAAGAATATGACTTACTTGGGAGCACTGGATGTCAGGTTGGTGCAACGACTGCCGACGTGGTGGGCATGCGTTCTCGGATGGTTTTTCTCACTCGCGCTCGGTAAATCGATTGTATTGTCCCACTTTTGTCACTTTGTGTCGGCCAACACGTTAAATAGTTTATATTATAATGATGGTACAGCGGTTGAATTAAGCGGTATTAAGCGGTTGGCTGCTTGAAGAGAACAGTGCGAATCCTCATGGCGACCTCTGTCAAGTCACTGCGGCGGAAACGCTTCTCATTGGTGTTGCGGTGTAGCACCTTTTAGCGGCATGGGGGTAGGATCGGAAAGGAAGCCGGAGTATGATTGGCTCAATACTGTGGTCCAATATGAATTCTACCCTCAATATGTGAGACGCGTTTGGATACATGATAGCAAAATTTGTATATTGCTAGCTTGCGTAAGCAAGCTTCTTTGAACCGAAAGTATAGAAAACTGGTGTGAACTCAGGGTTATAACGGAACATAGTTTTGGTTTACGTCCAGTGTTCTCCATAGTCCAGTTGGTATTTGAACGATGGAAACATGTTATTTTCCCCATAGACCAATTGGTCAAATTTCAATTGGTCCATGGAGCACCGACGGGACTTTCTTGGTCGTTCCACGTCCCTTCTACCAACTCTATACGATACAGGGAGACGTTGGTAGTACTGACGATAAGACGTTGATAGTACCTTTATTTTTTGCTTTATTAAGAGCAAATCACATATGAGCGGTTATTCAAGTTATTGCAAAGACGTTTCCCGGACATGAAACCAACAGAGTTTCAGACAGATTATGAGATTGCAGATTGATTTGAGATTGAATGCCATTAAATCTAAGTTTACTGCAGCGGAAATAAGTACCTACAACTTATAGAATAAGGTCGTAAGTCAAACCGAAGCGATTGCAGCTATGAATGCAATTAAATCTACGTTTACTGCAGCGGAGATAAGTACCTACAACTTATAGAATAAGGTCGTAAGTCAAACTGAAGCGTCAATCTATTGCTTTGTGAGATTGCTAATCGACTTATGAAGGCCACTGTACATTAGGAGTAGATGCGATCAATATATATTTTTTAAATGTATTACGAGCGCAATACAGCCGAGGATACCGCTGGATAGATGAGGCGATTTATCGTGTTTTCTATCAAAAGGATCGAGGTACATTAGACCTTGTTAATAAATTAATGAGATACATTGAACAAACAAAGCATTGCCACTAGTTTTTTGAGCCTAGCTCGCGGGGTCTGCTGGATGGAAACATTTTTTTTTATATTATCTTGTTAAATCTAGAAAATCTTGAATTGTAAAAGTGTCAATGAATAGATAATTATTAATTTATTTCACATAGTGTCGATGACATACATATTTGATAGCCCATTATTCTGCCTTGTGAGGCAACTAGCTGTGCTTGAGGTGCTTGACGGTGCAAGTGTTATGGCATGCTGGCTAATATGTGAGTTATAGAATCGATGCCACGTTGATATCCGTGCGAACCCCACTCAGAAAGGTTTCTTGGCTTCATCCGACTAGAGTTCCAGGTAGAAAATATTTCAAAGCTTGACCGAATTGGTCGACACCCAATGATACACTTATGGCTACGCGGTTTAATTTGGTTTCTTCGTCAAATTGAATGGCGTCATTTATGTATTATTATCGAAATGGGAATAATAATATATAATTGTTATAAATAAAAATTTACTTACGGCTAGTTTTTCGTATGCATTAGTCATAACTTCTGTGATGGTAAATGCCGCTATTAGCCGACTACTAAACATCGAAAGAACGAACGCCGCACAACTACATTTGAAAACCATTCTAAAAAAAAAAAACGTTTCGTCAGCAAAGCTTATCTAATGCACACAAGGCGGGATTGCAGCCCGAGCTGAAGGTGAGGGCCATAATGGAGTCGAATATATATCTTTTCGATTATTCGTTATTCCGCCAAAATAATCTATATTCCAAGTTTCAACCCGCATGTGCTAGTAAAACCCATCATTGGCTTAATCCCATTTTCCGCCTTCTACGGAACGTAGTTTTGCAGACACTACTTCTAAAAAATTAAAGCCACTTTACGTACAGTTCGACACAACTTAGATGTAGCATCGGCAAAATTTGTAAAACCGATCACATCCGAACTGAGTGCGCCTTCAAAATCACCAATCTTTATTACTACATTAGGAGAAATTGATCTTTATGCGAACTCAATAACTTGGAAAGTCATATAACAAAACACATTCGTAAAATTGATGCATAGATTTACATGAACTAGCTTGCAAAATAAATGATCACGTAATTAAAATCTTTTTTTAGATTCGATTTGAAGGATACAAGGCTAGAACGATGAATATCACAAAACAAACAGATGTTTATTGTTAAAACTTCACTTCATAATATATTGTTTAAATTATTTGTATCATTTTATTATTACATATAATTATGTAGCATGATAAATAAATATATGAAAAAGGTTCTAGTCTTATACCCTTCAATGTAGTCCATAGACTTATTAATAAATAGTAGATTGTTATACAAGGGGCTAAAATGACCCATTATATACAAGGTAGTCTAACTGTCGAGCTTTAGCGAGGGCTATTTTTCACTACGATTGCGAGAAAATAAAAATAATCCAATGTAACATTAAATAGTTTATTTTATTAAAAATTAAATGCCTACAATGTGTACAATTCTGGATATTTAACGAGATGTTTTTTCCCGGCAACTTAATTTTAGTCCTCTGTGAAGTTGAATGTTGAGTTGTCTGTGGGGTAAACGTGGGAGATACACGTAGTTGCAGGTTTGAGGGTCCCTCGTTCGAATGCTTTGAATAGAGAATCAGCTTAGTTGACTCATCCCTTGATGTCGATAATCGTGGGCTAGTTGGGAGAATATTGAAGCGTTCCGTGATACGCTGGGTGATATCAAATTTGTTTCTTTTCCTTTCTTTCAAAATCGTCTTTTGCTCGATGTTCTTTCTTTTTCTGGACTTTTTAGGCGAACTAAAAGTTGCACGAGAGGAACCATGATTTGAACTACTCCAAGCCAAGGCATTGTCATGCTCTTTCAAAACAGCACTTATTGTTTCTACGTGACACACCAGTTGCCTTCGCAGTTCGCTCTTGAAGGTTTTGAAAATGATGATTCCCACAAACTATATTTGTAGACTCCGTGGCCTCTCGACTCGACTCATAAATTGATAAACATTAAAAATGACTTCACAACTTTGGCTATTATATGGCTTATCACGTTTCAACGAAGTCATAATGAAAAAAAAAACACTAACAAAAAAATATATTATTCACTTTCCCATTAAATTGTCACGAAGTGTACGGAATCATTCACTCTCGTGCATTCTCAACGCTGTCTCGGGTTGAACTGAAGCGGGAATATATAGCGCGAATAGCGTTGAATGGCGCGATAGTGAGCGATTTCTATTGGTTGTGTAAATCTGAAGTAATCGGTTTTACGATTCTACATATAAGATGTGTCGTACTGTATCCTACCACTTCGTTATTCTTCTTAACTATGCAAAGAGTTTTGATGTGGTTTCCACTATTATTTAGAGAATTTATTCCGGAAGGTCAAGTTAAGTAAGTTTGTCAAGTCTTAAGTCGCTGGTGTAATACACCGTGTTCCGGACGATATACATAAACTTCGACCAGATGTTCAGACAATGGAAATATAAGCATTTTTCATTATGGACACATTAATGAATTCTTATTTTATTTTTTTTGTTAATTTTCATACAAACTAAATACCTTGACGTAAGTCACCCGATATGCATGGCCCTTTATCCGAATTGGCAACGTCGTATTTTGATTCATAAGATTTGGCGGGATGAAACTAATTTAAAACTCAATGTTCTAAAAAAACTCAAGTTCCTTTGGTTTTTTTTTTATCTCGTGCCTTTTTTAATTCGTTTAATCTTTATTTCCCTCAAGACTTCAGATTATATATTATTATATTTATATATATTATTTATTATATTATTAGTAACACTGTCAATCAAACGCCCTACTTATTTAAAGAGAACGTATAATGGTCATAGCACACGTATCAAATCCGAAAACGATCGGCACCGTATCGCCTCGCCGTCAAACAGGCGTCAACCTAAAGTAAGCACGTAACCAAAGCGGATCAGAAGCTCCGATACGTCGACTCTGCTACGGTTAAGCGACAACGCCGCGCTTACGGCTCGCCGACAGCTGGTTGATGGTGCAGCAGGCAGGCCAGAGGGGTGAGAGGGGCAAGGGTGGACGAAGAGACATCAGCTCGGGTACGAAGAGACGTAAGCGCGGAGACAACGAGCCGTAAGCGCGAGGACGATGAGCTATAAGCGCGGGGACGACGAGCCGTAACGCACCGCACCGCGGTTCGTGAGCTTGTCCCGTGGCGAGGCGATTACGTTACGATTCTGATTAGTGTGCGTTGCAGTAGGGAAATTTATACAAAGAATATTGAACGGCTCGAGTTGATACGGTGCCGATCCCTTTCCGGTTTTATATGCGTGCTATGACCTATAGGCTACCAAGCAGGTAGGTACGTATTTCGAACTGTGACATTTTTATTGAGGAATAAAAAATGGGAAATCATCAAATGACTCCTCCCGCTTTGGATGGAGCGGAAGGGAGTGTCAGACTCTTACTGACTAAAACCCACCAGTGTTCCATTCTTAGCCCTTTATGTTCCATTGCAGCGGTAACCCTTTCGGACAATCCCGCTGACCCGGTAGGCTTCGGCCCTAACGGGCCCCTTCCCTTTTGCTAACATCTCTTTCAGGCGTGCGTGGAACACATACGCGTCGACCGGGACGGGCCTGGTCCTGATCGGACTGTGAGCTACCCATTACTCTCCGTCCGCAGGCTCGCGCCTATTGGTGGTCGGGAGTCGTTACGTGGCTCCCGAGACGCCGTGAGCGTCTCCCGCGGCGGCTGGGACGTGAGGCTCCCCCAACCATCCCGCCACCTCCTTCGCTAGCATAATCATGATAACCTCTGCACACGGTATGCAGCCTTCACAAAACGTTTCTGTAGTCCTTATTTTTAGTCTAGGCTTAGAGCAACGCAGGACCAAAGGCAGGTATTAGTGGTATGTATGCAAACCATATCTTTTCCACAGTTTCCACACTAGCTTATGGGATACACTCACGATTCTCCCAAAGCGTCTCGTCGAGAGTGTAGGATCATGAATAATAAGGTTCATTATTCTGTTTTCTTGAGTGACGCTCAAATTGATTGCTCTTTCAGGGCGGCGTGGTCTAATTCCGATCTCACATCTCCTATGTATGTTAATAAATGTTCGTATATCAGGAACGCGCCGACCAGGGAATCGCAGTTGGTACTCTCGTACAGCCGCTGTAGCATTTCCGTCACAGAAACCGTAGACGAAGCCCGCGTACCTTTTGTGGTAGACTAATTTTATTCTAGATGCATCGTCTTCACATATATAATATATACAAAACCTTGTAAAACATTTTAAAAGAGGAACGGTGGAGTTTCTTGCCCGTTCTTCTCCATACGCACACCACCTTTTGGTAGGAGCAACTAGAATCAATTCTATTTTATTTATTGTAACTTTTGACGTTCATAAGTGACTTTTTTATAGTAATGGTTCAATTCGTTTTAACGATGATTCTGCCAATGTCAAGGTTAGGCTTTATTTCCCTTAATTATAATAAATATAAAAAATTTCAAATTATTTTTTTTAATTATAATTTGAAATAAATTATTTGACATTGACTTTGATGTGAATATCAGCTTGGTATTGTGCCAAATACTCGTACGGCATAGTGAATGTTGTAATCAAAATAAATGATTGATTAATCTGAACAAACCTGACAGTTAAAATCATGCATGACAAATAATAACTTAGGTTTCCATAGAGATCAGTTGATCCAAAAAATAAAAAAAAATCCACCCTAAGGTGGATAGGCGGAAACGCATGTCCGAGAACCCACCCTAGGCCTAGTTAGATAAACGAAATTTATAGGCTTAGGGTGGATTCTCGGACATGCGTTTCCAAGTACCCACCATAGGGTGGGTGGCTGTTTTAGGGTGGATATACGGAATAAGCCGTCCTTCTTCGCTAACTTTCGGGTACCTCTCGTACGTGCAAATGAAATGCAAATAGCATTTGATATATTTATCATTTTAATAGCACTAAGCGGCAATGTAGGCCAAAAGACCCTTTCTTAGCTCAATCAAATTTCATTAAGGGCTGATTTTTTTTTTTAAGGGAAGGAAGATTTTTTATTCGTGGAATGAAATTGATGTCTGGTAGTTTTTGTATGGAAGAAGAATTGTGAAAAATTCAAAATTATTCCTCCGATAAAATTATCTGGAATTAAATAAGCCCTAAATGAAATTACAAATATCTTTAACGAAGCCTTTTTAAGTACTACTTCCTTTGTCAGATTTGATTTGTGAAAGCTATAGAAGCGTTTGCCAAAGTTTATGGATAACGTGAAGAACAGGGTCCAATCGCGAATTGGACCAATCGCGACTAAAGGAATAAAACGTACTTACTGTTTTCCAGTATACTGACTAGCATCTCCAGAACTTAAGAAATAGAAAGCGATGCGTTTATCCACGCCAGAATTATTGAGCAATACTATTAGCCACCCAGATAATACGAACAGCATGATAGTCTCCTGCAAATTAAAGTGTGTTATTCATGGGTTATTTTTTCAAAAACAAGATACTAGAAACATTTTTTTTTTCATAACAAGTTGCACGCGTAGCATGACAACCATAGAAGCGGGTTTTGTCTATGGAAAAATAGACAAAAATGACAGATTGTAGAGAGATTTCTACTGTCTTAAGCATACCGATGAAGAGAAGAAATATGTTTCTATTCTTCAGTCTACAAAAGTCTACAATGTCAAGCATAACGTTACATTTTTTCTCTATTTTTGACACTTGGAAGAAACATATCTTCTCAACAACTATCAAATAGTCTACATTACAATGCTCCCCGTTGCTATTGAAAGAAATAATATGTCTTGTCTTCATAGAAAGCCGAGTCTATGGGTCACCCCGTGCTCAGGCAGAAGAGATGTCAAGTTGAATAGAAAGAGCTTTTTAGTCTTGGTAGAATAGAGTTACGAATTGGTCATGCTACGTGAGTTTGTGAAAAATATGATGCAAGGTAGAGAATGCTTGATATTTAAGACAACTTCGCCTTATTTAATACCGTAACTTTTCGCGGAAATTAATATTGTGCTCTATTAATTGGTTGGTACTAATCCAAGCTACTCGTATCACCCCTCGCAGTATGTTGCACTATTTACTGGACCCCTGTATCGCATCTAATATTGCATAAGCGAGAATTAGGTCCCTATGATGTTAGACAGCTAATTGTAGTAATTAGTATAAATATTAAAACAGTTTACGTTCATGTAAGATTTACACGTGGTCCCGTTATCCAAAATACCACCCATGGGCAGAAGAAATACAGGAACAAGTGATGTGACGGGGACCGCAACTGGTTGGACCAAGTAGAACCACATCATCATCATCCACATGAGCTTAAGTTTAACCTTTGTCTAAAACAAAAGAAGTTATATTGTAATACAGAGGTACTACTATACACATATACTTATAGCATAGCATAATCAGCCTATAATGTTCCTGCTGCTATAACACAGGCCTCCTCTCTGTGAGAGGGAGTGGACCGTGATCCACCACGCGGGCCCAGTTGGTAGATGTCACATGTCTTTCGATTGTTTGAAGTGAAAACTTCTTAAGGCGCGTTGGGTATTTTTTGAGATGGGAAAAACCATTGAACTCGCGACACTGTTACTGACACCGCGGTACATTCGGATGTGTTCAGCTGTCCTCGTGATGTACTCCGTTTTAATGTATTTCCGATATATCAGTGAGCGATGGCAAAGTATTCAGTTTGTGTTTTGTTTATATGACATTAAAAAAATACACGTAATTCTTGCTTTCACTTCTGTCGGCACTCCTGGAGTCCCATTGTTTTTGTTTGTTCTTGTACATGACGGTTTCCTCACGATGTTTACCCCTTCACAGAGCAGTGGTGATGAAATAATTTACATAAAGTAAAGCAACTGTCGAAGTTCGATCTATAGGTATTCTATTTCACGACGTCATTTTGACCACAAAATACAAAGGTACAGAAGTCAATCTACATACAAAGAGCGCTCGAGCAACGCACACAAAGACACCGCTCACGGACACGACATCTCGGAACGGTTAGTTGGTTGCTCGCAGAACAGATGGCTGATGGGGCCGAATGGTTCTGGAGTGGCGACCGCGTACCGGAAGACGTAGCGTTGGAAGGCCTCCCTCAAGGTGGACCGACGACCTTGTGAAGGCCGCAGGAACCCGTTGGATGCAAAAAGCACAGAACCGGTCGAAGTGGAGGTGCTTGGGGGAGGCCTATGTCCAGCAGTGGACGTCTTTCGGCTGAAATGCCGCCGAGTTCGGCTTGCACGAATCCGAAGTTGCAGGCTTCTCCTTCTTGCCTACAGGCTCTCGAGCCATAAATTTATTTTCAAGGAAATGCAGGAACTCTGTATATGATGTTACATCTCGAGGCGACTCACGCGACTCCAAGAAGTCAGTACGCGTTTCTTCATCTAGCTTCTTTGTTAGTAGATGAACTAATATTGGGTCCCAGGTAGTGATGTCAATGCCTAGGTTCCAAATGCTGTTGATACACTGTGTCGTGGTATCGTGCAACTTCTTGTAAGTATGATATGATGATTGCTTAGTGATCAGCGGTTGATTTAGAAAGATATCCATCTGCGTTGAAAACAGAATCTGTGGGTTGTTATAACAATGAGTGAGGATGTCCCATGCTGTCTCGTAGTTTTCTGCTGATATATTGAGATGCTGGATTAAACCTTCTGCCTCACCCTTGACCTTTCCTTTCAGATGTTGCATTTTCTGCGCCTTCGTGATGCATTTGTTGTTATGAATCGTTTCCATGAATAAATCAAAGAAGGTCGGCCACTGAGTATATCTTCCGGAGAATGTAGGGACTTCTAATTTAGGTGTGGCTTGCTCAAGGTGAGCAGTACAGTTTAATTTTCTGTTCAACTGCCTTTTGATGGCAAGGTAGCGCTCTTCAATCTGCAAAAATTTGGTTTCATATGCATCGTTGCTTCCTTTCAATTGATTGTCGAGACGGAGGTGAATGGTATCAATGATATTCCAGAGATGTTGAAGATTCTTTAGTTCAAACTGAAGTTCCCATTTTTCCTCTAAGTCCTGAACGCTGATTCTGTTCAGTAGTCGTTCTAATGCTCTAAAGTTGGTGTCCTGCTGACCAAGTAGGTCGTCCCCGTGATAGGAGTATTCTTCAAAGGTGGGTAAGGAAAAAGTCGGAACTTTAGCCTCTTTATATGATGATATCATTTCCTTGGTTTTGATATAATATACCTTCATGTACCCATGAATCCCTTTGGAGAAGTATTAACCTTTCGTATGCCGGAACGTAGATCTACACGAGACACAATGGCTTTTTAATTGTGTCTGTAATTACGGCATACAACCGGTTAACAGCCTGCTATGATTGTCTTCAAAATCCTTCCAACATTTATCCAGCGAGGCTAATCGGCCGATAAGATATTCAGGTGTCTTCCTGGAAGCACTGTCCTTACGAAAATTGGAATTTATTCTCTCAATTTCCTTGGTCAGGAAGCTCTGATGTTCGAACATTGATTGCAGGCTCTCCATGATAATTGATAAAAGTTAAATGATAAGTACCGGAGGTCGATATAAGAATCGGTATGCCAAATGAGTTGGACTTTGGTAATTTAATTATTAAACAAATTCAACTCATTAACAAAGATTGTGCGAATACAATGAGTGTCACGTTACATCGCTAACCTGCGCAATAAAAAATCAAGTGCGCCGAGAAGTGCACTGACCGGTGTCGAAATACAAAGCGCATTATATCTTATTATCAAACATGCACAAAGCATAGACTTTAAAGAAGATATACAACATCTAAAGAAAAAGGGCTTCGTCCGCAGCAACAGCAAATTGTCCTGTTTACGACCATTCTTAGACGATCACGAAATAATAAGAGTCGGTGGACGTCTGGAGCAAGCAAATATCACATATGCGGCGAAACATCCCATCATTATATCACCTGGAAGTCGCTTAGCAGAGTTAATCATTCAGTAGGCTCATATCACTACGCTTCACGGTGGGCCGCGACTTACCTTATCATTCATCCGGGAGAAATATTGGTTGATCAGTGGCATCAGCAGCGTCAAAAAACATCTCAGATTGTGCGTAAAGTGTCGCAGATATAACCAAGAATCATATCAACAACTCATGGCTGACCTCCCAAAGCCTAGAATTACACCATCTCGGCCTTTCACTAATGCCGGAATAGATTTCACCGGACATGTGGAAATAAAATCCAACAAGGGACGAGGCATCAAGACTACTAAAGAATATATTGCAGTGTTCGTGTGCCTAGCAACCAAGGCCGTGCATTTGGAATTGGTATCTGATCTCAGCACAGCATCATTTCTAGCAGCTTTAAGAAGGATATGCTCCAGGCGTGGAGTACCCAAAAATATATATAGTGATAACGGTACGAATTTTGTGGGCGCTTCACGACTTTTGAATCAAGAGTACAGAGAGATCATGGTTTCAATCAACCCAAATGCTATCAATGACGTTCACAACATGGAAATACATTGGCACTTCAATGCTCCTGTCTGGCCAAACGCAGGAGGATTATGGGAAGCAGCGGTGAAGAGTTTGAAATATCATTTAAAGCGCGTGCTAGGTAACCAAAAATTAACCTATGAGGAGTTCACCACGTTGCTGTGTCAAATAGAAGCCTGCCTCAACTCGAGGCCTCTCTGCGCACTCACTGAAAATCCAGACGATACCTATCTACCCCTGGGCTTTTTCTTGTTGGCGGATCCTTGTTATCACGACCACAGACAGATCCTGATTCAGGTAATTAACAAACAGTTCCGGAAAAAGTGGTCCACTGAGTACCTTCAACAGCTTCAGTCAAGAACAAGGTGGCGTAGTGTTAAAGAAAACCTTAAATTCGATGACGTGGTTCTTATCAAAGAAGATAACGCCTGGCAAGTGGGCGATGGCGCGAGTTCAAGCTCCGCATCCCGGTCAAGATGGCTGTGTAAGAGTTATGACATTGAAAACTGCCAATAATATTATCAAGCGTCCGGTCAACAAACTTATTCCATTGCCAATACAAGAAAATAATATCATAATGGAGCCCGCTTCGAATAGTTCCCAACAAGGAACATCCCACAGGCGTCGCGATCGGTCGAAATTCAACATGAAAACATTATTTACATCAGCACTTCTTATGTTAATGATGATAATATCGCCTAGCATGCAGCAATCAAAAATATCATACAATATCACGCTACTAGGCGGTCAAAGGACTATGCTTTTCGACAAGGTATCAGAACTACAGCATATCAAGGACGAATGGAAGTTAATAGTCTACTACAACATGTCTACATATTGGTCTAGATTCACGGACTTGGAAACATATGTTCGACATTTAAATCAATTATGTCAGCGAACGTGCCTACCGCAATCAAGAATGCCGTACAGAGCTATCATATTACAACTGCAACACGAGTTGAGCGAACTTCATCATTACAATTCTTTACTGCGGAACCCAAACAAAAGATACAAGAGAGGACTAGTAAACGGAGTTGGCAACCTGGCTAGTTACTTGTTTGGGGTGTTGGGCGACAAGTTTGCAGAGCAGTATAAACAAGATATTGAGCAAATATCGCGTAATGAAAATCATTTACAGAGCCTTATCAAAAATCAAACTCTTATTATTGAATCGGAGTACAGCATTATTCGAAGAAATGAGGCCATAATGAATCAACAATTTACGTCCATGAATAAACAGATGAAAGCCTTATTGCACGAAGTAACCAACTTTCAATCGGACACAACGCAAGACCTTTATTTAATGTCGTCAGCACTATCAGCCTACACCGTTTTATCAAACTTACGACGTCTACAACAAGGTCTCATCGATGTGATCGCTGATATCTATCATGGACGCATAGATACTCACCTGTTACCGCCTGAAGAATTAGAGGCTCAAATAAATATCATAACACACGAGGTACAGGATGATCTCAATGTGCCAGTAGACAAATCAAGTGTCAGAAGTCTTTGTAGATTACTGCGAGTGTTTGCTCTAGTATACAACGACCATCTTATTATGGAAATCAAGATTCCACTGGTTACTACGGAAAAATATGAGCTGGATAAAATCATACCCCTACAATAGGAAGAATCAGGAAAAAGCTATCAAATCACATCGACTTATATATATTATATAAGTCAAATTAAATGCCATATTTGGCATTTAATTTGAGAAAGGACTTGGCTTTATTCTTCACAGAAAACGACCTACAACAGTGCCTTCATGCAAATCCAGAGAAAATATTATCTTCCATTGATAAGCCCATATATGAAATTTGAGAAAAACAATCCATTTGTGATATTAAGATCAATGACAATCACATCGCCCTGTATTCACAAGCAGTCGAAGTGCGAAAATAAAAGGATCAAGTTACAGCGCCTGAACGACTGGCTGTATCAATGTTGTCAGCAATGCACTGTCCGCATTTTTGGCACACGGACTACGGAAGTGAAGACTTTATTAGGCAATGGCATAATCACTTTATGTCCAGGATGCACGCTCAAAGGAGACTTTTTCAAGATTTACTCTCATAGGAATTTCATCAATCACGTGGATCACTATGCAGAAGAGATGAAACTTCCACAGATGTCTGTTGTAAATGACATAGTCAACACCAGCATCCCCTCGGTTGAGACTTTTGTACCCGAGGATCATCACACTATGTGGAGCCAGATAAGATCAGAAATAGATGACCTTATGAAGCAGTCGAAACAAACGCTGAGTGTCCACGTTGTGCATCAGTACAGCGTGCTATACTCGCTGGTGGCTGAAGCGATCCTGACGGGCTTTATCTTAAGTATCATATGGATTCGACGAAGGCGGAGACAGCAGCCGGAATTGGAGTCAAGATTGGAATTAACAGAAGTACAGACTATTCCCAAGCCGCAGCCTACCACTCGAAGGATCACCGAGAGCACATCAACCCCTAACTTGCACTCAATCAAGTTTAATATTCCTTTATGTGAAAGTTAGAGGGATAGATTTTTGTAATTAGTATTTAAGTTGAGATTTTTAAGTTGGCATTTGTTTTAATTTGTTATTAATTTGATATATTTTTCTTTCTTTGCGTCCTCGGCAGAATGTACAGACAACTGTACCTACAGGTTTAATTTTGTTTTATATACATAATTATTTCCGCGCCGCGCGTCAGCACTTTTATACTGTATTTAAACTGTAACATTCGCACTATGTATCACTGCACCTTATCATTTGTATCAGTAAACGTATCGATTAAACACTCACCGCAGAAGGTTGTGTTATTTATCATCACATACGCGATCTTCCTGCCTATATCAACGAGAAGCAGTCATCTATCACTTATCATCTATGTGTAGGCGTGAACCAAAACCTCTACACCGTCGTCAAATTTGGCGGGAAATCTCTCAAAGCTTTTCATTGTAACATTTCCTCATGTCCCAGGCATGCTCGATACAATTTAAGTCGGGTGACTGTGCAGGCCAATCCCAAAACTTGAATATCGTGGTCTCGGGGAGCGGCCGACACCAGCCGCGCCGTATGGGAAGGAGCATTATCGTGCATGAGTAGAAATACCTGGTCCATTTGGATTCTGTGTGGGACAATAACAGGCTCTACTACCTCCTCGTGATATTTTTGTGCAGTCATGCTGCCTTGGATCCAAACGAGCTGGGTTCGTCCGCCAAGACGAATTCCTGCCCACACCATGATTGTCCCGCCTTGGTGTGAGTGGTGGTACATACTGAACCAGGGTTCCGTCCAAACGTGCGTGCGTCAGCGAGGCGGCTCCATAGTAGACCTTACGTTCGCTAGCCCGCCTATTGCGCGCCGTGTTCAGGGCAGGCGTGTTATGGAGGAGGTAGGGACGTTGTCGGATCATCGCTACATTCGATTCGACGTATCCTCCCAGACCTCTGCTCATAAAGGGTACAATTTATCTAGAAACGTTACTTTAATTTTCCACTGTGGCGCGCCCAGGAAGTATCACACTACTTATTGACGTTCAAAAAGTGATTTTATTCTCGGTGTTCTACGTATACCTATAACCTTAATAAATAAAAAAGTGAGAACATTACAACCTTATTTGATAGATATTTAGGTATTTGTACTCACATCATATCTTGATAGTTGGGGTATTAGTACAGCCATTGGTACAAGTGTACCGAGTAAACCCCTGAAGTTGTTCTTCGCCATATTTTGAACCCGTTCGCCGAAGCCTCCGACTGGGGTTTTTTTAGGTTCCGCTTTTTTGCTAAAAACACAAAATTATTATGTATAATGGCTGCAAATGCTCCAGCAACCATTAAGAGTGGTAGGGGAAGCCCAGAGGGTTTTTGAGCAAGCATATTCAGGACGAATAGTTGATAGCTGAGTAGGTGTGGCTTGAGGACAGAACACCGAAAATATATTTAAAAAGTTTGTGATAGGAGCTCCGTGGTCACGCGAGTCTACTTTTAGATTTCAAAAAAGGGCCAAAAATAAAGTGATCTTCAGAAGTGTTGATTTTGGCATGATCAGGTGTGGCCTGTTTTTTTTTTGGGTGGGAAATTATCAAATAACTTCTCCCGCTCCGGGCGGAGCAAGGGCGTGTCAGACTTTTACTGAATAAAACCCATCCGTGTTCCTTCAGTTGCCTGTGCCAAGGGCCGCGGTATCTCTTTCGAAGAACCCACGATACTGCCAGGCGTCGGCCCTAGCGGACCCCTTCAGTTAGTGCTGACATCTCTTTGAAGCGCGCGTGGAACACAACGCGCCGTCGACCCGGGTCTGGTCTTTACCGGACGGCGAGCTGCCCATTACTCACAATCCACAAGCCTGCGCCTACGGTGACCGGAAATCGGTTATTGATTCCAGATGCCCAGGGCGTCACCTGCGGCGACTGAAGGCGCGAGGGCGCAAAGATTGCCTCTCCCTCACGCGCACCGCTTCCTCCTTCGCGAGCATTACTGCTTCGCAGAAGGAGGCGACGGCTTCCCATGCACTCTTGCTCCGTACCATGGCCTGGAACCAGGGCCGAACACTAGAGAACGCCGCCGCCGATCGCCCCCGTGAGAACGCGGCGGTGCTCTGCCCAAGCTGGACAGTCCTCCACCCACTGTATGCTCCATCGTGTCCTCCGGGCGATCCACACAATGGTGACACCAGGGTGTTTCCTTCCGCCTTATCCGGAACAGGAACTTCCCGAAACAGCAGTGTCCGGTGAAGACCTGCATTAGGCGGAAGGTGAGGAATGCCGTGGCGCCTCTCCGGTCACTCCTCAAAGAGGGGACTTATCGCCGCAATTGTGGCGTGCCCTGGATTGCGACAGTCGCACTCTCCATGTCGCCATGAGATCCCGCCGGAGCTCTGTCCGCTGTGCCGCGATTTCTCGCAGTAGCGGAGTTACGCGCCCCGGCATCGGGTGTGGCCTAACCCATAATGAGTTAAATAGGCAAATCTGATGAAGAAATTGTGGGCTTTCCCTAAATCTGACGACTTTCAAAACTCAGATTTGGACCATTTCTAAAAGGATATTCAGGGCGAATAAAAGTTATTCTGTGCAATAGTGTTACATGTCCTGGTAGCGAATATACAATAAATATTTGACTGTCACTAAGTAAACCAATCATCTGAAAAACACCCTCATCTTATGGGCTATCTAACGAACTAGCAACGTTATAAAAAAAAAAAAATATTGAGAGATGCCCGTCAATTGTTTGATAAAACTGGCAAAGGTGGAAGTCATACTTACTAAAATTAACGAAAACATTAAAGTATCGACTTGTATACGTCATAATATTTTTTACTCGAGGTTTTATTGTAACCTCTGCGCTCGATATCGTTACTGATATCGCCTCCTATTCTCAGTTATAGTTCGTTATGAGAGTTTTGTTTAAATAAGTCCTAACACTTCTGCTTAGGCCGCCAGCTGCTAGTTAACTAGATTAAATGAAAGATCATGAGATTCAAATGTATTTCTAACCAATTTCTAAAAGAGGGAGGTGATCAGTTAGTAAAAGATTTGTAAAACTAATTTATTTGAATATCAACCCTTCCTGTTCAAGGAATAAATAGAACTAGCATGCTGAAGGTGGTCCCTCAACCGATCACCATAAGTTCACCTTGAGTGGAGACCACGATGGAATTTGAAATTTACATATGGGTCTAGCGTTAGTAAAAGTACTTGAACGATTGCATATTCAACCTCTAGTTTGTAAAAGAAGCCATTCAAAAGTTACAATCGATTGAAGGTGGTCCTTCAATTGAAACGTTTATCATAAGAAAAATCAATCTACGTAGCATTCGGAAGTTGAATAGACGAATGCTACAGTCTATCCTTTAGTATTTTTTTACTACTAACGATTACTTTACTAAACCGTATCAAAAAATCTACAGTTTTATTTCAAATAATAATCAAATTCCTGGCAAGAAATACTAAGATAGAGGTGGCCACACAGCAGGAATTTTCTAGGGACTGTTTGTAGATACTAATAAAATTTTTAATAAAAAATATACGCGTCCACTTGACAACCTTTTGGCTTTTATCGGTTAAAAAGTTTCTGATCATCTGGAAAGTACGTGAACTTAAAAAAACATTGGCTCAACAAGTAACTCAAGCCGCGAATAATTTAAAAAATCCGGATAAGTTCGAGTTGGACTCGCGCCACATGAGTAGACAAACGGAACAGAGGCAAAGCTTCTTAAGAACGTGCAAAATTGTTACCTATTTTGGTAGGGTTGTCAAATTAAACAAATAGTTTTATTATTCAGTATGATTTACAAATTACTTACTCTAATAATTTTCTTTTTATAATTTTTGTTTTTTAATCATTTATTGTTTCTTTTAATGGTGTGGTAAATGCTTTGATCTGAAACAAAAATAAAATGGAAATGCGAACCGAACACTATTATACAAAAGACATAGGTAGACCTATATTTTAAAGATTATATACCTATTTTTAACCGACTTTATTTAAATAGGTATTTATTTAATTTCAAGACCTACTAGTAGCGAGAAATAAGTACGATGTAAGTATTAATAAAAAGTTTCGATTAAAAATGCTATTTAAACTCGTATTCAAACTTTCATGATCATGCTATTATGGCCGTTGAGGAGTTCCCTCGTGAGAAGACCTGTCTGCAGCAGCATTCTATGGTGAAGATCATGTTTAGCAAGCAAAATTAAATTTAAATAAAAAGTTTCACTTTCAAGTCCATGCTACTAACCGTTAAAGAATTCCCTCGTAAGGAGACAATGCTGGCTGCAGCAGCAGTTCATGATAAATATCGTGTCGAATTATCAAAATTCATCTATCATACAAAATTTCGTGATCCTGCTACTAACCGTTGGAGAGTTCCCTAGTGAGGAGATAATCCTGGGTGCAGCGTCAGGTTATATCTTATTATTGCATTATCACCGAAGTTACGCAGGTATACAAAATTTCAGCTCAATCAGACATCGGGAAGTGGTTCAAATCTTACTTGCAATATTTAAACTTAACACACATACCTACTACATACCAACCCATCCACGTACCTACAAATGTATAGTAAAAACTTGTAATAATAATAAAAAGGTAAAAACACACCGTGTACAAACTTCTTCTTTTCAAAAAGGTACTTACTTGAAAAAGAATAAATGTTCAAATTGTTTGCCATCCACTCTTATGCAGGCTCTACATCTGCGGATAAATGCTCTTCTGAGCAGTCTCGTATAGCGTCGTTCAGTTATTTTTGATGCGGCTGCCCTAACACGCCTACGTAAATCTTCTAAATACCTAATTGGCTTACAGTACGAGGTGTGCCGTAAGCCAATCGAGTCTTCCTAATTTATTGGACATCTTCTTGATTTATTTGAAGAGATGCTCAAACAGCTGAGAGAATCTTATTGGTTACAAAATGACGGCTGGCCTGAGCATTATGCTGTACCTGTTCTTGCATGCAATGTACCCATGCAAAATATTGTAATAGTACATTATGATACATGTGTGCTATGTTGATCATTAAACTCGATGCGGTATTATTCGCGCAAGCCGTAGGCGAGCGCGAAAAGGTAGCCGAGAGTTTAATTATCAATGCACACGCGTATCATACGACGTTTTTCAACACACTTGCGAGGAAAAAAACAGACTTGTATTGTTAAATATTAACTTGTATGGATAATGGCGGGCTGGGTTTGTCATTCCGCGCGCCGCGCTGACGTGCGCGCGCAGGTTTACCCATCGAGTAAGTAATGGTCATTCCTACACCTGCGCGCGCAAAGCTAGCGCGGCGGGCGTTTATTTACTTAAAGGCAAAGACAAAACCGATAAACAGCCTATAGAAAAAATATAATAAACACAAAATTATGTTAAGACTGATCGTAGTGTTGTCTTATGTCAAATTGTAGTTTAGTTAGTATGGAATTTGAAAGTACTATTTGCATAGAGAAATATACATTAATTCAGTGAGAATCCGCAATAATAGAACGCCAGTGGTTTTTTCCGTTTGGTTACGGGAGGGACGACGGAAAAATTATAAGGTGCATCCAGACAGAGCGAGCCATGCGCCGCAAGTGCTTTTTTTTGTATGTTAGATGCCTCAGCCTGAGGCAACCGTACATATAACAAAATCATTTGCGGCACACGCCTCGCTATGTGTGGATGCAACCTTAGGTGAATGCGCAGTGGTAGACTGCGAATTTTTTTTTTAAAGTTTTTTACAATTCGCAGGTCAGTATCAGGTTGTATCTTGATCAAAATGTATATATATAATTTTTTTTTTTTTTTATTTTTAAATTTATTCTTATATCTGACAAGTTTCTTTATAATTAACAAAAATAACAAAATTAAAACCTAACTTAACTAAAACTATACAAAAACTAAAATATAGCGTCGAAAAATTCATCCGCATCGCTGTCGACTGGTAATGTACCCAAGAGACTGGCGGCATTGCCACGTTGTATGGCAATGCTTAGCCTTTGGCCAAGGTAAAAGCCAGCCCTTGGGTCACATATATAATAGATACGTATTTAAAGAATTATAGTCATTAGAATCATTAATATATATATTTAAGTTAGATTTGTTCCCTAAGAACTTTTCCATAAGAGATTTGTTCTTATGGAACAAATCTAACTTAGAAAGATGTATTTTTTTTACAATTCGCAGGTCAGTATCAGGTTGTATCTTGATCAAAATGTATATATATAATAGATACGTATTTAAAGAATTATAGTCATTAGAATCATTAATATATATATTTAAGTTAGATTTGTTCCCTAAGAACTTTTCCATAAGAGATTTGTTCTTATGGAACAAATCTAACTTAGAAAGATGTATTATGACTCTAATGATTATAATTCTGTAAATATGTATCTGTTATACTCGCGAATCATATTTTGATCAAGATACAACCTGACACTGACCTGAAAATTGCAAAAAACGTTAGAAAAATTGAATTTCGTGGGCTACAACTGCGCATTCATTTTAAGGTAAATAAATTTTAGTTCATCTTGGGACCAAGGACAATTCAGACTATTTAAAAAAAAAAGTAAAATATGGCTCGCGGATTCTTTTTGGCATGAAGTCTCTTTGAAGAGATTAAAAAAAAACGCACTTCTCCGACCTCCGACTAGTAAATTAAATAGTTATCTGTGGAAATAAAGCACAAGTACCGTAACGTAAAGAAAAAGCACGCGTTTGTAATACACTGCATTATGGATCTAAAAGCTGTGCATTAAGAGCCATTTTACGAGCAAGTGTGTTGAAAAACATTTAAAAAGAGTAACGGTGGAGTTTCTTGCCCATTCTTCTCCCTTATGGAAGGGGCGACTAGAATCAATTCTATTTTAAGGTAATTTTTGACGTTCAAAGTGCCTTTTATGTGCCTATTTGAAATAAATGCTTCGACTTTAACTTTGCATATTTAAATAGTGCAGACCCAAACAGATCGGGCGTCTGGGGCTAATTTTGTGGCCTCTACGTTCACTGGACCTAAATCCACTGAATTTTGTTTCATTGGGGCTGCCTCAAAGAAGAGGTGTACCGTAAGTCAATCGGGTATTTAGAAGATTTATGTAGGCGTGTCAGGGCAGCCGCATCAAAAATAACTGAACGACGCTATACGAGACTGCTCAGAAGAGCATTTATCTGCAGATGTAGAGTCTGCATAAGAGTGGATGGCAAACAATTTGAACATTTATTATGAATAGATTAATCTCAAATAAAGTATTATTAATGTTAAATGTTGTTTTTTATTAAACCCTAGTGGTCAGTTGCAATTGGATGTAAAAATTGTTCCAATATTTTAAATTTTGTTATTTAGTCAAAACTCCTTTACTACATTAATAGCAATAATTCACAATTTACATTTGATACAATAATAAATTATACCATTATAAAATGTACTTGAAACCGACATTATTTTAGAATTATTGGTCATTTAGGTTTTTATACATTTTTTTTTTGTACTCAAGACATTTAAACTTTGTCAAAAAATTATTATTTGAAAATTTTTCACTGAAAAACTAATTAAAGTTGTTTTTATTATTTTTATTGCAGTAGCTAGTCATACTATTTGCTACCTATCTATCAGCTTAGTTAGCGTATTATAATACAACAACAAAAAACCGATGGAATTCATTAATTTATGGTCGTAGCGTACAATAATGTAAAATAAGGTAAAAATTTGTAGCCTTTTAAAAAAAAAGCATATCTTAGGTACTACTTAGCAGGGGCGTGCCTTTTACTAAAGCCGAAAAGCCTGGCTTTCAATCAAACGCGAGCCTAATAATAAAAAAAAAATACACAAGTAAACTTATAAAATCATGTCGCAAGAATTGATAAGAATAATAAAAAATAAACTCCGCGCGTCCCGGCCGGGCCGCCCGCGATAGTAAGTACGATGCAAGGTTGCCAGGTTTACATACTCAAAGAATAATTTCAAATTCCGTGCACTTTTCATCACGCGCATCGTTGCCAAACATCTCCAATGCCGCTTAGCGAAAGCGCAACGACAAAAATCGACCCGTCTCGCTCGCACTAGTTGGCTTCAAATCTGGCTTCTAGACCTCTGACTATTTGTATAGAAATTGTTCACGTTGTTGATAACATTAGTATGTACTTATTCCCCAAATTGTACTGATTTTTAAGCCTGGCTTTTGATTTTTTATGAATGAAACGTATAACGACGCGCGTGTGTGTGTAAATAGTAAGATCGCGAGACATTGCGCGAGTCTATTAGTTCAAAGTTTTGATCGGTTACTGGAGCATTTTTTTGTTTTGTTTTTTTTTCATTTTCTGTGAAGTTAAGTGTTGTGTTTAGTTTTTGCGGTAATTACCTTTGTTTTAAAGTGATTAAAAAGTTTCTTGTCATTAAAATGAATTCGGAAACATGCAATTGTTCCTTGTGATGGATTAAAACGTGAGCAATCGTTACTCGGAAAGGTAAATATTTTGAGTTTTACAGACAAATTGATTTGAGTATTTCTCAGAAATCTAAATCACGTAATAGGCATTTAAGTCGATCAGCATACAATACTCATTGGATTATAGGCTGCTCTCATATCAACAAATTATTCTGTTAGTGTTGCATATTTTTCTCAAAAGAAAATACCGCTTGGAATATCAGGTTACGATGATTTAAATAACTTCGCTGGTGCCAGTAAAAGACATCAGAATTCTCAAAAGCACATGAATGCTGTTGTTTCATTCTGTACTTTTGGTAAAACACGAATCGAAACTTCTTTATCTCGTCAAATGTGCTTGACGACATTTCTAAATACAATACGCGTGTCGATCACAATCGCGCTGTTTTTCGGCCAGAGGGTCTTAGGGGCGGATTTTAAAGGTTAGTTGATGTTGTGTGTCATTTCATTTAGCACAACAATAACTTCCTTTCCGAGGTCACGACGAGTCTAAAACCTCATTAAATAGAGGCAATTGCTCAGCGCTTGTATCTTTGCTTCATGTCTTCCGTGTGCTTTGATGTTTGTCATCTGTCTGTGGTAAAGAAGCGAAGAATGAAGAGTTATGGCTGTTCACATTGTGAGTAAGTAAATCAAATTATAAATATTATCAACAATCGACATCGTAAACAATAATGTGTAGTTAGAAATCAATCAATTATTTTTGCGCCATCTAGTGGCCACACGGCCAGATTGTAATATTTTGCAAAGTGACTGTTGCGGGAGAGTGAAATATGAACTAACTCAAAGACACAGTAAATATAATATATCAAAGAGCTCTGTTGTGCCAATAATGTACCTACAATAATAGATGACTCTTATACGTCTTATCATATTTTACGCGAAACTGATACTTCGAAAATAAAAAAGTTACGATTTTGTAAAGGATTACCAATACTTACTCTTAGTATTTAATTTATATAAGAAACAAATGGTGCTATTAAAAAACATTAATTTTAATAGCTATTAGCAAAAACCTACAATTATGAAATACGAATATTAGTAAGAACTAAAACGACTCGGTCAGTCACAACGTTGACAAGCGATACGGTAGGTTTATTTTTTAAGTGTATTGGCTTGCCCTAAGTTTGACCCCTAGGCACGCCACTGCTACTTAGGATATATTTTGTTTTGTATTTTTTCTGCACGGCCATAAGGTCTGCTATAAGCCATTTCAAGGTTATCCATTAATTATCGGACACCCTGTATATTCACTTTTTAGGACATGTAACGCTATTGCACAGCATAATTTTTATTCACCCTGAACATCCTTTTAGAGATGGTCCAAATCTGAGTGTTTTCAAAGTCGTCAGATTTAGGAAAAGCCCACAATTTTTTCATCAGATTTGCCTATTTAAGTCATTAAATCATTAGGCTGTGGCCTAACTCATAATGAGTTAAATTTTGGCAAAATCAACGGCTTTTTTTTTGTGGATTGGAAATCATTAAATGAGGACTGTTAGACTCTTACTGACTAAAAACCACCCGTGTTCCTTCCTTGTTACGGGGTAGCGGTAACCCTTTCGGCCAATCCCGCTAACCCGGCAGGCTTCGGCCCTAACGGGCCCCTTCCCTTTTGCTAACATCTCTTTCAGGCGCGCGTGGAACACGTACGCGCCGTCCGGCACGGGCCTGGTCCTGATCGGACGGTGAGCTACCCATTACTCTCCGTCCGCAGGCCAGCACCTACGGTGGCCGGGAGTCGTCACGCGGCTCCCGACGCCCTGAGCGTCTCCTGCGGCGGCTGGGGCGTGAGGCTCTCTCCCTCAACCATCCCGCCACCTCCTTCGCTAGCATGACTGCTTCGCAGAAGGAGGTGACTGCCTCCCACTCCCTCTCGCTCCGGACCATGGCTAGAACCAGGGCCGAACGCGAGAGGTCGCCGCCGAGATCGCCTCATACGAGGACGTGGCGGTGCTCCGCCCAAGCTGGGCAGACCTCCACCGTATGCTCCACCGTGTCCTCCACCGTGTCCTCTGGGCGACCCTCGCAATGTTGACACCCGGGAAAATCAACGCCTCTAAAGATCACTTTATTTTTGGCTCTTTTTTGAAATCTGAAAGTGGACTCCTGACCACAGGGCTCCTAGCAGAAACTTTTTAAATACAATTTTGGTGTTCTCTCCTCATGCCACACCTACTCAGCTATCAACTTTTCGCCATGAATATGCTTATTCAAAAACCCTCTAGGCTCCCGGAAATGCGGGTGGTCTTTTCTCCATAGAAATGATCTCGTCTGTTTTCTTTCTAGTTAATGACCATAAAGCAATGATTTTTTTTACAGAATAATAAAATATTAACTAATTAAAAAGACATGGCTAAAAGGTCATAGACAAAAAACCCAGAATCGCCAGCAACGAAATGTATAAAAAACCGGCCAAGAGCGTGTCGGGCCACGCTCAGTGTAGGGTTCCGTAGTTTCCCGTCCGTCACAAGTATTCCCAATTATGAGTTTAAAGGTGGGATTAGATTGTGCACTCATAAAATTACGAATATGTTTAAGTGCAACTCGTAGAGATCGCGACGCCCCCGTAAGGGGGCGTGGCGAGCGGTACCAGGGCTGAGCCCCCCGGCCGCGAAAGGCAACACGGTGGCCTGTAAAAACAGGCCCCTCGTTGGGTTGGCGACAGTGGCCTAACAGAATTTGAACGCACGTAACATTTTACGTGCGTCCATGTGAATGATTGCATGTTGTGTCTCTGCAGGCGCGCCGCGACGCTGTTATATGTTTAAGTGCAACATTCTTTACCACGGTAGGTCATGAAAGCACGGAAAATCTTAACATCGACTTTTAAAAAAATTACGTCATTACGCAACGCCATCTATCGAACCATTTATGAACTGGTTTTTACCTTAACATTTTGATGGCGTTAAAAAAAATGAATTTTAGTTTTGTTCTAAATTTCCTTAGCATGTTCCTGATAGAAGTTTTATGTAGTTATAAGATACCGCCAATGCCAAGGAGAGACCAACCGAATACCCGACCCAATGTAATAAGTACCTACAGCGCCATCTCTCGGGGAATTGGGTTACTAATTAATACATAGACGTGCCAGAAGTTTTCGGTGGTAATTTTGGATTGCGAGAACCGATTTTAATAATTCTTTTTTTGTTTGAAAAAAGATACGTTCAGGATACTAAAATATGTAAACGAAGTTAAAAAAAAAGCTTGCATATACGATTATACTACAAACTTGGTCCAGATTTTATTTTGTACAACTTTTTGTCTTTTTTGTACAAAAACTGTTGTTTCCATCAAGTTCAAAATGATTTTCCTAGAAAGTCCTTATAAAGTTCTACATTTCAGATTTTTTTCATATTTTCTAAGCTTATGGATCAAAAGTTAGAGGGAGAGTTATAGGGAGATCCAAAAGTAAAAAACAATTTGTTTGTTGTTTAACTTTTGCAGCGATTATTTCCGAAATTATTGACATTATCAAAAAATTATGTTAGTAAACCTCTATTCATTTTTAAATACCTTTCCAACAATATATCACACGTTAGGGTTGAAATTAAAAAAAAATCACTTCCCACTTTACATAGGGGGGCTCTCTACCCTAATAAAACATTTTTTTCCAATTTTTATTTTACCATTTTGTCGGCGTGATTGATATACATATTGGTATCAAATTTCAGCTTTCTAGTGCTAACGGTCACAGAGATTAAGCTAGGACGGACAGACGGACGGACAGACAGACATGGCGAAACTATAAGGGTTCCTAGTTGACTACGGAACCCTAAAAATGGGTTCACTATAGTAAACCCAGTACGGTTTTAAAAAAATCTGCCTCGTAAACCATTTTTATTAACCGACTTCAAACAAAAAAGGAGGTTCTGTATTCGACCCGTATGTATGTATGTATGTATGTTTGTATGTCCTCGATTTTCTACAAAAACTTATTAACTAATTTTAATAATTCTTTCACCAATATGATCTACATAGTCTCAGGAAGGTTTTAGTGTATAATACATTAGGTAATTATTCTTATGTACGATGTTATATGCATAAATGTACTGCATCTCCGGCATTTCTATGCTAATTTTGATGATTCTTCTAGTCGGTGTCTTCAATTCTTAAATGCACTAGTTTTAATTGAATTTATGTGGGGTAGGTACAACTAAAAAGTGAAAATTAAAAACTCTTTTACTAAAAGAACAACCGACTTCAAAGAAAAACACTACAAAGTGAATGAAAAATAACTTTAATTTGGGAAGTCAGCGTCAAAAAACGAAAATGCGCAACCAACGACATCGACTTCCGAAATTAACCACTTACCATTAATCACTTTGTAATGTTTTTTTTTTGAAGTCGGTTGTTTTTTTTTTTTTTTTGTAAAAATGTTTTAGTATAAAAGTTATCATAATGTGTGTTTTTGTTATTCATACGTACATTGATTACTTGACTTTTATTTTATCACAATTTCTTTAGTATAATTATAATAATATATTAAAATAATGTTAAAAATATACCCCTTAATACATATTTTAATATAATATAACATAATTATTAATAATCTTTATACAGGGTGAATTTTTGAAGTGGGCGTGGATGGCCAAGTTCGAAAGTATGAGGAGTAGCGAAAAGTACTCAAAGGAGTCTTGTGCTCGATTTTGATGAAAACTAAAACTGCATTATTGGATTTTTGAAAAATCAATATCTCTGGCCAGGAATCGAACCCGTTCATTTTTTGATAAAAAAACACTATTATTACCAGTGATCGGAATAGGCTAAGTATATTTACCTAAAGTTTAAAGAACAGAGATGGAAATCGGAGACTTCCTTATGACATTTTTTTTTACCAGTATATCGAACTTTAATTATGTAACTTTTAATATCTTATTTCCTTTATTTCATTATAATACATATAAATTTTATTTTTAAATATTAGAATATAAAAAAAATATATAAAAACATTTAAAAATATAAAAAATAGTAGCCCACCGGTATCGGGAACAGGGTCCAAGCTACCGGCGGTCAGGGCTCCAGGAAGAGGAACCTCCTGACAATGCGAGCCGTGTCCAGAAGTACCGCTTTCTGAATCAAGCCCTTGATCCAGCTGCCCAACGAGAGCCTCCTTAGGTGTTGGTCGAAGCTCTTGGCTATCAAACCATTGGCTGTAACGACTATCGGCACAATGATCGCTGAGTCCACATCCCACATGTCGCCAACCTCGCGAACAAGTCAAGATACTTAATTTGTTTATCTTTCTCAGCTTTCACGAGGTTCTCATCATGCGGGACAGTTATGTCAACAATCATTGCGCGCCGCTCTGATCGATCCACCACCACTATCAGGCTTATTGGCAACAATAGTCCTGTCAGTGATGATGGATCGATCCCAGTACAATGTGATATTACCATTTTCGAGAACTGGGTCGGGCACATAACTATAGTACGGCACCTCTGATTCCACATTCACATTCCATATTAAGATATGGAATGTGAATGTGGAATACTGTTAATGATAAAATAAGTTTTATCATTAACAGTATAAATGCTTTAATAAATCGTAATCAATAATGTTTTGATAAATAAAATAACAATTTTTTTTTTTATGTTGTTTGTTCATTTCAATATAACATAAAAACAATATATTTTTTTTAAATTTAGTCATAAGGAAGTCTCCAATTTCCGTCTCTGTTCTTTAAACTTTAGGTAAATATACTCAGCCTACTCCGATCACTGATTATTACACTATTCGATAGTGTATATTAAGGAGCAAATTCTGGGAAGTAATGAGAGAGATGAGGAGAGAGGGGGGAGGAGGGGGGTGATGGTAAATGATGTGATGATGAGTGTGTTTCTGTTTGATTATTATTTTTATGCCTCGGTCGGCGAATACTACATAATTATGACTGCTTAAATTCAAAAGGGCCACAAGTCAAAAAATTACAGATCGATTCAATTTTTTTCGACTTGTGGCCCTTTTGAATTTAAGCAACGATGTATGTGCGAGGGAGTGTATCGGGCGGCCGCCGCAATCAGGGGATTGGGGTGCTTTAGAGCAGTATCAAAGAAGCGCTTGGAAAAGCGTTTCATAAACTGCTTGACAGTGGGCATTCTGTGATGTAAGTGTAGGATTCTCATTTTCATTTCATTTCATTTATTCATAAAACAATTTACATTGTGTTGAATATTTTATACACATGCATTGCGGACATATAAAGGGGCTTCCGTGACCTTTCTGAGGAAACGGTTTTGGAGGGTCTGCATTCTATGCAGATGGTGAAGCTTAGCGTGTGCGAACACTATGCAAGCATAGGTCATGTAGGGCGGATGACCGCGGTGTAGAGGCGCAATTTGCACTTGAGTGATAATTTGCTGCGGGCGGTCAGTAAGAAGTGGAGCCTACTGAGAGCGAGACGCGCGAACGAGCCGTCTTCATGTGCTCTCTGAAATTAAGATGGTGGTCGAGAATAACAACTAATTGTTAGATGTATTTAGCTTGCTTCTCCCAATGGATCGGCTTGCCATACATAGTGATCAACATTTTTATATTTGCGGACCCCATCGAATTCATAGATCTCGGCAACAATAGACTTTTCAGACTCTAAAAAAAAATTATTATTGTTTCATAGATCAAAAAATATCTAGTATACCACGTCGTTTTTGCAGTAAATTAATTTTATTGTACATATTATGCCTAAAAAACTGGTACATTTAAAATTTCTGGCGATTCTAGGTTTTCTTTATTAGCCATCTCTTTTATCGTCTTTTAGAATCCTCAAAAATGACGATTTAAACCGCTGTCAACAAAGACGTACCAATTTGGTAACTCTTAATGAAAAAATAAAAACATAGGGAGACAGTATAATTATATCCTTCTAAAAAGCGCTATTAATTAAAGGTAAACCGCACACATATCAACTCGGTACCGGATCAGCTTAACTCGGATCTGTTCAGCATTTTTCAATAAAACTCCATGCTGCATGGCACACTTAATAATAATATGCTCACAATTTGCTTGATTTTTGACCATCGACACGTGTGTCAAACAAAATCTGTAAGTAAGAGAGTGTTCGACATCGTATTTTTAACCGACTTCAAAAAAGGAGGTTCTGTTTTCGACCCGTATGTATGTATGTTTGTATGTCCGCGATTTTCTCAAAAAAGAATGAACCGATTTTGATAATTATTTCACTAAAGTGATCTACATAGTTTCAGAAAGGTTTTAGTATATAATACATTAGGTAATTATTCTTATGTACGAAGTTATATGCAGAAAATGTACTGCATCTCCGGAATTTTTATGCGAATTTTGATGATTCTTCTAGTCGGTGTCTTCAATTCTTTAGTGCACTAGTGTTAATTGAATTTGTGTGTAGTCCAGTAGCCAGAAGATTATGCCCTTCGATAATTCTAAAGTTTTTTTATGTTTCGCTGAGTGGATAAGTTTTGTGAATCCATTGCTATGTACAAAAATGTGGTATTAAGTAGGTATTTCCTATTATTTCGTGTTATACTTTTTCCATTGTACAGACACCACTTTTCTACAATTTCACTATATGTATAGATAAAGGGATTAGTTATATCTTACAACAAAAGTTCTAACAACTAAGTTATATGGCTGCACAAGTAATTGTATTTTTACTTTGCGATTAGCGAAATATTGAATTTAAGTTTATAATTTTACGCCTGCATATTCGTATTAATAAACTCTGCTACCTCAGATTGCGAAAATTGCCCTAGCATTAAAGACTGTAGTTTCAACAGTTCTGCAGTATTCACTTTGAAATTAATATACGATAAAGATGAGGACTACTGCTAAGTGTCGTCTGTTGCAAAAACACGATTGCATACAATTTTCTCGATACAAAAAAGTCTCAAAGTTACCTCTGAACCGCAAAATAAAAGGAGAATATTCAATGAAAATTTTCAAATTAGATCATGAAACTTTGCAGGCTAATCGAACTATGCATAAAGCAGGTGTCATACGTTAATTTATATTTTGTAATCGTTATATTTTACGTAAACAGATGAGATCGGAAATATAAAGGTTTATAACCACTCACAGCTTGAACCGCTCTGCCACCCGACCCCCAAAAGGACCCGATTCAGTACTTGTCAGTACCGCTTCGGCTATCAGACGGGGAACCCGTGTCACTTTGCTTGCAGTCAAAAGACTCGAATGACAACGTTTTATATTCTGAAGAAATTATATAATAATGTAAAATGAAATTTAGATGTAAAAATAAGGCACCCGTATTTTTATTTTTTCCGAATTTTGTAGTTTTCATTTATAAAATCAACTTTGAAATGGTCAGTTTCCCCTGAACCAACAAGGAGGTGGAACACCTCTGCTATAATTTTGATCTTCATTCGGGCATCCTCCAGTATTAATTCTCAATTTCTTTAACTTTTATTTCTCAATTTGTTTTAACATTTTCTTCCGTAGAGGCAGTAACCGGGCCGCCCGAGCGAGTATCGTCTTCAATTCTCTCTCTGCCCCTTTTAAATTCACTTGACCACTTTTGAACCGTCGTAGATAACGAAGGTGCAGAATCTTGGTTAATAGCCACCATCTCATCGTGAATAGTTTTTTGACTTTTCCTTATTTGGTAAGGAATTTAATAACAGAGCGCGGTCCTCGATTTTTTTCAACATTGTCACGTTAGCCATTCCAGTTGTCATTGACGGAGTAACTAGCAAACTATTGATCACAACTATATGAAATTTTACCTTTATACCCTTAGATAATGTCATTAATTAATTTGTCAAATTACCCACATCATTAGTAAATCACCCTGATACCGAGAATACATTTAACGCCCCTCGTACGTTACTAAAAATTTAAATGGGTCTTTACTTGTACAAAATAGACTAGACAAGTACTTATATGTAGAAGTACGTGTTCGACAACCAATTTGAGAGTTGTCAACTGATCGACCAATTTGAGAGTTGTCAACTGATCGACCAATTTGAGAGTTGTCAACTGATCGACCAATTTGAGAGTTGTCAACTGATCGACCAATTTGAGAGTTGTCAACTGATCGACCAATTTGAGAGTTGTCAACTGATCGACCAATTTGAGAGTTGTCAACTGGTCGAACAATTTGAGAGTTGTCAACTGATCGAACAATTTGAGAGTTGTCAACTGATCGAACAATTTGAGTTGTTAAAACTCTATATTAGATCTCACCATCGCGCGTTCGTATTTAACAAGTTAGAAGATGATTTCCGAAGCACCTATTTTTTGTTGGGCATCTGTACGTAGGTTACCTTCGAAAATTTGTTCATTTAGCGGACAGTACCGACAGACAACAAACACTTCCCAAATTTAACGCAATAGCTCCAGAAATCAAAATTATTGAAAAAAGCTCTCTTCGTCTCCTTGGGTGGAGACCCAAGGAGACGAAGAGAGCTTTTTTCCAATCAAGCTTTTTTTCAACAATCTTTCCGAAACTTCATTGAAATTTTAAATTTTTACCTGAATAAAAACGGAAAGAAATTGTTAAAGATTGGAGAATCTTTAACAATTTCTTTCCGTTTTTATTCAGGTAAAAATTTAAAATTTCAATGAAGTTTCGGAAAGATTGTTCCAAATTAATATGCATTCGGCCATAACTTTAATCCGCTATTGCTGTTTCGGCACTAAATTAAGATATTTCCTTCGCGCTTCGCATTTATGGAAGCAAACTCACCTTTTAGACAAAATTAATCAAATTATCAGGCATACATTAACCTCTAATTTCAATGTGGCCAAGGACGACCGAGCTTGGGCACAAGCTACTCTTCCCATTCGTATGGGAAAATTTTGCGGACGCCGAGAGGCCCCCTCTCGGCGTCCGCAAAATTTTCTAGTATTAGTTTACCGGCTTTCATATCCTCGGTCCACGGCACTGATAAATTAATCAGGAAAATCCTCCACACTGATTAATTCTGATGTGCCGTGTTTCACCAAGGCTATGGAAGTCTGAAGACTTGCTTGCCCGAATACAGATCCACCCGACAATCCATCTTTCCAGAGACGGTGTGATGAGCCCGCTCAGCAGAGTAGTACAGAACAATTTACTTGACTCGTCTGCTACTTCTGCGGAACGTGCGCGCTTACTGGCTATAGGTAGATGGGAGTCGGGTTGGCTTCATGCACTACCTTCGTCGAACATAGGCACTTTGTTCGACGACACTACTTTTCGCCTCGCTGCTTCCCTGCGACTGGGTTACTCCTTGGTGTTCTTCTCATCGCTGTCACTGTAGCGAAGATGTCAACAGCCTCGGACACCACAGCCTGTCTTGCAGCCAAAGTGCAGCTCGCTTAGCGTGGCACGCGTACACTAATGACATCATCCGATGAGCTCTTGTTACCGTCGTTCGGCGTTCCAGCTGTATTAGAACCCAATGGCTTGGCACGCGACGATGGCAAGAGACCGGACGGTATGTCTTTATTTCCATGGAAGGGCCTTTAGTGTGGGGCGCAACTTGTGTCGCTACTCTTGCGCCATCCCACCTTCCTGAATCGGCATGCTGTGCTGGCGCAGCTGCTCAAGCGGCGAAAATATAATAACCTTATCGGAAATTATATTTTCGAGCCGTTTGGGGTTGAAACCCTCGGGCCGTAGGGTCCGAGTGCTCATGGTCTTTTTAAGGAAATTTCAAAACGGCTGTTTGACACTTCCCGTGACCCAAGGGCTGGCTTTTACCTTGGCCAAAGGCTAAGCATTGCTATACAACGTAACGTGGTGACGCCGTCAGTCTCTTGGGTACTTTACCAGTCAACAGCGATGCGGATGAATTTTTCGACGCTATATTTTAGTTTGTGTATAGTTTTAGTTAAGTTAGGTTTTAATTTTGTTAATTAAGGATATAATATTATTATGTTAAAATAAAAATTATTCATTAGTACATTATAAATTAACTATTAGCTAGTTAAAATTAACTATCAAAATATTTCCATTGTATATACAGAAGACGTCGATTTCGTATATAATCATAATTTAGTAATTTAATACCAAGCCTACGTCCATCAACAATGTAGTTCACCCTAACTGAATCAGTTAGTATGAGCGGGATAGAGTGATACATGGCGCGGAGAAGTGGGGGCAAAATATGAATTTCAGCTGAAGTATTACAAGCCCGTAACACTCCGAACCACAATCACTGCAAACGTACCTACCGAATGAGGCGCGAAATAATTTCACCGCGCCCCAATATCCAAATTGTATTTTATTTATTAAATAGAAGGCATAGCATGTATATGTTGAAACTTTTGTATTGTAGCAGAGTTTATTAATACGAATATGTAAGCGCAAAATTATAAACTTAAATTCAATATTTCGCTAATCGCAAACTAAAAATACAATTACTTTTGCAGCCATATAACTTAGTTGTTAGAACTTTTATTGTAAGGTATAACTAATCCCTTTATGTAATAATAAATTATTTGAAAATTTTAAATTTTTATTGAATGAGTTACGGGACATTTTCAGATTTCCATTGTTCCACAGTACCTATCTGTTAGCATTTCCACTAATATATCATTGAGATAGTACTAACAAAGAACCAGTATAGTATTTTAATTTAAATTTTCTAATATTGTTATAACACGAAATAATAGGAAATACCTACTTCATACCTATTGCATTAAACTGTTAGAATTTTTGTACATAGCAATGAATTCAGTAAACTTATCCACTCAGCGAAAATAAAAAACTTTAGAATTATCGAAGGATTTGTGGAAAAAATATTACATCCCTACTGGACTAGTGGGGTAGGTAGGTATAATGGTAGGGGGGGGGCTTAGAGGGTTTTCGAGCTAGCACATTCAGGGCGAGAAGTTGAAAGCCGAATAGGTCTGGCATTAGGAAAGAACACTGAAAATATATTTAAAAAAGTTTCTAATAGGAGCCCCCCTGTGGTCAGGAGTCCACTTTCAGATTTCAAAAAAGGGCCGAAAATAAAGTGATCTTCAGAGGCGTTGATTTTGGCATGATTGGGTCTGGCCTAACCCATGACATAAATAGGCAAATCTGACGAAGAAATTGTGGGCTTTCCCCAAATCTGACGACTTTGAAAACTCAGATTTGGGCCATTTCTAAATGGATATTCAGAGCGAATGAAAGTTATTCTGTGCAATAGTGTTACATGCCTTTTGGCAAATATGAGAAAATTTTATAATTTCAGAAAACTACCCAAAAGTGGCCATAATTTTGCATTTATCCCTAAATCAAGGAACCTAATAGCTTTGATTACTGTGTTTGCATTGGAAGGTGACATGTTTGTAAAGATTTCTCGATATTCAGAAGTTTGAAAATATTATACAATTGAACGTAATGATTAAAAGTTTAAGTAAGAAAATTGGGGCATCGTTAAAGTACACCCTGAACATGGTCGATTATTTCAAAATTTTACTATGACGCTAAGTTTACGATATTTTTGAAAAAGATCCTTATTTTATGCGCTATCTAACGAACTAGCAACGTTTTAAAAAATATTGAAAGATGCCCGTCAATTGTTTGATTTAGCTGGCAAAGGTACTTACTAAAATTAACGAAAACATTAAAGTAACGACTTGTTTACGTCGTAATACTTTTTTATTCGAGATTTTATTGTAACTACGAACCTCTGCGCTCATTATCGTTACTGATATCGCCCCTAATTCTCAGTGATAGTTCGTTATGAGAGTTTTGTTAAATAAGTCCCAACACTTCTACTTAGGCCGCCAGCTGCTATTTAACTAGATTAAATGAAAGATCAGGTGTCAAAAAACAAAAATGAGGAACCAACGACACCGACTTCCGAAATTAAAGTTATTTATCACTTTGTTGTGTTTTTTTTTGAAGTCTGTTGTTTTGTTTTTTTTTTTTCAATAATTTTTATTTTTCATATTTTAGTTTTTTTTATATTTTAGAGGGTTTTTGAGCAAGCATATTCAGGGCGAGAAGTTGAAAGCTGAGTAGGTCTGGCATGAGGAAAGAATACCGAAAAAATATTTAAAAAGTCGGTTGTTTTATTTCGTCCTTAACTCTGTATAAAGCTGACAGATCTTATTATTCGTCAAAACAGCATAATGAGTGTCAAAAATTGTATATATCTGTAGGCACCTTTATAAGCTTCGTAAAGAAGCATCGCGTCGCCTACCTTGGGATCAGCTTAGTCACCGCCGAGCTTCTGGTGGGCATCACTGCGGTGATCCGTATCAGCGTTAGCCAGCATTCAGCGGAATGTCTCGCTTAAATAGGTCGTTGCCGCGCTTGCACTTTCCGTGGTTAGGCTTCTCCGCCTAGCCAAAAGCTTGGTGTCCGTGCCAGTGCGATGTCCCCCGGGGTGTCAGCCGATCCGGCTACGTTCCTATGTTAGGTTTTCGTCAAGTCGATGCTGAGCCGATGAGGCGAAGTGATGCTGATCAGGTGCCGACATGATATGTATGCGATGACCTTAAGCCATCGTAGATCAGTACGATATTTTACTGTAATTTTGGGATCACATGCAGTCAGTCAGTATAACAGTGGGATGCTGACGTGTGATCCAATTTTTTTACCAGAAAATATTGTGGAGTATAAGCGTCATGTAAACGGCCGCTAAGATAGTTGGAGTTGGTTTTTTCCCACGTCTGAAGCTATGCGGGTGTCGTACGACACACAGTCGGTTATTTTTAACAGACTTCATTGCATTGAGTGGATTTTGCAAGAGAGCGTTGACGTTGCCGGAATGCTCGCGTGCAAGCGCGGTATATTAGTATATACCGGTTGTATTAGTGTGTACCGGCTACTCCTTTCAATACCAACCGGTAATCATCTAAATTAAAATAATAAGGCCTCTTTGTTCAATCACTTTTTTTAGCTTTCAAAATCTAAATAGAGACGTTCTACGATATTATGTTGTTTTCTCCGATGAACGGTTAAGCCCTTAAGATGACGAACATACTTCGGACGTGACTGTAAATTCGTTTATAGTCACATTTACTAACAAAAACTACACAATGATGATGAGAATGATTAGAACATAAATTGTAAAAGTACGTAGAGAACAGTATTGAGGAAGATAAGAATGTAGAATGTTGTAGAACAGTCAAGCTCACGTCAAAGTAACACTTGAATTACGAAATCCGACCTTACTGTCACGAAATAGTAATATATACGTGTACCTTACGAATCTCAAGATCAAAATTTGTAGATAGTATTGTAACAATACAAAGTTTTTGTCCTCATAATATCGTCTTCATGATTCATGAGGCATGTCATCCCGTGTTGTGAACAATATTTACGGTGAAAAAAGTGTTTGAACACGAGGCCAGCACTCTTAATTGCGTAACATACTTTCGGTTCAAGGAAATTGCTAATCTATTGCTTTGTTTGAAAAATTCGTCCGGTCAACAACGTAAATAACGCAATGAATGTTGTTGAATTTTCAAAACGAAAGACATTCCCACTGTGTTACGCATGCATTACCCCGCTGCGCTGTATCACTAGGGAAGCTTGTTGACACAAATAGTGTATACGGCATCTCGGCATCATATCACATCAAGCCAGGACAAATACTTTATAAGAAAATAAAACACTTACAATGCATTAAATAAATACCTGAAACAAAAAATATTTATCATTACTATCTAGTAAATTAAATAGACATTATTAGCGCGAATTCGACCAAACTTTTGGACCTAATTTACGTCATAACCTGCGAATAAATTTTGAATTTTTGACACATTCTAGGGTTCCGGTCAGATAGGCAGTCAGTCACTCCACGTAAAATACTGGGAAGCTGACTCCAACATAGGCTGTTTTTACACTGAGACGATAACGACACCGACACTTCTATATCGTATCGTCAGTTCGGACGACAACGATATCGTCTGATATCGAGACGATAACGGTAAGTGACACGTAACCAACAGCTTATTGTCATGCAGTATGCCACAGTTGCGAATAGTCGCATTGCGCCAGCAAAAGCTTACATCGCCGCGCCGCGCGATTCCAAAAGTATATAGGTATGATTCCGATCTCGGCAGCACGCAGCAGTGCTGCCGCGGCAGTGCGGTCGCAGCACTACTGGTCCTCATACATTTTCTATGGGTTCATATGAGATTACATTCCGAGCACGGCAGCAATGCTGCGCGACATTCCTATAGAGAATGTATGGGGACCAGCAGTGCTGCGTGCTGCCGAGATCGGAATCATACCTTAAGAGTGTATTCGAGGTAATAATGGCAGCAGTGAACCAGTTACATTTGCTTTATATTTTATACTAGCTGTTGCCCGTGACTTCGTTTGCAATCTAGGATGAAAAGTAGCCTATGTCCTTTTCCAGGTCATGGTCTACTCACGTGCCGAATTTCATCCAAATCCGTTTATCCGTTTTAGTGTGAAAGCGTAACAAAGAAACTTAACTTTCGCCTTTATAAGTTAGGGTTTATGGCGGATTTTGATTATCGTAAAAGAACTTTTTGGGTTGATCTTATTCTACAAGTAAAAGTGCGATATTTATAGGAAACCTATTACCTTCTCTTCTACATATTAAATAATTTAAAACGAAGTCTTGTTGCAACAAAATGTAAACAGAGTAGTGCGGGCGATGCAGTGCGGCGGTGGGCAACTGGCAGCCACATACGGTCGTCCGTCCGGCGCCTCCTGCCTATGCCACTCCCTTCGCTCTGCCCGATCTGCTTCCCCGCACGACATAATGTGCGGGGCCGCCGCCACCGCCGCCGCCGATATCGGCACGACAATCGATGTTGGCGACGATACCGTTGGCTACAACGACACAGTGTGAAAGCCTTTTTTTATTTGTTGTTGCCGAGTAATCAGCACATATGCGAACACTACCATCACTCTTAAAGACAGGCACTATTGGTGACGCATACTCTGAATAAGAAACCGGTTTTAAGATTCCAAGCGAGACCTGTCCAATTCTTTGTTTACCTTATCTCTTATCGCAAAAGGTACCTACTGGGCGTGACTTGAAGAACACTGGCTTTGCATCTGATTTAAGGGGTTGCAAAATTTCTAATTTAGTAAAACAACCTAGTTCATCTGAGAACACATTCGGATATGTCTTAACTAGTTCTTGTAATACATTATCAGCATCGGTCAAATTGTTACAATAGCCGAGTGTGGATACTAGATGTAATTCAAATGCACGCATAAAATCACGACCGAGGAGGGGTGGGCCGCCATTGCGAATAACAAACAGGCAATCTGACCGTCTGACCTTGGTATGCCCTGGTAACATGCCCATGACGAACTTGTCTAGAAGATAATCCTCCAAATTCTTGAACGCGCAGTAACTGCAGCTGCAGCCTACTGAGAGTGCGTCTCATCCGTTTGCTGTATAGCCGTGTAAAACGTATGCCTTTCTGCAAACCCGAAGTGCTTCGGCACAAAATGGTCATCCAAGATTTTCAAGATATCTTTATAGTTCTTCGTATCCAAGTCTTCGGGCAAGGCGAGGTTACACGCTAGTTGGTACGTGTTCTCCGTGAGTGCGCTCAACAAAATCGCTTTTCTCTTTGCTCCAGCTTTATCATTATCCTCGCCAATGCTGTTGGCAATGAACCATTGCTGAAGCCGCCCCTTATAAAGCTTCCAGTCCTTAATGTGGTGATCAAAATTGGATATAGCTTCCCAGTATTGAATTTCCACCGAACATTTTTTATATATTTTTGAATGTGGGTAATCGTCGCCAATGGTGTATTGAAAACCTACAGAGGTGTTAATGCAAAGACGGAATGATTCGCACTGTTGTAATCGACGCTTGCGCTTAGTATGTGTCGAAGCCACATCAACTTACAGCTATGTATATGCATAACACTAGTACGTCATATATTATATATATGTTAATGCGAGATACACGAGGCAAGTTTTTCAAAGCTGGGATGCAATTTAGAACCTCTTGGCTTGCTGTCCTGGCTTGGCACAAGTTACTAGTTAGTGCTGTTTACGCAGTGTTTAAATTTTAAACCAATAGCACTGATGTGACCTAGTCCGTAGAGAAAAATAATGCTATTGGGCACTATCTTCGCCGGTGTACCTGCTTGACAAGCCAGGATAGTAAAATTATTGGTGGTAGGGGGGGAGGACGCTACTAGCTAAGAAATAGAACCCCACCCATTAAACTACCCTAGCTTGAGACGCTAGCTTACTAGCTTTCTCACTAGCTTACTAGCCTATAAATTGAGCTAGATCAGTAAACAGGAAGCCAGAGTTACTAGCTTGCTAGCTTCCTAACAATACTATCCTAGCTTCCTAACAATACTATCCTAGCTTCAAAAACTTCCCCTGGTGTGTCCTGGACATTAAAATGGATACGATAAGGTAGCCTTAGATATTCAATTTCAATTTTTAACAGACTTCAAAAAAGGAGGTAGGTACTGTATTCGACCCGTATGTATGTATGTATGTATGTCCGCGATTTTCTCAAAAACTTATGAACCAATTTTGATAATTCTTTCACTAATGTGATCTACATTCAGGAAGGTTTTTAGTACATAATACATTAGATAATTATTCTTATGTACGAATAGTCCGGTCAAGTTAGCATCAAAAATAGGGGTAAGGTTACATTCACTCACATACAGCTGAAAATTGGTATAAATGTTAAGAACACCATTAAAAACAAATTGTCAAAAGTCCCCATCGATCCGACGTGTGAAAATAAAAAATTCAAGGTCAAATGTAGCAAAAATCGGTTTTTCGCATTTTTCAGCTAAACGGTAAGTTTTATCGTAAAAGTAGGTAAGACAAAATTGTTTCTCATGCAATTACCTACAGAAATTGTTTTTACACTTTTTTCCTAAGCATCACCATTTCGGAGATATAGCGATGCAAAAAATTTAAAAAGTTGTGTTCTTCATAGTACATATTTATGTATGTCAATTACCTTTATATATGTTATAGAGCCGTAAAACAAGTAAAAATATTAGTTTTCGTGGCGTATACATACATCTTATACAATTCTAAGAATATAAACTTTCTTTGAATATAAACTTTTCTTTGAACAATTTACTTGTACCCAGCAGGAAGAAGAAGAAGAAGACAGTATGCTTGAAGTTCCATTAGATGATTATCAATCAGACGAATAATTTTTCCAAATTACTCATCACTTACACCGCTTTCATCATTTCCTATAGTACTATTTTTTATTTGATACAATATTTTAACTCAACAGGACCACAATAGATCGTGGAATAGGCCCACACCGGGGAAACCACGTTAAAAAAATGCGCCAAGTACACTACCTCACGGATGGCGCGGAAACGTACATAAGAAGAACACAACTTTTTCAACTTTTTGCATCGCTATATCTCCGAAATGGTGATTCTTAGGAAAAAAGTGTAAAACAATTTTTGGAGATAATTGTATGATGAACAATTTTGTCTTGCCTACTTTGATAAAACCTACCGTTTAGCTGAAAAAAGCAAAAAACCGATTTTTGCAACATTTGACCTTGAATATTTTTTTTGCACACGTCGGATCCCTTTAGTCTCATAACGTTCAAGTTGCAAAATAACATATGGTAGCAAAAAGTTCAAATCTCGTAAGACCTAAGTCTCGAAACCTCCAAGTTGCAAAATATCTACATCTCAAAACGTTCAAGTTTCAAAATAGTCAAGTCTCCAAACATCCATGTCTCATAATATACATTTTTTATTTAAGTGGATTTGTAAGTGGTGTTTTTCATATTTTTGACATCGACCTTGATCCACCAATTTCAAAAAAACTTATGGAAACTATAACGCTATACTATAACACCGCAAGTCAGCACAAGAAGAAGTTATTAGTGGCCTTCAGGCCACTGACATTGTAAATAAATCAGAATCAAAATAAAACATTCATGTTGGTATCAAATTCAATTAGTTGGAGCTTGTAAATATAGGTAAAATACAACAATGTTATTTAATGTTGTTATTATTATATAGTCTATATTTATTTTTAATTTACTAGCACATAATAAGCAAATGCTTATTGCAGGAAAATATATTATCAAATATATTACTTAAGTCATTACTTTGTCTGTACTGTGTTACAGTTTACATATTCTTGATATGAATTGTGTTAACATTACTAAAAACTAAACGCATCTACATAATATATGCTAACACAAACTATAATAATATGTACAATTATATGAAAAAATAAACAAGATAATCATAGGGCATCAAAGAATTCGTCCGCATCGCTGTCAACAGGAACAGTGCCCAAAAGGCTGGCAGCATTGCCACGTTGTATGGCAATGCTAATTCTTTGGCCAAGAAATAGGCCAGCCCTCTGGTCACGTGAAGAGTCGACTAACCGCTTGGCGATATCTCGAAAAACCAAGTGGGCACTCGGACCCCATGGCCCTAGTGTTTCAACCCCAAACGGCTCGAACATATAACTCCCAATCAGGTTGCAATATTTTCGCCGTTTGAGGTTTTCTGCACCTGCAGCAGCCGCCCCAGCACAGCCCACCGTGCTAGAAAGATGGGATGGCGCAAGGGTGTCGACACATGTTGCATCCCACACCAAAGGTCTGCCTAACCTCCAGGGCATTATGGTCATTCCGTCTGGTCTCTTTGCATCGTCGCGTGTCAGGCCATTGGGTTCTAAAACAGCTGGCACCCCGGCGGTGACAAGAGCACGACGGATGATGTCATTAATGCTGGTGTGCCGTGCATCCGGCCTGCGCTCCTACTGCAGGATAGGTCATGGTGTCCAAGGCAGTCGACAGCTTCACTGCACTGACAGCGATGCGGAGCCCCACAAGGAGCACCCAAACGCAGACAGGTAGCGAGCCGAAAGGTAGTGTCACTCAGCATAGTGCATAGGTGACGGAAGTGCTTGAAGCCAGAGCCCCGACTCCCACTCACTCACAGCCAGCAGGCGGGCACGCTCAGCAGAATTGGTGGACGTATTGATAAGATTATTCCGTACCAACCTGCAGAGCGGCTCATCCCACTGTCTCTGGGAAGATGGGTTTACGGGCCGATCTGTATCCGGGCAAGCCGCTTTCCAGGCGTTCACCGCGTCGGGCAAGCACGGCACTTCACAGTCAACCAGGCAGGGAGCTAAAATTTTCCCGGTCAACTTTACATTTACTAACTAATTGAATTTGATACCAACATGAATGTTTTATTTTGATTCTGATTTATTTACAATGTCAGTGGCCTCAAGGCCACTAATAACTTCTTCTTGTGCTGACTTGCGGTGTTATAGTATAGCGTTATAGTTTCTATAAGTTTTTTTTTTTTAATTGGTGGATCAAGGTCGATGTCAAAAATATGAAAAACACCACTTACAAATCCACTTAAATAAAAAATGTATATTATGAGACATGGATGTTTGGAGACTTGACTATTTTGCAACTTGAACGTTTTGAGATGTAGATATTTTGCAACTTGGAGGTTTCGAGACTTGGTTCTTATGAGATTTGAACTTTTTGCTACCATATGTTATTTTGCAACTTGAACTTTATGAGACTGAACCGTCGGATCGATGGGGACTTTTGAAAACTTATTTTTAATGATGTTTCCAATATTCATACCAATTTTCAGCTTTATGCGAATTAATGTAACCTTAAATGTCTATTTTGACTGGGCTAAAAATTATATGCATAAATGCACTGCATCTCCGACATTTCTATGCGAATTTTGATGATTCTTCTAGTCGGTGTCGTCAATGCACTAGTTAGTGTTAATTGAATTTGTATCCTAGGTACAACTAAAAAGTGAAAAATAACTTTTTACAAAAAAAACAACAGACTTCAAAAAAAACACTACAAAGTGATAAATAACAAACGGAAGTCGGTGTCAAAAAGCGATAATGCGGAACCAACGACACCGACTACCGAAATTAAAGTTATTTATCAGTTTGTACCTCGTGCTTTTTTTTTACGTCGGTTGTTTTTTTTTTTAAAAAAGTTTTTATTTTACGTTCATTGCAACTTGCAAGTAAGTCAGGATCAGGTTGTATGTTGATCAAAACATTATTCGCGACCGTAATTAGTACGGGCGCGGTAAGTAATTTTATACTGGGTGAAAATGATACCGCAAATAGTATTTCCTTACTGCATAAGAGATCTGAGCGTCAGCTGGTCCATTAGTGGGGAGTCCAAAATTAGAGCTTGTCAAAGTTGTAAAAAAACATACCCCACACCAAAACCTTAGAGGACGATTTTTGGGATCATCATCAACCCAAAACAATTGTGAGCTGCATGGAAGTGGGGGAATATAATGTCAGGCGCTTAAATGAAAATGGTTGTTGCGTTAGCACATCAGGGTTTAATTAAAAACGTGTGATGAACAACAAAGTGGTGAAGTGACAAAGTGGTCAAAGGAACCATGAATTTAAAATGCATTTTTTAGACATTTGAGGTCAATTCTAACTTTAGAGACTTTTATTGATTCATTTTTTGGTTGGGTTTAAAGTATTTTTTATGCATGCACAATTGCACACTGTTCATATTGTTATCGGCAACAAAAATAAGTTTTGTGTTTTGTGTAAAATATGGAAATATGGAACTACATATTTGCACACCGTGAATTTATTTCTGGGGCCAATTAATTCTAAATAATTTGTACTGTATAACCGATACTAATTATGCTGAAAACGACTTCATATCATCTCGTAAAACTTTCGTTGAAATATTTTTGTTTTATATGATTTAGATTTTACAAAAAACGGGCTCGAGACTCCTTTTAGTTGTACAAGCCATTTGTTATAGTTTTAGGTTCTAGTAAACTAGTTTTTTTTTTATAATTTATGGACTATACGAACATTTTAAAACGACAAAATTGCTAAATCCGTCCAGCCTTTCAGAAGTGATGCGCTTACTTACGAACAGTATTTATTTTTTATTTATATAGATTAAAACTACGAAGTAACTCTGCCTGTTAACTTTTCACTCCTTAATGGCTGAACGAATTTCGGAACCAAGGTAGACCATGACCTGGGTTAGGACATACTCGTAGGATACTTTTTAGGGAAACTTCGTACTGCTTCGGAATGGAATGAAACTGGTGTTTAGTAAAACCTATACTGTTGCACAACCGTTGTACAAACGTTGCTTGGTTTTGGTTAGATTTCCGCTGCGCCTGTGCTTTCTTAAATGCCTCATTCAACTTATGTATTACGCTTGAAGTTGTATCTTTATAACTTGTGCATTGTTGATAGCATTCTCCGGGTAATTGTAATTGCTTGACCGTATAATAATTCAGCTGTAGTCGCGCCGACGTCTTCTTTGATTGCTGCTCGCAGTCCGAGTAGTACCGTAGCTAACTCTTGCGACCATGTTGACGAATTGAATCGCGCAGTGAGCGCTGCCATGAGTGATAGGTGCCAGCGTTCTATCATCCCGTTACACTGCGGATGGTAAGCAGTGGTTCGGGTGCGGTGTATGCCCATACGATATATTAGTTTTTTTAACAACTCTGATTCAAATTGTCTGCCTTGATCGGTCGTAATTGTCACTGGGAAATGTACTGGCAACCTTTTCTGCGGTTATTTCTCTATTGGGCAGGCTTCTGGCCATTTGGTTGCCCGATCTATCATTGTCAACAAATACCGGTACCCGTTAGAGGTAGGCAAGGGCCTGACAATGTCGATGTGGATATGTTCCAGCCGATTTGCTTGTTGAAAGCTAGCTACTGGTGACTTCGTGTGTTGCTGTACTTTCACTCGCTGGCACGAATCGCAGGCTCGAGTCCAGTTGCTTACGTCACGGTTCATTGAAGGCCAAAAGTAACGGGCAGTGACGAGCTTCCTTGTGGCCCTTATTCCGGGGTGACTCAGGTTGTGAATGGCTTGATAGGCTGTTTTTCGGAATTCTCGTGGCAAGTATGGACGAACGGAACTTATTGACATGTCGCAAATAATTTTCGTAGTTGCGTTAGGCATGACGATACTTTGCAAATCATAATTTCCCATTTTTCTTAATGTTTTCAGGTCTCCATCTTCGGATTGTTTCATTGCCAAGTCATCGTAGTCGATTGGTGTTGGACAGGTTATGGTTTCTATACGAGAGAGTGCATCTGCAACTTGGTTGTTTTTGCCGGTGATGTATTGAATATATTTTGACGTATACTGTCCTATATAGTCAAGATATCTTGTTCTTTGTGGTGTTTCGTTGTTACCGGTGGTCGTCAGTGCATGAATCAATGGCTTGTGGTCAGTATAAATGATTGACTCGCGGCCTTCAAATATGCGTCGGAAATGTCGTATTGCCATATATATAGACAACAGTTCTTGGTCGTACGTGCTATATTTTTGTTTTGCCTCGCTGAATTTCTTGGAGAAAAATCCTAGCGGTCTCCATGTCCCATGAATTTTCTGTAATGTGACTGCGCCAGCACAAGTGTCCGACTCGTGTGTCATGATAGCGAATGGGTCGTTCTGAGATGGGTAGGAGATGAGAACTGCATCTTCAATGTCTTGCTTACACTTGTTGAAAGCTAGTTTTGCCACTTCGCTCCACTGGATCTTTGTTTTGTTGTTCTTCTTGGCGTTATGGAAATATCTACTCAATTCCTTTTGGTGTTCGGCAGCGTGTGGAATGTTCGAACGGTAGAAGTTTAACATTCCGACAAAACGACGAAGATCTTGAACGGTTGTTGGTAGTGGATATGATTTGATGGTCTTTATCTTCTCTTCTGTAAGAATGCCTTCCGAGCTTGAGTAGCCCAGGAAATCGAGTCGAGTTGTTTGGCCGAAGGAACTCTTAGCGACGTTGATTTGCAAACCGTTGTCATTGAGTCGCCGGAAGACTTCTTCGAGATTTCTTCTGTATTCTTCTTCATTTTCAGACGCTACCAAAATATCGTCGACTAATGGGAACACCGGCAATCCACGTAGCACGTTATCAATGTGCCGCTGGAATGGTTGGTCGGCATTTCTTAATCCGAAACACATCCTCGTAAACTCGTATAGACCGAAAGGGGTAATAATGGCTGTTTTTTTATATCTTCCTCTCTGTTCCTTATCTGATAATTTGCTTTTTGAAGATCGATTTTGGAGAAAATCTTCTTGCCTTGCATATTGTAGGTGAAATCATGCAGACGTGGACTTGGATAGCGGTCTGGTATTGTTACCGCGTTGAGTCTGCGGTAGTCGCCACATAGCCTGTATTTGCCGTCTTTCTTCTGCACCATGTATAGTGGACTGTTCGACGGTCGACAGATGCCTTGGTCCATCATTAATTGTATTTCTTTCTTGGCAGCGCTATATTTGTGTGGCGAGAGAGGGCGAGCTTTTGCGTACATTGGTGGGCCGGTAGTCTCGATGTAATGTTCAACTTCACTGTTGTACAATCTCCACGAGTTTGGTCTTGTGATATCAGGATACTTAACTAGTAGGTCGTGATATGCGAGATTGTCGTCTATGGTGCGTATGCTTCCTTCCGATGCGGCTAACACGGACCCAGGTGTTGATAAGGTTGTCTTTTGGTCCACCAGTTGCCGTCCATGCAGGTCCACCATTAGTGCGTAGTGATGTAAAAATCAGCGCCTATGATCGGCCTACTGAATGTTGCGATCACAAACCGCCACTTGTACTGACGCCTCAATCCAATATACAATACGACAGTTCGCTCGCCGAATGTAGGTATTTGCGTTCCATTTGATGCGAAAAGGTAGTTGCTTGGATCCCGATTCTTTTTTTCGTTCACACTTGCGGGTAGAACCGAAACATTTGCGCCTGTGTCGACTAGGTATTGTTGGCCGCTCGTTGCGTCTCTTATGGATAGGCGGTATGCTGTTAATTTGTCGACTTCCGCCACCGCCACGGCTTCGGTCTCCTTTAGTTTTCCGGCTGCGTATTTTTCTTGAAATTGGCAAGGACTCCTACACCGATAAGCTTCTTTGCCGAATTTTCGGTGAAAATAGCACGACCCACTCCTTCGATCACGGGATTTCGAACGTGACCGGCTTCTATAGCGTTGGGGTCGCTGACGGTAATTTCTTTTACGATACATTTTTAGCGCAGCTACCTCCTTGGTTAGGGTTTCGATCATGCTGAAGATGTTCTGTTCTGACGAGGTTTGCTATTGTGATGTTGAAGGCTGACTGTGGCAGAAACACACGGAATTTACCTCCTTCATTTGCTCGTGCATCTTGTCTGCCATGGCGGCAAGCGAATCCAATTTCGACTCGTCGCTTACGGCTAGTACTGCGCGAGTCGCGGCAGGCAGGTGTCCGATCCATAGCATGCGCAGCGTAGCATCTGGCATTTTGTCTCGCGCCAGGTCTCGCATCCGGCGCAGTAGTTGTGATGGACGTTGGGTCACTGAGCTCCATTTCATTGAGCAATTGCTGCAACTGTTTCCCTTCAGATTCTGCGTAGACGGACACCAGCCTCTTCTTGACTTCTTCATACCTCCCTGTGTTCGGAGCGGTCATGATGATGTCACTTATTTGCTCCACCTCTGGCTTCGTGAGATTTGCTACTACCAGTCCAAATTTACCCTCGTCTCCGAGCTTCTGGTTGGCAATCATGATCTCGAATTGGGCAAACCAAAGACGGGGTTTGTCACGCCAGAATTGTGGAATGCGCGACTTAACGCTGATCATTTCGATCGCTTTTTCGCTGATCATTTTGAACGCGGGGTCACCACTTTAGGGAAACTTCGTACTGCTTGGGAATGGAATGAAACTGGTGTTTAGTAAAAACCCATACCGTTTATTTATTTTCCTAAGGTATATAGCAATTTGGATTTTGTACATAGTGGTATGCTCACTAGACACTTCATTTATAATGGACCAATCAGAAGAATCGTGCGCCTTCCGTATTTCGGTCCACGGCACGTAAGCGTCCCACGTGCAGCGCCTCAAGCGTCGTCTACAGTCACTAACTCGCCGCGCAGTTGGAACAACGTACAATCAGTCAAGGTCCTCAGTGCGTGGCCGCGCGCCGTCGTGCCTGGATGTTGATGCTGTATATGTAGGCCGCTACACTTTTTAACCGAGTAGTACGTTCTCAAGATAATTTCCAGCAACCATGCGGGTGAAACCGTGGATAAAAGCTATTGTATTCATAAGTTTCACCATTCACGCTCGTGATTTCATCACATCACAATATCATACTAATATAATAAAGGCGAAAGTTGCTAGTAGCCACTTTTCAGGTCCAGCGTGCAACTGCTTTTTGCAATTTATGCAAATGTTTTATAAGAAGGGGTATAAAAACACGAATGCGGGTTTATCACACGAGGAGAAGCCGAGTACCACACGAGTGTTTTAATACCTAATTATGTACAGTTGCATACAAGACTTTGTCTACACCCATGATATGAATCCTCTATAAAAGTTTCTGAAACAGTTTTTTTGCAATACTAATATGGAACAAAAATGGTGGCCGGCGGGATAGGACGTGAATTCGAATAACCTATAAGTTCCTTTTTTAAATTACTGCACTGTGGTCTTCGATTAAAGACTGTGGTAGTGAAACGCGCGTGCATGACAAGGTTCTTTTTTTGAAAACGAGTTGCATAATGAAAGGGGTTTGAAGGTTTTGGCCCTAAAATCAGCCGCCATTTTAATTTTTTTTCAGAATCGCGGTGCACAACAAAAGTTATATATTTAGATAGAGGACACTTACACAAACAAAAAATTTTACATAACATAATATCCTAAAGCGTCAGGTTTCGGAGTTATTCACCGAAATATAAGTCGAAAACAACTAGGATTTTTTTGGTTTTTTTTCTTCCAGATAAGCATATTGAACTATTGAGGTAATAGAAACGTTATGAAACCTTTATGGAGAAGAAACAAATGAAAAATAGACATTTTTTAAATAAATAATTAAACACGGCAATTTATATGTGACGTTGCAAAACTAATACTAGCGACACCTGTCGTGGAATAGCGATTGACATGGTGGTTTACGTTACGCAAAGACGGTTTTTTGTGTTTAGTAAATTAATTGCAGTTTAACAGTTAATTAAAACAAATAAACAAACATACATAATTCACCATATTTTTAATTAAAAACATAGTCGATTGTATTAAGGATAAAAATCGATAATAATCTTATATAGTCTGTGGAAGATTATTCGAGAAACTGTCAGATTGGTTTGGGAAAAAACGGTGTTCCGTGTCCGGTCTTTTACGACCAAGAACACGAGCCTGGGGGCTGTTTGAGAGGGACTTTATATCCTGAGAGGAACGGGATGTGCCCAAATAACCCGATGGGGTTTTAATATAATCCAGTAAGAGCAGAATCCTGTGAGTATTAAACCATTTGCTTTATTCTTGCTGGACAGCCTATAGCCCAGGTCTCTTGCATGTATGTTCTGACACGAGGACGTTGTTACAGGTCTGGCTTGTTATGCTAGCCTTCATTTTGATTGGTGCTATGCGCAGCTAAATTGATGCCTGGATGCTGCGCCGTTGTGTGATGATTTGGAATTCATCAGAGCGCAGGCGGCTTTAAGGTTATCCCTTGCGGTGTGGTCATCCGACGTTCAGGAAGGCCTTACTTAGCCGGTTCCCGGTTATGAGGGAAGTACGCCACTCCAGGTAACGAAAGCGTCACCATCTCGTCCGTAGGCCGCGTTCGCGTGTGCTCACAGGAACCTCCTGTGAGCGAAGCCAAGGACCGACGATCCGTCAACTGACTGAGATCAAAACTGAGAGGTTATTGTGTAAGAGTATAATTTAACCTATGAGAGAGTTAGGCCTTTTGTAAAAGGCTAGGTGTTAAGACCAGTTGTCGTAAGATATTGTGTCTCGGGTTTGCTTAGCATATTAGTTATTTTCACCATAGGAGCGTCAGACCCAAATGGTCGACCCAATTGACGATATGTTTAGTTACAGTTGGCGCCCAACGGTATATAATTATTTAATTGTATAAGGTGAACAGATTGATAACGGTATCTCTCTCTCTCTCAGTTCTCTCAGTCCTTTCAGTTGGCGGATTCTCGTTTTAGTTTAAGGCTAGTTTATAAGTTTTAAATATAAAGTGGTCAATGCACCACAATCTAACCATTTCTTTGTAAGACCGGTAAGCTGCAGAGTGTTGATAAAGGTCAATAACTTATTTGTATGTATGCTCAACTCACAAGTTGAACAAGTTGCATTCTGTTTATTACTTTGGGACTATTTTATGTACCAAATGTTTGTTTGGTGGTTGATGACTTAATATTATCTATAATTTGGAAGTTTTTGTAACATACTAGTTTGCATTTGTGGAAAAGTTTATTTATTGCAACACACAGGTACAAGTAATAATTATTATAACTGGAAGATAATTAGTTTACAATATAAAACATAACAGTTTGGTTTATGTTCATGTGTTTGTTTCAGTTCATGTTCAGATAAACTGTATTGCATTTATAAAGTGAAACATTGTATTATAACTCAATAAACCCTATATAAATTTCTGTAACAGTAATAAATTAATTTGGGGGTAAACTTAAAAATTGTAAAGTTTCTATGACGCAGTTCTCAGTAGTGTTCTAGCGGTCTCTTCTTTGTTATAGAGGATTTCAGTAGTAAGATAATAACACTACAGGCAAACTTCACTATTATTAATTGGATTGTGCAATACAGGGAGCTGAAATTTGTCGAAATTATTGAACAATAACAGTCAACTTTCTTTGAAACGAAACACTTGGAATTTTTATGACAACTGGTCGGTCACTTAGACGTTTAACGTTAAAACACTCATCATTAAACCCAGATTTATAATACAACCGGCATTCCATAAAACAGCATTATTATTATCGACGTTCGTTTTCATACATTGGAACTTAACCTATAAAACACATTGACATTGGTGACAATTGACGTTTTGAAATATGACGGTGCGTTCGGAAACGAGATTGGAGTTATACACGTTTTGCGTTTAGTTTCTTGTTATTTATTTTGCGTAGCATAGCATTTATTATATCGAAATAATAACGTTACAAATAAAAAATAATAATTATAATAATATTGGATTTAGAGACAGTATATTGACATTCCCATCTTCAGGGCGAATTGACGTATGAGGTTGCGGTTTATGCATTACTTGCGTGCGACTCGTACATTTACTTGTAGTTATTATTTGCTGTTATATAAAAAAAAAAATGTTACTGACACCATTACACAACTAGTGATTTTGGTAGCCGGAACTTTGAGAATTATGTATGTTCTTCTTGCTCACGGGATTCCTGAAACCGTAATTACCATTAATGAGGTTCAATTTACGGGATCAGAGTTTCATAGGCTACTATAGAAGTTTCATACCTCAAGTTCTTTATGGGCGCACCACACACTAACATGGTGGAAAGGGACATTTAAACGGCAAAGTCAGTTGTTTCGTCTTATAAATGAAAAAATAGATTATTTATTTAGATTATTTTTTTTGCCAATTATTTTTTTTTTACTTTATTCCAGAAAATAAAATTGTACCAAATATTCTAAAAAACCAGTTTCAACAGTCAGTCACCAACCACCAGAACCGGTCGAAATGGATAAATAGTTTTTTTTAAGTGTTTCTGATTATAACAAACTCAACACGTCAGACTCAACACTATTCAAGCCAGACAGGGATATATTCAGCCCTAATTGATATAAATATATATATATATATATATATATTTTTTTAATTTTTTTTTTAATGTAAATGGCTTAGTTTGCTTTTTGCCATGTTAATTTATATGTTGTAGCAGTTTACAATATATTAGCCGTAGTCCGTGTTTTCACGTGTTGTTTTGAGGTCTATTCGAACAACGACGACGAGGCGTAACGTAACTATAATGCTGCACATGGTATTTACATTGTTTTGCTTATTATATTAAATTATGAACGCGAGTTTAGGGTTTTGTTTAAAATTTATACGGGAACTATGCCGTTTTGCACGCCTTGCGTTTAGTAACAAACTTATTTTTATGGCTCGGTCCATAACTTTTGTAATCAAGCTTGGTTGGTTTTTCTTATGGAGCGGGTAGTAACTCCTAAAATAGGCCTTGACTGAAGCGGATAGTGACTTCTAAAATAAGCCTTCACGATATTTATAATCAATCTGCTTGGTTGGTTTTTCATATGGAGCGGGTAGTAACTCCTAAAATAGGCCTTGACTGAAGCGGATAGTGACTTCTAAAATAAGCCTTCACGATATTTATAATCAATCAGCTTGGTTGGTTTCTCTTAGGGAGCGGGTAGTAACTCCTAAAATAGGCCTTGACTAAAGCGGATAGTGACTTCTAAAATAAGCCTTCACGATATTTATAATCAATTCTGCTTGGTTGGTTTCTCTTATGGAGCGGGTAGTAACTCCTAAAATAGGCCTTGACTGAAGCGGATAGTGACTTCTAAAATAAGCCTACACGTTGTTTATAGCCAAATTTGCTTGGTTGTATTTTTTTTATGAAGCGGATTGTGACTTCTAAAATAGGCCTTCACTAATGTTTGTTTTGCCGAGATAGCATTGTTGCTTCGGTGAGACTTTGGATAGCACTAGTGCTTATCTAGTTACGAGCGGCCGGTGACTCTTAAAATAAGCCAAACCACCATTATGTTTTCAGAAGTTTTATTTCTGGGAACGCTGTATACGTCTTGCCTGGTGAGTTATGCACATTGGTTGCCCTATATATGTATCAGCTCGCTGAACATATTCACCAGGAGGATCGTTTAGATTTGTATTAAACAATGCAGAGTTCCACTGGTATACAGACGGAATTCGGGAGTATGCAAGAGGTGGCTTCCTGCGATATGAATGCAGGTTGCTACAGGATTGAAAGAGAGGAAAATTTAGGGATGTATGAAAGAATGGGGGGGGGTTATGCCCGGAATGTAGGAAGATTTGTAAGCAGAATAAGTTTCCTGGCAGTTTGGATTTTATAAGGTTGGTCATTTACTTACAGTAGGAGAAATTAAGGAAATTATTTATATTCCATCTTAAAAATTATTATATCTGTCGTTTCAGAATCATCTGATTATAAAGATTTGTACTCTTCCACTTAGCTTTCTATGAGAATTTGTTTACCCACTCCAGTGTTGTAACACCGAGGGCGGTGTTGGTTTTTGCGTACACAAAAACCTTATTGTGGGAAGAGGGGCATTGTGACGTTGCAAAACTAATACTAGCGACACCTGTCGTGGAATAGCGATTGACATGGTGGTTTACGTTACGCAAAGACGGTTTTTTGTGTTTAGTAAATTAATTGCAGTTTAACAGTTAATTAAAACAAATAAACAAACATACATAATTCACCATATTTTTAATTAAAAACATAGTCGATTGTATTAAGGATAAAAATCGATAATAATCTTATATAGTCTGTGGAAGATTATTCGAGAAACTGTCAGATTGGTTTGGGAAAAAACGGTGTTCCGTGTCCGGTCTTTTACGACCAAGAACACGAGCCTGGGGGCTGTTTGAGAGGGACTTTATATCCTGAGAGGAACGGGATGTGCCCAAATAACCCGATGGGGTTTTAATATAATCCAGTAAGAGCAGAATCCTGTGAGTATTAAACCATTTGCTTTATTCTTGCTGGACAGCCTATAGCCCAGGTCTCTTGCATGTATGTTCTGACACGAGGACGTTGTTACAGGTCTGGCTTGTTATGCTAGCCTTCATTTTGATTGGTGCTATGCGCAGCTAAATTGATGCCTGGATGCTGCGCCGTTGTGTGATGATTTGGAATTCATCAGAGCGCAGGCGGCTTTAAGGTTATCCCTTGCGGTGTGGTCATCCGACGTTCAGGAAGGCCTTACTTAGCCGGTTCCCGGTTATGAGGGAAGTACGCCACTCCAGGTAACGAAAGCGTCACCATCTCGTCCGTAGGCCGCGTTCGCGTGTGCTCACAGGAACCTCCTGTGAGCGAAGCCAAGGACCGACGATCCGTCAACTGACTGAGATCAAAACTGAGAGGTTATTGTGTAAGAGTATAATTTAACCTATGAGAGAGTTAGGCCTTTTGTAAAAGGCTAGGTGTTAAGACCAGTTGTCGTAAGATATTGTGTCTCGGGTTTGCTTAGCATATTAGTTATTTTCCCCATATGAGCACAGTCCAAATAGGTCGACACATGTACGTGAGCTAGTAAGGTTATTGATCTATTCCCTCGCGGACTCGCATAGCGACTCTGAGAAACTGCTATTTGTCTCATGCAGGTTTTCACCCATACCACTAGGTACGGAGACTAGTTGTGTGGGTGAATGCCATAGTAGCAGGGAAAGAGGCATTATTTTAGTGGTTCGCCACTTTGTTTGTATGTGTGCCTTAATTATGTATTAATTCCAATAAACTTGTATTGTGTAAGAAGGTACTTGTTTAATTGAATCTTTCCCTAGCAGAATATACCCTATAAATTTACTTTAGCACGGTGGTGAGTAGTATAGTTCAAATAGAAACCATCATCAGCTTGTTTCCAATTAATTTCTGTAAACTACGCACGGGCCAGTGTTACATATAGTTCGTTTTTTTTATCCCAGAGACTAATCTGACAAGTGTAATGTCAAACTTCTATACTAAAAAAAAACGAAAACACAAAAGACTTAAATGTCAGATTAGTCTCTGGGATTAAAAAAGGAACAATAAATTGCCGTGTTTAATTATTTATTTAAAAATATCTATTCTTCATTTGTTTCTTCTCCATAAAGGTTTCATAACGTTTCTTTTACCTCAATAGTTCAATGCTTACCTGGACGGAAAAAATACAAAAAAATCCTTGTTGCTTTCGACTTATATTTTGGTGAATAACTCCGAAACCTGACGCTTTAGGATATTAAGTTACTTAACATTATTTGTTTGTATAAGTGTCCTCTATCTAAATATATAACTTTTGTTGTGCACCGCGATTCTGAAAAAAAAAACAAAATGGCGGCCGACCTTAGGGCCACCCTCCATACAAAAATCTTCAAACCCCTTTAGTACAACATAATAACACTCGTTTGGATGATATTCTGGTTACTATGACACTGGTTGTTTTAATGTTGGCAATAAGCTAACTGTTTCAGAAACTTTTATAGAGGATTTATAGCATGGGTGTAGATAAACAACTTTACTCCGGTGAGCATGTCCAGCGTGTCTTCTATTCCTGGCAAAGGGTAGCTGTCCTTCTCCGTAACGTCATTCAGACGACCATAGTCAACACAAAACCGCATGCTGCCGTCCTTCTTCCTTACCAGCACTACAGGTGAACACCATGGGCTAGATAAAGGTTCAATAACACCGTCCTTCACCATTCTCTCAATCATGATTTCCATTTCCTTTTCACATGCTACCGGCAATCTCCTTGACCACTGACGGAAGGGAAATTCTTCCCCTGTATTTATCTTGTGTTGAACAAAACCAGTCTTCCCAATGTCAGCATCGTTTGAAGAGAAGTCTTCGGCGTGCTTGAGTAACATCTTCTTCGCCGTGACCAATTCATTTTGGGACAAAGCGCTGCGGCAGTCTTCTAAAAGTGTGGTCACTCTCGTTTGTGCATCCTTGCTGAGGGTCCTAGTCGATAGATATTGGCATAGATGCAACCAATCCACTTCCGCGCAAGTACCAACTAGTGTGCCTTTTTTTATAACCTGTTCTTGATCACAAAGGTTCAGCATACGTACTCCTGAGATGTCGGTGACTCTGACCAAAGTTCGTGCCACTTTCCATGGAAAGTCCTTGTCTACCCTTTCCACAAGTACACAACGATGAGTTTGCCCAGGATTCCGAGGAAGACTAACCGGCACAATCATTCCGATCTCGGAGGAAGAACATTCTTCTTAACGCTGTGCACATTTCCTAGTAACGCCCCTTCCATAAAAAGTTCATCTCGTCCACATTTTCGCCGCGATTACAGTATGCAGGTAGATCCTGTTGCCTAGCTTCAACTACATCTTCTTCTCTCCACGGACGGGTATGCGCGCTGACCGATGGCTGTTACCAACTCATTGCGTTCTCGGTTGTATGCGGAGTCACCAAAGAACCGACTTATAAGTTGGGAACTAACGACCATACGAGAGGCTCCTGTATCCATAGGGTCAGCTTACAAGGCGTCCCGTTTACCTCACCCTTGATTAAGCTGTTCCCGTCATGGGTTTGTGTGATGGGTTAATGTTCAAAGAGCCCAAGGATTTCGAAACATTAACCAACACCCGCCCCGCAGTCCTGGCTATTACTCGTTTCCCTGCTGCTGCTGGGCAGTGCTGTTAGCCGCACTACCCTCTGGAGACCGGCCATCTTCTCTTTCTGCAGTTCGTTTAGGGCAACTGGATCGAATGTGGCCCCTTTCCCCACAGCCGCACAGTGGTCAATTTTTTTAAAAGGGGGACGTTAATATAAATATTTATGAAAATATCAAATCTAAATTAATCGTTATTAGTGATTATAATTAAAAATTTGTTACTTTATATAAATATGTGAAAATACAGAGTACAATTTTTAATAAATTTATCATTTCTCATCATTATTGATTATGTTAGGTTTTTTGTAATAAATAGAGAATTTTCTGTGGTATTTTACTCCTTTTTTATGTTATTGGCCGTAAATTCGACATACTATTACGAGGGTCCGATGATAAAAGCAAAATGTTAAATAGGTCCTCGTTTATATCTTTTACGATTTGTTAAATTAGTGCCGTTCCCTAAAAAAAAAAATGTTCAGGGAGCGGTAGTATGCGGCGAAAAATAAAATCAAATCTAATAGAAAATGTTGACTCCAGCTGTTATCACTAAAATTTTTATGTTCTAATGTTTCTTGAAATTTCTACGCTTCGATAGCCAAAAATGTAGTTGAAAATTCAATGTCATAATAAATAATTATTATACAAAAGAACTTTATTTATCAAAAAAAATATACGATATGATTATAAATAGCTTCATTAATATGCACAATTTTTTTCAAATCCAACAAATCGATAACTATTTAGCGCATTGTAAATAACTTTACGCAGAAATCACAATAAAAACAATGATAATTAACTAATTCGCTCAACTGATAACTTGGACATACAATAACACACAAAGTATTGACTTAATGACTTTTTTGTCAATATGTATTGTGTTATGTGTAGTAGATAGTACTAAACAGATTATTTTTTTTAATCTCCCCTTAACTTGAGAATCATGATTCTTGTACCGTTAATTACTTAAAATTGACCTCCGTGAGCCGTAGGCACCTGGGGCTGTATCCTTTATTACGATCGTGAACTATAGCCGCTTCAACCTCCCTGACATGATGGGGACGATGATCCTGCCACACAGTTTACACCTCCAGTGCATGGGCTAAGGTGTCCCTAAGCGTCCCGTGGTGACAGAGCCTCACAGCAGCTCTAATTCAAGATCGCGGATGCCGTCGATGAATGCCTGCACCAGGTTCCAATCAATAAGCGCAGGTACGGACTGGTAAGTTTTGCGAACCAGCTGCTCCACTTGAAAGGTCCATTGCTGCAGGTTTGCATTACTGCGTTGCACACGATCCTTGAGCTGCGCACGAAACACGTGTTCCAGGCGAGCGTCGCCATACCGAGCCTCCAATGCCTCAAGGCGCTGCTCGTACGTCACTTCCTTACCGAGAGCTTTCAGAACAATTAAGGCCTGGTCGCGCAGGCCTAAGGTGAGGGCAGTTATGGCCTGACTTTTATTCCACCCGTTCGCCTTCATTACAGCCCCAAACTGGATTTTGTAGGCCGACCAGGAAGAAGTTCCGTCGAACGGTGGATCCACGTAGCAAAGGTGTGGTAGCTCCGGGAGCTGCGATTCCATCCCCAAGTTTAAGGTAATCCAGCATTTTCTCAACGTCAGCCATTACCGTTGTATGTAGTATTACGTTGTCAACCCGATTATTCGCTTGGTCGATTCGAGTTTCAGCTTCCGACAGGCGGTTGTCATATTGAGCAACCTTATCCTTCACCTCCTTCATGTCTTTCCCGAAAGTAGTGTGAAGATCCTTCATAAGAGTCTGCCCTTCCTGACGGTGCTCCTGCTCCTCCTGTCGGCGTGTCTGTTCCTCCTTATCACGCTAAAGCGGTTCTTCCAGGCGACGAGCCTGTTCCTCCTGGTGGCGGGCCTGTTCCTTCTTATCGCACTGGAGCTGTTCTTCCAGCCGACTAGCCTGTTCCTCCTGTCGGCAAGCCTGCTCCTGCAGCATCATCATCAGAGCAGCAAAATCTGGTGCTGATGATGCTGGAGTAGCTGTGGACAGGCCGGCCTCCGTACTCGGTAGCTGGCCCTCCGACCTCTGTGGCGTTGCTCCACCGAATCGCCTCAGGTCCGTCTCCTGCTGGCGTTGACTCCAGGTTCGGATACCCTCCATGTCGTCTTTAGGTAAAATCGGCATGATTTTATTCCCACTTCTGACACCAATTGTTACGAGCTTGGGGTTTGTGACAATAAATACTGCCGATTTAATAACCAAAAAATAGACCCTTTAATTAAACAACACTGATAACAACTCAAACACACTAATTACCAAACACAATTGCACTACTGATCACTCTAAAATCGCACTTGAAGATTGCTTGTATCGCTTTGAAGTTCTTTTGTCGCTTGATCGCTTGTTTTTCAACTAACCCGGGTCGCGGTCATACCGGCCTTATATGGGTTTTCCCTTATATGAGTTCGAAATACTATTCTGCGAAAATTGTTACATCCTCGGATAGTTCCAGAAAACCTTTTACTGTGGAAACATCTAGAATGATCCCCTGTTCCTCATATCCCTACTGATATATCTCCACTGGTAGGGATACTTGGAGATTTATTCCAATTATCGCTACCGGTAGGGATGTATGGAACCTTGTGCTCCATATAACCCTATTGATCCGCACTGGTTGGGACCGTTGGATTTTTTTTCGTTTATCCCTAACAGTAGCGATAAAAAGTTTTCAAGGGTTTCTTTATGATTAATATGGTGTTCCTGAAATTACTTGAGATTACAAATAAAAAAAAAACAATAATGAAAACAAATTTACTACGGGTTTGTGTGATTTAAAAAACTTTTGAATGCGTCAGCCTTTAGTAAAAGTTCTCAAACATTTGTAAATTCAGCCTCTAGTTTGTAAAACTAGCCACACAAAAGTTACAATCGGTTAACCTTTTGAACGCCATTGTCACATATATGTGACAAACGAAATCTTACCCTGAACGTCAACGTCACAAATGTATGACAAAATACACGTCGCACGGGTCGCACCATATTATGAAATAAACAATTTTATCATTACTTTTGTGTGTTTTTATTTATATAATTTAAAAGTTTAAGCTTCCGTCTATATTGTATTGCATGAAACTAATATAAATAAACCACCAATATCGAGAAATTTGTTGTTTTAAGTGTGTGTTTGTGTTGTTTTGTTAAAGTGGCCTGGCGTCAGGGGTACGGCGATACGTTTATACTCTGGCGTTCAAAAGGTTAAAGGTGTTCCCTCAGTCGTGACTGACAGGCATCCTCCCTATCTCAAAACCTAGTTAAAATTTACAACTGCTATAAATGTCAACTCTTAGTAAAAGATTTGTAAAACTAATTTATTGAATATCATCAACCGAAAAATAACTAGCATGCGGAAGGTGGTCCCTCAACCGATCACCATAAGTTCACCTTGAGTGGAGACCACAATGGAATTAGAAAATTTACATATGGGTCCAGCGTTAGTAAAGGTACTTGAACGATTGCAAATTCAACCTCTAGTTTATAAAAACAGCCATTCAAAAATTACAATCGATTTAAGGTGGTCCCTCAGTTGAAACGTTTATCATAAGAAAAATCAATTTACGTAGCATTCGGAAGTTGAATAGACGAATGCTACAGTCTATCCTTTAGTATTTTTTTATTACTAACGATTACTTTACTAAACCGTATCAAAAAATGTACCGTTTTATTTCAAATAATAATCAAATTTCTGGCAAGAAATACCTAAGATAGAGGTGGCCACACAGCAGGATTTTTCGAGGGACTGTTTGTAGATATTAATTTTTAATAAAAAATAAAATATACGCGTCCACTTGAGAACATTTTGGTTTTTATCGGTTAAAACGTTTCTGATCATATGGAAAGTACGTGAACATACTTAAAAAAACATTGGCTAGTGACTTAACTCAAGCCGCAAATAATTTCAAAAAAACCGCATAAGTGCGAGTCGGACTCGCACACCGAGTGTTCCGTACAAATTTGTAGGTATGTAAATAGTTTATCACGGGTTTTAATTTAACTATAAATATACGGTTTTCGGATTTTTTCCTTTACTTGCGCTACGTGACCTTGCTTTTTGCCAAATTTTATGATTCTAGGTCAACGGGAAGTACCCTATACTATTTGATTCCCTTGAGAGTGTCGAAATATATACGTTTTTTGCGGCATTAACGGCCGTATCTTTTATTACGTTAACTTAGAAGTTTGATTTTTTCACAGCTTCAAGGGACCGCAGACCTGAGTATGGTTTTAATTTCAACTCGATACCTCCACGCATTCCCGAGATAAAGGGTCTTGACAGACAGACAGACAGACAACAAAGTGATCGTATATTAATTCGCCATTTTAATTCGTAACGAAATTAAAGAATGTTCACTGTGTAATAATCAAGTCACCTACGAATATGAGCTTACAGATTTTATATCTTTCGATTTAAACGACACACCTAAAGGAACGATTAACGAAATATCTCGAACGATCAAAGTCAAACATTACAAATTAGTTGAGGCTATTGAATTTATTCCCGAACCTAGCGCCAGTGACCTCGGCCATTACAGATGTCTCTAGTTCTTTAATGAGAGCATACGTTCATACGACGACTTACGCTTTAAGTCCTCTAAACGAAAAAAAATTTCTACTTAGGTACACTTTGCTACTGTCTCATTAGTTGGTAGGCGAGCCCAGAGGGTTTTTGAGCAAGCATATCCAGGGCGAGAAGTTGATAGCTGAGTAGGTCTGGCATGAGGAGAGAACACTGAAAATATATTTAAAAAGTTTCTGATAGGAGCCCCGTGGTCAATAGTCCACTTTCAGATTTCAAAAAGGGGCCGAAAATAAAGTGATCTTCAGAGGCGTTGGTTTTGGCATGATCGAGTCTGGCCTAACCCATATTGACTTAAATAGGCAAATCTGACGGAGAAATTGTGGGCTTTCCCCAAATCTGACGACTTTGAAAACTCAGATTTGGGCCATTTCCAAAAGGATATTCAGGGCGAATGAAAGTTATTCTGTGCAATAGTGTTACATGTCCTGATAGTGCATATATAAATATCTGACGGGATGATGGAGCTTTTTGGCAAATATGAGGAAATTTTATCAATTCAGAAAATTACCCAAAAGTGGCCATAATTTTGCATTTATCCCTAAATCAAGGAACCTAATAGCTTCGATTACTGTTTCCATTGAAAGGTGACACGTTTGTAAAGATTTCTCGATATTCACAAGTTTGAAAATACTAAACACTTGAACGTAATGATTGAAAGTTAAGTAGCAAAAAATAAAACATCGTCGGAGTACACCATAAACAACGTTGATTATTTCAACATTTTACTATGACACCAAGTAAACCAATTATTTCAAAAACATCCTCATCTTATGGGCTATCTAACGAACTAGCAACGTTCTAAAAAATATTGAGAGATGCCCGTCAATTGTTTGATAAAGCTGGCAAAGGTGGAAAGCCATACTTACTAAAATTAACGAAAACATTAAAGTAACGACTTGTTTACGTCGTAATACTTTTCTATTCGAGGTTTTATTGTAACCACGAACCTCTGCCGCTCGATATCGTTACTGATATCGCCTCCAAATCTCAGTGATAGTTCGTTATGAGAGTTTTGTTAAATAAGTCCCAACACTTCTGCTTAGGCCGCCAGCTGCTAGTTAACTAGATTAAATGACAGATCATGAGATACAAATTTATTTCTAACCGTTTTTGTTGTGTTTTTAATTAGCTAAGTGATTTCAAATATTAATAAAAAAATAATATCAACAAACACTACTAGTATTTACTTATTTAAAAAAATCCTGCTGTGTTGTCACATCTACGAGTATCTTAGTATTTCTTCCCAGGAATTTGATTAATATTTGAAATAAAACGGTACTTTTACTAACGCTAAACTCATATGTTTTCGAATACCTTTGTGGTCTCCACTCAAGGTGAACTATGGTTATCGGTTAAGTGACCACCTTCCGCATGCTAGTTCTTTTTATTCTGTGAACAGGATCGATTGATATTCAATAAATTAGTTTTACAAATCTTTTACTAAGAGTTGTCATTTATAGCAGTTGTAAATTTTAACTAGGTTTTGAGATAGGGAGGATGCCTGTCAGTCACGACTGAGGGAACACCTTTAACCGATTGTAACTTTTGAGTGGCTAGTTTTACAAACTAGAGGCTGAATTTACTGATGTTTGAGAAATTTTACTAAAGGCTGACGCATTCAAAAGCTCAAAATTCAAATGTGATCCCTCAATGGGAACGCAATTGAATTTGATTTCATTATTGTTTTCTTTTGTTTTTTTTTTAGTCACACAAGCCCGTACTGAATTTGTTATTCCAATCATGTAGGAGGGTTGCTGATGCTGGTGATAATGGAAATATGTATTATATTGTTGGACATGACTAATAAATGAACCAAAATTGAAAGAAAATTTAATTAAAATTGAACCAAAAGATAATAATAATAAAACTGTTTCTGGATTGTGTTGAACTAATTCTATACTTATGTTTGTTATTGCATTGTTTCTTTTCCAAATAAAATTAAAAAAAATAATAATAAAAGTAAGTCAGGTGGGGTAAGTGAAACACACTACTTTTACTCGGGACAATATTTGGGACTCAAAATTCTTTCCCTGATCGCTGTGGATCTCCAAGGGTACTCTCCAAAACAGCAGAAGACTTGATGAACCACTACTTTTCCCATGATGCACCAACATTGTTAAATTTCAATGCACCTCCTTTACTACGTGTCTGAGGTCCCTTTACAGCCCCGCACAACTTGTACATTTGCGACACCAGTCCTCGACATCGTCACGACAGTGGACCCAGTAAAACCGTTCTCGTATCTTCAGTAGAGTCCGTTTGAACTCCCAAATGGCCTCCTGAACAATCACTATGGTACAGCTGTATAGAGCATCCACAATTTTAGCTTTAGGGACAACCATTTGCAAATGACTGTTGTCTCCCCAAACATTTTCCCATTTACGGCACAGGACTTCATCGTGAATTACTAAGCTGTCCCAATGGACCCAATAACTTTTTGTGATCGTGGGCTTGGGTGCACTGGTCTTCATCCACTCTAGAATCGGCTTGAGGTCTGAATCTTCCTGCTGTGCACGTTGTAGGCTTTCCGTCCACTCGTTGCCGAGGTCTGTCTTGAGAGCATCCTCACAGGACTTCTTTATTTTCTTGTCTAGTACAATGCTTACAGTCTTCAGGACAAGGTCTTCTTGACAATGCATTTGCGTTGCCAAGAGATTTTCCGCTTCGATATTCGACTACGAAGTCGTATTCCTGCAGTAGTTCAATCCATCTCGCAACTTGTCCTTCTAGATTTTTGAACTGCAATAGCCATTTCAGTGCAGTATGGTCAGTTCGTAAGTGGAATTTCCGCCCCAGAAGATTTTTGCTAAAGTGCTGCAGTGACTTGACATCAGCAAGCAGTTCCCGTCTCGTAACACAATAGTTCCTTTCAGGTTTCGACAACGACTTGCTGAAGTACGCTATCACAAACTCTTGATCACCATTCCGCTGAGACAATACACTGCTAAGTCCTATGTCACTTGCGTCCGTGTCAACTATAAATTCCTTGCCCGCGTCAGGATACCCCAAAATAGATGTTTTGCACAGACGGTCCTTTAGCTCCTGAAGTGCGATGTCGCAACTTTCACCCCAGCAGAAATGTCGCTTCTCCTCATTTAGCTTATGCAGAGGTTTGGATATATCTTTTATATCTTATATCTACTTCTTGACAAATCGCCGACATTAGGAGCACAAACCCAAAAATGCTCTGACCTGCGTCTTGTCTTTTGGAACTGGCCTTTTGGAACTGGCCAATACTTGACAGCGGCGATTTTTTCTGGATCCATGCGTATACCTTCAGACACTACATATCCCAAAAAGCTAACTTGTCGTTTCAATAGTGAACACTTCTTCGGACTTAACTTGAGGTTGGCACTCTGGATCTTATGAGCACGCGTTCCAGGTTTTGAAGATGTTCTTCAAACTTAGGGCCTACGATAATGATGTCATCCAAGTAGACAAGGCAGGCAGCGCCAATTAGCCCCGTAAGTACAAGTTCCATTAACCGTTCAAACCTTGCTGGAGCATTGCACAATCCAAACGGCATAACTTTAAACTGCCACAGACCCTTCCCTGTCGAGAATGCAGTTTTCTCCGTGTCCTTACGATAAATTGCAACAGCCACTTTTTAATTCTAGCGTGCTAAACCACTTAACTCCAGTAAGCATGTCCAGCGTGTCATCAATTCTTGTCAAAGGATGTCCTTCTTCGGAACGTCGTTAAGACGACGATAGTCAACACAAAACCGCATGCTGCCGTCCCTTTTTCATACCAGGTGAACACCATGGACTAGAATGGAAGGTTCAGTAACACCATTCTTCACCATTCCCTCAATCATGGTTTCCACTTCCTTTTCACGTGCTAACGGCAATCTCTTTGGCCGCTGAGGGATAAGCAATTTCTCTCCTGTGTTTATTTTGTGCTGAACAAAGCCAGTCTTCCCGATGTCAGCATCGTATGACGATAAAACATCGGCGTACTTGAGTAACATCTTCTTCGCCTTGACCATTTTATTTTGGGACAGAGCGCTGCGGCAGTCTTCTAAAAGTGTGGTCACTCTCGTTTGTGCATCCTTGCTGAGGGTCCTAGTCGATAGATATTGGCATCGACGCAACCAATCCACTACCTCGCAAGTACCAACTAGTGTGCCTTTTTTATAATCTGTTCCTGATCACAAAGGTTCAGCATACGTACCCCTGTGATGTCGGTGGCTCTGACCAAAGTTCGTGCCACTTTCCATGGAAAGTCCTTGTCTACCCTTTCCACCAGTACACAACGATGAGTTTGCCCAGGATTCCGGGGAAGACTAACCGCCACAATCGTTTCCGATCTCGGAGGAAGAACAATCTTCTTAACGCTGTGCACATTCCCTGGTAACGCCCCTTCCATAAAAAGTTCATCTCGTCCACATTTTCGCCCAGGATGCAATCGTCCATTATATCAGCCGCGATTACAGTATGCAGGTATATCCTGTTGCCTAGCTTCAACTACATCTTCTCTCCACGGACGGGTATGCGCGCTGACCGATGGCTGTTACCAACTCATTGCGTTCTCGGTTGTATGCGGAGTCACCAAAGAACCGACTTATAAGTTGGGAACTAACGACCATACGAGAGGCTCCAGTATCTATGGTCAGCTTACAAGGCGTCCAGTTTACCTCGCCCTTGATTAAGCTGTTCCCGTCATGGGTTTGTGTGATGGGTTATTGTTCAAAGAGCCCAAGGATTTCAAAACATTAACCAACACCTGCCCCGCAGTCCTGGCTATTACTAGTTTCCCTGCTGCTGCTGGGCAGTGCTGTTAGCCGCATTACCCTCTGGAGACCGGCCATCTTCTTTTTCTGCAGTTCGTTTAGAGCAACTGGATCGAATGTGGCCCTTTTCCCCACAGCCGTAGCACCTAGGGCTGTATCCTTTATTACGATCGCGAACTATAGCCGCTTCAACCTCCTTGACGCGATGGGGACGATGATACTGCCACACAGCTTACACCTGCAGTGCATGGGCCAAGGTGTCCCTAAACGTCTCGTGGTGACAGAGCCTCAAAGCAGCTCTAACTTCAAGGTCGCGGATGCCGTCGATGAATGCCTGCACCACGTTTCCATCAATAAGCGCAGGTACGGACTGGTAAGCTTTACGAACCAGCTTCTCCACTTCAATGGTCCACCTGCTGCGGGTTTTCGTTACTACGTTGCACACGATCCTTGAGCTGCGCACGAAACACGTGTTCCAGGCGAGCGTCGCCATACCGAGCCTCCAATGCCTCAAGGCGCTGCTCGTACGTCACTTCCTTACCGAGAGCTTTCAGAACAATTAAGGCCTGGTCGCGCAGGCCTAAGGTGAGGGCAGTTATGGCCTGTAGGCATTAATTGTGGCGTGCAATAACGACGATTGATGCGAATTACTCTTCAGTAAATCCGTCGTCTATGATAATAGTTCCAAGCCCTATAGTCATGCATTTATCGATAAAATCATCAAATGAAAGCAGACTACGGTTTTGTTTCACTTCCCCCGTATATGGGTAAGTGAAACTGTCGCCATAATATGTAGAGTATTGATTCTGTGGAACATTAAAAAGACTAAAATGACATGTCAATTTGCTTGCATCTAATACGAGTCGTATTTCGTCGGTATTAGGTTTAATTTTGGAAATACATTAAAATAATTTAATTTGGGGTAAGTGAAACATAGTCATGGTGGTCAGGGGTACAAAACTTGTGCAAAAATCGAACAAAATCTATAATTTCTTAATGATTGATAAAAATAAAATTGCGAAGATATCATAAAACAATTAATGAATGCCTTTATTTAGGTACTTAGTTTAACAATTCATGTATTTTTAATTAATTTACATATAATTTTGTAAGTAGTATCTGTCGTCTAAAATAAATTAACAATTAAACTCAAATAACAATAAAAAATCAGTCGTAAACATTACAAAAAATTGTAGTCTATTGTCATAAACAGATCAACAATAAAACTAAAGCAATAATAAAAAAAAAAAAAACAAATCTTTAACCTGGCTGGTCTTTAGGACCTGGAAAAATATTCTAATAAACAAACAAATGAAATTAACTTCTTTAACCGGTCAAGCGGCGCGTGTCGCCGATCGGCGACGAAACAATAGAAAATCAATTGTGCCTCATTAACGGAGCGTGACAGATTAAAAAACCGTTAAGTTTTGTTTGTACAATGATGACACTATTGTCTGATATTTTTTTTTATTTTTATTTATTGTTGATATATTGATTGCTGTTCACTAAGTCTTCGACTGTTTTTGATTTTTTCTCTTTTGTATTTTTGCCTATCCGATTTTAATGAAAAGTAAATAAGTACCTCGTAGTTCGCCTTACAAACTGGTAAATGTTTGATCAAAATCTGTTGATTATAAACTTATAACCGGATGAACAGATTTATTGAAAAAATGCACCCTCTACAGGGTTATGGTAAATTTCAGAACTTTCCGCGAACGAAATGCCAAGCAAGACGTTAAGCAATAAATCAAGTACTTAGTAAAACTACCTACACATTTTACATGAGAGTAGTTTTCAAAAAAATGTTTGTAAAATCTGGCACGTGGAAAGTGGGCCATATGTTTCTCTTACCCCGGCCATCACTGTTTCACTTTCCCCACTCAGTACTTTTTGAGCTTAGGATTTCTACCAACATATAATTCAATTACCCGCACGTTTTAGTTAGAAATAACTATTGGAACATAAAATCTATAGTTATAATGTGTTCCTTAGAAAAATCGGGTTGTTTCCGTTTAGACAGATTTTCGTTTCGGCATATTTTTATTTCGTCGGATTTTCGTTTCGCCAGAAATCTTCATAAACACTATTAAATTGCTTGACACCAACGAAAAGATTAAGCACCTATTCGTCTTTGAAGTTTCAAAGATGTCAGATTTCTTTTTTAAATAAATAGTTGTAGAATAATCATAGCGACATCTGTGCTAGAACATTGAAACCCCTTCGTTGATCCTGTTTTATCGACCGATCACTATTAGAGCTAATCTGGATAGTTTATTGTATAGGGTTGGGTGTTTCACTTACCTTGTTGTTTCACTTACCCCTTCTGACCTTAAATAAAATAAAATCAAAAAAAAAATCAACATTCGAACATTCAATCAAGCTTAAAACGGGGTGTTAAATATTTTATTAGTAGGTACTCTACTCAACGAATAACCCAAAAAGAGGTGTAGAGTGCGTGAGCTAGCACCTAAGCGATTTCTTCAGAAAGTTGTTCAGGGTGCTTAGAGAGTAAACAGCTAAACGAAGCTATGAACATAATTAAAAGTATTTAATTTAACAAAATAATTAAAATGAGCGATTGAAGAATAATATCTTTCAATTTTTTGCGAAACATTTTTGATGCGTGAAATAAAAATATTGATAAGATATTATTCTTAAATCGCTCATCATTTTAAATATTAAGATGAATTAAGTACTTTGAGGACTTATGTTCATAGTAGGGTAGGGCGGGGCTAGTTGAGCAAATTTTTACTTGAACGGATGTAGCTCCTTAATGATAAGTCTCAATAAATTGTTATGCGGCTTTATGGATTTGTTGTTTATCGCTTAACAAAAGTGTCAATAGTATTTTTTTGTAATAAGTAAAATTTAAGAGCTACAGCTGCTTTAATGCAGAAAGTCAAGTACGCTCAATGTACCCCATAGGTGGGGTATGTTGAGCAAAGGTGTGGGGCAAGTTGAGCACTAAGAAAGTATAATGAAACCATAGGTTCAATGTTGACTAGTGATGAAATAAAATAAGTGTTTAACAATCAGTTCTTTATTTATAGTCTTTTAGTGACAGAGAAAACAAAACTTATAGTAATTTTCTTTGAATAATTAACCAAAAGTAGAATCAAAAATCAAGAATTTTGTATGAGCCCATTCCCTGCAAGTTTGACACTGGATCCAAGTTTCTCCTGGTAAACTTTCAGCATAGTCTTCACAACAAATCAGACAGGAGTAATCACCATTGTCACTTTCATCACTTGACTGGAGTACTTTTTTACAGACACCCTTTTTCTTTTTCTTATCCACGTTCTTCTTTGTCTACTTAACTTTTTTTGTGGTTTAATTTTGTTGTTCTTCTAGGGCGTTCTTCTCGGGTGTGTCAGTTAGTATTGCAGCTTTCCTCTTTCTTCTGTTAGTTGTACCTACTTTTGTAGGACCAGCCTTTGGGAATGGTCTTACAATTTCCGGGGAAAATACTTGTATTAGGTTAACCGACTCATTTTCTTTATTGCTTGGACCAGGTTCGGGTTCACCTTGGCTTGTGGTCGTTCACAGCCTTTGCAGCATTTTTTAAATCTTCAGTAGTGTAAGAACATCTTGTATTTTTTCTCTTGTAAGTCCGCATCCTAACAAAAAATAAAACATTCATTAGTTTAGTTGTTTGAATCATGGGGTAAGTTGAGCAACTATGCTCAACTAACCCCAACCCAGAATTTCAAAATAAAAGTGAGGGTATAAAAAAAACCGTGAGAATTATACCCAGAACCTCTCTGCATATCAAAAGTACGATAATTATATGGAAGATTAACACTTACCTGATTAAAAACAAATAACATTTGACTAATACAGACGAAAACTTGCGATAAATGACGTTTTTACTTTTTGGTCTTAAAATAAACAAAACGCCCGTGCGCCTCACTCGCTTACCCAGCGGCCACTAGCGACCGCGTGATGTTTACCCCTCCCTCGCCTCCCTCTTTCCGCCATACAATGCCTATACGTACGGTGAATAGTTTTCGAGATATTTCGATTGCCCAACTTGCCCCTATGCTCAACAAGCCCCGCTCTACCCTACAGACGCGAGCACATTACGCTACTTTTCTTTAATAGATTTTCAACTTTATACCTAAACCATAAGGTTCAAAGTTGATTGGGAAAATTTGACAGTTTCGGGTAGCTTGATATGCTGGCGTCTGTACAATATCATTTTTAATGGTGGGTACCATTAAGTCAAAATATGAGGCTTGGCCGTTTCGTTACTACCAGAACTTTTGTATAACAGAAAAATAATGAACAGTGAATAAATTTTTCACCTTACGCCCATGTGACGGTAGTGAAACTGCCAAGCCACATATTTTGACTAAGGTGTAGAGTTTGTGAAGTTAGGGCGTGTAGTGTTAGAAGCTTGGCTCTACATGAACACTTCTAACTTTTTGACAGTGCGAGCCATATATTGGTCTCATCTTGGCAACATTTCACATGAAAAAGTTTTTGGTGGAATTTCACACCATTTTGTAAGTAATATAATATATATATATGATATTTATATAGTATATACATACATTTTAGGTTGTAAAATAGGTTAAGTGTGTTAGAAATTAATATCTTCAAAGATAACTACTAAAAACATTTAAAGATTTATTGGTTGATTGTTAAAGAATTTACATATATAATATTTCGTTTTTGTAAGTTGCTTATAAAGATTATTTTTTTCTTTTTTGGGGGTGATTTACTAAAAAACCTGAAATACATATTTTATTATTTATATCAAGGAGTCTCTATATCAATTTTCATACCACTAGCATCAAAATTTGTAGAAGTCTTATACAAACTTCCATCCCCTAGTCTAAGGGGGTTGGGGATAAAAGTTCCAAGTTTTAATTTTTTTGTTGTTTGTGTACTAATACTAGCTTGCATACCAAATTTCAGCTTTCTAGAACTTCAGGAAGTACCCCAAGAGTTTTGATGATCGTCATTCAGTGACGAAATCGAGGTTTTTTAGATATCAATAAAAGCTAAATTATAAGAGCAGAGCAGAGAGAATTGAAACTTTATATGTATAATAAGTTCACTATTGAAATCATATCCCGAGAATTTTGTTTATCTGGTATAATCCAAATCCAACTTATGAGGGTTCAAAAAAACGACGAAGCGCTTCGAGAAAAGGTAGGTAATGCCCTTGCGCTTCGCTTGGCTCGTCTTGGCGGGGGAACCTCCGTGCCCTCAGATTGATTTATGAAAATCTGATTAGAATTATTTTGTTACCAGAAGGTATTGATAAATTATACCTAGGTATAAGCATTTGTTTGACATTTTGTTTTTATCTTGCATTTTTTAAATAATCTTCACTAGAACTTACTTAGGAGTTGTAGAGGAAATTATTTTAGTATAATGCAGCATATTATTATATAAGTAGACGTTATTTGATTATTAAATTTGATTATTAAAGGTTATATTACAAAACAGTATTTTTTTTCATTGATGGTTCTCATCTCAATCTTGGATGTAAGTATCATTTTTTCGTAGAAAAATGTGTTGGCTAAATATTTTCGAAGTAACGTTACTTCGAACAAACAAACGTCGAAGAAACAAGGGTTCGATGTAAGGTTATCAATATAAAGAAACCGCGAACAAAAAAGGTGTAGTAAAAACATAACGTCGCATTATCAAGGCATCGATGTATAATCATCGATGTAACTATTTTCGTAAAATAGTATTTCGCACTCATATAGGGAACCCATTACGAATAACTTTACGAGTGGCACGCCAGTTCTAAAATAAATTGAATCTAAAACCGCTATTTAATTATAATTAAAAGAAAAAACATTTATTTTGTTACAAACACTTGTACACATTTCATAAACCTGCCAAACTGTGTGACAGTTTGTCTGTTTCACCGTCTAGTATGACTAGGTATCAGTTTCAGTGTGTTTTTTTGTACAGACGCCAGCACATCAAGCTACCCGACACTGTCATATTTTTCCAATCAACTTTGAACTACTTATATGCTTTAGCAATAAAGTTGAAAATACTTATAGAAATTTTACAGATTGTAGTAGCTTGATGTGCTGGCGTCTGTACTTACATTTTAAAATATAATAATTTTAAATGTGCCTGCTTTTCCTCCGAATTGGTATAGCACTCAGTTTATTACGCTTTTTGGGCAAAGTAGACCTATTATTTCACAAAGCGCATATATTTTTTTGCAACTATTGTCGGTTGCGTTTCGTTTTTAGCAAAATTATTTTTCTCTAAATCTTATATCAATAACGTATATCTGAGGCGAGGTCCGAAATCCGTTGATCTATGGATAAATCCGTAGGTTTGGCAATGCAGGGTGACGATAACGCTAAGTAGAAACTATAAAACCTGTGCTAGGGATTTACCATAAAGATAAAAAGGTATCGATTGTAAGGTTTTATGATTTTGTATAATCGATTTGAGGAATCGATATTATGATGAGTTGACAACACTCGGCGAGCGCGGGAATTTTTAATCTGTACGGCCGTACGGCGGGGAGAGAACTGTATTAATTTGGCGGTGTAACATTGGTTGTTTAAAATAAATAATTGTAAACATAGTGGCCTGAGTTTTACTACAAATCAGAAGTGGTATGTACATGCTCACATTTATAAAACATAATTAGGTAATTAATTTTAGAAGATGCTATTCTTATGTTTTTTTTTAAAGTCTTGCAAAGGGTCATAAGCAAGGTTGGTTTTTTATTATTTTATTGTGGTACAATTAATTATGTTGCAAGTCGAGTGGGATTAGGACGAAATAAAAGTTATTCCAGAGGTAATTTCGAGGTCAAACAATTTTAAGAGGCGTTATTTTGGGGATAGCATTTTAGTTTGCAAGGGGGTGGCAATTTTTTTTTATTTATCTTGTTAGATAGCACCTCATTTATCTTAGTTATCCGTGTTAATGCGATCACATTGGACCTTAAAAGGTCAAGGTCGGTTTATGTTGTCACAGGTGTTTCGGGGTATCACAACGCGGATTGGATTTTCTTGTTATTTTTACGGAGTATTCCTGTTTGAGCACCTATTTTTAGACCACCTCTTTCATATCGTATATATTTTTTCTACCATTGATAGGGTCTCTCCTAGGTGCTCTAAAAATAGGTGCTCAAACGGGAATACTCCATTTTTACGCTAGGACGCTCCGTTTCGAGTTACATCACGTTTCTCCTTTTACTTGTTTTGATGAATAAATTCAAATCGTATTTTTGTTTTCGAGTTCTAGACAATAGAATAAAATGGGAACGGTATAAGCCGCCGCTCGAAAACACCTGAGCACACCGCATCGAGACGTGACGGAGGCAGACAGAGTCGGAGTCGCTTACGTAGCGAGATGCAGGAAAGTCACCGAGGCCGCACTCATCATCAAAGTCGCAGCTCATCTTGTCACAGCCGGTGCAGTAGGAGCATCCGGGAAAAGGAACGCAAAAGCTGGAGCGGGAACGAGACACAGTCAGGCACCTGGAAGACGAAATCGACCGGGAGCGAAGTCGTCGCCACGTGGCTGCCGTCGTGATATCAACACGGACGGTGCCGCATCTTCACGGCAAGTGGACCAGCAGCCATCTGGAGTGGACGCACGGATGAAACGGAGATACCACTACGAACAAGATGACATGGGTCCTGCTCGTCGTTTATGTAGAAGGTCGGGAAGTCCAGCTTTTTCGGCGAAGGATTTGGCCGATATTTTAAATTCGCTTAAGCCATCACAGCCATCTGCGGCAGCACAAGGTCGTAGTTTGAATTTCGACAGTAAATTACCCGACTTTGACCCCTCATCAAATAATTAGAGAATTGACATTTGGCTACGGAAAGTCAATGAGTGTGCTGCTGTTTATGGGTGGGATGACAAAACTGTTGTCCATTTCGCGATGCAAAAGCTCCAGGGATTGGCCAAAACCTGGTATGAGGGGTTGAATTCTATTCTGTTTAGTTAGTCAGAGTGGCAGGAAAAGCTTTTAACAGCTTTTCCCTGTGAGGAGAAATTTGGGCAATCGCTGGAGGACATGTTGAGACGTAAGAGTGAGAATAATGAGCCCATTGAAGTGTTTTTTTATGAAAAGATAGCATTGTTGAACCGGTGTGATATCGTTGGCAAGCATGCTGTTGATTGAGTTATACATGGGTTGAGCGATAAAACGCTTAAAACTAGTGCGTTGGCGTTGCGTTGCACGCATCTTGACCAGCTCTTGCAGTTCCTCATGAGTAATAGGGATTTAGCACAAACGGTTTCACCTCAAGGTTGCACAAATTTTATGAGTAGCTTCGCACATGTTGCTGAACCTTCAAATAACAATAATGATGGTAAAAAAGCAGTTAGTCCCGGTTTGTGCTGTTTTAATTGCAAAGAGCAAGGGCACCCTTTTATAAAGTGCCCTAAACCCCTAATTAAGTGCCAACCTGTCAAAGATTTGGCCATAGGTCTGACAGAAAAGTTTAAGCTAAAAAATGAAAACGGTACGAACAATAAAACTGTATAAAACAAAAGTAATATTACTATGTGAGCCTATTCTTCTAGATCTATACATAATTATAAATTAAAATCGATTTGGTCTAGTGGTTGCAACAGTGAAGGTTTTTGTTTAATTCGTTCAGTTCATGGTTTATGAATAATTTTGGTATTTATGAATTAAAATTTGTACTTGCTGGAATTGGATGGGCTAGCAACATCGATCACTAAAAAGGCTAGCAAGAATTTAATTGTTTTAATTGTAATTTAGTTATGCTATTCTTGCCAGAATTGGATAAGTTGGCATGAATTTTATTGAAACACTGTATTATGCAACAAGCAGTTCTTGTTAGAATTGGATGGGTTAGCAAGAATTTAATTATTTAATTGTAATTAAGTTATGCTATACTTGCTATTATGTGTAGGTGTTGTCGGATCCGTGTAGTGTATGGGGACATACAAGAGGTCAGGATGGACGAATGTAAGGTTTATGATTTTGTATAATCGATTTGAGTACCTAATCGATATTATGATGAGTTGACAGCACTCGGCGAGCGCGGGAATGTTTAATCTGTACGGCCGTACGGCGGGGAGAGAACTGTAGGTATTAATTTGGTGGTGTAACATTTGTTGTTGAGAATAAATAATTGTAAAAACATAGTGACCTGAGTTTTACTACAAGATAATATTGAAGAAAATTTACTAAGACTATTTTTTTTTCGAATTTGAATAGATTGAAACAAGTGCCATAAAATTAGGACGTAAATTAAGTAAATCAGGACATTTTGACGAAGCTCTTTTCACGTTCTACTTTATTTACATTCGGAAACCTAAAATAATATAAATCTACATGAACGAATAGTACTTGTTCGTTTATTGATATTTAAATAAAATGACATGATTAAGTACTTATGTCCTAACAGTACTGTATTATATTTGTAAGTGTTATTTATTATTTTGCCATAATAAATATTATCGATAACAAAATCGATAAACAACATTACATCTCTGCAAGGCAGTAGTAAAGCTACTCAAGCCATAGAGGGCTTTTATTACAAAATTAGCAAACTTTCTAGATCAATCTATGAAAATTGTTTAATTCTAATTACTGAGTAAATATAAATAATTCATACGAAAATATACCGAAGTTAGGTCCAGTCGTTTAACCATAATTATGGAGATTTGCGAAATCGTAATACCCAATTCGGCATATTTCCTTATAAAATATTTTTCTTTTGGTGGACACGAATACGATTTGACACGCAGGCGTACCACACTAGACAGAGACTTTTGACCACTAGGACAAAAGTATCGGATTACGGTTTTGTTCGCTATGTCCCGTCTATTGTAAATAATTTAATTTCTTTGGCCGATGAAGACGCACATTTTTGTTCATAGGAAAGCTTTTGTGGAGCCTGTAGGTATTAATGTAAATGCACAATTACATGCAATACTTACGATGCCATTGTTGTGTAGTATTATTTTTCCACAAAACACTTAATAAACTAGTATCTTTATCGACTTAGAATATAAAATAATAATCTATCAGTATCATCTATTTTGCGTTTGACTTCCGCGGCTGGTGTTCGTCAAGTTTAGAAAAAACTGAATATCTCGTAAAACAAAAGTCGATTTTTTTATATAGGAATGTAGCTTTTAATTTTAATGAAAAAGTTTGCGTATATGAGGTTTATATAGATTTCTGTTTAATCCCATAAAGGTAAGCGTCCACCATGGAATAATAAGTTAGTACTATTACAAGGTAGCAGTGACATCGACGCACATCCTGTTGCCATGAATTCAGTACATAATTTTGAACTCAATGCATTGAAATTTTTCGTCGGTTATTATTGAAAAAATTTGTCGTCTGTGAACGTTTACCATAAGGGTTCCATTTTTACCATTTAGTTACGGAGCCCTAAAAAGCGTGGTGCGGCTCGCTTGTAGTGTGCGAGAACAGCTAGTTACCATGTAAAAATCGGCTGTAAAGTTATTGAAAATGCAAAATCCTATTTCTTTAGGTCGCCTACCTCCTACGTGAGAGGGGCCCGTGGCTAAATAATTACAGCCGCACAGGTCGATCGATCAGGTTAAGCTACGTTTGCCGCGGTTGGTCTGTGGATGGGTGACCATCTTTACATACCGAGACCCTCCGTGCCTCGGAAAGCACGTTAAGCCGTTGGTCCCGGTTGTCTTTCGTAGATCTTTGACAGTCGTTACGGGTAGTCAGGTGCCCGAAAATCTGACAACTAGTCTTACCAAAGGGTATCGTATTACCCAGTAACGGGTTGTGGAGGTCAGATAGGCTGTCGCTCCATGTAAAATACTGGTATTCAGCTGCATCCGGTTACACTGAAAGCCGACCCCAACATAGTTCGGAAAAGGCTAGGCGAATGATGCCTACGCCTACGTGAACAAGCTGAGGCATCCCATATTTGATATACAGAGTGTAAGGGAAACGGTTCCGTCGTTCCGAAAACGAAGACAGGTGATAGGGCTAGTGATTCTCGATATGATACCATCAAAAAATCTGGAAAAAAAAAAGAACAAGTTTACCAATATTTTTTTAAAACTTTTATCGTACACTATTCTGCAAGAACAGTTAAATGAAACCATTACTTGCGATTAAACACATTTTTTTTCTTTACAACTTTAAAAAGCAATGTATTCGTAAATAAATTCATCTGAGGGCTCAAACACGTAAACACGTCACGACAACGCAACGTGTCACGGTATTGAAGATGTTTTGTCCCATAGTACGGGACGCTCCTGAACTAGGGTTATTAAGTGATCGACATCAATGTCGTCCGTCATAGCTTTGAATATTGAATAACAAATGCGGCACAGCTGCAGGAGTGCACCGTAAGATTTTACGTCACGAAGACGAGTCGTGCAACGTGACACGTTGTGTTGTCGTAACGTGGTTATTTACGTCGCTCGGCGTCGTTTCCACGTCACGGCATCGTGACGTCACGTAACGTGTTTATGTGTTTGAGCCCTGACGCTCACGCATGACTTCGAGTTCAACGTACGCGCGCGCTCACCGACAGCCGCGCGGCCGGAGACCCCAAATCCACGCGACGCGCGACGCGACGACGGCTGGCGGCGGCGGGCGGCGGTGCCATGTGATCCTATCCTCTTAACCTTTACTTGATCGCATGAAGCGAATGTCTTTTCAGTTCACCTAGTTGTGGAATATCTGGTTTCGGATTTCATTCATGCAAGGATCGTAATTTTCCCCTTGAACAGGGTTACTTTATTTTGATCTGTATGTTCGAAAATTTTGCTTACACTGAAAAAAAAAGTAGTTGCCACAGTTATTAAGATTTTGTTTAAATTGACTAAGTAACTTGTTTGCATCTGAGCCTATCAAGCACAGTGATCACAGCTACTACATACTTTTATTTGATTGAGATTTGAAATGGGCAGCAATCAAGTTGATCAAGTTGCTTGATTGACACAACTAACTTACTTTGTTGTTTTAACTCTTCTACAATGATGTCATGTTAAGGGTAATCAAGAAACTTGTTGGAGCGTTCTATCATTTGAACTAGTATTAGTGCAATCATTTAGTGATGATCAACTTAACTAGGATTTTGAATAATCTAAACAAGATATCGTCAATCAAGCTAAAAAATCACTTGATTGGAGTGCATTTTTTTCATTGTACAAATCAGAAAAATCCAGTTTACTTTGCTTTACCTTGAGACCCATACCGAGGTTTGAACCCGGGCCACCTAGTTTGAGAGAGAGGCATCCACGGCTATGCGCGGCGCGTGGCGGCGGCGCGGCAGCTATCTTAAGGTGCTCCCACACAGCAGTCATATAACGTTAGAGACTGACTTTTTTAAACATATTATAACAAAAGTTATAAATTGTTACAAATTAAGTATAATAAATTGTTATTGATGTTATACAACTTCATTTAACAATATGTTTTACAACTGATTACAATATGATATAACAAAATATAACTTTTGTTGTATAACATCATCAGCTACCACCTTCCTCGAAAGACAAACCCAAACTGATTGAACATAATGTTATACGATGTTATATAATACAACGAGTTCAACCAATGTGGGAGCGTTTATAACATATAACATTTCTTAACATGTTGTAGAGTATTGTTACACGCTATTATAAATGTTATCGTGTTACACAATGTTGTATAAAGTTATATAACTGCTGTGTGGGAGCACCTTTAGGAGTAAAGCGCCGCCAAAATAAATATGAAGAAACATTACAGAGGCGACAACAGTTTTGTATGTAAGTCGATAATCGATAGTGAATGAAATAAAGTAAAAGATCGCGACTTTAGCCGTGATTGATTAAAAAAAATTATCGCGTGTAGGTACAGTTTGAAGCAACTAGCGCGCGTGAATCAATTGAATTTGAACTTTATCTCAATGTTATTAGAGTCACACGACGCGCGCTCGTTTATTGAAATAACTATATCCTTCATTTACTAAGTAAACCTAATCAATTTAAAGTGGATAATTAAATTAGTTTAATCAAAGAAGCCCGTTATTTCTTACTTACTTAAAAGTTAGATAATGAAAACAGTTTGTAATAAAGCATAAGTACAATTTCCTAACAATTACAATGAATTATTTTCTGATTTCGTAATTATTCTTTTAACATTTTCTCCTCCGGTGGAAAAATAGTCTCTCAGATGCGATAGCACTCATTTGGAAACTAAAGTACAGTCGGTGGCCAACATTATTTAACCCACTTGAATAATAGCGAATTTGAACCTTATCGTGAACATTTGGAATACTCCGTGCAAGCGTTTCGATAAATCATGATGTCAAGCGATTTTAATCATTATAATGTTGTCGTTATAGTTGAAAGGGTAATAAGTTTCAAGAATACTAAAAATAACCAAGGCGACTGTGGATTAATAATAAAAAAAATGTCGTGCATCAGTAACATTAAGGTTGTCTACGGTTAATAGCTAATTCCGTGATCCAATTTAATAGCTGCTTGTGATTGTGCGATAATGAACATTATGAAAATATATGAGATGGTTCAAATTCTTTAGAATATTGCGTCTAGTCTCACAAATAAGGTCAAATTTCAAGACATATTATAAGAGATGAGTTGGTCTCGTGGTCATTAAGGCAGTTCGGTTATCATCGTTTTCTGCGTTCGAAACCGGGATTCATACAGCTTTTTGTTAACAATGTTTTGATTTTAATTATTATCGTTTTTTTACTTTTATTTAACGAACAAAGTCGGGATATGTCTTTTTAAATGGGTATGTTTTTTTTTTTTTTTTTGTATAGAAATGAAACAAAACCATTGCAAGTAATGAAAATGTTTATTATTTCATTAAAATATACTTAAGTAAGATAAAGTAAGTAAATGCTCATAGTTCAAAATTAATACATTTTATAATATCACATTCGATCAAACCTAACCATTTATAAACATTTTAAAAAAGGCATGCCAATGCTTTTTTTTTATGGATGGGAAATCATCAAATGACCCCTCCCGCTCTGGGTGGAGCGAAGGGAGTTCAGACTCTTACTGACTAAAACCCATCCGTGTTCCTTCCTTAGCCCTTTATGTTCCGGGGTAGCGGTAACCCTTTCGGACAATCCCGCACCCCCGGCAGGCTTCGACCCTGGCAGGCCCCTTCCTTTATGCTGACATCTCTTTGAGGCGCGCGTGGAACACGTACGCGACGTCCGGCACGGGTCTGGTCCTGATCGGACGGTGAGCTACCCATTACTCTCCGTCCGCAGGCCCGCGCCTACGGTGGCCGGGAGTCGTCACGCGGCTCCCGACGCCAGGAGCGTCTCACGCGTCTCTGACGCCTGGAGCGTCTCCCGCGGCGTCTGGGGCGTGAGGCTCTCTCCCTCAGCCGTTCCGCCACCTCCTTCGCTAGCATGACTGCTTCGCAGAAGGAGGTGACCGCCTCCCACTCCCTCTCGCCCCGGACCATGGCTTGAACCAGGGCCGGACGCGAGAGGTCGCCGCCGCTGTCGATCGCCTCTACGAGGGCACGGCGGTGCTCCGCCCATGCGGGGCAGACCTCCACCGTATGCTCCACCGTGTCCTCTGGGCGATCCTCGCAGTGGTGACACCCGGGCGTCTCCTCCCGCCTGATGATGTGCAGGAACCTCCCAAAACATCCGTGTCCTGTGAGGACCTGCGTCAGGCGATAGGTGAGGACGCCGTGACGCCTCTCTAGCCACTCCTCAAAGAGGGGTGTTATCGCCACTATCGTGGCGTGCCAATGCTTGGAAGTTTGTTATCGAGAAATCATTGATGTATAAATATAAATAGCGTAATAAATAGCGTTTAGCTCTGATGTGAAGAATCTTGGTCTGCATGTCGACACTTGTCTTGACTGGCGAAAGCAGGTCACGACTGTTAGTCAGAAAGTCACCGGAACGTTGCGGTCGCTCTATCGATTGAAAAACCTTCTCCCTTCACACATAAAGGCAATGCTTGTACAGTCCCTAATATTTCCCATAATTGACTATGGTGATGACATCACCATAGTCAATTATTTTTGCTTGTGTAGTCCCTTATTTTCCCTATCATCGATTATGGTGATGTGTGTTACTATGACCTGAATGCAGATCTCCTCAATAAACTTGACCGTCTTCTCAATAACTGCATTCGATTCGTTTTCAATCTTCGTAAATATGACCATGTTTCCGAGCACCGGCGGCTTTTAAAATGGTTACCCATTCGCCAGCGCAGAGAGTTGAGGGCGCTGACTACGTTGTTCTCTATTCTTGACAATCCCACTGCCCCTTCTTACATGACTTCTCAAATTCAATATTTATGCTCTGCCCATACTAAAAATCTTCGTTCAACCAACAATCGCCTTCTACGATGTCCTTCTCACCGTTCTGGTTTCATTCATTCTTCTTTCTTTGTCCAGGCGGTCTTTCTATGGAATGCGCTCCCTCTGAACATCAGGACGGCAACCAGTCGGTTATCTTTTAAAGTGAAGGCACGTGAACATATTCGGCAGAAGTTGGCCGTAACATCCCAGCGCTGATTTGCTGGATTCGTTTTCTCCTCTACCGATCATTTTTCCCCTGAGAGTTCATTTGGTTTATATGTATGTATGTATGTATCTGTGTATATATTGTATTTTATATTCATTTCCTAGCTAGTTCTCCTGTATGTTGCACCTGCCATGTTTTGTCTCTGCATCACCCTAAGGTTGACTGGTAGAAAATGCCTCAGGCATTAAGTCCGCCTTTGTACAGTATTACTTTTTTTTACTTGTGCATAAAGTTTTAATAAATAAATAAATGCAAGAAAATTAATTTATTTGTGAAATGTTTTACAGATTTATAGGTATGTAGTGAATCAACATATTATTTAAATAGAGAAATGCATACCCATTTATAACAATAACATCACCACCGAATCTGCAACATTTTAATGGTTTAGCATTCATTCAATTAAGCATTTACTCACATAGTGTGTGTTTGCGCCTGAGGCTTTAGTGACTATCGTGGCCAAGTCAAACGTTGCTCACAGTTTCGCATCAGGTGCAAATAAGTGTCGGTAGTTCGCGCACAAATTAAATCGCAAGTGAAAAGACGTCTACCTGACTTTTTGAATATATAGACAAAAAGGAACTCGCTAACAAGTTAACGTCGGTCCGCACATTTCTTTTCATTTTTATTATATACTAGCTGCGCCCCGCGGTTTCACCCACGTAAATGTCGATCCCGTGGGAATATCGGGATAAAAACTATCCTATGTCCTTTCCCGGGACTCAAACTATCTCTATACCAAATTTCATCGAAATCGGTCCAGCCGTTTTCATGTTATGTCGTGACAACGGAAAACGGGTTTCATTTTTATATATATATAGATATATAGATTTAAAATTTGTTATATATAAATACAACGAAGTGTAATGTTTTCTACTGCTATCCAAAATAGATCAAAGGTTTAAAGTAAAACTCCTTCGTTTTATTGAGCATCAAGCTCCAGTGTCTCGTCGTAGACATAATTGGCGACCGTGACAGGACAGAATCGGAAAGGAAATTCGGAGTACCAAGGCCTAACTGGAGTTGGCCAGCACCGCACCGCAACTATCAGTCGGTCAGCACCACGCCGTATCCAGCCCTTGGGAGAAGCACGTACATCGGAAGAACATTAGGCAGTACTTAGCACCGCCGGACATTGATGCTAAACACAGCGTCACACCGCAGCGCAGCAGCATTTCTGCATCTAAGTGCCTTTCCTTAATTCCTAAACTTCCGTTCAAACCACGTAGCCTACGTCCTTATCCAATTCCTGTTTGTTTTTCACTTGTGCAATTTCATATTTTTATAGGTTGACCTTTGTCATTTGTCAAGGTTACAGTATTGCATCATACTTTCTTAAATGTATTTTTAATTTATGAGCACACTAGCCGAAATTTTTCCATACTTACCTACTTACGAAAGTATTACTCCACTGTTTGACATTGTACAGACGCCAGCACATCAAGCTACCCGAAACTATAAAGTTTTCCCAATCAACCGTGAACCTAATACTTTAGCGATAAAGTTGAAAATCTATTAAAGTTGACAGATTGTAGTAAGTAGCTTGATGTGCTGGCGTCTGTACATCCAAAGTTAAACGTTATACCGTTTTGTCTTATTCATCATCATCATAATCAGCCTATAATGTTCCCACTGCTGGGACACAGACCTCCTCTCAGTGAGAGGGAGTGGGCCGTAATCCACCACACGGGCCCGGTGCGGGTTGGTGGATGTCACATGTCTTCGAATTTTTTTGGTTCTAGGACATGCCGGTTTCTTCAGGATTTTTTCCTTCACTGTTTCGAGAGCAGTGGTAATTTACACAAAGTAAAGTGCCTGTTTGGGTTCGAAGTTCGAACCTACGACCTACAACTCGTAAGTCGTGTCCGTTACCACTGGGCCACCACTGCTCTCTCGTCTTTGTCTTAGTTATTTAGTTTTATTAATTTTGTATGCGCGGAAACAGAATAGTAAAATGAAAAGCCATTAAAAAGTTATGAGCTAAGAAAGATTCGTTTTTGAAGTGAAACTTCTTTACGCACGTAATAGATTATCCTAATTATAGGTATTGTTATTGTTATAGTTTTACTGTTAAAATTGATAAAATAGTAATGTTTTGCATAACCTAAAACGTGTAACAAGTATTTAATACCTAATTTACATTATTCGATAATTCCTTCATTATTTCAGTATGTCTATAAAAGTAGACTAGTTAAAATATTAAGGAATAATGTAGCAAATCATAGAAAATATTCCAAACGGATATCCACCTTTTATGTCGTTGATATTTTTGAATGACGGTAGACAGAAACGTCAAAGTTGTTTGTTCACGACTATAAAAGGGGAAGCCCCGAGTAGCAGAGTCCATTCTTGTTCGAGACATCGATTAGAACGGACCTCCGGCCTACAGGTAAAAGTTAAGTTATCTTATTACTGGTTTGTTATTGTTACTGATTACTGTACTATTACTATGCTATTACTATATTATTGTTAAAATGTTTGTTGTCTTACTATTGCTATTATATGTGATTGCTATTGTTATTATGTTGCTGTTATTCTGAGTTCTCTTGGACCATTATCCAAGAGATAGAATTAATTGTTTTTATGATAACGATAATTTATGGCAATAATAAGCAATTTGTTGGTAGAATAATTTAATACTGTTTCCATGGAGTTTCTTGTCCTTCTTCTCCATGATGACCTAGATTTGGAACGGACAACTAGCTTTCTGATTAATTACTGACAAGCCTAAATTCTAATAAATGTCTAGCTTGTCTTTCTGTGCTTTATTTCATAAAATCCTTTCCCTACATACCATATTCAGTTACTTTTACACATATTAAATAACTAATAACCATTCTGATATTTAAAGCTTTGATATTTGGGTAATATACATATAGACCTATATATAGATATCTACTCCATCCTGCTAACACACGCTTGACTTGGGGAGTAAGCTGGCGAACGCATGACGTAAGCGTTACGAAAAGTGTGATCGGGCGAGGCGAACGGAAGTTGAGTGGGGGATATAACCAAGAGAAAGCAGTGCGCGCGCACATTTTCTTTCTCTCTTCCTCTCATAGCCAAATACGTTTGAAGTTTCACTTCAGTCGTATGATCATAAGCACACTCGGTTTTTTTAAGCGTTCCTGGTCAACAAGAAACCCTTATAGTTTCGCCATGACCGCTTGTCCATCCGTCCGTCCGCCCGCAGCTTAGCTCAGAGACTCTTAGTACTAGAAAGCTATAATTTGGCATGGATATACATAATAATATTGCGGGTTTGTGATAACCATTTTTCGATTCAGGGATCCGTTTGTGAAATACTAAGTTTTAAAGTACTAATTTTTATTAGAGTCAAGTGTCCCCCCGCCCCCCTGCCAGCTAAATGGTTGCATTTGGATATGTGAATAAAATTCACGGCAGTAGTATAGGTATATAACGAAATTAAAAAGGAAACTGTCACAGCCATAAATATATTGCACCTTCGGTGCAGCAAAGTCACAAATAGCCAAAACTGCAAAATTGAGGTTTTTGTTGCCCCAAGTATAGGCATGGTTCAGAGACAATTTGGCATATTTATTTTAATACTTCAAGCACATAAATGTACAGAGGCGGACTTAATGCCATAGGCATTTTCTACCTTTGGGTGATGCAGAGACAAACAGCGGTAGGTGCAATCATGAAAATTAAGGTAAAAATATTTTAAATATAAAGATACGCATAAAACTATGAATATAATATATAACTAATTATATATAAATATAAGCACAACTAAATATACATAAATACATGACTATACTTACTAACTAAAAAAAAAAAAAATAAGACAAGCAATGAGAAAATATTACCGTTGTGATGATACTGCCATCTTCTTGCGAATGTGCTCGCGAACCTTAACTTTGAAGGATAATCGGTTGGTTCGGATAATCTGATCTCCTGGGGGAGCGCATTCCACAGAGCGATAGACTGAACAAAGAAGGAAGAGTGAATGAAGTCTGTGTGGTGAGTGGGACATTGAAGAAGACGATTGTGTGATGAACGAAGATTTCTATTGTGGTTGGCGCAAATGTACTGAAAATGGGGGGCTAGATAACCAGGGGAAGACGGAGAATCAAGAAATGAGAACAAGGTGGTCAGCGCCCTTAGTTCTCTACGTTGGCGTATGGGCAACCACTTTAGAAGCGACCGATGCGCAGAAACATGATCATATTTACGCAGATTGAAAACGAATCGAATGCAGTTATTGAGAAAACGGTCAAGTTTGTTGAGGAGATCTGCATTCAGGTCATAGTAGCACACATCACCATAATCGATGATAGGGAAAATAAGGGACTGCACAAGCATTGTCTTCGTACTTGATGGTAATAAATTTTTCAAACGGTACAGAGCCCGCAGCGTTCCAGTAACCTTCTGGCTCACCCTAGCGACTTGAGTCTGCCAGTTCAGGGTAAAATCAATGTGCAAGCCTAGGTCCTTCACGTCAGTACCAAAAGGAACGATCGTACCATTGAAGAGAACTGGTGGCAAGGTTCTACCATCTACTTTGCTAATACTACGAGAACTGCCAATGATGATCGCCTGACACTTCGTAGGGTTTACAGCTAAGCCAAATCTATCAGACCAGGATTTTATGGCTATCAAGTCCTTATTTAGTTTATCGATAGCGTCAGGTAATTCATCAACCTTCGCTTGACAGTACAACTGCAAGTCATCTGCATACAGATGATACGCACACTGAAGTTCGGAAGTTATAAGATTAATAAAAATAGAAAACAGAAGAGGAGAAAGTATACCGCCTTGAGGAACGCCAGTTTCCAAATCACACCAGCTAAAAGCAGAATCCCCAACATGAACGGACTGCTGACGTTCCTGAAGATAAGAGGAGAACCATTCCAGTGCTTCGGGAGAGACCATTATATAGGACAGAATGGCTAACAGGATGTCGTGACTGACGGTATTGAAGGCATTCGAGAAATCAACCAACACTAGAACAGTAACTTTGGTGTCTTCCAGTCCTGCCCTTATATCGCCAGTCACTTTAAGGAGTGCGGAAACAGTGCTGTGCCCAGGCCTAAACCCAGATTGGAGAGGACTAATAATTGAATTATAATGAACAAAGTCGGAGAATTGTTTGTGGACACAGGCCTCGAGCACTTTGGATAGGAAGGGAAGGATAGAAATTGGACGGAAGTTGGTAGGAAGAGAGGGATTGGAAACCTTAGGTAGTGGACGAACATAGGCTTTGCGCCACAGGGAAGGGAATACTCCAGAGTACAAAGAAAAAATTATAATGTGGGAAATCGCGGGTAGGAGATGATCCAGAATGGTAACGATCATACCACGGGTGATATTGTCACATCCCACCGCTTTCGATTTGATGGAGAGAATGATCTTTCTGATCTCTCCCGGTTCAACTGGAATGAAACTGAAAGAATTAGTATGAGAACGCGATAGACCATAAATTAGAGACAGAGTTTGTTGCTTGGTTAGACGATCCATGGTAGAAACAGAGGAGAAATGCCGGTTGAGAACGTCTAAGTCAATTGAACTAGGAAGATCTAAATGTCGCGATTTGCCGATACCAAGAGTTCCAAGAAATTTTCAAATATCGGCAGAAGAGGAAGAATTGATAGTATCAAGAATATGGCGGCGTTTAGCATTCCGTATCATCTGATTACATCTATTTCTTGCAGCCTTAAATGATGTCCAGTTCTCATCAGTACGATCCTTTTTAAATTTACGGAACGCGCGGTTCCTACGTCGCATTGCCATCTATATACCTCTAGTCATCCATGGTGCAGGTGGCCTTTTTAATTTAACCTTTTTGACGGGGGCATGAATGTTATAAAGGTTGACTACAACATCATTGAATATGGCAACCTTGTCGTCAACTACTGAGGTAGCTTCCGTCATAGGCTCCCAATCGACCACAGATGCGTCTTCTTTGAGCTTTTCGACGTTCATGCGCGCAAAACAACGCCTGTACAGGACTTTGGGCTTAGGTTTGGGAGGTTTCAGGATATAGGAAAGGAAAATCATGTCGTGATGAGAACAGCCAGCGTCATGTTGACCGTGGAAAGATACGAGGGAAGGATTCGAGGTGAGGATCAGGTCGAGCCAGGTGTCTTCGCCAACAGTGTTATGATGAGTAGGTTTGAGCGGCAATACGTGCAGACTAGCTGGCTCGATAAGATGGAGGAGCTTACGGGACCGGGGGGAGTAGAGGGCAAGGAGGTTTGTGTTGAAATCACCCATGATGATGTGATGTGCATACTCCGAACCCAGAGATTCTAGTACTGATTCGAATTCAGTGAAGTAATCAACAGTGGGGGGACAGTAATAATGGTTTTGGCTCCTTTGATACAGACTTCAAGAAAAATAAACTCCGCAGAAGCAGAATAATTTGAAGAGGATGTAGCAAGTATTTTGTAAGGAAAATCAGAACGAAGGTATATGGCCACACCACCCCCTCCTTTACCAATCCGATCATTCCGTATAAGAACGAAATCAGTAAGAGGGTAAGTGGTGGACAGGAGATGTGGTTTGAGCCAAGTTTCAGAGATCAGGATGGCGTGTACATTGCTGTTATTAAACGCGTCGCACAGCTCGCTGTAGTGGCTTGGAACACTTTGAGCGTTAATGTGACACACATTCATCAGCCGATTAGACTGATCATTGAAAGTCTGTTGTAGAAAGTCCCCAAGGGTGTAGCTGAATGAACAAAAACTTTCATCGCAAGAAGAAGCAGTAGATTGGTTGGCAGAAAAATAAGACTCATTGTCTGACATAAATAAATGTAGGTAGCTATTAACTTAAAATAAATAAATATAATATATATAAAAAAAATATGCTATTACTAAAATCAGAGTAACTAACAGGTGCAACTGCACCACCCGCCAGCTTAACACCAACACTAAAAGCAATAAAATTAACAGTATACAGCACAAATTAAACAAAGAAAAAAAAGCAGTGATCAGAATTATGATTATTCAACAAAGCGAAAAGAGTAGTTCTCAAAAAAAATATATAATAAAAAAGTTACGAACACGGCATACTTACCTCAATTTTGCAGTTTTAGCTATTTGTGACTTTGTTACACCGAAGGTGCGATATGTATGATCACATCTAAGTTGACTTTACAAGTTTACAAGTAATAGTCGACCAACTTAAATTTATAGTTGTTTTCAACTACAATATTAAGTTTGTTCTTGGGATAAATTCATTCCAACTACGGAACCATTTATTATGAGTGGTCCGACACGGACTTGGCCGGTTTTTTCTTGCTAATTTTAACGTAACTTAGGGTGTAAATATGTAATAAAAGATGTATAGAATCTACAAAACAAAGTCGGTAGGTACCTACCGACAAAGCTCAACTATCGAAGAGAGAGAAGAGCTCAATAAACTTTATTTGCAATTACATATCGATTTATGCAGTGGTTTTTTTCATAAAACTCGATTTTTCAAAGGACGTTTCGTAATTTTTACGCGCTGGTTTTACTATGAATTATTGTGCATTTCACTCAATAATGTTCTCCCCGGCGCGGTGCGGGGGGAAGACGCTCATACAAACTTGCACAATAACTATGTCACGCGCACATTTCGGACTATCTATTTCGGCTGTCTGCTGCTGCGGCCTACGTCGTTCGTATGTATGGAGACTAAACTCCCCACGCTTTATATGTTATTATCATTCGTACGTGAACACTACATTGACCCCTGGCTTGAACTTTGGATTTCGATACTACTTACCTACTTTATCTGTTTGACTTCGCACTATTATGGACTCTGAATTTTCATTTGAAATTGGAATTGTTAGTTTGATTGGACGCTGGTGTCTGTGAAGTTGTTGGTTTGTATGCTATACATACAAACACACATAAATATTAAACATATACATACATATTATACATAACACTTATATACATATACATACACGCAACAGTAATAAAATTACACTAATAATTAAACACCCACAACCGTGTGTACACGGCCTAATAATTTCACGTGTTTGCACACTGCCTTACTGCCTGCTTGCTGCTTATGGTGGGCACGCTGTCGTTGAATGATACTTACGACCATGCTTACGACCGAGTCGAATTCGCGGAATCGGATCGCCCGCCGCCGCGCAGCTCCCGCACCGCGCGTTGCTGCGTCTCCCGCGCACGACTCGGCCCCCGTCGGACACCCTCGCCAGTCCGCTACAAATCTCAACACCAAATGCGTGCCATTTCTTTCTTTTTTTCTTTCGCGCCGCTCATTTTAGTTATTACTGTTTTATAAGTCTTGTTTATTTCATTATATACATATAAATTATATTTTTAAATAATAGGATATAAAAAAATATATAAAAACATTTAAAAATATAACAAATAGTAGCCCACCGGTATCGGGAACAGAGTCCAAGCTACCGGCGGTCAGGGCTTCAGAGAGAGGAACCTCCTAACAATACGGGCCGTGTCCAGAAGTACAGCTTTCTAATTCAAGCCCTTGACCCAGCTGCCCAACGAGAGCCTCGTTAGGTGTTGGTCGAGGCTCTTGGCCATCAATCCATTGGCTGTAACGACTATCAGCACAATGATCGCTGAGTCCACATCCCACATGTCGACAACCTCGCGAACCAAGTCAAGATACTTAATTTGTTTATCTTTCTCAGCTTTCGCGAGGTTCTCATCATGCGGGACAGTTATGTCAACAATCATTGCGCGCCGCTCTGATCGATCCACCACCACTATATCAGGCTTATTGGCAACAATAGTCATGTCAGTGATGATGGATCGATCCCAGTACAATGTGATATTACCATTTTCGAGAACTGGGTCGGGCACATACCTATAGTACGGCACCTCCGATTCCACAAGGTTGTATTTCAAAGCAAGCTGCTGATGGATTATCCTGGCTACAAGGTTGTGTCTATGCAAGTATTCTCCATTAGCTAGACAAGAACACCCGGAGATAATATGCCTGATTGATTCACCCGGCAGTTGGCATGCCCGACAGATGTCAACCGTGCCGTCTTTCACAATATATCTCCGGTAGTTATTTGTCATCATATACGTCTTGTTATTATTATTGATAATAAACATTTTATGGCCTGAGTTCAACAACATTCTAACCACGGTTAGGTATTTAAACAGTTGGTTTATGTCAAATTTCTTAAGGAAATTTTAAATATAGAACTGATTAAATTTTTAATCAGTTGATTTAAATGTTGGTGAACACAAGGCTATATATTTTATTTTACAGACAACCTTGATTGCCCCGTTGGTCTCGTAGGGACGAGCGCAACTGCTGTGCAAGGGGTCCAGGGTTCGAATCCCAGGTCAGTCAAAGTGTTATTCATATTGGGTTTTTTTCCATTAGGAATTTCTTTATTCTCTTTTTCTTTTTTATTTTGGCCGGAGTTTGGAAGTTGGTGGCGTGATACCCCCGTCCCTCGGAAAGCACGTAAAGCCGTTGGTCCTTCGCCTGATCTCTCCGGTCGTGTCGGATTGCCGTCCCATCGAACTATGAGAGTAAAGGTCGTAGCACACGTATCAAATCGGAAAGGGATCGGCACCGTATCGCCTATCGCCTCGCCATCAAACAGGCGTCAACCTAACGTATGCACGTAACTAAAGCAGATCAGAAGCTCCGATACGTCGACTCGGCTACGGCTAGGTGACGCCGCGCTTACTGCTCACCGACCGCTGGTTGATGGTGCAGCGAGCAGGCCGCAGGGGTGAGAGGGACAAGGGTGGACAAAGAGACGTAAGCTCGGGTACGGAGAAACGTAAGCGCGGGGACGACGAGCCGTAACGCACCGCACCGCAGTTCTTGAGTTTGTCCCGAGTTGAGGTGATTACGTTACGATTCCGATTAGTGTGCGTTGCAGTAGGGAGTTGTGATTATAATAAAACTGAAAGTATCTCCCTCCGTCGTGTATCGACGCTCGAGTACGTAGGTACTCAAATAGTCCAACAACCGCGTTTGTTTTCGCAAATGCGATCATGCTCCTTATCAGTAAGAGCACAGAATACTTAATAGTACTACGTACAGAAAGGACACTCCCTTCCTCGCCCTCATATCAGATACCGCACCTCACCCCGCACTTCGAGCTATTCGTCGCCGACTCTTTAGCAAGGGCGCTCGCGAACCGCAGCGCTGCTGTATTGCTGACACGAACACACAATATTATGCGATTTAAAAGTTTTATTTAAGTTTTAATCACGATGGTTGGATATTGTGATGCTTTTCCAAAATCGTATTTACATAAACTGTTTGTAAGATTTCGCATTTTTAATAACATGCGATTTAATAACCAATTATTTACAGATAAGTCATTTAAACTAAACTATTTTAGTGTTTTTTTTTTCATTACGAACCCGACTATACCGGGTGTTAGTGTGAACAGTGGCAATATTTAAGGAGGTGCATAATTATCATGAGTAGAGTCTAAAACCGTTGAAAAAATATGACCCTATTTTTTTCAAAGTTTTTCTTCTAATATCCCGAAAAATAAAAAATCATAGTCACATTACTGTTAGGCCTCCGCCCCGCATGTACCTACAGGCGCCGCGCCGGCGACGCGCCACACGGCCGCGCGCGCGTCGTTCTCGTTCGTTCGTCAATCCAGTCTGCGCTCAGTCTCGCTAGAGAGTGTACGTGTGCCGTGTTTGCTTACAGACTACTCTCGCGCATCACGTAAATACGTACGTGTATCCACGCGTTATTATTAGTTACCGACAATGGCGTAGGTACTCGAACGAACAACTTACCGAAATGGTTAGACTTTATGCGATAGCCGGTGATAGTTTGCTTGCTGCTCAGGACCTGTACCGGGAATTGTACCCGGGTCAACGGGTACCACATCGGGCAACAATTTTAGCGGCTACTCAGAGACTGCGCACTTATGGTCAATTCACCGTACCAAGTCACGCACATGGTCGCGGTAATCAACAGATTCCGGTGGATGTTCAAGAAGAAATTTTAGACTTTTTCGAGAACCAGACGCGAATTGAAAAGACGCATTAAAAGTGCTTTTAATGACGTAAAGAGTGAGAGTGTTGTGCTATCGAGTGCAAAATAACTTAAGAAGACGCAGACGTGCGGAGACATGTTTAGCCGTAAACGGTTCACATTTTGAACAGATTTTAAGACTAATGTAAGTTATTATTGATTTTCTTAGTAAGTAGGTATTTAATCATTGTTTAAAATTTAAATCAAAATCAGTGCAGTGTTGAAAGGGACAACCTAACTAAATTACTTTTAAATAACGTGATTTCTCTTTTTAAATACGCCAAAAATACCTAACTTAGAAATTAAGATGTAGTAAAGTTCACTTATTCGCACTTCTTTTCTTCACTTTTCTTAAAAACGCTTTTAACAATGAATTAGGTATTTTTGCCTGGCTTAGGCCAGGAAAAGTATGAAGGGAAAGTGCAATCACAGAAATTACAAATTCATTCAATGCGGCCGATGCGTAGGTATGCGCGCCCATACAATTTACTTCCGTCCGAGTGCGGCGCGCCGCATCTGTGGGTCCATTGTGCATCTCATTGTTTCGATTTAAAAACATTGTAAAAAAAAGTGTCGGTACTGCCAGCCGGAAAGTCCCTAGGAATAAGGGCGATTTTTTGTGCATTGGTGAATGGAAATTATCGGGTAGCGTGTACATGTGTGCGTGCGCCGCGTACAATCGTGGCGGCCGGCGCCGGTGGCGCGCGGCGGGCGGGGGGGGCCTGCTTCTTGCGTTATCGTAGGGTGCGTTCACTTCGCGTAAAATTTCGGAATTAGAAAACTATAAAATTCGCAGATGAAATTTCGACATACTCATTTAATACTTTTGTAATATTTTTTTATTTAAGGTTATCTATCCGTCCTTTGAAAGTTGCCACTGTTCACCCTTACATCCTGTATAAATAAACAATTGAACTACATGGTCACTTCATAATAATGCACACATTCGGGCAGCGCCGCTGCCGACGTCGTTCGGTTCCCCGACACAAACGTGTCCTTCACCACACAATCCTCACTTTTGAAAACTTCATGAAAATCAATAAAAAAATATCATCATGAAAAAAATAGTCGCATTATGATTCCAAAGTTATAACTTCGGAATCATAATGCGACTGTTTTTTTGACCTTGGTGACTATTTATGACTTTTTCTTGACTATTTTTTAGCGTTCTCAAAATTGATTTATAAGAAGTTTTCAAAAGTGAGGATTGTGTGGTGAAGGACACACACAAACTGCTTTCCGCGCCATTTATTTTACGCTACTAGATTTCACGCACACATTTGCACGTATACAAACGTCATTTGTTTATGTAGTAGAAATAGGTAATTATTTTGCGAGCGTTGTATGGAGTGTCCGAGGTGTGTTAAGAGTCTACGGAACAATTTTTACTTTAATGGTTTGTAAAAGTATTTATTTGTAAACGCGATTTTGCTCCTTATTTATAGGAATTCACGGGTCAATTTCCTATGCAAGTACTTTTTACTTCCAAAAGGGCTTTTGTTTGATTACGCGATTGTACTTCTTATTTGTATGAAGTTATGGATCAATTTTCGATGCAGATAGAAAATACTTGATAGTATCTCGAGCCCTGGTTTTAGGCCCTGGTTTCTTAAGGTGGACGGACGTACTTGGAAGCCCTGGTACTCAATTTTGCAAGTACGACCCATGTCTACGGGCTACGGGTGAGGCGAACGGGAGTTGAGTGGGGGATATAAGCAAGAGAAAGCAGTGCGCGCGCGCGCACATTTTCTTTCTCTCTTCCTCTCATAGCCAAATACGTTTGAAGTTTCACTTCAGTCGTGGTCATAAGTACACTCGGTTTTTTTTATAAGTAGGTTGTTTTTTTTTGCAAAAAGTTTTTATTTTTTAGTTGTACCTACCCCACACAAATTCAATTAACAATAGTGCATTGAAGAATTGAAGACACGACTCAAAGAATTTTCAGAATTCACATAGAAATGCCGGAGATGCAGTACATTTATGCATATTACTTCGTACATAAGAATAGTTACCTAATGTATTATATACTAAAACCTTCCTGAAAATATGTAGATCACACTAATGAAAGAATTATCAAAATTGGTTTAGTTTTTGAGATAATCGCGGACATACAAACATACATACATTACATACGGGTCGAATACAGAAACTCCTTTTTTAAAGTCGGTTAAAAATGACAGCGATGCGGATGAATTTTTCGACGCTATAATTAATTATATTAGTTTCTGTATAGTTCTATTTAAGTTAGATTGACAGCTTAATTTGGTCAGGTTATACGCGGAGTTTTAGTATGGAAAGTAATGAAAGCTAATTAAGTACCTACTATAATATACTCGCTATAACTTCTTTAGGAGGACTAATTTTTGACTACCGCCACCCCGCCAATGGCATGGTATATGCCATTGGCGGGGTGGCGGTAGTCACGGCGCTTTTTCAGTTCAAGATTTCCCTATTAAAAACTCTGTGATTTCTTCCCAAAGGACATGGACAAAAAAGTACATTCCAAGTACACATACATAGTAAATAATATTGTATATTAAAAATAGAAAAATGAATTATTACGTTGTTTTTAACCTCTCTGAACTCGTCAGTGTTTATTTCAAAATATTTAGTAATGCATGATGAATTCAAAGTACCGTTTGTCAACTTCCGCCATAGTGGACCATAGAGAAAGATAAATATATCACTGACCTCTAAGAGGTCAGTGTAAATATATTAATGGGCGTTCCATACCATGCATACTACTTGTAGACATGTGACGTGGACGACAAAATGCTCATATTAGGAACATTTTATTCTTACGAAACTATCTTCATTGGTATTTGTTGCATTTAATAAAATTATCTTTTCATAATATTGATGCGTAAGATAGTTTTTTTTTATATTTCACACACAAAAAAAAAATCATAAAACGGAACGCGTTTACTTATTTGACAATGACAATGTGCGTTGTCTATGTCGAATGTCAATGTAATGAAATAATCACAAAGTACTTTTTGATTGGAATTAATGTTATTGTATATTCTTCATTGCGTACCTACTGTGTTTATGTTTTTGCGAATATTCCTATTTGTGCCCTGCTTATTCCTACGGACTGATACCTTCTACCACTCAATTACCTTGCTATTAACACTGGACTCTGATTTGCATTGCGTTTCGGATTTGTTTTGTGGATCAATATGAGGTGCATCAACTGCGGAATAGCCATGCAAAGGTTGCAGAGGCATCTCATATCCTCGCTTTCTGCACACCATCAAACAAGAGTTTCGCGTTGGATAACCAATGCTCAAACCGAGGAAGCTGTCTGTTGGAAGCTATTTTAGGGTACTATTGTAGTTGCCTTGTAGGAAACAGGACCGTTAGTTGTTGTTGTCACGTTATGACAATTATCTGGTACCTTGGTTGGGCAAGACACCAAAACAATATCCAAGTTCCAGCTGGATTTTTAGACAACATATTATTAACAATTCAAGAATATTAAAACAATCTAACAAAAGGCTAATCTTTCTTAAAAACCATAATTACAATTGTAAAACAATAATATATAAATGTGCTTGTATTTTTTAACATGTCTGGTTATGTTTAAAGCATCTATTTATGTAATTACTAAAGCCCTATACTTACACTTAATCCAGGTTACTGTATTTGTGAAATAAAAATTCTCTATTTTATACAAGCTGGTTGATTGACCTCACTCGGTATCTTCATTAACACTATCGCTGCAATTTATGTTATTTAGGTAGACATTTAAGATATAATAATTATAATATCGATAGCAAAATATTTTTATTATTTTCTCTAATAAATAAATAATTATTTTTACTCTTGCTTTATTTTGTGCTTCTCTTTTTTATAGTATATTGAACTACCTATTTAAAAAAATATAAGTGTAATCTTTAAAAATGTACTTTAAAGAAAACTATTAATTTCGAATATACTTTGTTAATTGTTATTATGACTGCCTCGTTGGTCTAGTGGTCGCAAACGCTACTGCTGAGCATGAGGTCCTGAGTTCGATTCCCAGGTCGAACAAAGAGATATAAACCCCATATCTCTCTCTTAATTTTTTCATCAGGAATTTCTCAGTAGTAGCCCGGAGTCTGGACTTGTGCGCTTGATGGCAATCAGCTCGTACATGGGACTCAAAATAACTGGTGAAATGTGTGTACTACACCTCTGACCAACCCTTCGAGGAATATATAGGCGCGATGTTATGTTATGTTTGTTATTATTGTCACATTTTTTGAGACTATCACACAGTTTCATAAAAATGTTAATCAATATGCAGTTTAAAATCCTGCATTTAGGTGGCCATCACTTTGTTTAAATGCTTAATAATATTAAAACCATATCAGTTATACGTAATAATATAATTCACAACTGTTCGCTATTTTAAAGCGCCTTTAAGTGTTTTAATAGCAAAATTATAATCTATGCACCTTATTGCTAGCGATCTGATTAAAAGGTTTAATGAAACTGTTTTTTGTCTAGTTTGTTGTACTGACAAGTTCTCTGAGTTTTTTATTTGTAGCAATTTAATGAGCAAATATTCACGAATATAAAACACCAAAAATCATAGGTGTACAATAAATTCGATAACTATGCCGACGTCCTTACAAAAACTGGCCATGTCCTTTGCCAAAGGACCTAGGACTTGCCAAAGGACCGGGACCCCATGGTCCCGAGATATGTAAAGTCATAAGAAAATAATAATAATATTCCACAACTATCACACAACGCCATCTAGTCCCAAGCTAAGCAGAGCTTGTGTTATGGGTACTAGACAACTGATAAACATACTTATATATTTCTAAATACATACATATTATAGATAAATTACACCCAGACACAGAACAAATGATCGTGCTCATCACACAAACATTTGTCCTGGGTGGGAATCGAACCCACGACCTCCGGCATAGCAGTCAGGGTCACTAACCACTAGACCATCAGGCCATTCAAATTCGATTTTCTCAAAAACTCCTAGGGTGCCAATTTTTTTGTTGGAGTACTAATTAGTACTTATTGAGTACTAATATTATTTACCAAATATGGAAACAATTGGCGTTGGTGGGGTGGCGGTAGTCACAGACATCTCGGATTTTGCATTAGGTACTGTCATAAGCACAATTATCGTTATAACCGTTGCAATAAGGTTGTTGTTGGGTTGCTGCCATTGACAGGTTTGTCAAAATGACGGAAGGGAGATGGGAAATCCTGGGCCCAGCAGTTAACTAGTTGAAATGGGTATTAAAAAAACCGTTATATTTTCCTAAAGGAAATCACAAAATACAGTACCATGTTTCTATCTAGGAAGCGAGAAAAATTAAATTAAGTTATGAAACTAAATAATCGATTAAGTGCATGCCTGAATCCTAAGAAACCGATTGTGAATAAATCGGTAAAATCTCAGAATATGTATGAAAATCGAGTGACAAATGCTTATTATCAATCTTTTCGTGGAATCGATTCATAGCGAATCGAGTTCCTTTAATATTTCTTCAGTTAGCAACACTGGTCACTCAGTATAGTCTAAAGTAATCTGTGCTGGTCACCGACTGACAGATGACAGGTAGAAAAAACCGGCGCCTATCAAAAAGTACTCTGTGACCGGCACCACAGAGTACTTTTTAACCGACTTCAAAAAAGGAGGAGGTTCTCAATTCGACGGTATGTTTTTTTTTTTTGTTAGTTTGTTACGCGATTACTCCACCAATTGTGGACCGATTTTCAAAATTCTTTTTTTGTTCGAAAGAAGATACTTCTGAAGTCGTCCCAGAGTCACCAAGTCAGGATCTGATGATTGGATCCTGGAGAAATCGAAGGAAATCTTCAAATATTATAGGCACACCTATAGCGATTTTGGTATTTTTTATAGTAACTCGTGCATTTGCTCTCGGAAAGCACCATTTGGTGAAGTGGAACTGATGAAGAAAGACCACAGATGGCCACCGGAACTACTCAATAATATCTAAGTATTTCACGGGTTGCGATTCGACTACTTTTATATGGTTACTAAGCAATTTATGCTCGCCACAATGTGAATGGTGATATGGAGCTGATGGTGGACCAGGAGAACTCCTCAACAATTAACTGCCCTGCATCGGGAAAAGCAATATTTAGTAAAAGGCGATGAGCAAGTTGACACTAGGCTATTGTATTGTAACTTAGATAAATTATAAGCAGACCCACTAAAAAGCGTGAAATAAAAACTTTTTAACAAAAATACAACCGACTTCCAAAAGAAACACTACAAAGTGAAAAATAACTTTAATTTCGGAAGTCGGTGACAAAAAGCGTAAATACAAAACCAAAGACACCGACTTCCGAAATTAAAGTTATTTTTCACTTTGTAGTGTTTCTTTTTTGATAGACTGACCCGTTCGTTGTCTTTCGTTGTGAGTGCGCACGTATTTTCCATGTTTTATTGATTAGCCCCACGAACTTGGCTTTGTATATTTATAAAGGACTATTCAACGGATCTTGCTACTTTGAATTACCTGGCTCTCTATTTTGGCCAACTGATTACGCCTATCGATCGGATATTGACGACATGGATCGCTGTGTGAATTGTACCATTGCGACCGGTCGCAATAACTCTATTGGCAGAAGAGTCTTGGACGATGAGGCGATTTTATAAGTTATTCGTCAGTGGCGTGAATATCAGCCTGTAAGTACCTATTTAAAACGAGCTTTTAGCCTATCAAGCGAACAAAACCAGACTTATGTACCTACTGTTTACGGCCTCTGACGATGTGCGTGTGGACTGAGAGATCTTTTCGAAAAACTCATCCAATCCCAACCAAATTATAAGAGGATTTAGGAAATAATTGTGAAAACTTCATGGTAAGGTATAAAATTTGTGAAACCTAAACAAAGAAAGTTAGAACTCATTAACTGGATCTCTCAATCTGGACAACTGAAGAAAAAGCCATAACGCGTATCCAAGAATATACTGCCTATGTGTTTATAATTTGCATTTTAATTAATTGTGAAGAATTTGTGAAAGCTGCTAAACAAAATTTCGATTCGTTTCAAAGCCACGTTTAAGATTTATAACGGTTTATATGGATCTCTCAGAGTGGACAATTTTCAACTGAGAGATCTTGTATAACACGACCTAATACTGAAAAAGTATGAATAATTATCATGTTTATTGCAAATTATACTTCTGGGAAAATTTGTGAAACAAAAATCGTGATTGAAATCTTACTGGTTCAAGAGAAAATGAAAATCTTGTTTTTTGTCGATCGTCCTAACTGAGAGATCCTTATTTTGAACTATATTTAATAAACCAAAACGTATAGGTAGAAGGTAGATACATCAGAAATTGTGAAAAATGTTGTACTAAAATTTGACGAATCAGTCGTCCCTGTAAGTGTTATACTTAAAAAGAAAAATCATTTTTTACAATCCTTGGGGAATAACCCGCGCAGTAAGTATGTCTTGCTTAAAAATAGGACATATGTACTAATTCCATGGCTGTGCTACTTTGATGCAAAATTCATGACGTCATAGTGAATTACATTTTAATAGTGTTCACCTTTTATTCTATCTATTTATGGTTGATTGGACCAAACATGACCACTTTTTTTATTGGTTTTTGTATTTAGGTAACTAGCTTTTTCCCGAGGCTACGATCGCGTGGAGGTTGAAATAAAAAAAACATTCTCCACGAAAAAAACGTATATAGCCAATTTTCATGGTGATCGGTCAAACGCTGTTATTGCCTGTTGGAGTTTATCAGTCTCTTAAATACCAACATCCATTTTATACTATTTAGATATAGATAAAAATTAAATAGACAAATGGCAGTGTTTATTTAAGTAATTATAACAATTAAAAATTTCATAACACAAGTCGCGTATGCACCTATTATACGTTCATAAATTCGAAAGACACTTCTTAACTGTATCCGGCTAGGTACGAACGTTAACTATTTAGTACGTAGCACGTGAATAAAATCGTCACTTATCACTTCTCGATATGCTTTATATTCGGGGTGGGAAACCCAAGTTCTTGGATCAGACGGGCGTCGTTCTGCGGTAAGGGTCGGTGCCCACGGCACGGTCGTGGCGCGGTGGCGGCGGCTGTTCTTCACCGCCTCTTGCACCCGCACCGAAAGTCACCATTTCTTCTTCCCGTGATGGCGGAGGCTCCACCGCCGAAGTATCTAGAAATCGGCCGCTTGCCACGGACGCCTGCGACTGAAATATTGACGCACTCCTTAATCCACTCAAGGTATTAGCGCTTTGAGGCACCTCTTTGAATTCTTCAAAGTAATTGTCGCAGGCCGTCGGTCGCGGCGCCGCCGGAAACCCGTACAGCGTTGACGACGATAAATCCTTTAATGATGCTGAACTTAAATTTATTCTCCTATTTTTATTGTGTATTGAACAATGTGGCATTTCATCGCCGTCGAACACGAAGCGCCTTCGCTCTCGTGGTGTCGCAGCTGAAGATCCTGAAGGGGGGTATGTGTCCCTTTTCAACATTCGCCTTTCTAGTAGTGTGGAATCTCGCTCTCTGAATTCTGTGAAGGCATACTCACGATCCCACGCACGGCAATCAGCTTTCGCTTTTTCAGTTAGCTCTGTTATCCAATCTTTCTGGTACCACTGAAGAAATAGGAATATAGCCGAGGTGCCTGCTAACTCGGCAGCCACGAAGCCACTGATGTACAGCCCAAAAGAGTATCCGTAACTATATGACATTCTGGGGGCTTCAAAATAAGTCATGTAGCGTAACTTGTGGCCTACTTGTGATTTAAAGACGGATATGTACATGACGATTCCAGTCAGCATTATTAAACCTGAAATGATATATTTTTTACATTATTGGATGACCAACTATATGAGTAATTAAAGGGTGGTCCAAAAAGGGCGGTCCAACCAACCAACACAGTGAAAATAGGTAACAACGGGATTGTTATCCCCCACACTGAAAAAAAGAACTTCTTACTACACCACATTAAAGCGATTTCATTAAGACTTACTGACTTTATACATTAAGAAGAAATGTTTGGAAAACAGTAAAAGACAAAACAGTAAGAACATCCGATTTCGTTGGCATACCTACATCGTCCGCCATTTTGGAAAAAAGCGGTTTTGGCGGCCAGCGATGAAACGTGTGTCAATCGACAGAGTAAGCGATTATAAATAAAAATATGCAGAGATGAATCTCGTAATGCTGGGGCCAGACTATCGCGATAACGCGAAGATTTGCGCGATAAGTTGATGCTTATTGGCTGGACCTACGATGTCAGCCAATAAGAAACAACTTATCGCGATTTTCCCGTATAGTGTGGCCGTCATCAGTGATACAGTTTCTGAGATATTTGAGTTCAAAAATGTAAAAATAAAACATGAAAATTAGTAATTTTATGAATCTAGTTCATATTGACAAAATGCCCGTGTGGTGCCGGACTTAAAGAATAGTACCACCTTACTTCCCATGGGTGTCGTAAAAGGCGACTAAGGGACGTACCGGATAATGGGCAGCAGCGTTCTCTATGCATTTACTATCATACTGCGATCGCCAACCCGCATGCCAAGCGTGTCGATTATGGCAAATCCCCCCCTAAGATTGACGAGCACTAACAATACTTGGCCCCTAGTGCCCGGCAGCCCGCCTACCCTTGGCTACGGTAGCGGCCAAGGCCACGGTGAGGCAAGGGGTGCTAAGAATCTCCAGAAGAGATCCGGCTACCACAATCATCGAAAACTGGAGCTGGCAACATATAACACGCGTACACTCCGGACCGACGAGAAGATCTCCGAACTCGAGGAAGAATTGAGCAGGTTGCGATGGAGTATAGTGAGATTATCTGAAGTCCAAAGAGAGGGGGAGGACTCGATAATCCTCAAATCTGGCAACTTGCTCTATTTCCGGGAGGACGACCAGCAGTCCCAAGGTGGTGTCGGGTTTATCGTCCACAAGTCCCTTGTGAGCAACGTGGTGAAGTAGTAAGAAGGAGTGTAGGGTGATATATTTATCCAACTGCCTGTCAAACAGACCGTCCAACACCTTCGCAGCAATGGTCGCCAAGGAGATAGGCCTATAGTTGTTTTTGTCACTCGTATCTCCAGCCTTGTTTTTTATTATAGGAACGACAATCGTTTTCATAAGGTCCACTGGAAGATATGTAACGTATGTATCACTTGCCACTTGGCAAGTGCTTACCTGCATAACGCATGTGTTCTACGCTTAAGCCGTCATGTCCAGGAGACTTACCCCGCCTCATGCCCTTCAAGACAGACCCAACCTCCCTAGCGGTGAACATGATAAGCGTGCCCTCGGACCCCTCCCTTACATCCGACCCACCCGACGATGGACCCAGTGGTGACTCTGTTCTGAACGAAGCCATAAATAAATTGGCAATAGCCTCAGGTTCGTTTACGCCACCGACGCACACTGGCAGACCAGACTTGGGATTCAAGCTGTTGGTGGCTTTCCAGAAACTACTAACATTTTTAGTTTCGTGATGACTCGCAATTTCGTTCATCTTTAATTGATCTGCATTGTTTTGACACCACTTTAGCTTACTTTTGAAAAATTTTATACTTGTTACCATATAAGTTGTTGTTATCTCGGCAACAATACCTAAAAGTTTCAGCTTTACAATCCAAGACAGACAAAAGTTATGAGGAAAACAAATTCCATTTTCATACATTTGAAATATGACACCACTTTAGCTTACTTTTGAAAAATTTTATACTTGTTACCATATAAGTTGTTGTTATCTCGGCAACAATACCTAAAAGTTTCAGCTTTACAATCCAAGACAGACAAAAGTTATGAGGAAAACAAATTCCATTTTCATACATTTGAAATATACAGGGTGAATTTTTCAAGTGGGCGTGGATGGCCAAATCCGAAACTATGAGGAATAGCGAAAAGTACTCAAAGGAGTCACGGGCTCGACTTTGATGAAAACTAAAACTGCATCATCGCATTTTTGAAAAATCAATATTTCTAGCCAGGAATCGGACCCGTTGATTTTGAAAAAAAAAACACACTGTATTATTACACCATCCGATAGTGTCTCTAATAAGGATCGAATTCTGGGAAGTAATGACATAGGGCAAACTTAAGAAAATTGTTGGATTTTAATAAACTGCTTCTTTTTTTATACCTTGTTCGAAATGATGCTCAGTATTTTTACTAACAAAACACTCGTAGCGCAGTCACAAAATTATGTTCTAAATTCAAATTTTTTATTGCAGTACAATCCTTGAGACGTCGAATCCAGCTATGTATTGAAAACAATTGTCATCATTTTGAACAATTAATCAGTTAAGGTTCAATAGGTAGGTAACATAAGAAAATAAAAAAGTATTTTGTTAAAAATTAGCTCTTTCCTTTAGTTTGCCGTATGTCATTACTTCCCAGAATTCGATCCTTATTAGGGACACTATCGAATGGTGTAATAATACAGTGTGTGTTTTTTTTTTCAAAATCAACGGGTTCGATTCCTGGCTAGAAATATTGATTTTTCAAAAATCCAATGATGCAGTGTTAGTTTTCACCAAAATCGAGCCCGCGATTCCTTTGAGTACTTTTCGCTATTCCTCATAGTTTCGGATTTGGCCATCCACGCCCACTTGGAAAATTCATCCTGTACCTATAGTCGTTTTTTTATGGTATAGATTGAAAAAAAGGGTTTAGTAGACATTGGACTTATTCGCGAAATGACCTGTAGTCGTTTATGGACTCATTCACGATATGCCTCATTCTGAAAATGCCCTATTCGTGAAATAACCTATTCTACTTTGGACTCATTCGCAGAAAGACTTATTCTTAAAAAGGCATATTCTCGATATGCCCTATTTTTTTCTAAGTGTTCCTTAATGAAACTATGAATGTACTTTGTTCATTAAACCAGTAATTAAAGTTAAAATAATTCATATTTAAATGAAGCTATAAGTACAAATAAGAAGAAGAGCTCGTGGCTAAGTAATAACAACCGCACGGGTCAATCGGTCAAGGTAAGCTACGCTTGCCGGGGTTGGCCCGTAGATGGGTGACCATCTTAACATACCGAGACCCCTCCGTGTCTCGGAAAGCACATTAAGCCTTTGGTCCCGGCAGTCATTCGTGGTTCTTTGACAATCGTTACGGGTCGTCAGAAGTGTATCGGCTGTTGCCGCTGTGTATAGGTATGCTTCGAAATGATAATGGACTGATGGTTCAAAAATCTGTAATGTATTTTAGTTTAATTTAATGATGACGTGACGTCTGCAATGTGAAGGCGAGACGATGACGACGATGACTGGCCCTTCAGACTTTACATGTCTTACACCATCGCACTTCCTTATCGGACGAACCCTTATATCAGTACCCCATCCTCCAGTCGCAGCCGATATGAACCGACTACAACGCCATGAAAGGATTCAGAAACTTAAAGGGCACTTCTGGCAGAGGTTCTCACACGAATATATTAATTATCTACAGGCCAAAACCAGGTGGCATTCAGCAACTGGTGAGGACTTAAAGCTGGGATCCTTAGTCCTTGTCAGGGACCGACATTAGCCTCCCCTGATGTGGCTGCTGGGAAGAATAGTTAAGCTGCATCCGGGAGTGGCCGACATTAGAACTTCCAAGGTGGTCATCCAGAGGGCATACAATAACATATGCCCTCTCCCTATCATCGCAGCATCATCTTGAAGCAAACTTCAAGCCCGGGAGCCTTAGTGAAGGAGGTGGCGGGACGGTAGCGAAGGAGGTGGCGGGACGGCTGAGGGAGAGAGCCTCACGTCCCAGCCGCCGCGGGAGTCGCTCCGGGCGTCGGGAGCCGCGTGACGACTCCCGGCCACCGTAGGCGCGGGCCTGCGGACGGAGAGTAATGGGTAGCTCGCCGTCCGAACAGGACCAGGCCCATGCCGGACGGCGCGTACGTGTTCCACGTGCGCCTCAAAGAGATGTCAGCAAAAAGGAAGGGGCCTGCCAGGGCCGAAGCCTGTCGGGGGTGCGGAATTGTCTGAAAGGGTTACCGCTGCCCCGGAACATAAAAGGCTAAGGAAGGAACACGGATGGGTTTTAGTCAGTAAAAGTCTGACACTCCCTTCCGCTCCACCTAGAGCGGGAGGGGTCATTTGATGATTTCCCATCCATAAAAAAAAAGCCCGGGAGTCTGTTACGGCCCCGCCACCGTCAGTCGGCGCATGGCAGGACTTTCTGCGGCCTGCGGAGCCATACCGCGTCTCCACTAACTGCCATACATCAGCAGGCAGGTATTTAAAAAAATGAGTCCTACCAAGAACAGGTCATTACACGAGTAAGGTATTATACGAATGAGTCTTTTGCAGAATGAGGTATTATGAGAATGAGTCCATTGAAGAATAAGCCATTTTTTTCGCCGTAAGCCATTTTACGAATAGGTCTTATATCTACTAAACCAAAAAAAGCCCGTAGCTACTAATTTAGTCAATGTTTTAATGTACATACTCAACAAAACTGTATACTTTACACTATCAAATAAAACATTTTATTTTTGAAAAATCCTACGATAGGGGGGAGCTTGGTTTTCCGTCCACTGTGCGACGGCGCACCGAACCGGTTTCATACAGCACGGACGAACTGCGCCGACTCATTTGTGAGCCACTAAATAAAAAAAAAAAATTAATGCTTTATTTTTTCACGTCTTTGACCTCAAATATCTCAGAAACTGTATCACTTGCGAGATTCATTACTAAACATTTTTTGTTTAAAATCACTTATTCTATCAATTGCCACATGTTTCATCGCTGGCCGCCAAAACCAGTTTTTTTCTAAATAGTGGACGGTTAGGTATGCCAGCTCCCATGTCGGAACCTCAATGATTGAACATACTATTTACTGAAAAAACAAAAAAAAAGCAAAACAACCATTACTGTCGTGTAAGTAAATCTCAATGGTTTGAACGATATCACCAAACCTTTTAGCTACTTAAAACCTTAAAGTTTACTGTCATGACGGTAAAATTTTGCCTCAAGCTTTAACTGTTTTTGGACCACTAAAAAATACTGCTTTGAACGTTAGGCTCATAATGGAACTGTTTAAAGCAGTTCATATCAACGTTTTTTTCATTTTTATTCACTGCTTATTTCTTTCAGTGTAACATTTGATTTTACATATATTTTAATGTGAAATGTGTCTGGTATTTTTTTAGCTGGACTAAATAATTTTTTCCCCTTCTTTTTAGAAGTTTAAACGCAAATGGTTATTTATGCCAACGCTTGAACGAGGTTGTGTTAAAAAAGCTTTTGTGCAGAGTAATTTGTAAATACGAACTACGTATGCTATATACAGGGTGAATTTTCCAAGTGGGCGTTGATGGCAAAATTCTAAACTATGAGGAATAGCGAAAAGTACTGAAAGGAGTCGCGGGCTCGATTTTGATGAAAACTAAAACTGCATCATTGGATTTTTGAAAAATCAATATTTCTAGCCAGGAATCGAACCTGTTGATTTTGAAAAAAAAAAAACACATACTGTATTATTACACCATTCGATAGTGTCCCTAATAAGGATCAAATTCTGGGAAGTAATGACATACGGCAAACCTAAGGAAAATGTTGAATTTTAATAAACTGCTTCTTATTTTAGAGTATTCATACATACATTAAGTACCTTGTTCGAAATTATGCTCAATATTTTTATTAACACACCCGCAGCGCAGTCACCTTCACAACATTAGGTTCTAAATTCAAATTTCTATTACGATCTTTGGAAAATATTCTAATGGAATCAATAATATTGTAATTCTGAATGCAGTACAATCCTTGAGACGGCGAATCCAGCTAAGGTTTAGTAGGTAGGTAACATAACCCGGGCCCGGCTAAATAATAACAGCCAGACAGGTCAATTCATCAGGTTATGCTACGCTTGCCGCGGTTGGTTTGTGGATGGGTGACCATCTTTACATACCGAGGTATTCAGCTGCATCCGGTTAGAATGGAAGCTGACCCCAACATAGTTGGGAAAAGGCTAGGCAGACGATGATGAGGTAGGTAACATAAGAAAAAAAATATATTTTGTTAAAAATGAGCTCTTTCCTTTAGTTTGCCGTATGTCATTACTTCCCAAAATTCGATCCTTATTAGCGACACTATCGAATGGCGTTATAATACAGTGTGTGTTTTTTTTTTTCAAAATCAACAGGTTCGATTCCTGGCTAGAAATATTGATTTTTCAAAAATCCAATGATGCAGTTTTGGTTTTCATCAAAATCGAGCCCGCGACTCCTTTGAGTACTTTTCGCTAGTCCTCATAGTTTCGGATATGGCCATCCACGCCCACTTGAAAAATTCACCCTGTATATAAGTTTAAAGAAGTAAGAGTGTTCTTTAGTACAACCCCCTTACAAGTTTTGGCATGAAGAAGCATTTGTTAACACGCAGTTTAAATTGTGACTTGAAGCACAATTAAGGCTAATAATAAATAATAAGAAATCACTAAACGTATAAAAAATCTTTTTTTTGTTTTTTCATTCTTTTTCCCAAACAGTGCGATCGGAACCATTAAGTCTCCGCTGTTCGTCCGTCAGCGGGCTGTATCTCATGAACCGATATAATAGGTAGACAATTGAAATTTTCACAGAGAGTGTATTTCCACGGAACCCTTCGCGTGCGAGTCCGACTCTGGGCAACTAGCTTCATTTATTGTCGTATTGTTGTCTACAAATTGTAAGTATATGAACATCATTGCTATTAGTTACTCGTATTCCCAAAGTTATGATGATTCACCGATCGTCGATTTTAAGCATTCGGGCTTTTGATGCAGTCATTGGGTATTATGAGTGTTCGGGCCTTCGTTCTATTTTTTTGTGATTTGGTGTAACATTTCCCCATAACCCATTTCAGAATTGGGACCACAATTGACCAGCTTTCATAAAATAAAATGTAGTACTTAGAAATCCCTTTAAGAAAATATGAGCCCCATTGCTGTTGGTTATTTGGACCGATCTGTCTCATGGTCCTTAACCCGTATTTACTAAATTTAATTTAAAGTAATTAGAATATTTTGATAGTGGAAACAGAACTGGGCACTAAAACTAAATCTAATTGCACAGTCATGACTAGTCATGAGCCCAACCCGTGGTAAAAAATAATGTTATTTGCTTTGCATCAGGCAGCTGCCCCAACACCGACAAGAAAGCGACTAGTTGCAGACTATTTTCTGGCTCAACAAACGCACAAAATTTTCTAGGTCCCGTGTCAGTAAAAGAGATACATAATTATATAAATTAGCTGATCACTGACTGTTCACAGCACTGCAACACTGGTGAGAACTTTGTCAAACAAACAACTCATTTTTAGTTGCTAGGTCTACTCGCTTCTAATGAATCGCTAGCCGTGAGACACAGGTACCTTATTGTACTTCTAATCCATTACCAGTTTATGTGTTTGCTCACCCGATATAATAAAGAGGACGCCCGCAATGAATGTGCAAAGCCGTCTTCCTTTCACGCAGTGCCCTAAGACGCAACACAGCGCTCCAACAGCTTGGGCGAACACAGCAAGAAGCAATGGGGCTGCCGACCGTGTCACCACGTCTGAAACACATACAATATCGAATGTTATTATTGTGTAAATACTGCACTGGGCAAAGGCTTTTGGTCGTACAGAGAAAAAACGAGCATTGCCATCAATGTTACACGCAGTTATGTTAAAGTTCTAAGAAATAAAGAGAGAAAACAATATCACATATAATTGCTAGTATAATGTTTTTTTTCTGGGCTGTATGGGGAAATTCGAATCAATAGGAGAAATGGCGAAACTGTTTTCGGAACCACCATTAGCTCTTTTTTCATAAAAACCAATTTGGCATAGGCAATTTTGCTCAAGTACATAAAATAAAGTATTAAATTTTTCCTTTTTAATGCTGATTGGCTCAGTTTCATTGTATCGGACACTCAGATCTTTTTTTTAATGAAAGAAGAGGAATAATTGCTGGGTGGTGAGAAGGTAAGGGGATAACATAAATCAGGCAATTAAATCGAATTTCACACAATTTTTAAATGTTTCATCAATTTACAAATAATTGTCGACTGTTTCATCAGCATCTTTAAATATTTATTAAATTTTTGTAACTCGTTAGACAGCTGATTAAATTAAGATTGTACGCTTAATGCCATAGTAATATTTCGAGATAATTGGTTTCAAAGTTCATGTAAGTACTACTCGTATGATTTTTGAAAATAGTAAACTTCTTCTTTTTACTGTTTGATGTTTTAGAAAATTTTGTTATTTCAAAAGGTTTGTTAAAATACTAAGTACCGACTCAATGTCCCTGTTCCTTATATCCCTACTGATATATCTCCACTGGTAGGGATACTTGGAGATTTTTTCCAATTATCGCTAGCGGTAGGGATAAAAAGTTTTCATGGGTTTCTTTATGATTAATAAGGTGTTCCTGAATTACTTGTGAATACAAATATAAAAAAAAAAACAGATATATGAAAATAACGAATACAAATTCAGAACGGGTTTGTGTGAATTAAAATTGTTTTCATGATTGTTTTCTTTTGTTTTTTTTTTTTTTATATTTGTAAGTATTCACAAGTAATTCAGGAACACCTTATTAATCATAAAGAAACCCATGAAAACTTTTTATCCCTACCGGTAGCGATAATTGGAAAAAATCTCCAAGTATAGGTACCAGTGGAGATATATCAGTAGGGTTTTAAGGAACAGGGGCTCACTGTAATAGCAATGAAAATGAATTTCCATAAGAGTGTATAGTGTCCAAGTGGCAGTAGAACACTGACTCCTAAGTCACAGGTTTTCCTAGTTTAGGAGTCAGGGTTTCAACTTTTGTGCGCCGTATTTATTTATTGTGAACCTTAGCTAGAAATGCCTATTGTAAGGATTTGTATCAATAAAGTTATTATTATTATTATTAATGATGGCCATGAAATTTGAGAGTTTAGATAAAAGTGAAATTTAGTGAAGAATTCTGGGAAATCGTCAAAAAAAAAACATGAAAATTGTTTTTCTCGAATCCCATGCATTTTCTCCTGGGCTTTATGGTGTGCTTAATTGTTGAAAATAAGTCAGATTATCACGCGCTGGAAGGAATACGTCAAATTACAAGTCACTCTGTATATTTAAATGTCCTTTATAGATTTTGTTGACTTTTTATGTAATAAGCAAACACATAAAAAAAATTATGCATATCGACTTGAGAACCTCCTCCTTTTTTCGTCATAAAGAGGGTCAGAAATCTCGATGTTTTGACCTGTCACCATTGGTGTTGTGTACCGCCGGTTTCGTGGCCGGCTACATGACACCAGTCAGCGAAACACGACGCAGACACTTCGTGTTTAGTTATTTTCGTGTTGTAATCATAATGTTGTATGTATTTATAGTAGTTTTAAGTAATATTAATATTGTATTTTATGTGTTTTATATGGGCTTTGATGCCTGAAATAAATGAATAAATAAATTGCATCGTGCGAAGCAGGGGTGGGTCGCTAATTAAAAATAAAACTCTTCTAGAAGCAAAACTCACATGGTATCGCGTTTGTAGAGTCACTCGGGTCCGGCTGCCATTGAGATAATGGAAAATATGGGATGTCGAGACACCGAAACACCGTGCTACCAGCTGAAACATATCAAGTTCGTTAAATTAATACAGGATGTAATTGAAATCTTAAAATGGTAATATTCATCATTATGAACAACTATTCCTTTAAGACCAACCTTGCCCCCAAAGCCCGAGTAAACCAAAAACGGTAACTCAGTCAAAATGAGTTTTGAAAAAACACGGGAATTTTTGTAAAAATGTATTTATGCCCATAACTGAAGCAGCTGCGGCTTTTCAAGTAGTCTCCTCTATTCAATTAAACGAAACAATTAAAGGCCACTATAAAGTCGTAGCAATTGGTAAGTCATGACTGTTTCAACAGGCTATGCATCTAACACAGATTGAATATTATCAGCAAACTTGAAGGTCATTATGATAATGATGGTACTTGCAGATACGGAATACCATAAGGCCTCCGTCATAGATTGGTCCCGTATAAAAAGCATCATTAAAATAACACACATAGCTCGTTATTTAACGAAGGAAATGAACTAGTCTCGAATGGGAGTTCCACAGTTACGGACGCATCAACGGACTTTGTAATGGAACGAAAGTGGGCCGGCTTGGACTGTGGGACAATGCATTTCCCACGTGCCGCGACGGAACCGGAACGCATTGTAGGACCGCGACACACGCGGAAGTTTCCTACCCTATTGTACTAGAAAGTACCTACCAAGCTCTATATTCCAAGCCGATACGTTTTATATGTTTTTCTACGTTTTTATTCAAGATGCTAACTGGTTTATTTATAAACGTTGATTAAATTTAACAGATGCTTAGACGTCAAAATGTATGGTTAAATAGTTGCTAATCATTCATTGACTTTAAGCAACGTTTATAAATAAAGGGGTAGGTGACGCATCATACATTTAGTGCGTGAAATAAACATGTTGGTGTATGGAAAGCCTTAAACGTACCTATTTAAGATTTATATTATTGTTAGACCTGAGCATACAGGCAACGAAGTTATAAAACCCTAGATCGGCAAAAAAGCTATATGTATAATAATTTACCTATAATGATGATTTGAAAATGTCAAAAAACACTTACGATCTGTGTGGCATATCCTCCATAACCCAGACACAGTTTGCTTTGCAACTAGGTCATGTCTTCCCGTGCCGTTGTACAAGGGGTTCAGCATATTCTCCTGCGTGTGAAGCCAGTTGTTGGTCGATACTGCTACAAGAACTGCCACCACAGCTGTCCCAGCTGACAAAGGCGTTAGTAACCAGAGACACGCTACTGAAGAATCGATCTGAGCCACTAAGGTTGGTGACGGAGGAGACGGCCTGAAAATTAGCAGAAATTGATGTGAACAATTTGTTAGGCAGCTAAGGTAAACGAACACATGTAGATCGTAAGGTTATAATTATTTTATTCGTAATGAAGTGTAATACTTTGCACATACAAACGTTACGGGAACGGAAAGTAATCTAGCTGACAATTCGAAGTACAAAATTGATAAAATGCAATTATTTATTTATTTATTATTTATTTAATTTAATTAAAACGGTTTAAAACCAATTACATTAATTAAATACAAAAAGACACACACAAAAGAAACATAAAATATTAAATCATCAAGCGATGAACATTATAGGCTAATTATGTAAGCGATGATCGCATAAATAAAATGTGATGATCGCATAAATAAAATGTGATGATCGCATAAATAAATGGCTGGCAGTGGTGCGCCTGCAGGCTAACAGCATAACATATGCAGCGCGATAACGGTTTCTCTCATGGTTTGTCGAGATTTGACTACAATTATACGTTATATTTGTTACGACCGCGAATCATATTTTAATCAACGTACAACTTAATACTGACCAGCAAATTGCAAAAAACGTAAGAAAATTAGAATTTCGCGGGCTACCTTATTGCTTCCCCCTTAAATACCTGCAGTTGTTCGTATTAGTATCACCAAAACACGGATTTTCGTCCATTAAAGAAAACACCTTAAAACATACTTAGTCCTACATAAAACCTACAATATTGGTAACCCTACTGTGTTTGTATGGGAAAATTTAAATGATCAATATCTTTGAAACTACTCAAAGTTTCTCCGTCACAAATTCAGTAAATCATTATCGTCCCCGTCACAAAAATTTGAACATATTTCGAAGGCCGTAGATCATCAGGCAGCGGAGATACATGTGTCCAGCCAGCTTGAACTCAGGCTGGCTGGACATTAAGTTTTTTTTTATTTCTCGTAAACTCTTACATGTGACGCCATAAATCAAACGTTATTACTGTCACAAATTGCGTCACTAAATGTTAGTAAAGGAACCATATTCTAAAACGCTCCCGTTATTGAGATTCGGAAGTGCCAGCCAAAAGTTTTATACGTAAATTGAAACTCGCTGGACACAGATTTTTGCATTTTTCTACTAAACCGCTATACGTATCACAAAACTTTTAGCTCGATGCCTATCACAAAATGTGACGCCCGCTGATATGCAAAAGTCGTCAAAATCATTTCCGTTACCGAGATTGAGAGGCCAGCGAAAAGTGGTTTTTCAAGATGGCTGGACACGTTTTCGATCGATTATCTAAGATTCTGTAGCATCACAAGTTCTGAAATAAGGGTTAGCCGTCACATAAAATGCCCTATTGACCTAGTTAAATGCGAGCTATTTTGAAGATTTGTCCAGCCAGCCTGAGTGACATTATAAATCTTTCTACAATCTTACATTTTGTCGTTTCTCCCGTTTGTACGGTGGCGGTCATGCTACGCGTGGGCCTTGGGTTATTTGAGAGAGGACAACCGGTTTTGCAAGTAATATCTCAAGTATTTAAAAAAAATAGAATGTTAGATGTGTTGGAATATGCAAAGCTTTTTAGCTTTAAACTGATGCTATTATTGCGATAAACCAGGAAAAAAAAACCAAAATGACTTTAGTGTAAAGGACGGCAACGGCAACATTTAAAATAGTTTTCTTAAAAAAAGATAAAAATGTTAGAATTTTGGAATTCAAAATCTCTATAAGTAACTTGATGGTTTCCAGGACAAAAAAAAAAACTTAAAGATGGAAATCATAAGTAATCACTGAGAACCATAAAATAAATAGTACACAGGGTTTTCGAACGGAAAATATAAGAACGTGTGCGCTAAAGAGAAGATTTTGTATGAAGTGCGTGCATTCAGGGTCTCCGAATCTAAATTCCTAATTCGGAAACCGAAGCAAGAAACCGGACGTATGCGGTCGGCCTTAAAGTGTTCATTTGTTTTTTTTTTTTTTTCAATAAACAGGTTTCTTTTTGCAAGTCAGTTCGAAATTTAAATAAAGCCTGAGAAGTTACCTCCTTGGTCGCCATGTCTCGAAGTAAAAGATCGTTCCATTTTTCAATTACACGACAGATATGTATGAGTTTACTATGTAATTTATTTGGCCGCAAAACACGACAGATATGCTCAAACTCAAAGCATTTATTTCAATTACAGGAACTTTTGAATTGTCAAAATTAAGTAGTCGGTCAGTTAGTCAGAAAGTTGAAGCTAGTTACCCATTCCAAAGCGTAGATCTCTATGGAGAAGAACGGGCAAGAAACTCCATGGACACTCGATTGTGATTTGTAATATGGATTTTCATACAACTTTTGCCGGCTGCTGCTCGCATGCATTTGGCCAGCACAGCAATTTCGATTTATCTCAAAGAAGGTTGTCAAAATAATGCTCTTTCCAAGCATGTTTGAGAAAAATACATCATTATGATAAAAGAGCACAATATAGTAGATAAACTAAGAAATAAAGCAGTAGGTATCTAATGTCATGGCCGCTAGGATTTTCGAATATATTTTTTTGTAAAAGCTTTCATGCAAATTAGTTGAGGTTCCAAATTCGAATCACATTATTGACCAGCGGGTCATAATAAAATTCAGTACAATTTGCATGACATATAATTTGACATTATCGAGCAGGTGGTGTGAGACGTTTTTGTTACCTGGGCGGGCGGCGGCTGGCGATGGCGCCGCTGAGTGTGGGCGCAGCCTGCGTACGTGCGCCGCGAGGTAGCGAGGCATGCACGCACTGCGCACCGCCTGCCCACATTCCTCCCTTCCGCTTCACTGGAATACATATCGAAATTGAATATTAGTTACTTGCACCCCTTAACTGTCGTGATGGACCAGTGGTTAAGACCTCGCCTCTCATGCACTTACTTTCTAAGTTTATCTTAGACATCTACACGTAAAATTAAATTGAATGAAACGAATAGTATTTCAAGTTTTAATTCAATTAACAATCCTTTTCCACTTATTCAAGCCATGTTCAAACGGTTTGCTGCCACAATATATAATTAAATCAGATTTAATTATTTTCAGTGCACCTGCACAACGCTACATGTTCATAAAGCTTGGGTTTCCTAAGAGAACGGTGAATGATCACACAATAACGGCTGCCCAAATACAGAGCGTTTTTTGAGACAATGTCAAATACTGGGGAGAATGATGTTTATGACGGTCGTTATTATTATAATGACCGTCATAAAAGTCTGTCATTTTCCTCTGAACCGCTTTCTTAGGAAACCAAAGCTTAGGTCCTAATGTAGTGTGTAATCAGCGCCATCTAAAAAATTTAAAAGAACTACTAAGTTCTTTTGAAATTTTCTAGATGGCGCTGATATAATAGTACATTATGATACATGTATGCTATGAACAATGCACACGCGTTTTATACGACGTTTTTCAACACACTTGCGAGTAAAAAACAGACTTGTATTGTTAAATATTAACTTGTGCGGAAAATGACGGGTTCTCTATAATTGTGTTACCTAACTTTTTTATCCATAATCTAAGGTGCCATAATTTTTTTGTCCTAATCATCATTTGTGCAAATGATAACTTGCCCGAACTTAATGTCACATAATATCACACATGCCATAAAATTTAAATCCCTAAATACTATACATATTCCCCAAATTAGTTTTCCATAAATATTACAATCAATAATATACAAAAGACTTAAACCGTTTTCAATAAAAGTCTTAAATTCAAATTATTTAATGTCATAATGGCTAAATGGTCATAGACAAAAAACCCAGAATCGCCAGCAATGAAATATATAAAAATGGCTTCACTATAGTAAACCGTGTACGGTTTCAAACAATCAGCCTCCTAAACCATATTTTATAGTATAAAAGTTATTATACTTTGTGAGTTTTTGTTATTCATACTAACATTGATTACTTGACTTTTATTTTATCACAATCTCCAGTATAATTATTATGATAATATATTTAAATTATATAAAAAATATACCCTTTAATACATATTGTAATAAGAATGTAATTTGTGGAGATAAATAAACTTAATTTTATTTCTTTATCTTTTTATAACACTTGTTATTTTTAAGTACCATATAATACCGGGCGAGCCTATTGCCATCAACCTGGCACGAATCCAGACTCCGAACTGCTACTGAGACATTCCTAATGGAAAAACCCAAGAACACTTTACAAAACCTGAAAATCGAACCCAGGACATGATGTTCAGCAGTAGCGCTTTGTGACCACTACACCAAAGAGGCAGTCAACAATCATCATCTGCCTAGCCTTTTCCCAACTATGTTGGGGTCGGCTTCCAGTCTAACCGGATGCAGCTGAATACTAGTAATTTACTTGGAGCGACTGCCTATCTGACCTCCACAACCCAGTTACTGGATAATAAATATTTTCGATATCATACAATAAACCAATCCTATGGTTATCGGTATCCAGAACCTTTTGTTGTTGTGAACCTAAACAGAATTACAAAACATTGTCACAGGTGGATATTGATATTCAATAGTAGTTTCCGAAGATTTTTTGTAGCGACATCAGCACAATTCTTTCCTGGACTACCCTAAACCCGCAATGTTAATAATGTTAAGGACGACTATAGTAAAATTCAATTATATCCTCCCTCTGTCCGAATTCATGTTATTTGGATCTTTTGGTTCGACCCTATTTCTCGCTATTACGACGTTTTACTGTTATGATTTTCAGTTAACCCGTTTTCCTTAGTTTTTCTGTGGGATATTTTCAGTTTCGAAAATGAATGTGCAATTACAACTGTCGTGTTACTTGGTTGTTTGAAAGTAAGAAGTTTTAAGACGAATGATTATATAAAAAGAATTTATTCTTTTAGAAACTAACTATATACACTAGATACTAAAATAAATGACTAACTAACTTACAATACAAATATATAAAAATAAAAAACTTAGGCGTCGAAGTATTCATCCGCATCGCTGTCATCCGGAAACGTGCCCAGAAGACTGGCAGCATTGCCACGTTGAATGGCAATGCTAATTCTTTGGCCAAAGAACGACCCAGCCCTCTGGTCACGTGAAGTATCGACCAGCCGGCGAGAAATTTCCTTAAAAAGGAGACGCGCGCTCGGGCCCCATGACCCGAGCGTTTCGACCCCAAACGGCTCAAAGCTGTAGTTGCCCACAAGGTTACAGTATTTGCGCCGTTTGAGGGTCTCAGCAGCTGCAGCAGCGGCGCTAGCACAGCCCGCAGTGCTAGGAACATGAGATGGCGCAAGGGTATCGACACATGTTGCGTCCCATACCTGAGGCCTACCCACCTTCCAAGGCAACAACGTCATGCCGTCTGGTCTCTTCCCATCATCACGTACCAAGCCGTTTGGTTCTAGCACCGCTGGTACGCCGGCGGTGACAAGGGCTCGACGAATAATATCGTTGATGCTGGCGTGCCGTGCTATGCGACCTGCGCTTCTGCAGCAGGACAGGCCATGGTGTCCGAGACTGTCGACAGCTTCACCGCAGTGACATCGATGCGGAGCAACACAAGGTGCGCCCAAGCGGAGACACATAGCGAGCCGAAACGATGAGTCATCCATCATTGTGCCTATGGTGGATGACGGGAGCGCCTGAAGCCACAAACCTGACTCCCATTCTCCCACAGCCAGCAGACGGGCACGCTCAACAGTATTACGTGACGTGTTTACAAGGGTATTCCGTATAATACTGCAAAGCGGCACGTCCCACTGTCTCTGGGAAGACGGGTTATCAGGCAAAACCGTATTGGGACAAGCCATTTTCCAAGCATTCAACGCATCGGTCAAAAACGGCACTTCAAAATCGACCAGTGAGGAAGATAAAATGTTCCTGGTTAATTTATCGGTACTGTGGACCGAGGAGAGGAAGGCTGGTAGATAAAAATATATTTGATCAGCTGCAAGATATGTCTCAATATTTATTATATCAACTCATTTGAGTTTCATTTTTCTGTTTTAACCGACTTCTAAGGAGAAGTTTGTCAAGAAAATCTGAATACCTACCTACAAACTTATTTTTACGGTCGATCAAAATTTATACCTTGCACAGTTGCATGCATAAGTCAATCAATTAGCACTTCCAAAAATGTTTATCTTTTGTTTCACACAAGTTTTTGAATAATTTAATATAAAGAAACCAAGTTTATATAACGGAAAAGTTAACAAGAAATAAATCTTTGTGACAATAGTCACATAGATATTTTTGTTGTTAACTTTTCCGTTATATAAACTTGGCTCAAAAAGGAAAGAGCCTACCCTTTTTGTCCGACTTATGGGAAAGGGAGGGTAATGATTACACCTTTTTTTTAATTGCTGTGTAGGCTCGCTCTTGACCTCGATCACGCTTGATGGAAAGCAATGGATGAGGTCTATGATGGAACGAGCGTACCCAGAAGATGCCTAAGGCACTGGAACTCCCACGCATTGACGAAACACAGCAGGCTGCTTGACGCCGGACTCCGGTGGGCCTTCCTTGTTTGCTGTTGTACTTATTACTTTATAGATATTGTGGTTGCTGTGTTGGCTGCGTGGCCCAGATTTAGATCCCGATTCGTAAACAGTGCGGTAGACTCGGTTTTGGCGAACTGTCTCTGGTAGCTAAATGAGCATTGTGGCGTTGCAGATTATAATCGCACCAATATAACACCATCGTCATAATAAATAGCTACAATCTTGAATTTATGCAAGCCTCGTAGGTACTTTTTGTTGGGAATTCACTTGGACTACGGTTGGACTTTATTATTATAACTGAATGTGCTGCGCATTTTGTTTTATGTGTACTTACCTACTTTATTTTCGAAGTACTACTTTATTTCCGATGTCACCCGAAGTACGCACGAAGAACCCTCGCGGGCCGACCGGTAGGTAGTTACTTTCATTAAAAAAAAGTTATTCTATAACCAGTAGTAGAAATTAAGCTGGTTTCTATACTGCTTAAGAAAACGATTATTTCAGCAGAACATATTTTAAGAAATATAGTATTTTTTGGAAATTTAGTTTACTACGAGTATTTGAAAGTACAGATTATTTTTTGTAGGATTGTAATTTGAATAAGCTCATGTTTGTTTGTTAAATTCATTCATTTTTTTTCGGTTAATTTTGTGTTAAATTTCGGTAATTCATTTTAACACAGCTTTATTAGTATTACATTGAACCACAGATCGTTGGAAGTTAATATTTGTTTTTTGGAAGCTTTATTATTTCCCGTTTTGATTTATGTATTGTTATTCACTCTGGACCCAAGCCTTTAGGCTGCCGATATGAGACCAGTTATTTGCTCAGGGTCTTATATACATACTTATGTAAGTATTATACTAATTTACATAAACGTGGGTATTACACGTAGTTTCAAAGTTATTACAATAGACGTTCCTAACTTCATTGTTCTAGTTCACGAGAACTATTCCGACAATAGATACGTTCTATACAAGGATTAAAAAAATATTTTGAAAATGCCGCGGTTGTGAAAGCATTTTTAAAATAAACCGACCAGGGACCATACAACCCCGCTTGAGAGTTAAATGTCAACGTCGGTACCCACACTTTGAAGCAGTGGGGACCTAGCGACTGCGACTTAAGATTTGTAGGTCGTAGGATCCAACCCAGACAGGCACTTTACTTTGTGTAAATTAGTTCATCATCAATGCACTTAAAACGGCGAAAGAAAACATCATGCGGAATCTGGCATGACCTAGAACCAAAAACTCGCAGACATGTGACATCCAACTACCCGCACTGGGCCCGCGTGGTGGATTACGGCCCACTCCCTCTCACAGAGAGGAGGCCTGTGTCCCAGCAGTGGGAACATTATAGGCTAATTATGTGTTATTTGTACATGTAAAAATAAGCTCTTCACGGGATTAGCATCGCCTCAACTCGAGCGATTCAGGATTCTTTCTATGAAACTCCATACAGCAACGCACACTGACAAGCATCGTAACGGCGCGGCGTCACCACGGCTTGGGATTTGCTATAGTCAACAGCTGGCAGTCAACGCACTTACAACGGGAATTAGCATTTTAAAACCCTGAGTTGTTTGTTACCGTCGCCGTTGAGGGAAAGTGCGCACTTAATAGTAGGTATTGTAGTACGCAAGTTACGACATCTTACATTAGCACTAGTACAAGTTAAGTGGTCTTAAAATGTTTATAGCCAAAATGGTACACATAAATTCTGAGAAACGAATGAAGCAACAGTGTAGCCGATGTTATTGTATGGTGAGTGAATGTTCCTAGGCAACGGGGAAAATGATTTGAGAGTGCTAGTGAAACGTTATGACCAGCAGATTTTTATTAGCTAATAGCTAACCCAGACCCACTGCTCTCAAAACGGTGAAGGAAAACATCGTGAGGAAACCGGCATGTCCTAGAACCAAAAATTCGAAGACCTGTGACATCTACCAACCGGCACTGGGCCCGCGTAGTGGATTACGGTCCACTCCCTCTGACAGAGAGGAAGCCTGCGTGTCAGCATTGGGAACGTTATAGGCTAATTATGGTTATTGGTTATTATGGTATGTACTAGCTGACCCGACAGACGTTATCTTGTCCAAATTGTGAGTTACGGTCTTGAGTTCATACAAAAATTTCTTAGAAAAAATAGTCGTTCAGTTATTTTCCAATTAGAAAAGTTTTCCGAAAAACTTTTATTTTTTTTTCTTTCTATAAAACCCTAATACGTACTATTACGAAAATGAAAAATAGACAAATTGATCCAGCCGTTCTCAAGCTCTTACCAACGAATAGCATGTCATATTTATAGATTTTTTTTAATCCTAGGGTTTTGGGTGTATTTTATTGATCCCTAAATAAGTCCATCCCATTTTGGTGTCTTAAAAACCCAATCATATACTTGATCGACTTGTAGTTTTGAAAAATTGGGCGTCTAGAGACTATCCTTTATTAAATCAGAAGCGATCTATAATCATTAAGGTACACATATCAGCTCGGTACCAGATCAGCATTTTGACTCGCCTCATCCGCTCGTCGTCATCTAGACGTCAACCGAACGTAGGAAATAATAAATCTCTTATTTCAGACAGTATTACAGTTCATATATTATTATTACAAATTATTATAAAATAATATTAAAGCACTACTTAATTAACTATATTATTATATATTATAATATTTTGCAAAAGGTATAATTACAATACTAAGTTAGTTTATCATAACAATGAGATAAATAATTTATGTTGTGGACACATAAATGATGACACTACTGAAACATAAATAAAACACAGAAACAACGAGGTTCAGTTGTAAGCAACTAAAATCTTCAATGGCTCTTTCTTTTGTACTTTAAAAGAGACCTCTGAGTATGTTTCGGCAATTCTTCTCCGGGATCAGTCAGCTAGGAAATATCGGCGCCATCAAGTTTTAAAATATTGACGAAAAAAATTACGTGTAAAAGAGTGTCTTAAAAAATATAGGTAAGTCCTAAAAGAAATAAATGTAATTAGGTATATTCATCATCATTTCATTTCATAAGCACTGGTGCACTCCGCATCATGCTGCAATAATTTAATTTTATATTTTCGAGCCGTTTGGGATTGAAGACCTCGGGCCGTGGGGTCCAAGTGCTCATGGTTTGTTCAATGAAATCTACAAACGACTGGTTGACACTTGACCCGTGATCCAAGGGCTGGCTTTTACCTTGACCAGATGCTTAGCATTAGCGTTGTTTTCGAAAAAGTCTGATCTGCCGTATGTCAGTCTGTTTTGCCGTATTTTAAGGGAAAAAATACTAAATTTTTTAATATTTTAATTATTATATTAATATTTTTTTTATTTCGACATCACGGCGCTGCACTGGCGCGCGGCGGCGTGATGTGCGTGTACTAGGCGCACAGACACACTACAGATAATGGATAATGACCCTCGTAGTGCGGTGACATGTTTGTTATGATTTCAATTTAATAAACTATCGAAATAAAAAAATATTAAGCATTTTCAAAGTTACTGTTTTTGAGCTGAAATTTTGTACAGGTTCTGTTTTGGCCGATTAAATTTATTTTACTAAGGATAAAAATATACAGGGTGTTACAGAAAGGGTATATCAATAGAAACGGGTTGAAGAGTGTATCTTGTCTAGAATCTCTGTACAAAATTTCAGCTCAAAAACAGTAACTTTGAAAATGCTTAATATTTTTTTATTTCGATAGTTTATTAAATTGAAATCATAACAAACGTGTCATAGCACTACGAGGGTCATTATCCATTATCTGTAGTGTGTCTGTGCGCCTAGTACACGCACATCACGCCGCCGCGCGCCAGTGCAGCGCCGTGATGTCGAAATAAAAAAATATTAAGCATTTTCAAAGTTAATGCTTTTGAGCTGAAATTTTGTGCAGAGATTCTAGACCAGATACACTCTTCAACCCGTTTGTATTGATATACCCTTTCCGTAACACCCTGTATATACAAAATGCGCTCGAGCAACGCACACAGACACCGCTCACGGACACGATATCTCAGAACGGTTGAAAACAGTGCGAGCGCGAGTGCCATCCGCTTGAGACACGCGTCTGTGAAGTGCAAAAATGGAGCAACTTAAAAAAGTTATTATAACTGTTCAGTGGACGGTTCTTTAAATTCAACATTAAACGGCGAAGTGTCGTTTTTTAAGCTACCAGTTGTTTCAGCGAGGTAAGTAGGTATTTGCTTGTATTTCGATGGTTCGTTTTATCGTAACACAGAATAGTTAGGTAGGTAGGTAAGCGCCCCGGCCCTCGGCCCCGCGCCGTATAAGCGAACATAACTGCGGCCTTGTAATATTTTTACAATTTATATAAGGTATTTATTGTAATACCTATAAGCTAGAAAATACGCTCATCTTCCTCATTATAAAAAATTAAGATAGAAATGCTCAGCGAGCCGGCCGCCCGCGTAGCGGCCGCCGCCGATCATAACTATTAAGATGTGATATTTTTTGTGATCATGGCAAGAATATGTTGTAAGGTGTCTATCTAAGCTCGATTTATATAATAGTTTCCTATTTTGAATCAGTATGAACGAAATAACTTTTTTGTAAGGCAAATTCACGCCACCATGTTGAACACATGATTTTTTTTGTTTGTCTAGATATTGTGTTGTTTTTAGTGTCATTTGATAGGCTTAGGTCTCAAACGGATAAGGCAAAATAAATTGTGTAAATAGGGTAAAATAGGGTAGTCACAACTAGATATGAGTGCCATTACCACGATAGTTTTTTGTGCATAAGCCAAAGTTGACAACCCTAGCGCGACCACCGCACGTAGGTATCAAAAGTGAAGTACATACATGTGATTGACTTCTGTACTCTCCGTTTTTTGTGCCGTGAGTCGGATGTTATTTATTATTCCCCAAGACTTTCTACACACGTTTATCTAGTCGACCATATCTGAGTAAATACAAATGAGTAGGATATCTTCATCTGTTTCCGTTGTCCCCATTGACGCTGTCCCGAGTGAGCGCACTCGTACGTATACGTCGTCACACGCACACACTGACAAAATTACGTGAGCGCGCTCGTACGTATGCGTCGTCACACGCACACACTGACAAAATTTATCGCTGCTAAAGGTGCGCCAGTCGTGGCTACGCTGCGCCGTATGTAATACCGCCCGCGCACGCTCCGCCGCTGCCCTACTGCTCGTAATAATGTGTACGTGTACCTACCTACCTCCTTTAACTACAAATTCGTGAAGATGGAATGAATCATGTATTTGAATAAATACATGATTCAGTAAAACCACGTTTTAATTAATCATATTTCGATCGTAATTTTTCAAATAACTAAACAGATAACATGACGTAGGTAATGAAGAAAAAGTAGTCAGCTCCTGGTCATGTAGAAAAAATAATTGAAAAAACTTTGTATTAAAGATGCCTGATGCCCTACAGGGGAAAATTGTTTTATATAGAGATTGACTATGCATTTTTGACGATTGACTAAACTATAACTGACAGCCCTACTTGTTTAGGCTATTATCGCTCGCTCGGGGCTCGAGTTGGCTTTCTTATTTGTGTTCTTTCAACTACGTAGTATTGTTATCATTAATTACTACAAAACCGATCACAAAGGACGTATTTTTTGCTTAGAACTAAAACAGTGCAGAAATGTTATATGAAATCTCATTTTTGCACTATTTTTCATGAATACACTGTTTTTTATTTTTTATTTAAATATAAATTTACCACAGAGGTTTGATGTCCCCCATTAAGTTTAATATAAAATGTATGCATTGGATCAAAAAGATACTGGCTGAAAATAAAAATCAGCTGAATAAAGAATCAATTCATTTGCACCGATCAACATCACCATGTTATTATTATTTATTTATTAAAATCTCCCTTATCACTATCATTACAGGTGTATACCTAATGCGATAGCGTGGTCTTACAATTATCTTAAGTACTACGTACGTCTACTTCTCATGGAAATGATTTGAAATTGAGTCGGCGTCTAGGTGTATCGTTTGATTCTGATGATATTAATTATTGTTCACAAATAAACCAATAAACACTAGAAAAAATGTTCCAAGTATAAGTGCAAATTTCACTTTTAATAACTGTACATTTAATAATTGTAAGTTCTAAATGTTTGAGGTGAAGATGAATTAAACTTTGTTTTCATTACCTTGAGTTTTTATTTTGAGTAGGTATATTTTATCACGGTAAGTAGATTGTTAGTTGAAAGAAAAGTAGATTAAGTACGCACCTTGCTAAAGTGAGTATTTAATGCACGAGCGTTATGTTGGTGCCCGAGCGCATGCGAGGGCACTAAATTAACACGAGTGCATTAATAACTTACTTTGCGCTCGATGCAACAATCTACTATTTTTGTATGACCATACCTACATTGGTTGATCACATTTCTATTATATAAACCTATGCATTCTTAGTGTCAAATAAACGTTTATTTTTAGGGTTCCGTAACCAAAGGGTGCCAACGGGACCCTATTACTAAGGCTCCGCTGTCCGTCCGTCCACCCGTCTGTCAGACGTCACACAAATATTATGTGTGTAGTGTAAAATATTGTTCAGTGGTACGTAACACTTTGTGTGCGAGTACGACTCGCAGTTGGCCGCTTTTTTATCGTTGTTTTGCTTATTATATTATTTTTAACTAGCTGTTGCCCGCAACTTCGTACACGTGGTGCCATCTATTATCATAATAACGTTACTGTTGTTTTCCTCGAGAACAACACTTTTTTTCGGGATGAAAGGTACCCTATGTCCGTTTTTGTACATCTGACAACGTATGTGCAAAATTTCAGGATGATCGGTTTAGTGGTTTAGGCGTGAAAAGGTAACAAGCAAACAAACAAACAAACTTACTTCTGAATTTATAATAATAAATATATACTAGCTGCTGCCCGCGACTTCATCCGCGTGAAGTCCTATCCTAACTAAAAGTAAGTATTAATAACATACCTAGTATCTACATTATAATTATAATAATTATATAAAGCCTCGATCAACATCTATCGAGGCTCTCGTTAGGCGTTGGATCAAGGGCCTGATTCAGAAGGCAGTAGTCCTCGATACGGCTCGCATTGTGAGGAGGTTCCTGTATCTGGAGCCCTAACCACCGGTAGCTTGGACCCTGCTCCCGACACCGGCGGATTAATATTTTTTATATTTTTAAATGTCTTTATGTCCTAATATTTAAAAATATAATTTATATGTAAATAATGAAATACTTAAAGGAAATAATAATAATAAGGAGGCTCTCGTTGGGCAGCTGGATCAAGGGCTTGATTCAGAAAGCGGTACTTCTGGACACGGCTCGCATTGTTAGGAGGTTCCTTTCTCTGGAGCCCTGACGGCCGGTAGCTTGGACCCTGTTCCCGATACCGGTGGGCTACTATTTTTTATATCCTAATATTTAAAAATATATTTAATTTATATGTAAATAATGAAATAAAGGAAATAATTATAACATTTGTTTCAGATAGTATCCATATTACAACACACACAATTTAAAAAAAACAAGAAATTCACATCAAAATAAAACAAACAAAAACAACGCACACAAAATAAAAGCAGTTTAAAAACAGTTAAGGACACGTTACACACATTAGGACCGGAAGGAACTGTCCACTGCTCACAGTATAGTACGCAAACGTATCCAGTGGCACAGCAGTGGAGAGTCCCACCTGTCCGCGAACACACTTATTATACCTACTGTTGTTACTGGACCTGACACGACTCAGCAGCTACGCACATTGCTTCCTTATAAGAGCATGAAACCCATCAGTGTGCGCTTCTGCGAACATGGTCGAAGCACTGCAGAATCGTGTCAGCCCCAGCAGCACCCTAAACGCGTTGTTGTACCTATTGCACACGTAGGGCGTTGTATGACCCAAGTGTGTAGTTAACCCACAGGCTGCACGTGTAAAGTGTTTGGCAGTAAGACTTAAAAAGAGTCACTTTCACTTGATTACTGCTACGCGCGAACCTGCGGGCCAATATATTACACCGGACAGCCAACGCCCTACGTGCCCTTTCCACATCCGCGTTATCTTTTAGGTCCTCGGAAACCCAGTGGCCCAGATACTTGAACTGAGCGACTCCGTTTAAGGGGGTATCAGCTAAGGTGACTGTAGGTGCAGTCACATAATTTTTGCCCCCCTTTAAAAATAATAGGTACATACACCTTGCTTGAGGAAAATAATATATCTGATTCAATATCAGAGATTTTATATTCCTAAATATCAATTTCCTTTAAATTTTAAATTGTAAATTTTAATTTCCTTTATCAGAGCTTGGATTGTGTTTAAGTAATATAAACTGGGACATTTAAAAGCTTTTGTCATAATGATGCTGAGATTACTCAGACTAATTGCTTTGCTATGAGTGAATACCTACTACTTAGAGAGTACACAAAAATAAATATAAGGCTTTTTATACAAGGCACAGTTGCTACCCAGTGCGGCGGCGTATAAACCGCGCCGTAGAAAAATCATGTTCGTGTACAAGCTTCCATATGATAGTGATCCATACAACCACACCCCGGACACTCCATACAACGCTCGCAAAATAATTACCTACTGCTACTACATTAAAAAATGACGTTTGTATACGTATGAATGTGTGCGTGAGGTACTTGTGTTTGCGAGCGCTCTTGTTAAAGAGCCGGCGACGAATACGCCGAAGTGCGGGGTGAGGTGCGGTAACTGATGTTAGTGCGGGGAAGGGAGTGTCCTTTCTGTACGTAGTACTTTAAGTATTCTGTGATACAACACTGACCACCGTACCTACACACGGCGAATAAACCGTAGTTTTTCACGACATGAAAAACATGTCCGTACAAAGGGCCTTAGGTAGGTAGGTGCCTACTTGAAACTACAGCTACCAGTCTGTATCTTTTCCTCTATATTCGGCTAATTCATTTCAACGGAAAACAGAATATTTTTCTTGGATAAAAACGCGGAAACAATAATTAAAATCACAACAGCGCTCGGGAACCAAAATCACCAGCATGAACCAAACGACTTTCGTAACTTCTATAAGTTGTGTCTCTGCTGAGACAACTTTAGATGATTTCAGGGAGATCACGCCCGGCGTGATTATACATAACAAGCGACTCAGTCCTGCTTCACACGGTTTTTACGACTTGGCAAAATATCGAGTTCTTTGTTTTTTTTTATTCAAGTTAATTTATCTTTTGTATGCTCCTGTTTCTGTGTCAAATAAATCAATTTTTTTTTTATAATTATGGTTAATGAGTTTGTTTGTTTAAACGCGCTAATCCGGATTTGAAAAATTCCTATTGCATTTGATAGCCCAATTCTTGAGGAAAGCTTCACGCTAAAACCCCAAGGAGCCGAGCTAAAAGAAAAAAAAAATCAGAAAGCACAATAACCGAAGACGAAGTAATAGCGCGGGCAGCTGATGTGATGCGACGGGGTGCGTCCGGGGAACAAGAAATTTCACGCGCACGAAGTCGCGGGCAGAAGTTAGTGTAGGTATCAATACATATACCTTTCGGAATAAATTTTCTAAATGATGGTGAAAACCACATCAAAATCCGTTGCGTAGTTTAAAAAAACAACGCGGTCACAGACACAGACACGAAAATGTGTAGATTATGCTGGCCAAAATATAAACTTTATTGCCGTATTTTATCTCGAAGATCTTTTCAGTATGTCTGGAGTATTGTGAGATAAACGTGTGATTGTGTGGTAGCTGTATACTCTTTGTTTTTGTGTCTTTAACTAAGGGAACTATATTTTCTATCACCAAAATTTATATTTGTCATCAAGCTGTATCACCTAATAAATAGATCTATCGCCACGAAATATTTGTATCACCTAATAAATAGATCTATCGCCACGAAATATTTTCGTTCTCAGATAGCGGGGCTCCGTCGACATAGGATGCAAGAACGAGCGAAGGGCACCCCGAGGTTCGGTTTGGTTAGGTTACTTTAAACCCTTTACACAGAAATAGGGGCCCCGCGAAGCGGGTCTCCGTCGACATAGGATGCAAGAGCGAGCGAAGGGCACCCCGAGGTTCGGTTTGGTTAGGTCACTTGCATTGTTTGGTGACTACATTTTGGTGACAGATCTACTATTTGGAGGACAAACCCTATTATTTAAGAAACACAAAACTAATTAAATTGGTGATAGCTTAAATGATACCCTTTAACTAATGTAATTGGCCTTGGCTGTTTTATGTTAAAAAAACCGGACAAGTGCGAGTCGGACTCGCGCACCGAGGGTTCCGATAGGTATATAAATAGTTCATCACGGGAAAAAAAATTTTTTTGTAATGTAAGTACAAAACGGTTTTCGGATTTTTTCCTTTATTTATGTTATATGACATTTCTTCTTGCCTCTCATGATTCTAAATCAACGGGAAGATAGGTTTTGATTCCCTTGCGAGTTTCAAAATACGCGGCATTAACGGAACATAAACGCCCGTATCTTTTGATTACGTTGACTTCGAAGTTTCTCGTATATATTTAAACCATAATTTACATTGCTGTCATTAGCATTGTATTAATGTCGATCCTTGGGTTGTCTTATGCCGTTGCCGTTGTCTTGTATGGTGACTCGGATCGTATCCATTGGGAAACTTATTCGTCATAATTACTATCGATGTTTCCAACTGTTTGTGTGTTTGTGGCTTTCACTGACCTATGATAGTATAGAGGTATTAGGAACAGGGTTTAAACTTCACTCATCCTCCATAGAAAAGGGAGGATCCTTCAACCAGACCGGTGTTGTGTCTTTTTTTTTTTTGTGGATAGGAAATCATCAAATGACTCCTCCCGCTCTGGGTGGAGCGGAAGGGAGTGTCAGACTCTTACTAATTAAAACCCACCCGTGTTCCTTCCTTAGCCCTTTATGTTCAGGGGCAACGGTAACCCTTTCGGACGATCCCGCTGACCCGGCAGGCTTCGGCCCTAACGGGCCCCTTCCCTTTTGCTGACGTCTCTTTGACGCGCGCGTAGAATACCTACGCGCCGTCCGGCACGGGCCTGGTCCTGATTGGACGGCGACTGAGGCAGGCCGCGATGTCGTATGGGAGGCATCGTGGCTGAGGGTTGAAGGCCGCGGCGGGAGAGGAGTGCCGGTATTGCGGTGCGCCGCTCTTCCTACCTTCCGCAGCCTTGACGGGGTCGCCACCGTCTGATGGCGGACGTGGTGGGGCCGCAGAGGAGGAGGAGTGTTGATATGACGTTGTCCGCTCTCCCTATCCTCTGCAGCCGAAAATTGGCAGGCGACGGGGCCAATGACCTGACCCGTCGCAGGGGGACCAAGGGTGCCCAGACACGGAGTCGTCTGGCGCCCATATCGCTGGCATGGCGCTGGTTTGGTCCCTGGGGTGGTCACGGCATGCTATGTGTTTTGGTGCGCCGGTGATGGGGAATACTCCCCAGAGGAGGGTCCGGTGACGGACAGCCGCGGCGGGTTCACGGATGAGTGTTAACGCGTGCCCGTGTTCCCGCCGTAAGCGGCAGAGGAGGACACCGTGGAGTTTTAGTGGGTTAGAGTCCCACATAACTGCACTATCTCCCCGTGGTAGTGCAGAATGCATGAGCATTTCTCCAAGATAAAAAAAGGGCCGGATGCGAGAGGTCGCCGCCGCTGCCGATCGCCTCTACGAGGACACGGTGGTGCTCCGCCCAAGCGGGGCAGACCTCCACCGTTTGCTCACCCGTGTCCTCGAAAGATTGTTTTAACAACATGTTTGCTTATGTGTTACGGAAATTATATTCATTGGGAAACAAAAGCTGAGCAATATTGTTTCCAGGAATTTTGAGAAGTGACTTTTTAAAATGGTTTATTTCGGAATTATAATATTTTCTTTACACGTTATACTGTGATAAGTTCCCGCTGCTTAATTAAAACACTTAATTTTTTGATAAGAATGCACACAAAGGTGCTTTCCACATTAAATATTTACGATATAAATATTTCACGTTAAAGCTATACAAATGATACGAGCGGTATTTTTCAAAACAGCCTAAGTATTTCTAGAACATTTTATAAGAAAGCTTATTAATACGTATCAAAAAGCGTTATTTTCAAGCTTGTTTTATTTGTTTGTTAGAGCATTGGTTATTCATCAGAATAGAAAAAAGAAAAAACGATGCAGGAGGTAAATTTTATTCAGCACTAGGAAAAGTAGATCGCGATACAGAATCCTAGGCAAAAAGGTTTTTTTTTTCAGGGGTGTCGAAGTTATTCAGGCAAGTGAAGGATCAACATGGACTTATTATAATTATCTATACTTATAATAAATCTGAAAGTGAAAATTCTGTACATTGAAAATATCAAAAAATAAATGGCAGGGGTGTTACTAGACCGACACCGAACCCAAAAATATGATTAAAAAAATTTTGTCTGTCTGTCTGTTTGTTCAGGCATCACGCAAAAACTACCCGTTCGATTACGATGAAACTTGGTATAATTATTCTTTAATATCCTGGGCACCACAATGGGTACTTTTTATCCCGGAAAAGTATCTATCTATCTATATAAATAAAAACAAAAGGCCTGACTGACTGACTGACTCATCAACGCCCAGCCCAAACCCTTAGACCTAGAAAGCTGAAATTTTACACAATAGTTCCCTTTATAATGTAGACAAGGAATAAGGAAGGATTTTTTTAAATTCAACCCCTAAGAGAGTTAAATAGGGAATTAAAGTTTGTATGAAAGTCCGTCAGTTTTAAAGTTAGGATCTTCAAATTTTGTGTTTAGGCTGACAACTAAAAATTAATGTGTTTAGGCTGACAACTAAAAATTAATTTATACGTGTCTCAGCGTTTTTGATAATTCCACCCCCAAAGGGTTAAAAAGGGGGATGAAGTTGTGTATGAAAGTCCGTCAGTTTAAAAGTTAGGATCTTCAAATTTTGTATTTAGGCTAACGATTGAAAATTAATTTATACGTGTCTCAGCGTTTTTGATAATTTCTCCCCCAAATGGGGATGAACGACCTGACTGAAATATCAACGCACAGTCTAAACCGCTGGTCCTAGGGACATGAATTTTGGAGGGTGTGTTCTTTGTGAAGAGTAGGTATCGAATAAAAGGGGTTTTTGGAAATTCAACCTTTAAGGGGGTGAAAAGGGGGGATTTTGTTTGTATGAAAAATCTTATTTCTTGAGTTAATAACCTTGAAACTTGGCACGAATACTTATCTAAGTAAATTATGAAGTTTAGAATTTTTCTTTTCCCTAAAATACCCCCTAATGAGGTATTGGGGGGTGTCAAAATTTGTATGGTAGAATTTTAACGCCCTGTCCGATTAACTTGAAACTCAGTATTTATACTAAGGACTAAAAATAATTAATAACGTGTATCAGGGTTTTTCGAAAATCTACCCCTAACTGTGTGAAAAGAAGTAGTTAATTTTAAAGGGGAGGATTTTACTGCGTGGCTTAATTAGCTCGAAAATTGGTATAAATAAACTTTGAGTCAAGTTATGAACACATCTTAAACGATTTTTCAAAATTCCACCCCTGTGGGGTGAAAAGCGGGGATACAGTTTATTTGAAAAATCTGATTCCTTTGTTCTATAAACTTAAAAATTAGCCCGAATACTTATTTATCTAAATTAATTATAAAGATCATACCAACATACATTTTCGAAAGTTTTAGAGGAAAGTACGAATTTCACGCGGACAAAGTCGCGGGCAGGAGCTAGTAGGTAATATAATAAGTCCATGGGGATTAATTTAAACAAAAAAAAAACTAACTACCTACCCAGTTCCAACAATTTTGCGCAATTGTATCTCAACCTTTTTGCAATAAATACGCGCAAATAATATGCACATTGTAAGGCTGAGAACTCACGGAGCGATTTAAACACGCGCTCGTCGTGGTTGCGGGACTGTTGCTATATTAAAAAAGTTTTTCCTCACGTAACCGTAGTTTTGTCTGTTTAGTTGGATTCCGCAGTCGCCGCCACTGTGGGAATGCCTGCAAACATGGCGGGAGATAATCGCAAGTCCGGCGGCCAGTCTTGCGCTGCACGCAATCTTCGACCGCAGAGAATGGGGGCGATAGTCGCAAAAGCGCAGGCGACAGTGGTCTGCACGATTCTACTAGTTGCCCGCTGCGGTGCAACGGTAGCATTCGCGTACAGCACAGCATTCAGTACAGCAGCTATGCTTTTTGCAAAATGTGTAGCCCGCATCTTTACGGCCTGGCGATAAAGTCGACGCTATCAGCGGCAGCTTAGCGTGGGGTGGCGATCGGTAAAAACAAATATACCAAAATGTATGAACCATGCCACGACGAACGACGTACCGCTCGCAGCGTCAACGCTAGACAAAAGAAACCGCGCCGCTTGCCGCTAAGCCAAAAGTTGTGGCCGGGCGGTTAGGCAGAACCCACAGAGCGATATTTACCTGCGCGCGCTGCGAAATCGGGTGGGTTACATAATAATATCTATACAACATGATAATAAAATAGTAAGGAAGTCAAAACTGTACATTGCATATTTTTGTCCGTTAGTCTGTTTGTCTGGATGTATGTTTCGTGTTGCTGCAAAAACGGCTTTGGATGAAATTTAGCACACATGGCCCTTTATTTAAAAACTTTGCCAAAGTTAAGTATTGATGAGCGACTGTTTAACTATACCTACATTTTTGACGTTTAATTTAAACGTCTCTTAACTTTAAACAACGTTTATAAATAAACCCCATAAATAAACGTATTTTGTTTTTCTTTCTTTTTTTTCACCTAGATTAACACATAGGGAACTTTTAATTCCGGTAATACGTTCCCGTAGGATATTTTCCGACATCCACGCGGGCGAAGCTGCGAGCAAAAGCTAGTAAGAAATAAACCCTTATCTTGCCACGCAAGCAAGTTTGCAGATCTGCAAATTAACTTACGAAAGGTACCTACATACCTATATATTTGTATCTTTGGAGTATCACGTAGCCGTCAATACGTCTTTGTTATGATACATTATTGTGTTCGATGGACAATTAGTTTATCCATTATATATCTATGACCTGTTTAGATAAATAAGCTATCTTAATATAGATAGGTTACATAGAGTATTAATATAATAATATCTACAGTCGATTGAAGGTTGAGCTACGTTGGGTCGAACCATGAAATTTTGCAAAAGAGTGCCTTATACCGCGAAAGTGAATACTAGGGAAGGATTTTTGAACATTCATCCTCTTTGAAAGTTTGCATAGAAGTTCAACATTTTTGCCGATGGGGAATCCCATCGTAGCGGTTCACATTTAGCTCTTATTGATAGTTATCTCGCTCATTAACCTTTTGAACGCCAGAGTATAAACGTATCAGCGTACCCCTGACGCCAGGCCACTTTAACAACACAACAACACACACACTTAAAACAACAAATTTCTCGATATTGGTGGTTTATTTATATTAGTTTCATACAATATGGCGTTCAAAAGGTTAATTGAAACGAAGACGTTGGTCATACTTACCAGAAATAATCGATTATTGAAGTGGAGTACCATAAACGATTATTTCTGGTATGACCAACGTCTTCGACTTTTCTAAGTGTGCGTTGATACGCACACGTATAAACACCGCACTGAATCAGCATCGCTTCGTATTTTTTCTATGAAATTCCATACTGCTACACTCTAAGTGTTCGGCCAGACTGGCAGCATGGGCACGGGGCGGGCGCGGCGGCCGGCGCGGCGAACTCAAATATATTATGAACTTCCTTTGAGTGTCCAATTGTCCATAGTGGGCACGCGGGCGCGGTGAGCTGAACTGAACTCATGCCATAGCTCGTTCGTACAAATGACCGCAGTGGGTGCACGGCGCGGGCGCGGGCGAGGAGCGGGGTTTTCAAACTAGTTCGAGCTTTTTTCTAGTAAAAATGAGTCTTCTTCATCCCTAATATATTTTGATAAACACTGGACACGACAACACGCAGAACGCAGCCGCGCTCCAGTGCGGACAGGCAGCCCGCGCGCGTTCCTGCAGCCGCGCCCGCCCCGCGCCTGTGCCCCAATCTGGCCAGACACCTAAGCATCGCCTCGGCTCGGGATCAGCTAGTAAATAGTAGTCACTGAGCTTATGGTTCCGACCAACGACGCCACCTTCACCCAGCCGCAAGCGAAGCGTCGGCCACATGTTAACGCAGCGTCGCCTCGGAGGAACTGAACCGACCCGGCTACGTGTTTACCTTGGGTGGACGCTTGGTTGATGACGAACCGATTAGGTAAGGTGATGCCAAACCTGTGCAGTACTGATACATATTATGCGTTGTCCTTTAGTAGCAACTAGCTGCGCCCCACGGTATCACCCGCGTAAATGTTGATCCCGTGGGAATATCGGGATAAAAAATAGCCTAGGTATATGTTAATACAGGGTGTCAGCTACCTCCATACAAAATTTTATCAAAATTGGACCAGCCGTTTGAACGTGAAGAAGTGACAAACATATAAACACACACACACATTCACACACACTCACAAACTTTCGCCTTTATAATAGTAGTGTGATGTTCAGAACAGACTAAAGCAGGATCACATCAGTTTCATTACACCCCACTGATAAACAATGTGAAAATGCCGCTAGTCTCCTTCCCTCGGATCTCCATTTCCATAGAATATTATCCATAACTAGCTTCAGCCCGCGACTTCGTTCGCGTGCAACTTCTTGTTTCCCCCGACCCACCCCGTCGTATCGCATCACCCGCCCGCGCTATCACTTAACGTTCTTTTTTACTTATTTTCTTTTTGGTCGGCTCCTAAGGGTCATAGCGTGATGTTAAATAGCCTATAGCCTTCCTCAAGAATTGAGCTATCAAATGCAAGAAGAATTTTTCAAATCCGACTGGTAGTTCCAGAGATTACCCCCTACATACAAACTTACAAACATACAAACTTACAAATTTTACCTCTTTATAATATTAGTATAGATGACACTTCAGGGACAAAGAAAAGGCCAATTGGGAACTCATATTATTTTGTTTGCACATAACCGGTAAGGCGATTAAACGTTAAGTTTGATCGACGCTATACCTATATTTTGGCCTAAGCAAATGAGACCCACACTTTTAGGATATCATAGTTACTATTATTGTCTTTTATTTTGCTGTGGGTAAGACGTTGTTCATTATAATGTGTGTGCTTTGCCATATTCGTCATGGAGGGTCGTGTGAGTTAATGTTCGATTGGACATGGTCGGTTCGATTATGATATTTATTCCTGTGCCAGCTTTGTTTTTCCTCATTTCATCTTTCGAATAACATTTTATTATAGTGTTTTAGCAGCGCAAAGCTGTGGTAGCCCAGTGGTTAACTGCTCCAACTTACGCATCGTAGGTCGTGGGTTCGAACCCAGGCAGGCGCTTTATTTTGTGTAAATAATTTCATCACTCCTGCTCTCAAAAAGGTGAAGGAAAACGATGTGAGGAAACCGGCTTTTTTTTTTGAGTGGGAAGTTATCAAATAACTTCTCCCGCTCTGGGCGCAGTAGGAGGGCGCGTCAGACTTTTACTGACTAAAACCCACCCGTGCTCCTTCAGTTGCCTGTGCCACGGTATCTCTTTCGAACAACCCACGACCCTGGCAGGTATCGGCCCTAGCGAACCCCGTCAGTTAGTGCTGACATCTCTTTGAGGCGCGCGTGGAACACAACGCGCCGTCGCGTCGACCCGGTCCTGGTCCCTACCGGACGGCAAGCTGCCCATTGCTTGCCGTCCGCAAGCCGTGGACGGGAATCGGCTTTCGATTCCCAACTCCTAGGGCGTCTCCCGCCTTGTCCTAGAACCAAAAATTCGGAGACTTGTGACATTTACCAACACGCACTAGGCCCGTGTAGCAGATTACAGCCCTCTCGAAGAGAGGAGGCCTATGTCCCAGCAGTGTGAGCATTAAAGGTAGATTATGTATAGCGTTTTAACAATTTTTCTGAATACCTAAATATTATTTAACATAATATTCAATTTTATCCTAGTAAATGTTGAAAGCCTCTTTGTTTCATAAACCCTTGTCACTTTCAGCGTTAGACTAAATCCCAAGACCTCGAAATATGAAATCTGAAGTCATCTTATTATACTAACAGCAAAACATTCAAGAGAAAGATATCTCCCGAGCCCTACCTTTGAATTAAAGAAAGTATTTAACACCTAAAATGACGGCTTTAAGAATAGGCCTCTGCATCCCCGCTCGCGAGTCGGATCATTAAGACAGACTGTTAAAGTAGAAAACAAAGACGTATTACGTAAATTTACTATACCGTTTCAATTTTGTTAAGTGGTCTCGCAAGTCTACAGTAGTCGGCAGAATAAAAGTGGTGCTATAAAAAGGCAGGGTTTCGACCCTGTCTTAGCTGCCATCTTGGTGAGAGATTAACAGCCATAATCAAGCAATTGGATGAAGATTACAGCGATTTTTATGCCGCTATTGACGATGGCGCCTTGAGCGGACTCTTGAGCGCGTCATCAATCAATCTCGTCGGTTGAAACCCTTGTGCAATAACAATGACGAGCATGCTCACAGAGAAATCCCCTCGGAAAATGAGCGCGTGAGTAGGTAAGATGGTGCGTTACAAATGTAGATTTAATGAGTAAGCGATATCGACTACCAATGACACCACGCGTCGTACGCACATAATTATTCATCGCTCAGACATTTAAACGGCAGGCGGTAGGTGAATTTCCGCCCATATTTACCGAGATTTTCTTATTAAACATTTTAAATAGGCTATTTCTTTTTCACAATTAATGCGTAAGCTAGCTACAAAATATGGCGAAACGTATACTGGCAGGCAGAAGAAATAATTAAACTTTATACATTCAGACATTGTTTTTATTTTCTGACTAGGAGCGACACAAAACATTTTTTTTTTATAAATTGGTCTGTACGACAGCGATTACTAAGAGAAGACGGTATAAAGTATAAGGCTTTTACTATAAAAATCGGCGTTCGCGACAATTGCAGCTAATGGCTCCACATTTTTTAAAGGCTCATTGTGCGGAAAATTTCTTTGAAGCTTGAGAATATGCTATTCAACTCTAATTAATAGTTTGGTATATTAAATTGGTTACGTAGTAATTGCGTACGTAGGCGCATTGTTTAGGCGCCCTCCCACAAGGTGGACCGATTCGATGACATTTGATTCTTGAATTTTCTTGCCCGTTCTTCTCTATAGAGATCTACGTTTTGGAATGGGCAACTAGCTTCAACTTTTTGACTAACTGACCGACTCTTATCAAAAGTGCCTGTAAATGGTTTATACATAAAGTTCAATAAATGCTTCGAGTTTGAGGTCGCGGGAATCCGCTAGTTGCAACAAGCACATGTCCGGTCGATGTGGTAAACGTCGTTCGGTTATGATGATCTGACTCTATTTATTACATAAAAGCTAGTTCCTAGTTCGATATCCGTGTTCCTAGTAGATAAATAATATGAAACTGATGTTACTGCTGTTGAAAATACATTTAAGTCAATCTCTAAAAAAATATATTTAGCGTAGACGGGGAATAAAATTATAATTAGGACGAGACGGGCTAATAAATAAAGCTACAATTATAAACGGTAAACGTTACCCTTTTAGGCAGCCAAAGGCGTATCCAGTTCTGAATTTTATAGACACTTTAGGTGTTACCAGCCGATGCGATTGTTTGCACATGACAATATATCGTTTATACAGATCACCTTTATACTTTTTCACGTTTATGTTTTTGCGTTTCATCAACGTGCGCAGGCGCTACTTGACACTCTTGCCAGATTAATGGCGTCGTGAAAATGAAATGAAATGGAATAAAATCTATATACCTATATAAAAATGAAACCCGTTTTCCGTTGTCACGACATAACATGAAAACGGCTGGACCGATTTCGATGAAATTTGGTATAGAGATAGTTTGAGTCCCGGGAAAACGCGGGTGAAACCGCGGGGCGCAGCTAGTATGAAATAAAATTAAATTTATTAGCAAGAATTGTATTACATTACAGATGCTCGGGTTTTTTTTAACAGTTTCCAAAACAATTCGTTAAAACTAGCAAGCAAAATTATTGATTAGGTACATACATGAATTAAATAAATGAAGCTAATAAATCATTTATGTTTATTATATGTATACCTATATGTATTAACTTAAAAATTTGCCCGAATACTTATTTATCTAAATAAATGATAAAGATTATAAACATACATTTTCGAAATTTTTAGAGGAAAGTACGAAATACACGTGGACGAAGTCGCGGGCAGAATGCTATTAATATGTAAAATTCGAAGTCCTGGCTGACTGATATATCAACGCACAGCCTAAACCGCTGGTCCTCTAGAGGCATGAAATTTGGAGGGTGTGTTCTTTGTGAAGAGTAGGTATCCACTAAGAAAGGGTTTTTCGAAATTCCAAACCTAAGAGGGTGAATGGGGGAGGGTGAAATTTCACGCGGACGGGCAGAAGCTAGTCTTCTATATTAATAAAACAAAGTCGGGTTAGTTACACCATCAATTTATAACTCAAGAACGGCTGTACCGATTTTTATGATCTTTGATTTGTTGGATTTGTCTCCGCCCTGAATAGCAGAATATCTAACTATTAAAACATGGGAAAAAATTACGAAAGAAAAATAATACTTACATTTTATATGGAACGGCTTTTTTAATGAATAAGTTAACACAACATTAATTGATTCTGAGGCAGCACGAAGTTCGCCGGGTTAGCTAGTCTCAGATAAAATTTAGATAAATGGTGGTATGTTACAAGTTAGTATTCTAAAACAGACACAAAATGAAATGGACATATTATGGCTGTTTGGTCAGCCTCGAGCAGGCGCTTTCATTATTATTTATTCTCAAAAATCAAAGTGACACTTCTTCACATTGTCATTATAAACCATGAAGACGCAGTGACTGCTGTTGAAAGGGCTGTGGTAGAGAACTCCAGCCCAGGTAAGGGAGCGTTACCAGGTAAGATCGGAAGATTCTTCCTTTTCATTGAAGGAGTGGCAATCACACCTTTCCTAAGCGACACATTATTGTTTTGCGACATCCACGCGTACTAAGTCACGGGCACAGCTAGTTGTTAATAAATGTCAAGTGTGTAGGTATGTTTTTTACCATTTAATTATTTTTTTTTGTGAGTATACTAAAATACAGCTGGTACACACACACATAGTTATATGCGTTCCATGAACGCTAACTGCGGTAACAATTAAAATTCAATTAGGGGAAGGAGGCTGAGACGGTATTCTTAGAACACGAGTCGGTAACTTCCCACGTGAGAAATAATGTCTAACGTTTAGATAAAAGTCATTTCTTTTTTCGTGGCTTGTGACCATGCATTCAGACCACAGAGATACGGAGATAGTGCCACTGACTCAAGCCGCCAAACAGCCTAATAAAAAAACCGGTCAAGCACAAATTTACGGTTTTCAGATTTTTTCCTTTCACTTTCGCGGACAGTCTCAATTTAAATCGTGTTCTAGAATGACACAACAAATTGCCATACAAATATATTTGACGTTTAAATACGTTGTGTTGTATGATATTAGATGTTTAAAAGACGATATGACAGAAACGTCTTATCACGTCATCGTTTGAATGTACTTTAGCAGAGGTTTTTGACGATTTCTGGCAGTAACAAATACGAGAAAACTACCAGATGGATACATCTGGTCGAGAAGGAGATATCCTTGAGGGTTAAAATCTCAGTCATGTCAAAAGTAGCCATCACGATAAAAAAAACATCAAAATCATAAGTCATTTATTCAAATTAGGCTGAGAATCAGCACTTTTTGAATGTCATAATTACATAAGACAGTCCCCCAAAACGCCGCCCTTCACCACTGTTTAGTGCTTTCGCTGGGAAGAAACAGTGGCGCAACAAAGTCCTCAGCAGATCCTGGAATGGGTCCACCTCGGTTGAGTCATCGGAATCTTCAAAAATTCTCATCAGATTTCTCCTGCGCTTATCCATCTAAAACAAACAAAATAACTCATGACATACAATTTTCATACAATAGAGTTATAATTGAATTAGTTTACAACCTAGTGATAATAAGATAATAGCATAATCTAAATACTTACGATGTTTATTTGTCTGAAAATATTACGATTCGCCAATCCCGCGCTGATGGAACGCACGAACCTCGCTACCGTGACACTGCCGCACTGAGTGTAGGGACGCGAGAGGCGCGGGGGACGTATAATCACGTTGTGCCTATCTGTGTAGTGTCGCTGCACATTATCAACAGCACATTTTTAAAACGGTTAAAAATAAAGTTCACGTGACGGTAAAGTTTTGAGTTTTCGATATGTTGTAACACAAGGTACAATATACCGAATTTTTGCTTTAAAATTCAACGGGCATCAACGTCCTGCCGTAAATAATATTTTGTTTTTGAACGTCATCATACGTTGTGCCGTATCAAAATCTCAAATCATGACGTACAGTTGCGTTCTGTCCGCGAAAGTGTTAATTGTGCTACATGAAATTGTTTCTTGACAAATTTCATGATTCTAGGTCAACGGTAAGTAACCTATAGGTTATGATTCCCTTGCGAGTGTCAAAATATGCTGCATAAACGGAACATAAACGCCCGTATCTTTTGATTGCGTTGACTTAGAAGTTAATTTTTGTCACTGCTTCAAGGGATTGCAGCCTTGAGTATTTGATATTAATTTCAACTTGATAACTTCACGCGTTCCTAAGAAAAAGGGTCTTGACAGACGGACAGACAGACGAACAACGTATGTGATCTTATAAAGGATTTATAAATGTTTTTCTAGTCTTTAAATTCAAATTTGAAGAGCCATTTTTTATCTATTCCAAATGATATAAGAATTAAATTTTTGTCGTTCTGTATAAATATATCATTTTACAATACATAATGAAGATCTTTGAAGTTATACTCTGTGACTGTGAGTGTTCTATCGTGTACCCGCACAGTGACCGCAAATCCATACTAATATTATAAATTCGGAAGTAACTCTGTCTGTCTGTATGTTACCTTTTCACGCCTAAACCACTGAACGGATTTAGATGAAATTGTATGAGTCCCGGGAAAGGAGATAGGATAGTTTTTATCCCGATATTCCCACGGAATCGAAACTTATGCGGGTGAAACCGCGGGGCGCAGCTAGTATTAAATAAGTCGCTCTAGTACTTAGGAACTGTTGCGTCACCGGGGAAAACAAAAAAACAACTTATTTCTAGCAACATAATGAGTACCAACCGCAACCTGTCAAACAAAGGTTTAATTAGGATACTTCCTTACACGCTACGCACATAAGTGACGTATAGTCCTAAACAAAAGGAGCTTATAACCCACTTCGCTCGGAGTTTCCTTCATAAAAAATAATTAATCCCGGCCAAATGTCCCTAAATGGTGTGCGTCGTTAGGAAAATTTTATGCGCTTGTAAAAATGTTTTAATAAAGTCGGATCACACGAATAAGAAGACAGTAGACGTGTCTTTGTGGTATGTGAAGTCAAAGGCAGCAGTGGAGAGTTAACCGCAGACAACAAGTGCGAAGTACAATGGTTGAACCAAACCAAACGACCGAACCGAACCGAAATCGAATCGGTTGGCCATAATTTTCGGTCCACTTACTTCCGTGATCTGTGTTCGTTATATGACTTATTGGCACCTAATTCCAAAACAGTTTTGGCCTCGTTCAGGTTCTTATGAGTAGACGGTTTAATCTTAATCTCTATACTAAAACCTATATCATCTGCCTAGCCTTTTCCCAACTATGTTGGGATCGGCTTCCAGTATAACCGGATGCAGCTGAATACCAGTATTTTACATGGAGCGACTGCCTATCTGACCTCCACAACCCAGTTACTGGGTAATACGATACCCCTTGGTAAGACTGGTTGTCAGACTTTCGGGCTCCTGACTACCCGTAACGACTGAAAGATCCACGAATGACAGCCGAGACCAACGGCTTAACGTGCTTTTCGAGGCACGGAGGAGTCTCGGTATGTAAAGATGGTCACCCATCCACAAACCAACCGCGGCAAGCGTAGCTTAACCTGATCGATCTACCTGTGCGGCTGTTATTATTTAGCCACGGGCCCCCCTACTAAAACCTATACTTTACGTAAATATATATTACTAGCTTCTGCCCGCGACTTCGTCCGCGTGAAACTTCACCCTCCCCCATCACCCTCTTAGGGGTGTAATTTCAAAAAACCCTTTCTTCGTGGATTAAAATTGGATTACTCTAGTAAAGAACACACCCTCCAAATTTCATTTCTCTAGGACTTGTAGTTTAGGCTGTGCGTTGATTTATCAGTCAGTTAGTGCTTTAAATTTTTTATACACAGCAACAACCTGTTAAGAGGTCCTTGTACTCGAGAAAAAAAAATCAGCTGTTCCCTACATTTATGTTCGTAACTCGTCAAAATGTAGGGAACAGCTGATTTTTTATTCGCGATTTTAGGTTTGGTCCCATAGTAAAAGTTGTTCATAATGATGAGTGCAATGACCTCTTAAGAGGTTGTTGGTGTTTTTCCAATAACCCTGTATAGATAGTTATATTTAAGGAAAAATATTTTTTCCTCAAATGAAGAAATTATAGCGTTAGAAGAGTAAAAGATAAAATAAATGTCGCAGTGAGAAAATTAACATTATTAATGGAATAGAATACTCTTTTTTATCCACACCATATAAATTAGAGACATAAATAGAAACTTTACAATGGGTGGTGATTCATTTCCATTTTTACAGTATCTACTGCACCTATAACATTGGTATTATTGATGCCACGTTATTATACTTCTTACAGCACTTCCAAATCGAATAAACGTAGATGGGACCACGTTAACGACCAATTCTCACATAATCCGGAGACACTAGTCTAGTTTTCGAACTTTAGAACCTTGAATGAAAAAGCTTTTCCTGCTACGTTCCATATTATTACCTAATAATATTTCATACAAAACTTGTGCTAAAACTTATAACTACTGTTAAAAACTTTACTACTGTTAAAATAAAAGACACATGAAAACATTATTTTTTTCACAAAATCTAGCTTCTCCGGTTTGGTCGTGTTTTTCATCCGATTTGACATTGTGAACACCTCTCTTGGTAATCAACGATGTGATTCGATTTGGTTTTCTACTAACATGCGTACTAAACTTAGGAGCAACTTTCTGATTGATTATCCTTATCGGCAAAGTTTCCTTTTGTAGAGATGTTACACTTACACAACACATAGTACACAATATACGCGCTTGGACTTAGTTGCGGACACTAGCCCTATACAGCGTGGCGCTTTAATGGCGATATTAATTGAACACACTTATAAGGTTTTGCGTTTTCGTTCTATGAACATATTTTAATTTTGTTAAACATTTATTTTCAAATTTCTAAAATAACATCGTGGAGTAACCTGTACTTAAAGAACTGTTGCGAAGGGGTCATTTGCCGGGATTAAGGATCTTAACACCGCAGCAATGAAATTAAAATGAATATCGTGCAAGGAGTAGGCGAATTGAAGGAATGAGAGAGAGCCCTATGTCGGCGAGCGGCACAGGCAGTAGTTTTCAAATTACAAATTATTTTATGTTGTTATAATTTTTATGATTACTGGCCACTAGCCCTACCCGTGTGTTAAATTAATTTCGCCATTGTAGCGGCACATTGTATACAATGCAAAATCTAAGAGCTTTAGAAATTTTGAGAAAATAGTCTACTTAAATAATAAAAATAGGTACTTTTCTTTGCCTCAGTCTATTTTACCTATTCATAAATTGATTTATTTTTCGAAGACAGTTACAGACAGTTCAGTTGAAGGTCATGTTTTTCTTATACTTCTAACTAAATCCAAACTTGAGACGTTTAATACTTATTTATATATTCAAATGATCGTATCTCCAACAATGTTTACCTCATACTTGTTTAGCGGTCTATCATCACCCCTGCAGTGAGTTTGGCACAACTTTGACATTTCGAGATCGTTCCCAGCGGGAGGATTTGGAATCTTCTCAACGTTTTCGAAAAAGAACCGTTGAAAACAAAAAGAAACCACAGAATCGTTTAAGACATTACGCCGGGTTTTTTCCAGTTCACCGTTCGGATCACGCATAAAACTTTCATTTAACTGCCTCCAGGGATTTGCTTTGATAAAAGAATAAAGTTATGTTATGACTTGAGTTTGACCTCGTACTTGTAAATATGGGTGATATGACTGGTTTTACTTATCTAATAAAGTTTACATCGACGATATTCTTCATTTTGTTTGTAGATCTGCGAAACCATGAGCAGGCAGGAAGTGTAACCTAGGTTTGAATTCCTCAATACACCTAACTCCACAATACATTGAGTATTGTATAATATCTATCTAGTTATTTTTTTACCTAAAATTTTAAAGTTCTTCTTTGAACAAATAACTCCACTAAATGCTAATAAAGTAATTAAATAGAACAACCTCATCAAAATTACGAATATTACTATCAACGCAGTCAACCCAAACTATTTGCTAGATAAAGCAATACAAACTGAAAGTTCTTGTTTGCACGATTAACGAAATAAACTGTTGTCTAGTTAGTATTCATGGAGATCCTCTCATTGTGTATTCGAGTAGCGGAATGAAATGAAATATGGACTATTCTCCGTGAATTTTGAGCACAAGGTGTGTTGGCAATACCCTATAATAGCTACTTGTTATTGTTGTTTTTTCGTCTGCGGTTCCTTAGTTATTGTTTGCTTTAGCACATATTAAGATTTTTTAGTCTGCATTATTTAAATTTTTGTTTGGCTCTTACTGAAAAAAAATCATTAAAAATTCTAACTCCTTACTTACTCGCCGCATAATATATTAACCCTAAAATGAAATCAACGAAAATAAAACGGGCTCGGCAAAGACTTGTTTCCTAAGTTACGCATCACAAAGAATTATTAACACAAATAATTATTTGTTAAGTTATTAGGTAACGATAAAATTGACACACCGGTTCCTTAACAAATGACTTTAAAAAAGTAATTATATTTGGAATATTAAAAAGCAGTTTAATTTCAACGACCGCGACACACAAAAATATTTTAACAACTATTTTTGATGACTAGTTAAAGAAATGGCCATAAAATTTCATGCCAACCTCGCAAAGCCAGCAAGAAAAAAAAACGTTAATAAAACCGTAACACCATAAAACTGGGCACACAAAGTATAACATCGCCCTCGAACAGAATCCAATAACAAAATATCACACTTTCCGTAACATGAACAAGAAATGGCAGCCCTAACTCAATTCACGAACTACTCTCAGAATCGTCTTAATGCGAAATGTTCCAAATGGATACCATTGTTTTCTTCCACAAAAAGCATCAAATAAGTAGGAGAGCGAATACAAAACGAAAGTATAGAGAGCACTCAGTATCGTAACAGTGAAGCGAGAATACGATATGTCTCCATCACATTACCATATATTCTTGAAATCGACGTGGGAATGGATACCTATTCTGCAGTGATGCGTAACTTAGGAAACACCTCTTTGCCGAGCCCGTTTTATTTCGTTGAATTCATTATAGGGTTAATATATTATGCGACGAGTAAGTAAGGAGTTAGAATTTTAAATTTCGGGTGGTTTAATTCTATTTCCATCACTTTGCAAGTAATTGCATCAATTCACCTTGTGAGATTTATTTGCATCTTGTACGTTTTTATTTCTCTGAAAATAATTGGTACAAGGTGATAGTCATTTCTATCTTAAACAGAAAACTTCGAAAGAAAAGTTCTCCACAGCGACCGCAACGTATACACTGCACAAAAGTTAGGAAACTTGCCGCAATTTTAAGAATATTTTCTCGAACATATCTGGCACAAAATTAACTGAGATGCTACATTTCGAGTTCCTGGGCGCCTGCAGTTAGTTCACGGCGTCCCACAAGTGGCAATTTGGACGGAGACGCAGCGGAAAGTGCCCAACTAGTCCTTACTTCTAACAGAAAATGAGAAAACAAAACATTGCTGCTCTTGCACTACTTAATTAGGTACGTAGAAACGGCTTTAGTTAGTAGATACTACTTTGTGTTGGGTTTTGTTGTTTCAACAAAGGATTTTGTTCTGTTTCTTAGTCAACCTGATCCAGAAAACGCCGCAGCACCAGTGTTAGAAAAGGGCGTCGTCGGCAGCGCGAATGTCGCCTGCTGATTTATGTATATCAATAAAAATGAAATGCTGTTCATTGACAGACTGGAGAACGGCTGGACCGATTTGGCTATTTTTTATTTTAAAATTTTTTTGATAGTCTGAAAGAGGATTTTAGAGAAAAAAAATGGAAAAGTGGCCCGGAAAATTACAAAATTCGGGAAAAACTGAAAGTGCTATTTTCTAGTGGAATTGAAATTTTCACAGAGCAACGTCTATCAGGTCAGCGAGTACTTATCATAGTCGCTTTTCGTATCCGTCTGTGTGACCGCGTTGTTGTTCTGCTAAACTGCGCAATGTACTCGTATTTTGATGCAGTTTTCATCATCATTGAGAAAATTTATATCGGATGGTTTATGTGTATATTATGATAAATGATTTTATTTCTGTAAGTAGGTTTACACAAACACTTTTACCGGTACTTGCCCGTGGTCCCCCAGTCTAGTCCCCCTTGGGGTACCACGAGCAAATATTTTTGCTCGTGGAACCCCCTGAATAACAATCTTATTATTAAATATATTTTCATTGCCCGTGGTACCCCATCTCAAACATTTCAATTTGACATAAGAAAAACATTTAAAAAACGAACTATTGACAGCTTTTAAAATTCACCTATTATTTGCCTCGATTTTTGTGTAGATACAAAATACGAGTATTCGGTGACCTCCAGACGAATAGTCCACCAAAACAAAGTTCTTAAATTTTTCAGGAACTACAACTTCATGTATTTGTGTGAAAATGCTTTTTGGTAGGTACGCCTTGTGCTTTTATCTGTTCTGATACCGGCAATGCTGGTAAAGGAGACACAATATCAACATTTTCGTTAAGCTTTACCGCATCTCTATATAATTTAGGGACAGGTTCATCGTTTCGCTACCTCCTTCGCTGTGATGTTTCACGATGAATCTGGTGCACAAGAATGTTTTTTCATAGGAATTACTTGGGTGTCCTGAGAAATGAAATGTCATATTGTTATTAAGCAAATATATCGTTTATGTTACTTATCTACTTGTCTTGTCATGTGGTCAATTATTAATAAATTAAAAATATGATCATATACCTATCTACAAAAACGTAACTAATAATACGTATTTTCAACTTAATGGATCCACAAAATTTTGATTTTTTGAACAATGAACACCGCCATCTCGACCAACCATCCTTCAAAATTTTATGTTTATTGAAAGAAAGAAAGAAAGAAATTAAATATTTGCGTTTTATTTATCTGACTATTAGCGGGGGTACCACGGACCAAATAAATTGCCCATGGTACCACTTTGTCCCCCTTGGGGGTTCCACGGACAAAAATATTTGTTCGTGGTACCCCAAGGGGGACTAGACTGGGGGACCACGGGCAAGTACCGACTTTTACACGTCAATCATATTTTAAAAACTATATGAGGTCGGCGTTTCCTATCTTACTTTTCTGAGAAGAAAGGCCGAAACAAACTCAGAGGACGCAGTCGCTTTTAAAGTCCAGATATCTTGGTTAGATCATGAGACCACACAGATTGAGTGGACCTGTACAGTCAGTGGACGCATTTGTTAGAAATGGTGCAGCTGAACTCAAAACTTAAGGAGCTCAACGATTCGACGAACAATACCAAAGAAAGAACATTTATTTAGGTAGGCCACATAAATTACTTAAACTGCCATACTTTTACCAAAATTAACAGAACAGAGAGAAAAAAAAAAACAAAAATGTAAATAAATAAAATGACCCAAATATTATTAAACATTCGACCTACTTAGGTACTCTTCTTGTGATGTTTTAACTTAAAGTAGGTAAACCTATCGCACACCCTTCATAAGACCCACCTATATTTTCTACGTAAATGTTCTGCCCTGCTTATCGAGACCTCATTTTGTAGATGAAAAACGTTTTATTCAAAAAATTTATTGATGTGACAAGATTTTTCCGGTCACCCTTCTGAGTTAGGAATTACTTTCATTTCATCAACACAGCATGAAACAGGGAAATATTCATCAATATTTCCCGTAAAATTGGGTTTCTTAGTAACTTTGTGATTTTTTCTCAATTTCATCTGTTTTCAAATATCTTTTTGCGGAAGTACGCCTGTTGAGCCTTTCGCAAGCCCCTATTCGTTCTGGACACAACCGTTGTTGCTGCTTTTGAGGATTGAGGCCGGTGAAAATAACTGCAAACCTTTTTTTTTACAAATAACTGGTGTATTCTTGGTAAAATTACAGATTTTGGTTTTTTGGCACGAGCACGTTTTACAGTTTTTTCATCTTATATCTATACGTCACTTCCTTGTGTCCACTCACAGGCCACAAACACCTATTGTCTTCTGATTGGCCGACTAACCGTTGCGTGATCGCAGCCTGGCCGACTAGTGACTTCCTTTTAATTGACCATAGACACCGTAGCGAGTGTAGTGACGTGAAATTAGTAAAAATAAATAATAGTGCGGCAACATGCTCCCGGCTTTGGAAGCGTTAGATTCCAAGAAGTTTGAATGCCCAGCAGCTACCGCTTGTTTACTCAATCAGTCAGAGGCAACGGGCAAATTTTTGAAAACGCCCGTCTAGTTATGGTGTCTGCTTTTCGTATGTCCGCCACACGCGATACGCCATCCTTTCCAGGGTAAATTTTTAGGATTCTTCCCAAGCTCCATTTTTATGGCGGCATATTGTCATCTTTGATCAAAACTAGTGTGTTTTCCTTGAGGTCATTGTTAAATTAATAAGAATATGAAAATATATACATTGAAAGAACACAGTATTTTAATACATAATTATGTGACAATTTTAAATCAACAGTATCCTAGCAACCATACAAAAGTCCCAAAGACATTAGGTCTGGTCTGCCATAGATACTTCACATCCTCGGAACTTTTTAAAAGAATATTATGGTAATATATTCTTTAATAATATATTCTTTAATCCTAATGCTGAACTTAAATTATGCAGCCTGGGGCCGACCAGTGGTTTGGTTAACATATCAGCCAAGTGCTGCTCCGAAGGAACATGCGTTACGTCGAAGTCTCCGTTGCTAACACATTCCCTTACAAAAAAAAAAAGACGGGTTGCACTCCGGGAGTGCCGGCAGAAGTGAAAACTTGAATATTAACGTTGTGCATTTTTGATATTTTGGAATGGTTAGGGAATAATTTTGCACGAATTGCTTTAATTATCAGTATAAAAGTACTATCATTTATGTGGTAGAATACAATATTTATTTATTGCGCTATCGTACACAAACATGACAATTTATATTACATTAAAAAGATTAACACCAGAACGTAAACAAGAACTGATTATCACCAGAGTGGCAACGATTTATACAAATATCACCGATATCAGAAACAGTAGCATTAAACATGCTATTGTATTCAACCGCTGTAACATAAACACACACGAACATTCGCGCAAGCGCCCTGCGCCGCCTAAACGAAACAGCAGGCATATATTTTCGCCGCGCCGTAGAAAGAGAGGGGGATACTTCCTCTCCTACGCCGCGCCAGCTGTCTACTCTCCATCCGTCTTACGAATTTTCGATCAGGTCACGTGTCCTGACGCGAGTTTAAGATTTTTTACCCATTACAAAAAAAGTGTACAACGCCGCTTAAGAAGTTTTCACTTCAAAATGTTTCAGCTTTATGTGTTTGGTGCGCCTGTGATATTCATATTTTGGGTTGTGTGCAAGTTTTACAGCCGATTCATTGTCCAGGTTCAGTACTGGTTTCTCAATTTTAATCAAGTTGTTAATAAGGCGATTCAACCATACATTTTTTTGTGCAGTTTCAGTTGCTGCTATAATCTCCGCTTCAGTCGAAGAGATGGAGACTGTCGTTTGTTTCTGGCTTCTCTAGCTAACAGCAGCTCCAGAGAATAAGCACACCATTCCAGATGTCGACCTTCCAGTAGTTTGGTCTCCTGCATGATCTGCGTTGCTGTAGCAGACTAAACGCGGAGGCGCCTTTTCCGTATAGGTTAGACCATTATGTTGGGTCCCTTTCAAGTACCGGAAGATGCGTTTTACCAGCATGATATCTTTCTTAGTGGGTGCTCCCAGGTTTCGAGATGCGACACCCAGAGCATATGAAATATTAGGCCTTGTGCCTACTGATAAATATGCCAAAGCACCCACGGCTTGTCTATATGGGAAATTCGCACTGACATCTTCTTCCTCTGCCGTCTCATTTTATTTGATGATTGGCGTTGGTGCTGGTTTGCAATTGGGCATTCTATATTTTTCTAAAACTTTCTTTGTGTAGGCCTTTTGACATAGCGAAATGGTCTTGTCCTTACGGACATTAATTTCCATTCCTAGGAAGTATGACGTAGGTTTCGTAGTTATCCTAAACCGTGTTTTCAATTCCTTGATAAATTCGTCTCCTGCTCTGGTTGAATTATATGCTACAAGTCCGTCGTCAACATAAAGACCAATAAAGACCTCTGACTCGAACATATAAGCATGGATCCGCTTCACTCTGTTGGAAATCAGAATTTCTTAAGAATTCGGTAATGCAGGTGTTCCAGCATCGTGGTGCTTGTTTAAGTCCATAGAGGCTGCGTTTTAGCTTGCAGACTCGATTGGTGCCATCCTGATAGCCATCAGGCTGTTTCATGTAAATATCTTCCTTTACTGTGCCGTTTCGAAAGGCGGTTGAAACATCGAACTGATGTAGTTTTAGATTTTCTCGAGCAGCTATAGCTAGCAATGCTCGAACGGTGCTCAGACGGACTACTGCACTGAACGTTTTATCGTAATCAACTTCAGGTTGCTGGGAGCAACCGACGGTACCATCAGGATTCATTTTTATTTTATACACCCATTTGCAAGGGAGGGAGGGCTTTTCGTCCTTTGGGTAAATCAACCAGATCCCAGGTTTGGTTTTCATGCAGTGAGGTTGTTTCACTGTGCATGGCATCCTTCCAATTTGCTTTGTAAGGAGATTCCATCGCTTCTTTGAAGGTCTCATGCTCTTTAGGCTTGTGAAGATTTTCGATTTCTTTAGCTGCTGCCAAAATAAAATCATCATAGCGCTTAGGAGCTGTGATATTTGATCTGTCTCTCAAAAACCTCGTCTGAACGGTCGCATTTTTATCAACACCAGCAACAGGTTCATCATCACTGACAGCGGTAAAAGATCCGGAAAGAGATTCAGTATTCACTTTCATTATTCCCTGGTTCCATTTGTCGGACGTCGTCAGTACTATCGACCAAACTTTGTTGCGGCGTTTCATCTTGATCATCTGCGTCAAAATCACTATCATGTTGCTGATCATCTGCTTCATAATTGTCAAGCTTAATATCCACTCGCTTGCGTGTTGTTTTCTGAGATAACGTTTTATTAGGTTGTTCTTGTGAAAACTCTAAATCGGTGAGCAGTCTACTGCATTTTTATTCGATTCATCGTAGAACATAGTCTTCAATACCCTAATATCTTTTGAAATTACGATGCTGTTCTTCGAGGATATGAGTATCCTGAAAGCTTTAGATGTTTCAGAGTACCCCGCAAACATGCCTGGCATGCCATGCCTTTGGTGCAAATTTGTGACTGTTAGTACCTTTCATCAGAACGTAGGTCTTGCAACCGAACACGTATAAATGATTAATACATGGCTTCCTCCCAACCCATCGCTCGAATGGCGTTTGGTTCTGAACAGCGCTGTTTATACTCCTGTTTGATAGGTAGTTTGCAGTGAATACTGCTTCGCCCCAGAATTTTAATGGTGCCTGTGCGTCAATCATTATTGCTCTCGCTTTCTCCACAAGAGTACGATTCTTTCGTTCAGCAACTCCGTTTTGGTTCGCGGTGTAGGGTGCGGTGAGATGTCTCTGTATCCCGCAACGTTTCAGATAAGCGTTGAACTCTTTGTTCACATACTCTGTACCATTATCTGATTGTAAGAATTTGATTTTGACCCCAGTGTGCGTTTCCGCTAACTCCTTGCACTCTTTAAACTTTTGTAATACTTCGTTCTTGCTTTTAATCATGTAAACTCGACTGTATCGGCTATAGTCATCTATAAAGACCGGATTATATGCAACATAAAAAGCTTGAAATATGCATGCAAATATGCATGAAAAATGCTTGAAATATGCACGAAAACTGACAGAATATGCAACATTAAATGACTAAATTTTTTTTTGTTTTGTAAATAATATTTCTTTAGATTTAAGTTTATTGTTAGTAAATACTTGTTTTAAGTTTTACTTTATGAAGTATGTATCTTTATAATTTATTGTTTTTTAATAAAATAAAAAAAAAACTATTAAGTTTTAGATTTTTTATTACAAAATCAGCATACATTTAATAAACTATCTATTACTTGAAAGCAATGCTTCACATAAATCCATGCTAAACTGGTTGTTTTGTTTACATTTAGAACTAGAAGTAGATGCAGTTATAAGCTGTTGTCGTGGACCTTTTTTCTGCAATCCTGCGACGTGAACACTTGTCTTGACATGTTGGTCTATTTGAAACTTTTTAGTGCACGAAATATTTTTCTCGCAAACTCGACAATACAAAACAGTTCCGTCGTAAGTAAATGTTTCAGGAAAGTCACTTATCCACGAAGACACTTTTTTTTTCGGGAGGCATTGTAAATTATAGCGATAATATGCATCATCACTAGATCTTAGGAAAAATATGCTATTAGCGCTGAAAATGGCTTAAATATGCAAATGCATATGCAAATATGCAAATGCATATTATCCGGTCTCTAGTCATCTACAAAAGTAACGAAGTACTTGTTTCCGCTTACTGTAGGCGTTCTGATTGGTCCACATACATCGCTATAAACTATTTCAAAGCATTCTATTGTTCGTTGAGTTGTTTTCTCACGGGGAGCAGGATACTCGATGGAGTTTTCCCTGGATACAGATTTCACGCTCTGCCAAGGTTTCAGAAGCATTAAAGTTCAAGCCAAACAAATTCTCGTTTTTGAGTACACGTTTCAGATCTTTGGCGTTCATGTGACCAAGTTTTCTGTGCCAGTCGTCTATGTTTGATAAATTCGATTTCTTTTTAGCAATTGGAATCGAAACAGTGTAATCATTATGATTGGCCAGATTGTTGCGCTCATGTTTATTTGGTTTTATGTGATAAAGACCATCTCCTTGTTTAAATGCGGTGAGAGTTATTCCATCTTTTGGACTGTTGACCGTCGCTTTAGTTTTTGTGAAAAGGACAGAACAGCCAGCATGTGTCATCTTACTGACAGACAACAAGTTGGTGCACAGACTAAGTACGTATAGAGTGCCTTGTAGTTATGTAAGGGCTATGCCATTACCATTTTTTGTCACAAAGGAGACTGTACCTGTTCCTTTAATCTCTGCAGTTTGTTATTTAGTTGCAAAGTTCAGTTTTCCGGATGTTCTATCTGTAGTCTTAAATAAGTCTCGCTGATAAGTCATGTGAGACGTACAACCGCTATCCAAAACCCAAATGCAGTTTGATTTTGTTATGTGTAAGTAGGCACTGCATAGCAAAATTGGTCTTATGAGAACCGTCAGTATGTTTATTAGGCTTCTCATTGTTTTTCTTCCAGCAATTTATACAGATTTTGTGAGTCTTGCGTTTGAAGATTTTACCACTACGTTTGCGAATTTTACAGGATGTGTAAGATTGTTATGATGGTATGATTTCTGTAATTTCACTCCCCTACCTTTACGAGTCAATGTGAACACTGGCCCTGCATAGTCCACGCCACATCGTAAAAAAGGAAAGCCTGGATCCAGGCGCTCTTGCGGCAGATTGCTCATTATTGGATTAACCATGGTTGCGGCAGAGTGCTCATTATTGGATTAACCATGGTCGTGCACACTTGACGCAGTCATGCACTACTCATCTTGCGAGGTTCCGACCACCGACCGGCCACCAAGCCTCTCTTAACGTAAATAGAAGCAGCCGTGGCGAAGCATGCATTGTACGGTGATGCTCGCAACGAAATAGTTGAACGCAATGTTTAGCTGATATTAAAATTGGATGCTTCTTAATGAAGCTAAAATTTTGGGAATTTTGTATGCGCTCACCTACTCGTATTAAATTATTGGCATCAATAAATAATAGTAGATTGTACAACAAAGGCATAAAAGAAGCTATTTTACCCCGAGACGTTTATATCCACGCGAGCCGCAGGCGAGGGTGGATAGTTCAGTCGAGGGGTAAAATGGCTCGTTTATGCCTGAGTTATACACTCTGCTTTTCACTTCGATTGCGAGAAAATTAAACAGGCATAAAGTATACAGTACATAATTAATCAAAAATGTTGCAAAGCATAGCTAATTCCCGCCACCACAGATAATACCGCCACGAAACTTTTTAAAAGTTTTTTTTTTTTAATTTCAACATTTGTCATTCGACTTGGGTACTTCATACTGCCAAGTCATAAAACGTTTCTTTGCGTTTTTAAATAATAAATGACAACTATTTTACCTGATTTTATTAAATTTTATCGTTCTATCGTTATAGAAAACACGAAAGTGGTATAAATGAAAGAAAATGAAATAAATCACGACTTTAATCTGCGAAGTTTTATTGTGCGTGTGACTGTTGGGCCTGATCACCTTAGTCTTAGAAAAAAAAAATACTTTATGCACTAGAACATAAAAAGCGATTTTATGTCGCCTAAGCACAACATAAAGACGAACTTTTAGAGCATGAGAAGTGAAAATACAATTTCAGTAAATGAGCGTTCTTTATACCCTTTTGTTTTCTAAGTGAATCATACACATCACCAAATGATTCTTCCCGACTCAATCTTGCTAATTTTGATTCCGCATATTCAAGCTCTCCTACGGTCAATGAACCCGTTCACTGATTAATTTTCTTGCGCGTATTGTATATGAATCGAAATACATAAGCGGCGGCACGCTTCAATCTTGAATACTGAGAAATTTTCGAAAATGGAAACAAATTAATATCATTCAACTGATTTGATAGATGACAAAGAACCTTTGTTTTCAATTCTGGCAATTCATCATGTTTTACATTATTATTATTCGCTAAATTTGAGACTGAGGTATGTAAAAATTGCGGGCCTTCCCACCACAAAGAACAAGATCCAAGTGCGTCTAAACCTTGACCTCGCGACACTAAGTCCGCTGGATTATCTTTACCAGAAACATGATGCCATGGATATCCCTTAGTTAGGTCATGAATTTCTGCAGTTCTATTCTGAACGTAAGTAAAGTAAGTTAGGTGCCAACCTAGCCAGCCTAAAACAATAGTAGAATCAGTCCAGAACACGACTTTATTTACTGTAGAACGCAGAGATTCAATAACCTTTGTATATAGTCGCGCTTCTAATACAGCGCCGCACAACTCTAATCTAGGTATAGGTAGTTATGGGTTTTGTAGGTGCGACCTTGCCCTTGGAACATAACAAGCGCATTGTAACAGCTGATTCACTATTAATCGTACGGATATATGCGCAAGCGCCATGCGCTGTTTGCGACTCATCGGTAAATATGTGTAATTCAATATAATTAAGTAGGATCATAACACATAACATAGCGCGGTATTCGTAAATTACCAAGTGAGGATAAACTACTAACAAAACAGTTCCAGACTTGCGCGACGTCTGCAGGAACCGGTTCGTCACACTCTAATTTTAATAACCAACATTTTTGTATCAATTTTTGCAATTGTTATTACTGGACTAATTAATCCCAACGGATCGTAAATCTGAGAAACATTCGATAAAATAATATGTTTAGAAATTACACTCGTTTCAGTTTTAATTTGCGAATAATAGTTTAATTCGTCCGACTTATTGTTCCATCCTATACAAATAATGTTTTGTTTTGAATATTATTGCCCAATGCGAGTTGTTTTGTAACATTAAGTGTATCGTTAGGGTTCGCGCGGTCAAAGTTAAAAACCCATTTACGTAAAACTAAGCATGCGGAATTTAAAACTGACTAGTACCTTCGCAAATTGCGTTTAACTCCGATATATTATTTGCACCACAGATTAAGTCGTCGACGTGAAAATAATCTTTAATAGTCTCCGTTATATTCGGAACCGCACATTCGTTACTTACTTAATTGTATTAAACATCGGCAACTAAGAAACGGTACAGAAGCCGTCCCACACGTTACAGTATTTAGCTGATATACCTTTAGTGAATCGGACGGGTTGTCGCGCCACAAGATTAGCTGTAGATCGCGTTGATCTTTATCTATCAATACTTGGCGATACATCTTTTTAATAACAGCACAAGCAACGTATATGTTTTCACGAAATTTAAGTAATATTGCAATCAAATCACCTTGAATCGCCGGACCTACCATCTGCAGGTCATACAACGAAACACCCGAACTGGAAATCATTCCAGCATCAAAAACGACACGCAATTTAGTAGTTGTGGCGTGTTCGCGAAATGCTCCGTGGTGCGGTAGGAAATAATGCGGTGTATTATAAGTGTGAATAAGACTCATATGACCAAATTACGTTGTAGTTTTTTCTCTAAAGCATAAAATCGACGTTCTGCTTGGTTGCAACTGTCACCTAAGTTATAATATTATAATATTGGGATAAAAAGTAGCCTTTATGTTAATCCAGTGTGTCAGCTACCTACACACAAAATTTTATCAAAATTAGTCTAGCCGTTTGAGCGTACACACAAGCAACGCACACACAAACTCACAAACTGTCGCTTTTATAATATTAAGTGTGATGGCAATTATGTATCTACAATGGCGGTTGACAACAACACAAGCCATCAAAAACATAATTTGTAAAAAAAAGTCAAGTCTCGCAACTCATTTCTTATACCGTAAAAAGTTGTGAGATCCATATAAAAGCGAACCTTTGCAAAATCTGTAGCGTGGCGAGCTAAAGCGTATGCAACTATGCATCAACCCTCGACTTGCAAGTCGACATGCGAATTTCGAAATTGCAAAGCACTGAAATAACCATGGGTTAGTATTAAACAGGTGACGAAATAAGGGTTTGGAAGTTTCAGTTGGCACGCCTCACCAAAGGCACTGTATTCCACCGTTATTCTTAAGTTTGGTTATGCACCGTGATGCGTCTCTCAATCCTTCGATTTCGGTTTTTCTTAATGCGTAGAAATCCTGCTCGAAGGACCAAATTATGTTGTTGCTATTGAGGATTGAGGCCGGTGAAAATAACTGCAATCCTTTTTTAGGGTTCCGTAGCCAAATGGCAAAAAACGGAACCCTTATGGATTCGTCATGTCTGCCTGTCTGTCTGTCCGTCCGTCCGTATGTCACAGCCACTTTTTTCCGAAACTATAAGAACTATACTGTTGAAACATGGTAAGTAGATGTATTCTGTGAACCGCAGTAAGATTTTTACACAAAAATAGAAAAAAAACAATACATTTTGGGGTTCCCCATACTTACAACTGAAACTCCAAAAATTTTTTTTCATCAAACCTGTACGTGTGGGGTATCTATGGATAGGTCTTCAAAAATGATATTGAGGTTTCTAATATCATTTTTTTCTGAACTGAATAGTTTGCGCGAGAGACACTTCCAAAGTGGTAAAATGTGTGTGTCCCCCCTCTAACTTCTAAAATAAGAGAATGATAAAATTAAAAAAATATATATAATGTACATTACCATGTAAACTTCCACCGAAAATTGGTTTGAACGAGATCTAGTAAGTAGTTTTTTTTTTAATACGTCATAAATCGAAAACCGCAATTTACCTTTCACAAAGTTACAACGAACTACAAGAACTTTTATATTATGTTACTTGCTGCTACGGAACCCTTCATGGGCGAGTCCGACTCGCACTTGGCCGGTTTTTTTTACAAATAACTGGTGTAGGTATTCTTGGTAAAATGACAGATTTTGGTTTTTTGGCACGAGCATATTATACAGTTCCGTCACTTCCTTGTGTCCACTCACAGGCCACAAAAACTTATTGTCTTCTGATTGGCGGACTAGCCGTCGCGTGATCGCAGTCTGGCCAATCGCAGCGGTCGATTAGTGACTTCCTATTAGTTGATCGTAGACACCGTAGCGAGTGTAGTGACTTGGAATTAGTAAAAATAAATAAGAGTGCGGCAACAACCGTAATGGAATCCAAATGATTAAAATGGTAATAAGCGAACGCTCTTCATTTTCCTCGAATGCCACGAGAAGAATAATTATCAAGCAGAAAGTCTAAACATTCTTTATGACAAACAAGCGTTTCAGCTTACCGTTTTTCAAATCCATGCACAGCTGTAAAATATAAATGAAGACACTTTTTCTAAAATCAAAAGCGACGTACACAAAATGTGTAAACATGAAACCTTTGTTCCCTCAGTTTTTATGTCCTGCATTAACATACATTATACGAGGATATTTTAATTTATTTAACAATGTTATAAAGGATGTGCTAGCGTTTAGTCTCAGCGTGGTTGTAAAGAAACTCGACACATTGCAAGAGGGAAAATATTACCCCCCCCCCCCCCCCTCTCGCAGTCTATTAATTATCTTATTCATAGCTGTTCTGTGGTAGTAAAACTACGTTCTGCTACAGTGATATGGTGTTATGGTGCTTTAGTATCTTATTCTGATTGTGTTAATTTTGCTGCGAGCTTTGCTCAAATATATGAATCACGAAAATGTTCAAGTATTTGTGCGCTACAAACTTGCCGGTCAGTCCTGCTGACTGGCTAATCCTTTTCACAGTAGGTATTAATTATTTGTTACCCGACTGCGCCAGAAGGAGGGTTATTTTCAATGTTCTTCTGTTTATGGGCAGAGGCCTTGGCCCTGCAGTGAACAATAATAGGCTGCGCTGGTATTATTACCTATATAGATCATGCCTACTCGAGATAAAATGAAACGTTTCATTAATACGATAAAACTCGACTACTGAAAAGAATAAAACAAGAAAGTACCTTCCCGTGGTCACATGCTACCATAGCTTATAAGTATGTTAGTACAGCGGCATGCGACCACGGCAAGGTACTTTCTTGTTTCATCCTTTTCAGTAGGCGGGTTTAAGTTTTTAAACTTTTTTTTTTATTTAATTATTTTGGGGCTTATTTCAGTAATATTTATATTTTTGAAATGTCCTAATTAAGCCCTTTCATTTGATACCCAACAAGGCATGATTAAAAAAATGTTTTTTTCGGTCCTGACTTTATTTCTGCTAGAGGGCGCCATATTCAATTTAATGTGACATCACATAGCCTATAACTAGCGGACGATCATGACGCTTCCAACGATACCTTATTTGTCTAATTATGACAAGGAGTTTAGAAGGTATGAGAGAATAGATGAACATACATACATACATACATACTTACATACATAGGTACATACATACCAGTCAAAATCATAACCCTCCTTTTTGCTTCGCCGTAGTCGAGTAAATTTATTTATTTATTTATTTTATTTATTTATTTATAGTTAATTAAAACGGCACAGGTCCAATTACATTAATTAACATAGAATTATAAAAATTAGAATAAAATAAGCATTCAAATAACATACAATACAAAAATTAAATTCAAATTCAAAGATATACAATTCGTGGATAAAAATTAGTAATATTTGTTTGAGTAAATGGTTAAATAAATTAAATACATCATAAACTAACATGTAACAGTGGACACCCTCGCATATCGTCTCTCACAAAACACCAGACAAGCACGCATTATCTTCTTCCATTCATCAGCAAACACATCACATTCAGGGTCGGCAGTCAGGAGGGCGTTTAGCATCCTTAGGGTTCGACATACTGGTGGGACTGGTGAAATAAAAAAATATTTAGCATTTTCAAAGTTACTGCTTTTGAGCTGAAATTTTGTACAGAGATTCTAGACCAGATACACTCTTCAACCCGTTTGTATTGATATACTCTTTCCGTTACACCCTGTATAATAGCCATCACATCTTTTGCATTTGAAAAGTAATTGCATCACTTTCGCTCGCTTAGTAGGTTTTCGAGGATTTTAGATTTTCGAGGTAGCGCCTTAACTTCAGTAAAAAATACTCATTTTTTCCTATCTCTAAAATAAGATAATGATAGTCTCCTAACACAAGCAATTCCTTGCTTAAAATGTGATCTCCAATAACATGTATCGAAATGCCCTTTGTATTGCTTGATTTATTCACAAATAGTGTCCAGAAGTTAAAAAAAAAGTTAAGTAATTGTTTATAATTATGAAGTGTTACTTTGTTGTGTAATGTATTTTATTTTTCTCTTCAGTTGTTTCTATGTTTAACTCTCACGCTGTTTGTACCGTTTTGTCAATTTTATACGTAAGTTTAAGAAACTTGTAATTGGCATTCTTCTACATAATATTAATTCTGACTACTCGAATATATTAGCTGTAAGTTTCCTTAAAATTAATAAAATAATAAGTAGAAATAAACATCTTTATTTTTTGTTTTTTAGTACGCAAAATCCTACATTTCACACTACAAAACGCCCAAACAAATTGAGAGGTGACGCAAGGGAGAAAACTACGAGTACTTCGAAATTTAAGATTTGGCGTACTCGTATTCTTGTTTTTCATCATAGCAAGCGACGTCTAAGTTTTTTTCAGACATTACTGAAATTAGTGAAAGATAAAATCGCAAGGAAACCTGGACTTTTAAATGAACTAGCTTTTGCCCGCGGCTCCACCCGCGTAGATGTCGGAAAATATCCAGGTTATAAACTATCTGTGTGCCAAATTTCATCCAATGTTAACGCGGCGCATGCCAGTAGAGATACCAGTCGGCATAATTTTTCTAACAACTTTAACGACAACAATCATCGTCAGATTTCAGCCAATTTACACAAATTTGAATGATATACGATAATATGATATACCTAGACCTTCCCGGTTTCCTCATGAATCACTCCGTCTAACAGTGAAATCCGTATGAGAATCCGTGCGGTAGTTTTTGAGTTAATCCTGTTCAGACAGACAGAGCGGCGGAGGGACTTTGTTTTATAATATTGAGAGATAGATAGGATACTCTTTATTATTTACACTATAAAAATTACAGATTTAAATGAATAAATTAGCATGAATTAATCCTACTTATATTATAAATGTGAAAGTTTGTGAAGATGTTTGGATGTTTGTTACTCAATCACGCCTAAACCGTTGAACAGATTTGGATGAAAATTGGCACATAGATAGACCTTTCCTGGTGAAACCCCTGGACTCTGCTAGTATGTAGTGATAAGTAATATAAGTCTGAAATCGCCAATCCGCCTTGAGCATGCGTGGTGATTAATGCTCGTGCCTTCTTTATATGAGAAAAGGCCTGTGCCGTGCAGTGAGACAGTTAAAAGCTGTTATTACAAGCAACGTCTCAACCAAGTGTCAAAATACACTGGGCACACAGCAGACAGTCTGAAACGCCTCAATCACGCACCGCATAATGTGTGAATTATGCGCTAGAGGGTGAAAATTTCGGGACGTAAGATGTGTAACGCGATTTTCACAGGCCTTGTCTCTCCCTTTATTGGCTAATGTCTCCGTTTTTACTGTCGTAGGCAATCGTCAATCTTAATTCTTTCATTATTTAAAAAGATGTCTTTGAGTGTTAAAGCGGGCAGAAATGAGCGGATTTTTTACTTACAAAAAAGAGTGAGCATCGTTGATTTGATTTTCAACATGGAGAATTAAAGGATATTCCTTGTTTAAAGACCATTACAGTAGAATCAGGGTACCTATAACAATTACGCAAATTATACCGTTAAAAATAATTTAGGTATTCACCTTAGCGTACAGTACGAAAAAGCTTAGAAGTTACATCAATGTAGGTACTGTCAAGGAATTAAATTGTTCAGCACGTTAAGGTCAATTTATTTACACTTCAAAACACAAACAATTTACAACACGCCTTATTGGGCACAAATCCAGACTCCGGGCTGTTACTGAGAAATTCGAGATAGAAAACCCAAAAACACTTAAACAATTTGCCCGACCTGAAAACCGAACCACAGATAGAAAAACACAATAACATTTTCCCTAATTTACTAGCATAAGCCTATAATTTTTTCAACTAAATACACGTATGAAATAGCCTATAATTTTTTCAACTACATACTCGTTTTACTAGATTTTAAACGAAAAAGACGTATCGAAAAGGTGACATGCGCCCACTACGTGGTAAAGAAATGTGTTAGAAAATTGCTTATCGTTTTCGCTCCTTGACCGTTCCTAACTGATGAAACATCAAAGCCAGAAATTAGCTATCGTTTATTTTCGGGGAGTCATGATCCATGTTGAATCTGTTAATTCCTGTCTGAGCTCATTTAACTCAACTCGAACACAGTGATAAGTAATCGTGTATGATATTTTTCCGATGGTAAAGTACTTCTAAATTAACCGTTGCTGACGACCCTTAATAAATTAATGTTACATAATTTATTTTCATTATTATGGAGCCTACAGCCTAGCTACGTTTATAATTCGATTAGAAAAGGTTTTGGTTTGTTAAACCTGAATTCATGATTTCCTTGTCATTTTTGTTAACTGTATTTTTATATAGATTTTCAGTTTAGGTTTCTTTAAAATCGTATACATCGATGCGCAAACTGTGCCCAATACAATTCTATACACCCAGCGCAGATATCTACCGTAGGTTATTTAAAAAAATCTGCTGTAGGTACTCAGTGCGGTACGAGTTCCACCACATTCTGCTTAGTTATGATATTGTGCAGCGTGTTTCAGAAATATGTGGTCATATTTAAAAGTGTGGTACAAGAAATACATAAAATAATAATAATAAGTTTATTCATCAAAAAGTAAAAATACAATATGACGGATTCGGTGAGCCACAAACTAAGCATGTATTTTCTCAAACTTGTACAATAATTTCCTATTCGTAGCCACCTGTGTGGAAATAAATTTACTTGAGTAAATAAAATACAACATCGTATACAAAAAGTTGGTCAGGAAATGTGCCTCCTACTCGTTATCTAAAGCCGCCAATGCTCCAACGCGGTCCAGAGTATCTCTCCAGACAAATCTGCTGGTGACTTGACCTCTTTCTTACAGGTCATTGAGCAAAAGCAGTGAGTCGACTTAAGTATAGGTACCATAGATTAAGAAAGAAATCGTAGAAGAACAATTAAAACCATTTAGATTTAATGTAATTTAATGGACGGGGTAATAGACGGCGTTAATATTCAAAAACTCTGTGTAGCCGTTCGCCGTTCCTAAGGTGTAAAATTTCCAAGAATTTTGAATAATAAGAAAGAAAGAAAATAAATTTAATAAAAAGTACTTTTGATAATTGTCTATTGTAACGTTAAATTCCGGGAAGCACAGATGCTGAAGCGGCATCAAATACTACTAAACTTTGACATTCTCAAAATTTCCTTGAAAATAAAACACCCGAGTTTCTTGCTTTTTGTGTAACCGCGTTATTCTTTTAAGCTACGCAGAGGATTTTGATGCGGTTTTCACCATAAGTTAAAGAATAATTAATATTCCATATTGTCGGCGCGTCACATATCGCGTGATCAGTCCACTCAGCTCATAGACGCGCTTGTTAGATATTTAATTTTAATATAATTATAATATTAGAATATCGTTTGTTGGCTAATGACATCTGTCACATTTACGAAGCTTGAGACCAATGTAGAAGTACCTAATTTGAGTAGATATAGTATTTACAAAAAAAAACAACAGTCTTAACTTGTCAAAATCACTTGTACAATCAATGAAAAAAAAAAAAAAAAAAAAAATTGTCGTAGAGGTACCTAACATTGAAATTATTTATTTAAAAATTATTATATATATCCGCTGGTAGCCTCCTATTTGGTGTCCAGTTATCTCACGAGCAGCGGGTGAATGTGACTGACATGTCTATGTAGTTGGCTAATGTTTATATATCCGCTGGTGGCCTCCTATTTGGTGTCGAGTTATCTCACAGGCAGCGGGTGAATGTGACTGACATGCCTATGTAGTTGGCTAATGTTTATATATCCGCTGGTGGCCTCCTATTTGGTGTCGAGTTATCTCACAGGCAGCGGGTGAATGTGACTGACATGCCTATGTAGTTGGCTAATGTTTATATATCCGCTGGTGGCCTCCTATTTGGTGTCGAGTTATCTCACAGGCAGCGGGTGAATGTGACTGACATGCCTATGTAGTTGGCTAATGTTTATATATCCGCTAGTAGCCTCCTATTTGGTGTCAAGTTATCTCACGGGTAGCGGGTGAATGTGACTGACATGTCTATGTAGTTGGCTAATGTTTATATATCCGCTGGTAGCTTCCTATTTGGTGTCGAGTTATCTCACTGAAAGCAAGTGAATGTAACTGGCATGTCTATGTAGTTGGCTAATGTTCGCTGGTTTATCTATTTATTTTGTGGTTGGTCTATCTCAATGGCAGCGAATAGAATGTGGACCTCGATGTCTATGTGAATACTCTAAATAAGATTTTTTTTTTTCTTCATTGTAAAATTAACAGCACCTGGCAATACTTCGAGGACGAAGTGCTGTCAATATGGCCGTAATAGATTATCCTAATTATAGGTATTGTTATTGTTATAGTTTTACTGTTAAAATTGATAAAATAGTAATGGTTTGCATAACCTAAAACGTGTAACAAGTATTTAATACCTAATTTACATTATTCAATAATTCCTTCATTATTGCAGTATGTCTATAAAAGTAGACTATTTAAAATATTAAGGAATAATGTAGCAAATATTTTTTTTTTTTTTTTTTCACAGTAACCATAATATCATTTTAAAGAGTGTTATAATGTTATACTAAATTTCATTATGCAACTTTTTTTTTTTTTTTTTTAAAGATGGAACTTTATTTTTATAATTACTTACATATGTACACACAAACTACAAAATAATAATAGAAAATATTCCAAACGGATATCCACCTTTTATGTCGTTGATATTTTTGAATGACGGTAGACAGAAACGTCAAAGTTGTTTGTTCACGACTATAAAAGGGGAAGCCCCGTGTAGCAGAGTCCATTCTTGTTCGAGACATCGATTAGAACGGAGCTCCGGCCTACAGGTAAAAGTTAAGTTATCTTGTTACTGATTACTGTACTATTACTATGCTATTACTATATTATTGTTAAAATGTTTGGTGTCTTACTATTGTTATTATATGTGATTGCTATTGTTATTATGTTGCTGTTATTCTGAGTTCTCTTGGACCATTATCCAAGAAATAGAATTAATTGTTTTTATGATAACGATAATTTATGGCAATAATAAGCAATTTGTTGGTAGAATAATTTAATACTGTTTCCATGGAGTTTCTTGTCCTTCTTCTCCATGATGACCTAGATTTGGAACGGACAACTAGCTTTCTGATTAATTACTGACAAGCCTAAATTCTAATAAATCTCTAGCTTGTCTTTCTGTGCTTTATTTCATAAAATCCTTTCCCTACATACCATATTCAGTTACTTTTACACATACTAAATAACTAATAACCATTCTGATATTTAAAGCTTGATATTTGGGTAATATACATATAGACCTATATATAGATATCTACCCCATTTTGCTAACACGCTCGACCACGGGCATTTCATTGTTTTTCTCTTATATTTTGATTATGTATTACAGCTATTTTAATAAAGTCCACTACCTACTTTTTTATTATAAAGTCTCGATTGAGCCCATTCAATATATTAATTTATATATAATTAAGAGGTTTATATGTATAAGTAATACATTCGCATTTAACTTCGATATAACAGAGAAATCTCGATGGTCATATTGTAGCCATTCCACCCGCGCAAATCAGGGGTGGATCGCTAGTGTGTTATAAATTCGATAGTAGATCTGAAGAGAAATTCAACCAAAAAATTGAAGACATGTGACATCTACCAACCCGCACTGGGCGTGTTCTTACGGCGTGGAATACGGCCTACTCTCTCTCACAGAGAGGAGACTTGTGTCCCAGCAGTGGGAACATTATAGGCTGATTATACTTATGGTAAAAGATTCGTAAGTCTTCCTTCAGAGGAATTTAACACCAGACATTGCAGCTATAGATTTAAAATAAAGTCTCATAACCAAACTGCAAAATTCATCAAAAAACCTTTTACTTCAGTCGTGAAACATCAAACAGACATACAGAACAACTTTCCTGTTTATAATATTAGTGTAGATGGGATGTTGATTCCCTGCAGCACCTTGTTTATAAAGTGTGACAACTTTCGAGTTTACCCCTCGTTTCTTTTGTTTCATACAAGAGTGGATGTGTGCCTTGGGAATCCAGCGGCGTACGATGTTGTTCAAAATTGTTCGCGTTGAGTGTGAAATATAAACTCGTTTATTTATTCAACTTGTGATTATAGAGTTGAGTACCGGAGACCTAGCACTAGAGTTCTTTTGTCAATATAAGATCACGCCTTGTTTCCCCGAAGCGTTGGGCAGAGTACCTATAATACACCAACATTTCGCCAGTTATGTTTAACCTCTCTGCTCGACAAAATTTTGACATATGACACACCAGCTGACTCGACGGGGTGTTGCGAATTACGTCATGATAATCAGAAATTTACTTTAACTTTCAGCATTCGAATTTATTAAGAAAACTGTGTTACCGCGCCTATTTTGTAAAATAAGTTTGTGGCAAATATCTTTAACTATATGCTGAGGTCGGTAAAACCGCGTCATTCTACTGTGAAAGTTGTATAAAATAGATATTACTACACCTATCCAAAAGGTAGACACCTCAAAATCGCTGAAAATATGTACATAAACCATCTAATCTCTTGATGAAAATATGCAAAAGGGAAAAATAAAGATATTGTCATTCTCTCTGCATTCTTACTTTTACCATTTTTCATACATAAACTACATAAAAAACATGATCAAATCTTGATAGAAATTACTAAAAATTGTGTTGCGACGTGACACCTCTTAGTGCTGACCATCCACCCAATTTTCTTATTCCGATTCAAAAATGTCATAAAGCCTAATCGATAATCGGTATTTAAAAAAAAAAATAAAAAAATTGTTGAGACTGAATAAAAACTCTTTGGTATATTTTATCATTAATTAATAGTTTTTGAAATATAATCATTTTAATAAGTACAAACACGTACAGTGTGGATAGGGGTGTAACTTTTTATGGTTTCCTACGTCCGAATGAAAAAACGGAACCCTTGTAGGATCACTCGTGTGTCTGTCTATAGGTTTGTTACAATCGATTTGTTTCGAATCTACTAGACCGATTAAGTTGAAATTTGGTACACATATAAATTTCTGTGACTCAAATACGGACGTGTAACATGAATAAATTAATTATGAATATGGGGTCACATTAGATAAAAAAAATACCATTATTATAGTTTCAAACTCAAATGCGTCCCGCCTGCTTCCAAATTTTATTTAATTTAAAATGGGCTTGTTTTTAGCTTTTCAGTTAGTTTTAGTACAAGGATGCAGTCGGGTTTTTTTAATTTTTCTAATTAGGTACTTTTTTTTATTTCCAGCTTTTTAGTTTACAAATGTGAAAGATGTGTTTCGCAGACGATTTAGTTCTTGATACGTGTTTTTTACGATTTGTCACTTTGAATTACTTTTAACCATATAAGTTGTATATATTTTTGTAATCACCTTTTAAAACCCTTTATTTTGAGACCCCACTCGATAGGTATTGAGAAAAAAAATTATTGAAGGCATAATATGGCGCCAAAAATCCGCCATTTTGTTTTTTTTTTATTTTGATATGCCCAGTGTCACTCTCACAGTAAATACATAACCCTCCTTCTAGCGCAGTCGGGTAAATAGTAGATTGTTATACAAGGGTCGAAAGGAATCTATTCCCATACGAGGTATTTAGACTACAGGATGAAATTTAACACATGCGACAAATCGAAATGGGAGATTGTACTCATTATTATGAACAACTTTTACTATGGGACCAAACCTGAAATCGCGAAAAAAAAATCAGCTGTTCCCTACATTTATGTTCGCATAACTCGTCAAAATGTAGGGAACAACAGATTTTTTTTTCGTGATTTCAGGTTTGGTCCCATAGTAAAAGTTGTTCATAATAATGAGTACAATCTCCCATTTCGATTTGTCGCATGTGTTCAATTTCACCCTGTATAGTCCGAGTAGGAATTGATGACTTTCACCCGTGTTAAACACTCTACTTTTCATTTCGAATATAAGGAAAGTAAAAAATAGTGGTCTTTCTAAAATATTTGTTGATAATAATAACATGAATAATAGGTACCTATTTAAAATTAATTGAAATATTAGAACAATTTGTGTGCTATTTTAAATATGGAACACACCGCGTCACTGCCGCGGGCCGTCCCGCTTGATAGGTATTTTTTTCACACTGGCTGTTTATACACTCACAAGACCGCAACATTTTTCTTAATTACCTATGTAAAAATTTCTAAGCTGACTACTTAACCAATTTAGTTCTATTTTTAAATTCATTCCCGACCTAGAGAGGGAAGCAATTACTATGAGTCTTTCCCGCCTTAAGGTGGGAAGCAACGTCTTCCACCCGCTATTCGGATCAAACAAATACTAATTTCCGAGTATGAGAAATGAAAAAGCTTTGCTTACTGTAAGTACCGTGTGATATATCAAATGAAAGGGTTTGTCGTGAGGGTCACAAACATATTTTTTAATAACTAAAAAAAAAATATTTATTATTCTATTAAATAGAAACAATATATCTGAAACCACAGCCTAAAATAAAAAAAAACTACAAAATATAGTTCTGTGATTATTCTAGATTCCAAGAGATCCTATCAGACGTCTGGTCTTCAAATAATATAGCAAATCTCTCATTCTATACTGCGTACATACTTACATTTGGTCACAGTCAAAATATGTTCGGGACGTTATATCCAATTTAAAGTTGGTATTTTTAAATGATATGCTTAAAACACTTGTTATAAGAAGTCGGTTAAAAATAAGATTTTTGGCATTTTAAATCTCAATAGTAAGAAATGCTCAAGATGTTATTCCCCATAAGAAAACAGTAGGACTTTTCTTTTCTGGCTGGCACTTTAATTTTTGAGTAGGTACCTTATGAATGATGGGTTTATGAAAAACAAACTTATTTTTGCAGTGAATCAAATTAATGATGATGTACATTGTGCATGCGTGAATATTCAACCCTAACGGAACCTTTCATTGTGCGTGGTCCGACATAAACATGGAAAGTTTTTTAAACTCAAACTCAAACTCAAAGCATTTATTTCAATTAAACCATTACAGGCACTTTTGAATTGTCAAAATTAAGTAGTCGGTCAGTTGGTCAGAAAGTTGAAGCTAGGTGCCCATTCCAAAGCGTAGATCTCTATGGAGAAGAACGGGCAAGAAACTCCATGGACACTCTTTTTAAATCAAGATATTACAAAATCCTGGGTACATTATTCTTGTTGCTTCTATATGTGAGAACAATGTAAAAAAAACACACAAATGAAGAAACAATACAAGAAATAAGATTAAAAATAAGCCTTGGCAGTTAAGAGATGACCAGTCTCAACCGACGGCGTCCGTTCACGAACATGACGCATGGATCAGCACCATCCAGCTCAACCATTTTGTAGGGAACCGAATGATCCAACACACGCGCCACCATCAGAGAGACATTTAAGTGAGCATGACACATTCTCAACTGCCATGCTCTTTCAAGTCAACATCAAAAAATCATAATAAACGGATCCATGGTTCTTACATTTACAAAATTGAAAAAATGCTTCTAAATGATACAAAACTATAGATTGCAATTTATTTAAGAGATGAATAAAATTTTTAAAACCAAACAGGAAAAGGTGTTTAGTATTGCAGCATTAACAATTAAAACATGATTGAATAAAATAAAAATAAATATTAAGATCGTAATGTCAGAAACACTAAAAAAAGAAAAAGGGAAGCACCTCTTCCAAATATTGAAATTTTAACTAGTGAGCTCAAGTGCCTGTGGAGCAGGACCAGCATTTAGCCAAGCATTTTTATCTGCAATATAATCATCCAACTTATAATATGCTTGTCTACATAGTGTGCGTTTAATGCATGTTTTAAATTTCTTCTCATTTAGTTGAAGAATATCGAGTGGTATTTTATTATAACATTTTACACAGTAACCCATAAAAGAAGTTTTTACTTTAGACAATCTGAAACGCGGTTGATCTAATTTGTTCCTATTTCTTGTGTTAAAATTATGCCTGTCACTTATCTTACTAAACAGATGTAGATTTTTTCGAACGTACATAATGTTTTCATATATATATTGACAAGGAACCGTCATGATGTTAATTTTTTTAAACAGTTCCCTTAGAGAATCACGCCTGCTGAGCTTGTATATGGCTCTGACAGCCCTCTTCTGCAGGATGAAGATAGAATCAATATCTGCAGCCCGTCCCCACAACAAAATACCGTAAAACATGATGCTATGAAAGTAACTAAAATAGACCAGTCTCGCGGTATCCACGTCTGTTAATTGGCGGATTTTCCAAACAGCGTAAGCGGCTGAACTTAGCCGCCCTGCAAGAGATGTTAAGTGCGGACCCCACTGCAGCTTTGAGTCAAGCGTAATCCCCAGGAAAACCGTATTTTCGACGAATTCAAGTATTTCCTTATTCAATACAACGTGACATTTACTACTTCTAACATTTGGTAAAGCGAATCTAATGCATTTCGTTTTTTTTTCATTTAATACCAAATTATTTACAGTAAACCAATTATGGACCAAAAGCATAGCGTTATTTACGTCGTCAAGCTCCTGTGCACGTCTGCTTACTTTAAAAATCAGAGATGTGTCATCAGCAAATAACACCATTTGTGATCGGTTTATCAGTAAATGAGGTAAATCATTTATGTATACTAAAAATAGGAATGGCCCCAATATTGAGCCCTGCGGTACACCCATTTTGACTTTCAAACCCGATGAATTCACACCGTTAATTTGAACTTGCTGAAATCTGTCATTTAAATATGATTTCATTAAGCTAAGAGCAAGTTTACCGAGTCCGTAATGCTCAAGTTTCAAGAGCAGTGTATCGTAATTCACGCAATGAAATGCTTTGGATAAGTCGCAAAAGATGCCTATTGCATCTTGTGCCTCTTCCCATGCGTTAAAGATATGTTTTAATAAGGTGACACCGGCGTCGGTTGTACAACGTCCTTTGGTGAAACCATACTGTTGATCGTGTAGGATGTTATTACGATTAAAATGATTGAGCATTTGATTTAACATTACTTTTTCAAAAACTTTACTTAAAACCGGCAAAACCGATACTGGTCTATAATTATTAGTGTCTTTGCTGTCCCCAGATTTGAAAAGTGGAATAACTTTACTGAACTTCATTAAATCCGGGAAAACCCCTTGATCTACACACAAATTAAATATTAAAGCTAAATAGGGTGCAATTGTCTCAATAATGGATTGACAAACTTTAGTAGACATGCCCCACAGATCCTCGGTAATTTTGATCTTAAGTTGCTTAAATGCCTTTATAATGACTGTAGGGTTTATATGTTTAAATTTAAATTCCACAGGACAGGCTGAGACATTCGCTCTTAATAATTCAATAGCTAGCGCAGGCGAGGAATTTAAAGTTTCTGTAGTTTTAATTGGGATATTGGTAAAGAAAGTTGCAAATTCCTGAGCGACATCGATGTTATCGCTAATGAGACCGCGGGAAGTGTCCAGTGTGTAATTAGTATTGTGTTTTTTGTTCCTGTTCGTTTCATTGTTAATAATTTTCCAAACTGTCTTTATTTTATTGTCTGCTGATTTAACCTTGTTACTAATGAAAGAAGCTTTAGCTACTTTGCAGACATTTTTAAAAGTTTTAGAATATTTAGTAACATACTTATTAAACGTATCCGTGTTAATATACGGCTTAAGGCCATACAGTTCAAATAATCTATCCCTACTTTTCCTGATTCCTTTAGTTGCCCAGTCACTGAATAAAAACTTAGGGCAAATAGTTTTTGATTTCTTCTTAAAGGAATTATTGAACTCTGTTTGCACTAATGAAAAGAATTCTTCATACAAAATATTACCATTAGTCACACTTAGGCCCTGGGCACTCAACTTGCTAATTAATGTAGCATTAAACTTATTCAAATTACCCGATGTTATTGGTCTAGTTTGAATCTGCACTTTTTGCATCGGTGTGTTGGACTCAAAAGAAACAGTTTGACCACTGTGATCAGAAGGAAGATAATTTACAATGGCTTTATCTAAATATTCGCAACAACAAAAGACATTATCAATGCATGTAGCCGTAGCCATAGTTATTCGGGTTGGTTCCAAAAACACATTTGACAGATTGAATGATTTAAAGAGGCTTAACAATCTACTGCTATTTGAATTATTTTCTAAAATATTAATATTAAAGTCACCACAAATAATTACTGATTTGCTACCAGTTGCAAGTTTTCCCAAGACATCTTCCATTACCGACTCAAATATAGAATAGTTTTGATAGTTTGGAGGTCTGTAAACGCACACTATAAAATGCTTATCCAGCTCAACACAGGACAGTTCGATGCTATGTTCCACCGATAGTTCCACTATGTCTTTACGAGTCTTAAATTTTACACAATTTTTAATTAAGATTAATGAACCACCACGCAGCATGGATTTTCGGTTAAAGCAACTGCCTACACTATAGTTCTCATAATTAATCATCATTTCATAATCTTTCAACCAGTGTTCAGTAATACAAATAATATCAAACATTGTTTTTTCTAAAAACAATTCAATTTCTAATAATTTGGAAGAAAAACCTTGAATATTTTGATGAAACAATTTCAAGGAATTCTGCTTAGCCCCTTTTTTACAATTAACTAATTGAGTGCTAGAAGATACCTTGTTTGAGGTGGTATTAATAATATTGTTATTGGTACCTTCTGTTGTCTTACTGACTAGTTTAAATTATCGTGGCTAACCACCTTCATATTAGTACTATTACTAATTTTTATGGTGCTAATTACATCCGACTTCGACATACTACTTATGTCTGAGTTAATAATAAAAGCTAATAGCTATGCTATTTCACGTCTAAAACTAATAGGCAGATACACTGTATCCCTAGTCGATTTTAACTTCTCAACAAAAGTGTTGGTGTCAAAAAATATAATTTTGTCACTATAGTGATTAGCTAATAAATGCATATGGTTATTTAGCTTATGTATGTAATGGTTTTGCTTACTTGTTAAGTGCTCAAAGTATGGGAAAGCACACAAAATTATTTTCTGACAATTAATCTTTAAGATTTCAGTGACACTGTCAGTGATGTCATCTATTTTTACATTTGCACTATTACCTACAAATACAGAAATAATGGCATTTGGATTATATTTATTGCAACTTACTGATGACATTATCTCATTGTATGATTTCCTAGGCATACAATAATTAACAGCAGATTGACCCAGGTTGTTACTTAATAATTTACCTAACCCTCTCCCTAAACTATCTGAAAACATAACAGAACAATAACAAGCATTACTAGAAGTTACAGCACCACTCTCTATCTGAGCTACTTGAGATGACTCTTGAACAACAAGCGGTGCATCTTGATTGGGGTTACAGTCCTGAGCTCCTCCAGACTGGGACGGGTCCTCCGTTGCCTCAGGTTGGATAGCCCCAGGGTTGGAATCCCTTTGACAAGAACATTGATGTGTGCTCTGAGTCATCGGGTCCCCTCTACCTACCTCATCATTACACATTTCCACCAACTCGTTTGCAGCTAGGATGTGTTCCTTTATTTGTTTTTGAGAGCTCACATACTTAATATAATGTAAATGTAGTGACTCTTCAAGTACCTCAATTTCAGACTGTAATCGCTGAGTGTCAATGTGATAAATATTTTTACTGTCTTCTAATTTAATTTCATAGTTTTTTAATTTATTTATTAGAAAAACACGTTCTTTCCTTAGTTTAGTATTATTGGAATTGTGTTTTTGTTGTTTCCTAAATTTATTGCATCTATTTATGATTTTATTTAGTTTTGCATATTTTTTTAGTTTATTTTGACTAACTTTATAATTATTATTATTATATTTCAATATAGAATCTTCAGTAAGGTCTATTGTTATTAAGGAATGAGGGTTGTAATTTGTATTGAATAATTCAGTATGCAAGTTATTAGTTTCCCGAGCCTGAGTACATTCTTTTAGTTTCTGTAACTTAGTAATTTGTACATTTGCATGAATTAATTCATCTTCTAGGTCCCTAACCTTACACAAAGCCTCCTCATATAAGTTACTGCAGTTATTGAAACCATCCGTGACCAACTGCAGTTTGTCCCGTTCTTCGACAACAACCAGGTATTTTTGATGAAGGTCTACTAGCTCCTGTTTTAAGCTTGTATTTTTGAAAACGACCTTCACGACTTCCTTCTCACTATCCTCTATTTCCTGTAACAGCTGATCACATTTACTGTTCGAAGCCTTAAGATCTTGAATGGTTGTTTTCAATTTAAGCTCCAACTCCTGAGCAGCAGCCTTACGGGTCATCACAGGCATGGTTTCAGGAATAAGTACTGAAAGTGGAATTAAAGAAACAGTGAGAACTAGTTAAATAACCAAAGAAAAGCTAGAAATGAAAGGAAAATTTGGAGAAGTTAGTGCTGATTTATAGGTAAGATGAGGTAGGCTGAATCAAATTGAAATGCAACTGATATGATTAGATAAAGAATACAGTTACATTGATTCTATTGACTTATGATTTAACTTTTTTATGTGGGTAGGATGCCTAGCTAAAGAAAAATCTAGTTTTACATTAATATTACAATGATTATTGAAAATAACGATAGTCAACATTAATTGCTATTATGTACAAAAAAAAGTTAGCAGTAATAGAATTTCAATATTTTGATATTTCACAATAATAAGCTTCGTTATGATCTATGTAGGTAGGTAAACAAAGTGACTTAGACCCAGTGCAAGGGTGCCAAATCAAACAAGTGAGTCAAGGAATGTGATACAGTGTCTAAAAGACGATTGTGTGCTAATTATAGAATAAAAAGTAAACAATACTCCCCGTTTATATCCGCAGGTCGAACATCAGCTGTTCGTGAGAGGTTACCGGTAACGGTGGGCAACCAAAAACTGTGTTTAACTTTGTAAACTTGCACGAAAACAATATTCCCGAGTATATATGCAGTTATTTAACATTTAGATATATAAATTTCGTTGGGAAACTACCACAAAAACAAACAATTACTATTACTCAAGTAAACTAATAGAAACAAAAACTACCAAGCTCATAAAACTAACAACACATTTTATACAATTAATTTATCATCATTCCCAAACTTCTGCTCAGCCTACCTAAAAAATGTATACTGGGCATTCTGTAGCAAACTATTAGAAAAGTATCAAAAATAAATACTTAATTGTAAAATAAATAAAAATAATTTTATACGACGAGCGCATTCGAAGAAAAATTCAAATATAGAAACAATTCGGCGCGAAATTCAATAAATGACTATGGTCTAAGGTCCTCGAGTGTTATTGACTCAGTTCAATTGAATGTCCAAAAAACTATTAAAATTACATTAGAAAAGCATAAATCATTATTATAAACAATGCTTATTGTATTTAATGCTTAAAATAATTTTATTTTAATTTCTGAGTATCGATTTCCGATATTCGACATATTAATTACCCGAGTCAATCGAAATTTAAAAAAAAAATCGTTTTGCATAATCGCTTTCGTACATCATTACGATAAAAAAAACAATCATGTACGGCGATTTTGAACACAAATTGAGTAGTGGTAATGAATAATACGTGTTATTCGACCTGTGTTTCAATATTACGTTAAGATTTGGGCATTTTCGTGTTGTTAATAACATTTACAATAATATTTGTCACATTTTAAATCTTATCTACTTGTGTGTGTGTGATATTTGTGAAAAGTAAAAATGTAAACACGCACTATATTGGCGCGAAACTTCGACATTAGATATCAAAATACTTCATTACCACTACTTATTTTAACTTGAACAATGGATGAATTCGTCAAATAATTAATTATGTATTATTTACTGCCCCTGTGGTGGAGTTTGGATGTTCGAAATCCCCAATTTTTATGTTTTTTAGCCTCGACCACCACTGTCAACAAAATGGCGATTATCGCATTTACAGACTTGAATTTTATAAAGGTAAGGTAATAAGCTTGAGCGCTAAATATGAAATATTTAATGGCGTTAACATATGAGTTTTTTATCCAACTCTCTTAATTAACGCACATTCATAGGATTTGATGCGTAGCTTAATAAATATTTACATAATCAATGTAGGGTGTCGTATGTCGTAATTCTTGGGTCCTAAAGGGGTCATTACCGAGCCGGCGGAGGTTTGTGTGTTCGGGTCCTAAAGGGGGCGCTACCGAACTATACGGTTAAGTCCCTTGTAACAGGGGCGAGCCTATTGCCATCAACCGGTCACACATCCAGGCTCCTGGCTGTTACTGAGAAATTCCAGATAGAAAACCCAAAAACATTTTGCCCGACCTTAAAATCAAACCCAGGACCTCATGCTCAGCAGTAGCGCTTTAGACTAAGCATTGAACTTGCTCTGTTTGACTCGTGCATGAGTGTCGTTAACTCATTACACACGCAAATCTCATTGCACAAACACTTTGAGTAAAGTTGTATTTTAATAATTGTTTGCTGCACCGGACGACGTCATTACGTCAGCGCCGGCTGTCGCTGAAAACCAGCGCTGGGGCTCTGTCCTGCATAGGGTCGCAGCATAATGCTGAGCGATAGCCGTTTTGCGTGGATGTGACGCATGTTTCCCCCTACCTTTTTATTTTATTTTTTGTGTTTTTGTTCTTTTTGCGTCATTTTCACCGCAAATAAACGTATTTTCTTTCTTTCTTTCTTTCTAAACAGCTTAAAACCTGTTTACCGCTTAGTGTTTAACTTGGAACCTCAAGAGATCAGAAATCAGGTAAATACCAACTATACTGTGAGTATAAAACTCTTGCCTACACTTAAATCTGTTACTATTTCATACCCGAAAGGAGACTGGCTTTTGAATGGGAAGTGGTCTCTGAAACAATATCGATACGGTTTTTAACATGCTTTTTTTGATATTGTAGGGATAACTCATCTATACCCTCGTAAAAAGGGATATTATTAAAATCTGACCTGGAAACTGTTTTTTTAAATAAATTGATGAAAATCGCATATCTGGCAAACTATGTAATGAGCAAGCAGGCTTTCGACCTGGCCTTTCTACGACAGATCAACCGCATACATTCAATCAACTCATACAAAAACACCAGGCATATAAAAAATACATCGCTTTTGTTGATTATTCCAAAGCTTTCGACAGTATTTCACACACATCCATTTTTGACGCCTTTAGCAACCAAAACATTGATCCTACCTATATAAATCTGTTACGCAACATTTACAAAAATAGTACAGCCGCAATAAAACTTGAAACCATCGGTCCAAAATTTAAAATAGAGAAAGGAGTCAAACAGGGCGACCCGCTATCTCCTAAACTGTTCTCCAGTACCTTTGAAGAAATCTTCAGGTATTTGGCAGCCGAATGGAGGGAAAGAAGGATTGTCGTTGGCGAAGTGAGACTGAAACGGACAAATCTACGTTTCGCCGACAACATTATTTTCTTTTCATCCTCAGCCACTGAACTTAACGGATGCTCCAATAACTTAGCAATGCAAACCTTGAGGTTACCGGACTGCCGCCATGGGATCTGGAGGCAATAGTCCTCGCGCGCCTGTATGAGTGGCGCGCGGAGACACTACGACGGGGGGAAACTCCGCTTCCGCGGCAAGTCGCGGCGGAGTGGACGGACCTCCGGCGCGATCTCATGGTGGCATGGAAGGAGCGACTTTCGCAACCCAGCGCAGGGCACGCCACGACCCCTCTTTGAGGAGTGGCTAGAGAGGCGTCACGGCGTCCTCACCTATCGCCTGACGCAGGTCCTTACCGGACACGGATGTTTCGGGAGGTTCCTGCACAGCATCAGGCGGGAGGAGACGCCCGGGTGTCACCATTGCGAGGATCGCTCAGAGGACACGGTGGAGGTCTGCCTCGCTTGGGCGGAGCACCGCTGTGTCCTCGTAGAGGCGATCGGCAGCAGCGGCGACCTCTCGCGTCCGGCCCTGGTTCAAGCCATGGTCCGGGGCGAGAGGGAGTGGGACGCAGTCACTTCCTTCTGCGAAGCAGTCATGCTAGCGAAGGAGGTGGAGAGATGGCTGAGGGAGAGAGCCTCACGTCCTAGCCGCCGCGGGAGACGCTCTGGGTGTCGGGAGCCGCGTGACTTCTCCCGGCCACCATAGGCGCGGGCTTGCGGACGGAGAGTAATGGGTAGCTCACCGTCTGATCAGGACCAGGCCCGTGCCGAACGGTGCGTATGTGTTCCATGCGCGCCTCAAAGAGATGTCAGCAAAAAGGAAGGGGCCTGCCAGGGCCGAAGCCTGCCGGAGGTGCTGGATTGTCCGAAAGGGAACATAAAGGGCTAAGGAAGGAACACGGATGGGTTTTAGTCAGTAAGAGTCTGACACTCCCTTCCGCTCCACCCAGAGCGGAAGGGGTCATTTGATGATTTCCCATCCATAAAAAAAAAGCCTTGAGGGTGGACTGAACATGAATAAGTCGAAGACCAAAGTTATGTGCAACGAAACACCTAGAAGCATAAAATTAGACGGGGAGATAATACAACATGTTCAAGAATACCTTTACAATCCAAGAGCCAAGCTTGGGCTAAGTAGTCTTTTTCCAGGCGAGGGAAGATAAAGAAATCACAAGACGAACGGAAAGCACCTGGAAGCGCTACTGGTCCTTGAAGGAACTATTTAAGGGTGAGTTGCCTATGGCACTGAAACGCAGGCTCATGGACATGTGTATTCATCCCGTCTTAATCTATGGTGCATAAACTTGGTCTTTGACTAACATTCAGAAGTCCAAACTCAAGGTCTGCCAACGAGTAATGGAGCGCAGTATGCTAAGTTTTAAATTAACGGATCGTGTTCGAAACACAAAACTGCGCTCCAAAACAAAGATAGCAGACGTGGCTTAAAAGGCTGCCCAACTTAAAAGGGACTGGACAGGACATTATCTGCCGCATGCCGCACAAACTTTGGGCCCAAATAGTACAGAATTGGCACCCTGAGACAGAGTAACAGATCCATTATTACTTTGTGTTAAAAATATTACAACACGAAATTCAGTACTCTAAAATTCACAATATAACTATGAACTTATTTTAACTTATACTTGAATTTACCAATATACCTATGGTATACTGCTATTCTTCAGTCGCAAAGTTGTGTCGTAGACTGATGTTCGAAAAATATTACAATTGCGAAAGTGAGTTTGTTTGTTTTTTTGTTACGCTTTCATGCTAAAACGGTTGAACGGATTTGGATGAAATTTGACGCATGGATAAAACATGACCTGGGTTAGGACAAATAATACCTCTTCCCAGAGGAGCGTCTGGTGACGGACAGCTGCGGCGGGTTCACGGATGAGTGCTAACGCGTGTCCGTGTTCCCGCCGTAAGCGGCACAGGAGGACACCGTGGAGTTTTAGTGGGTTAGAGTCCCACATAACTGCACTATCTCCCCGTGGTAGTGCAGAATGCACAAAAAAAAAAAGTATTGTACTTTCCCGCGACCCCCGGCGTAGGTGTGAGATGGAACACCAGGGTGGTTTTTAGTCAGTAAGAGTCTGACAGACCCCGCCGCCCGCCCCAGGGCGGCGGACATCTATGAGGATTTTCCACCCCGGATACAAAAAAAAGGGTAGAACCGTGACGTTCTCACGACCCCCGGCGGCGTAGGTGTGAGGTGGAACGAACACCGGGGTGATTTTTAGTCAATAAGAGTCTGACAGACCCCTCCACTTTCCTCAGGGCGGAGAACATCCATGAGGATTTTCCAAAAGAGAAACAAAAAAAAGGAACTGTGATTTCTTACCAATTCCTGCCCGCGCAGTCATTTTACTGCTCAATTATTTATTGAATTACCCAATAGAATATTTGTTACACCTACCTCTTTTTTGTTTAGTTTATTTACATCTTAGTTTTTATTGCCGAACTTGTTAATAAACATGCATATCTAAAACTTGCGAAAACTACGATAAACCACAGCCACTTTAAAACAGTGCCGTTTCTAAATACTCCTACGCATGAAAAAAAATACTCTTATCCCAGTGTTTTTTTCCTATTTACAGTCGTCCCCACATTGTATGGAAGGGTAGGTATTCAGAGCGGTAACCTCTCATAATCATACGAGTAATATTCAATCCCCATCCTATCTTAAAGTAAAAATCAGTAACTAAGCGTGTTATCTTCCACCTTCTTGAAAGTTTATCCCTAAACTGAAAGAGATTAGCAAACTGTCAGCACTTAACACTATCAAAGTTTAAACCCGACACTTTGGGTGACACGAAGCGGGTCAAGAGGTGTTCGGTAGCATTTGCAGCTAACGAGGTGTTGCTAGTCAAAACGGTGCGTTTCTTACTTAATATACTTGAAACTTGCTATAAGAGTGGGTAATTTTGTCCATTGTTTTCAAGACGGCCGTGGCACAAGTATGGGTTGAAAAAATCTGTTTTATTTCGTATGTTTTATCGTATTTATCCATCACGTCTCTAAAGTTTACACAAAAAAAATCGTCAAATTAATTTGTTTTTTGATTTATCATGATCAGATATCGATAACCATCGCGTTTGCGGAGTTCAGCTAGCTAATTTAAAATAAATCCAAACCAAAAGTCATTTATTTAAACTAGGCTGAGAATCAGCACTTTTCGAACGTCAAAATGACTATAGACACACCCCCAAAACGTCTGCCCTTCACCACTTTCTAGTGCTTTCGCTGGGGAGAAGAATTGTCGCAACAAACTCCCCGCAGCACAGCTATCTGTTCAGTTAGAAAATACTTGAATGTGTACAATACTGGGTATGCAAAGTAATTAACATTACAGGACACAGAACTTTAAATTAAATTATTTGCCATATATGTTAGCTAGCCACGCCAATCACCCTGTAGAATTGATAATATAATAATCAGTAAACATCAACTAGATATAAAAACGATATTGTACAAAATGATTCCATTGTAATTTATGTGGCGTATAAAGACTAGCACAGTAAACCTGTTCGTGGAGAAAATTATGTTTATTATATGAAGCTATACTCATAACTATGAATGAGAGACATCTGAATACAGAGCGGGGAACATGTGAATCTTAACACACTGATATAACGACTATGAAATAGTAATACGTGTTTGATTTATTGCAAGTGTATCGGAAAGTTATCTGATTGTGGTGTTGTATGTTAGGCTTATCTAAGAATCTATGATATTGTCATGGGCCTTAATAAACATGAACTCAAACTCAAAGCATTTATTTCAATTAAACCATATACAGGCAGTTTTGAATTGTCAAAACTAAATAGTCGGCCAGTTAGTCAGAAAGTTGAAGCTAGTTGCCTATTCCAAAACGTAGATCTCTATGGAGAAGAACGGGCAAGAAACTCCATAGACCCCTCTTTTAAATCAAGATATTACAAAATCCTGGGCACATTATTCTTGTTGCTTCTACAGGCTGTTACGGAAAGGGTATATCAATACAAACGGGTTGAAGAGTGTATCTGGTCTAGAATCTCTGTACAAAATTTCAGCTCAAAAGCATTAACTTTGAAAATGCTTAATATTTTTTTATTTCGATACTGTCTTTATTAAATTGAAATCATAACACGACGATTCTGCATATTCTCTTTTGTTGACTGTACATGTGGGTATATCCTATTTCTTGTTGGTCTAGTGGCGGCAAGCGCTACTGCTGAGCATGAGGGCCTGGGTTTGATTCCCAGGTCGGGCAGGTTTTTCCATTAGGTTTATTTTTTTCTCAGAATCAGCCCGGTGTCTGGATTTGTGCCTGGTTGTTGGTTGATGAACTTAAACATAACTGCCGAAATATGGGTGTACTATAGGCACACCTCTACCAAACCACAACCTGAATATTATAGCTGTGATGTCATGTATGTTTATGTTGTAAGACTAGAATTATATTTCCAATGTAGTTTACTCACCTATAGTTAGCAATTACACGTAGTAAAAATCACGACAAATACGCAACAGCTTTTATTATTTGCCCAACAAGACCATCCATCAAGGCTGTTGCCCTGATGAAACTGCCCCGTAAAAACCTAACGATTTCAACGTTGAAAAATGTCACTAACGATGCGCAGATTGCAATACAAATACGTGCACCGAAACGTTTTCGAAAACCTTCATGAATAAAAAACTTTTTTACAAAAAAAAAAAAACGACTACAAAAGTAACAGTACAAGTTCAAAATATATTTTTAGAAGTCGGTAGCTTTGGTTGGTGGTTACATTCATTTTTTTTTGCTATCGACTTCCCTGTTGTTGTTTTTTTTTTTTTTTTTTTGTAAAAAGTTAAAATTTTCTTTTTCGTAATTTTATATTTCTAGTACCTTGTCGTATTATAATATATAGGTGAAGTAAAATGAAAATCTACTTTTTATTTTACCTACTCAAAAACCACTCATAGAATTTGATAAAAGTATGAAACCCAGTAACAAAAACAGAATCATCAAAATCGGTCGACGTAGTAAAGAATAATCATAAGAATCAATGAACTTACATAAAAAGAGATTCCGACAAATTGAGAACCTCCTACTTAGAAGTCGGTAAACAAGAAAGGACCTCTTAGAAAGAAGGTCTCCTTTACAAATAGGTAAATGTTCGAACATCACAGGCAAACACATCGAGAGAATAAATTAAAAACCGAGTATCCTAACCAGAAAATTCATTACGTAATAACAGAAAACCTAAAAGAAACCCAAGAAGCATCGCAATATTACTTACTACCCCCGCTTTCTAAATTTAATTCAAAGACGAAACTTGAGGTTCATAACAAGCTTTTTATTATTTTGTCGAAGCGAAAGCCCTCCGGTGGAAAGAATGAAAGCGTGTAGGTAGTGGGTATTACGTGCGTGTTTTTTATTATACACGATCATTGAAATATATATGTGTTTTCTCAAACATGCTTGGAAATTTGAGTATTATTTTGACAACCTTCTTCGAGATAAATCGAAATTACTGTACTGGCCAAATACATGCGAGCAGCGGCTGGCAAAAGTTGTGTGAAAATCCATATCTTTCGTGGTTTATCGGCCAAATAAATTACATAGTAAACTCATATATGTCGGGTAATTTAAAAACGGAACGATCTTTTACTCCGCAACATGGCAACTAAGGAGGTAACTTATCAAAGGTTTTATTTAAAGTTCGAACTGGCTTGCAGCAGAAAGCTGTTTATTGAGAAAAAAAAAAGAAAACTTTAACGCGGGAAAAAATATTGTTGTTCCTTGTTCGTCATTGATTTTGAAAAGTAATTGTATTTGTCAAAAATGTTCTGCCTAGGTCCTACTTAGTTTTAATTTCTGCGCTTTATTTGAGAAAAGTACTATACAAGCCTTGGCCACAACTGGGCATTGATGGACTTACGTATGTGTGCCTCGGCTTCGCCTCGGCTTACATTTACACGTTTGTCCTTCAATGTCCCTTTTGCTGGCCGCTGCAGTAATGTACTATTTTTGCATACTTGCAATATGAACGTCGATATGTCGGGTCAAATTAAATTAACTGGCGACACTTCAAAGTTTGGTGTGGATATCTAAGACAAAAGAAATGTAAGACTTTAAGTAACTATACCTATTATCAGCGGCCATTGACTCAGTAGTCGATTCAGTAATTGATTGAAATTATGAGTTTAATTATTTTTTTTCGCTTTATCGTCACATCATGTCCGTGAAGTTTCGCTGTCTGATTTAGTTTAACCCTGCACGGCGGGCCCGTCTGAACAAGCCCATTCAGGGGGGATGCCACGCGCCGGCAGGGTCGCACGTGTTCGGTACTCACGCGCCGCGTCGCGTGTTCCGCGTCCATTCGTCGCTATGAAGGCAACAACTTATTGCATCGTATTCGGCTGCTTGACTACGGCCCGAATCTCACGTGTTTCTCACTTCCAAAGGACATCGAAAGGTAAAGAAATGCACGTCTACATGTACCTAAGTAGTAATTAGGTAGGTATAACTACCTACCAAATGTTTACATTTGTTATTCTTATTTATGTATCCCGTATTTACGTTGTTAGATTATTATTATTATAGTATAGTTAGTAGTTCTTAGCTTTAGCTTTGATAATACACATACTTATCAGGTAGGAAAGTACCTATTTTTTTTGTTTTGGTGCGTACGTACTGTAGAGGCTATGTAGCCCTACCTTTATCATTATTACTGGCCGGTCATAATTGAGGGCGTGTTCCATCCCAACGTTCAAGCGTGTGTCAAAGATTTTTATGGTGTTCTTCTTGCTAGATAGAAAGTGCTAGTTTTAGGTTGATAATGTAAAAGTCCTCCTGAAAACATATACTGGTTAAAGCTTAACGCTTTTTAATTATAATTATTGCAAAGCTCTCATCTTAGCGAGAACCCCTACAGTACCTACCATGGACTAACTATATATAAATATTTTGATTATGTAGACAACAGGGACTAACTTACTTTTTTATTTGCCAATTACGTAGGTACCGTACTTTAAAGTAATAAATAGACCAAGAACTGAGGCAATATAACGGTTTTCGTTTCGTTCGGTTTGTAAGGACATTACATGAAAGTGAAAAACTGTAGATAGACTACTCATAAGTACAATAAAAGTATACAAAGGTATGTACCGTATTTTATTTTTCTTTCTGGACAGCCCTAATACTCGGTTAAGCGGCGAAGGTATGTTGCGGACGAGAAAGGTCACAAAGTAATTACAACTCTCAAACGCGGCGATTAAGTGCAATTTAGCTGGCGCGTTGGCGGGAAGTGATTTTGTAGGCTATTATAAAAGCGGCTTTCTTTAAGATCAAAGGAGTCGGCTTTCTGTACTAAGTACTATTAGTTATTCTGTGGTATAACATGAAAAACAAATGTATAAGTTTGTTCCAGGAGTCAGGTGTTAACGGTCCCATGAGAATTAATTGAGGGTAACGGATAAATAAATGGCGCTTGAAACTGCCTGTGTTTGTGCACGGTTATAATCTTTACTTAACACATTAACGTTTAAGTGTATAGGGAAAACACCCAAATCAAACTCGAAACAGTAGGTACTTTTGATCACACAATATAGATAATATTTCTTTATCTCAATATAATATGTAGACTAATTACAAAATACTTTTTTATATTTTTATTTGTACACTTATTGGACATTTAACTCATTATAAAAACCTATATGTAAAGATCAACTCACAAGTAAAAGGGTTCCCTATACGAGTACGAAATATTATTCTGCGAAAATTGTTACATCGATGTCTATACATCGATGCTTTGATAATGACATCTTTTTTGTTCGCTGTTTCTTTATGTCGATAACCTTACATCGAAGCCTTGTTTCTTCGACGTTTGTTTGTTCGAAGTAACGTTACTTCGAAAATATTTAGACAACTAGATTATATTGATTTGTAAAGTAAGTTATATTACGAAACAATTTTTTTTATTAATGGTTCTCATCTCAATCTTGTATGTATCATTATTTCGTAGAAAAATGTGTTGGCTAAATATTTTCAAAGTAACGTTATTTCGATGTAAGGTTATCGATATAAAGAAACAGCGAACAAAAAAGGCGTAGTAAAAACATAACGTCGCATTATCAAGGCATCAATGTATAATCATCGATGTAACAATTTTCGTAAAATATGTAGTATTTTGTACTCGTATAGGGAACCCCAAGTAAAAGCACTGCACGGGATCGGTGTATCCCCGTACCTCATCGGCTCGTCATCAACCAGGTGTCAAACCAACGTTGATTACGTTGGGTTGACGCCAACGGGATCGACTCAGCACCTTTTGAGGCGTTGTCACAGCTCACCCCGCTGATGGGTGCTGTCGCGACGACGCCGCGCTTGCGGCTGGCCGACGCACGACGTCTCACGTATGGCTGGGTGGAGGTGGCGACGACCCTACATAATGGCGCGTTTACGTCGGTTTGGGCGTATTCGACTGCTACCGTTTTCGGTCACTGACTAATGTAAACTGTAATTTGGTTGGCCGTATTCGATCATAGTCTGTTTGCGGTGACCGACCTAGTATAAAAGGTGTGACTGCTGGCCGCATACGAGTGCGAGAGCTCTCGGCGAGACATGGCGAGAGCACTAGCGGAAAACTGTATGTACAAGCGCCATAAAAGGAACAAATAATGTCAATAAAATACACGGTTTAAAAATAAATAAAACCTTACAATTGCGGTCCATGAAATAAAATGAAGCGGTTTTGTTTTTAACTATGCGAGAAATTAATTATTTATTTATAGGAGAACCAACAGCTATAACAGAAGCATAACAATATTATATGAGACATACAGCCAATTACAGGCCAATCATACATATTATAAGATTTATCGTTATGTTATTAACTCAACACCCGGACGAGACAATGAAATCATCTGTGCCATATACCAGGCCACTCAGAAAGTATTGTGAAAAAAGTTTTTATGTATGAGAGACTGGCCAGTTATAATCTATTTTGAAAATATGATTATTTGTAAGTAAAAATAGGTACGTTCCAATTTCAAAATTCCTCCACATTGTTTGCGAGCTAATTTAAATTATCGTGTCTCATTAAAAAACCGGCCAAGTGCGAGTCGGACTCGCCCATGAAGGGTTCCGTAGCAGCAAGTAACATAATATAAATTCTCTTATTTTAGAAGTTAGAGGGGGGGGGACACATTTTACCACTTTGGAAGTGTCTCTCGCGCAAACTATTCAGTTCAGAAAAAAATGATATTAGAAACCTCAATATCATTTTTGAAGACCTATCTAGGTATAGATATCCCACACGTACAGGTTTGATGAAAAAAAATTTTTGGAGTTTCAGTTGTAAGTATGGGGAACCCCAAAATTTATTGTTTTTTTTTTCTATTTTTGTGTAAAAATCTTACTGCGGTTCACAGAATACATCTACTTACCAAGTTTCAACAGTATAGTTCTTATAGTTTCGGAAAAAAGTGGCTGTGACATACGGACGGACAGACAGACAGACAGACATGACGAATCCATAAGGGTTCCGGTTTTTGCCATTTGGCAACGGAACCCTAAAAATGGATCTGCGCCGGGAACATTTTCGCGCTATGATTTTTTACGATTTCAAGTATCGCCTGAAACCGGACGAATCGTACGATAGACTGTATGTGGCATTCATGGATGAAGGCCCTTCTAAGGCAACCGTGTATCGTTGGTATAACGAATTCAAGCGCGGTCGACTAACTTTGGGGGATGAAGAAAGAAGTGGTCGGCCTTTGACGGCTGTTACTGAAGAAAACGTGCTAGCAGTGAAAAATTTAATCCAAGACAATAAGCGAGTTACGTATAAAGAGATTCAACACATATTGCAGGTTGGATCGGGAAGCCTTCACGAAATTCTACACGTGCGTCTTCGCGTGATGTGCCACACAACCTCACCGACGCGATGCTCAGAAGCAGGCCCGGGTGGAATGGTGCCGTGATATGATAAACCAATTTGTAGCAGGCTCGTCTTGGTGTGTTTACGACATCATTACAGGTGATGAGACTTGGATTTATCAATACGATCCAGAAACGAAGCGCAAGTCGACGATTTGGGTGTTTCAAAACGAATCAACGCCTACCAAAGTGAAGCGATCTAGAAGCGGGGGGAAGATTTTGATCGCGACCTTTTTCAATTAGACTGGCTACCTACTTGGTGTCAGTTCCCTTACAGAACCAAAGAAGGATCAACGCTGAGTGGTATACTACCAAATGCCTGGCAGAAGTTTTCTCTGTTGTGAGCAACAAGCGACCAAACACAGGGCTCCACGGGCTATTGCTCCACCGCGACAACGCGCCTTCGCACACCGCGCTCAAAACGAGGGACTTCCTGGACAGTACGCCGGTCAAACTCCTGGGTCACCCTCCTTACATCCCTGACCTAGCACTATGACTTCTTTTTATTCCCGAAAATAAAAAAAAATCAGCTCAATGGGATACAATTTTCGTCGCCGGAACATACGCTGTCAGCGTTCGAGCAGGCTGTAAACGAGGTGTCTGCGGCGGACTGGAAAAAGTGTTTCGAAAATTGGTTCAGACGCATGAAACTTTATATGGAGGCTAGTGGAGAGTACCTACTTTGAAAAGATTTAATAAGAAAATATTTACCTTTAGAACATTTATTTTTATTTTCGCAAAACATTCTGAGTGTCCCACGTACGTAAAATTGTATAACTTGTTGTAAGTACATTATGGTGACAGTCGTCATCATAAAAAAATGATTCTAAAAGTTAGTGACAATATCAAGACAAAGAACGTCTAGTTTCAATTGGAATCTGCTAACAATAGCAAAAGATATTGATCGTAAATGGCCGACAAACGTTTGACACATTACTTATATTAGTTTGTCACGTAACGGAGACTCAAGGACGCTTTGAAAGGCTCCCGTCTGTCGGAAAGATATAGGTAGTTGTACCGGAAATCGGAAATGAGACGCTAGCGCTGAAGGTCTGCTGACGATACAAAGAGAATGCTTGAAAGTATCCGACAGATGGTTAAGATCTATTTTAATTACTCGTAACGATTGAAATAATCATTGTGCTTTGTTCTGTTCGGTGTTGAAGGAAAAGTGTTGTGTTTTCCTAGTCTTTTCAATAGGTATTGTAGATGTAGAAAACGTGATGAATGTTTGATGGGTATTTTTCTTTAACCCTACTCCCACTCAATCTCTGCACCGTCATAATATCCCCAAATAGTATGTCACTAAAATTCGTAGGTGTTATATAGTTTTTTTTCACATAGGAGGATAATTTCTCCCCATTCTAAACAAAAAACTCTAGTGCTCAGACTGATGCTTTCTGATTAATGAACTGATGCTTTTTAAAACGTGTTTTTAAGAACCTAAGAAATAATATCAGATTATTCTATAGTTTCTGCCTATTCCCAAGGGAAGAAGGCGGGAAGTTTTGTGTAAGTATGTGTAAATTCTAATATGTATAAATATCATACAACTTTTCTGTTTATCTTATGTCATCAAAATACATTATAAGACAAGCATCTTGAAAACAGAGACTTGAAACGTTACTCAAAATAACGTTACGCGTAGTTTCGGTACCGATAATTTGTACCGTTTCACCAGGATCGTAACAAAATTAATTCCTCGGCTATACTGACAAACGGAACGAAATCTTTAACTGTTTACTTACAATATTATCAATATATCGTTATTAATATAAAGATATAATAACGTTATTCACTCGATACCCAACGCTGCCAGTTCATGACTTATAAGATGATGAAAAAGACGAAAATGTATGAAGAATAACGTTTTAAATAAATCTATAACGTTTCACCTGTAACGTTATTCCAAGCGGATAAACTTAATGTTACTGATACCTATAACGTTATTTATAATATTGCTGTTCTATAACATTTTTTTGCGCAGTTATTAATATTTTTCAACTTTTGGAACGTTATACGATAATATTAGTGGTATCGGAATGAAATTCATTTCGTTTTCAAGTCCCTGCTAGAAACCAGGAACCGATCAAAGACGTCCTTCAAAAGTTCTACCAAGACGTATCATTGCCGCGGTTGTCAAGCACTTCCAAAACAAACAATTACTGCTTTCATTGATCAAATGGGGCTATAAATGGCCCATTGTAACTTGAAACTTTCTCCGCCATTGTGCTTATACGAAACTTCTGAAGACTTCTTAATAATTGCATTTTAAAATATACGTATTAGTTCAAACGACATTAAAGTGCGAATTTTAAAAAGAACCGGTTATTTTTTCTATTTTTTTTATGGTTACCTTTGGAGAAGCCTATGTCCACAGGTAGATTATCTTGTGTCAAATTCGTATAGTATAATAACAATCTTAGATACTATTACTGACAATCGTGTCTTTTGATTCCTTTTTTAAGTATAAAACGAAATGTAAATAAAATACAGGAGATAGTTTGTATCGGGCATAACTTTCAGTTCATTCAGAAACGATCCAATGAACAAGGAGTTCCTGGGACATGCGCAATTACAATAACAGAGTATTATAAACTTAGACAGGTAAACTTAACACATTGTTAGTAGATAGTGTAACTGTAAGTACCTACTTGACAAAGGAATTCACTGTGAATACGTGTTACGTACCCAGATATATCTCAGCTACATTGAAGAAAACTTATTGTAATGGTGTCTGCTTCTCTCAAGTACCTACACGAGTTATGAAGCTTCCGATTTAGTTAAATAAAGCTATAAGTAGCCAACCATTTTGGCTAACCATCGTGAAACAGAACATAATAATAAATAAGTAATAATACCAGGCTATTACCGGAGAGGCTAAATAATAACAGCCGCACAGGTAGATCGGTCAGGTTAAGCAATCTATGTTTGCCAAGGTTGGTCTATGGATGGGTGACCATCTTTACATACCGAGACCCCTCCATGCCTCGAAATGCACGTTGAACCGCTGGTCCAGGCTGTCATTCGTGGATCTTTGACAGTCAGTCAGAAGCCAAAAAGTCTGACAACCAGTCTTACCAAGGGGTATAGTATTACCCAGTAACTGGGTTGTGGAGGTCAGATAGGCAACCATGTAAAATACTGGTATTCAGCTGCATTCGGTTAGAGGAAACCGACCCAACATAGTTGGAAAAAGGCTAGGCAGATGATGAGCAGTGGGCGAACGAGCTTCTGAAAAATTTGAATCACAAGAACCCGAACAATTATATTTCATGGAAACTATGAAGTGGTATATATAATCTGTTCCAAAAGTATCTGATAAAACAAACAGCAAACCCCATTGAGGGTAAATACTTACACAATCACTCACTATAAGGTAAAAGGTAACCATTCATCTGTATTTATAAGGTTTCAACTTTGTACATAAATCTCATCACTTTTTCCAACATTAATCTATTGTTTGAATAACATTATTACAATGTAATTGAAAAACGTTGACGGAAATTAAGGTTGTAAAATTAACTCGATATCTAATATTATAAAATTAAGATGTTTTTCATTTGATAATAATTATCAAATGAAGTATCAGTAATTATTGTTGATATCAAATCAAAACAATCCGCAAGCGGTACCACAAATTCGCATCCACAGGTACGAATTCTGATCCATTCCTTTGCATTTCAATCAGATATTTTTGGTACCTCCAGACCGTACAACGTGCTGCTACAATGGCGGCATTAATTTAACTCATGGGTAGGGCTAGTGAGTGGCCAGTAATCATAAAAAATATCTATACTTATAATAAATCTGTAGAAGTGAAAATTCTGTACATTGAAAATATCAATAAAATAAATTGCAGGGGGTGTTACTAGACCGACACCGAACCCAAAAATGTGATTAAAAAAATTTTTGTCTGTCTGTCTGTTTGTTCAGGCATAACGCAAAAACGACTGGTTCGATTACGATGAAACTTGGTACAATTATTCTTTAATATTCTGGGCACCACACTGGGTACTTTTTATCCCGGAAAAGTATATACAATAAAAAAACAAACTTAATTTTGCGGTTTGATCCCTAGACCCGATTACTGTACCAGCCGCAAATAATAAGTTTGTCGTAGGTTACGTGGAGGGTGTGTTCTTTGTGAAGAGTAGGTATCCAATAAGAAAATGTTTTTCGAAATTCCAACCTTAAAAGGGTGAATGGAGGGAGGGTGAAATTTCACGCGGACGAAGTCGCGGGCAGAAGCTAGTATTAAAATAAAATAATTCGTAATATGAAAACTACCGCCTGTGCCGCTCGCCGACATGTCCTCTCTCTTTCCTTCAATTCGCCTACTCTTTGCACCTTATTCGTTTTAATTTATTGATGCGATGATATGATCCGTGACCCGGTAAATGAACCCTGCGCTACAGTTCTTTAAGTACAGGTTGCTCCAAAATATTATTTTAGAAAAGGGTAAATAATTAATAACGTTTAATGAAATTTAAATATGCTCATAAAACGAAAACTCGAAACCGTATGCATGTGTTAAAAAACCGACTTTAAAACAAAACACTACAAAGTGATAAATAACTTTAATTTCGGAAGTCGGTGTCGTTGGTTCCGCATTTTCGTTTTTTTGACACCGACTTCCGAAATTAAAGTTATTTATCACTTTGTAGTGTTTTTTTTTAAAGTCGGTTGTTTTTTTTTTTGTAAAAAAGTTTTTATTTTTCACTTTTTAGTTGTACCTACCCCACAAAAAAGTAAACGAAAAGATCGTTAATGTAGAAAATGTAGGTAAATTTTTAGATTTTTGTTGATTTTTCAAAAACCGCTTGTCCGGTTTCGATAAAATTTTCATGTAACCATTTGGAAAGTATACCCTTTCCAACAAAAAAAGAATTTTTCAAATCGGTCCAGGCGTCTTCGAGAAATCGGGGAACATACATAAAAAAAAAAAAAAAGATTCCGACGAATTGAGAACAAATCAAAATTTTAGACAAAAGTTCACTGCACCTCCTAGGTTCCCCAATTTTAGAAGACAGTTTTACTCTTTTCATCGACGAAAAAATTAAAAATTTCAATGAGATTTCGGACAGACTCTCCAAAATTAATTTACATTCGGCATTCACCCTGATTAGATACTGTTGTTTTGGCCCAAATTTTATGTATTTTCTACGCTCTTCCCCCTTATGGAAGCAGCCACACCTCTTGAACAAAATTGACCAAATTATTCGCAGCACACTAACATCCATTCTAAATGTGGCCTTGGACGACCGAGCGTGGCTTCAAGCCACACTACCCATCCGTTTTGGTGGCCTCGGCGTCCGCAAAATTACCAGTATTAGCTTACCGGCGTTCCTGTCTTCTGTCCACAGCACTGAAAAGTTGACCGGGAAAATTTTAGCTCCCTGCCTGGTTGACTGTGAAGTGCCGTGCTTGACCGACGCGGTGAACGCCTGGAAAGCGGCTTGCCCGGATACAGATCGGCCCGTAAACCCATCTTCCCAGAGACAGTGGGATGAGCCGCTCTGCAGGTTGGTACGGAATAATCTTATCAATACGTCCACCAATTCTGCTGAGCGTGCCCGCCTGCTGGCTGTGGGTGAGTGGGAGTCGGGGCTGTGGCTTCAAGCACTCCCGTCACCCAACATAGGCACTATGCTGGGTGACACTACCTTTCGGCTCGCTACCTGCCTGCGTTTGGGCGCTCCTTGCGGGGCTCCGCATCGCTGTCAGGGCGGTGAAGCTGTCGACTGCCTTGGACACCATGGCCTATCCTGCAGTAGGAGCGCAGGCCGGATAGCACGGCACGCCAGCATTAACGACATCATCCGTCGTGCTCTTGTCACCGCCGGGGTGCCAGCTGTTTTAGAACCCAACGGCCTGGCACGCGACGATGGAAAGAGACCAGACGGAATGACCATAATGCCCTGGAAGTTAGGCAGACCTTTGGTGTGGGATGCAACATGTGTCGACACCCTTGCGCCATCCCATCTTCCTAGCACGGTGGGCTGTGCTGGGGCGGCTGCTGCAGGTGCAGAAAACCTCAAACGGCGAAAATATTGCAACCTGATTGGGACTTATATGTTCGAGCCGTTTGGGGTTGAAACACTAGGGCCATGGGGTCCGAGTGCCCACTTGGTATTTCGGGATATCGCCAAGCGGTTAGTCGACTCTTCACGTGACCAGAGGGCTGGCCTATATCTTGGTCAAAGAATTAGCATTGCCATACAACGTGGCAATGCTGCCAGCCTTTTGGGCACTGTTCCTGTTGACAGCGATGCGGATGAATTCTTTGATGCCCTATAATGATTGTTTATTTTTTCATATAATTGTACATATTATTATAGTTTATATTTTAGCTTATATTATGTAAATATTTAATTTTTGGAGAAATAAATTCATAAATAATTGAGAACCTCCTCCTTTTTTTGAAGTCGGTTAAAAATAATGTCGCTATCAAAGCGGCATGCTGTAGGTATACTGTTTACATCACGAGTTTTGAAGAAAGTCTCAATAGGGAATTCCACAAACCCTGTGACACTGTCATGTCTTGTCACAGTCGTCACTCAATCAATCTGCCTAGCCTTTTTTTTATCGGCTTCCAGTCTAACCGGATGCAGCTAAATACATGCTTACGCATGCGTGTTTTACATGGAGTGACTGCCTATCTGACCTCCACAGTCTTTTTACCCGACTGCGCGACGCAAAGGAGTGGTAATGTGTTTATCAGCCTATGTATGTATGTATGTATGTATGTAAGTATGTATGTATGTATGTTTGTATGTTCCTTTGAAGCACTATACAGACCAAACGCCTGGGCCGATTTTTATGATTCACACGTCAATCGATTCCTCTTAGTCCGGCGAGTGTCACTAAAGACATGACGTAAATGAAAATTCAATATGGCGACTACTAGACGCCATATTGTGAAAATGAAAGTCAAGAAACTATGTCAAGTGGGGTATCGTTGGATAGGTCTTTCAAAAATATCAGTGGTTTGGGAAGACCGTTTTTTGATTAAGTAAACCGTTCGTGACTTATCAAGCTTTAAAGTACCAATTTTCGTTAGAATCAAGTGTCCCCCCCCTCTACCAACTAAACGCGGCAGTAGTATCTATATATTACGAAGGTTAAAGGGAAACTATCACACTTAAGTGGGATTTACAACTCATAACTAAAAAGAATAAAATAAAAAAATTAAATTTAAAAAATCAAAAAACCCGACTGCGGTAAAAAACTTAAGTTAAAAAAAAACTGAAAAGCTAAAAACAAGCCCATTTTAAATTAAATAAAAGTTGGAAGCAGGCGGGACCCATTTGAGTTTGAAAATAGAAAAATGGTATGGGTCCCGCCTGCTTCCAACTTTTATTTAATTTAAAATGGGCTTGTTTTTAGCTTTTCAGTTTTTTTTTAACTTAAGTTTTTTACCGCAGTCGGGTTTTTTGATTTTTTAATTACTGGGTAAAATGATACCCCTTGGTAAGACTGCTTGTCAGACTTTTGGGCTTCTAATTACCCGTAATGACTGTCATAGATCTACGAGTAACAGCCGGGACCAACGGCTAAACGTGGTTTCCGAGGCACGGAGGGTTCTCGATATGCAATGGATGGTCACCCATCCTCGAACCGACCGCGGTAAGCGTAGCTTAACCTTCGGTCGACCCGTGTGGCTATATTAATTTAGCCACAGTCGTTGGAGTTGTTCTTGTTGAATAAAATATTACATCGGAAGTTGGACATTTAAGTTTTTGATCTGAAACTGTTCGTTTAAACGATTACAGTCAAACCTGGATAAGTGCGAACTGGATAAGTGAGAAAACTCTATAAGTGAGAGTAATAGCCAGGACCCGTCATTTTAAGCTCCCAAAGCCTCTATTAGCGAGAAACAGAAACCTCTGTAAGAGAGAGTCGTTTTCCCCTCATAGACCTCCGTAAGTGAGACTGCTACTTATCTTTACCTCTATAAGCGACAGTCGAGCTTTATTTACAAATTTAACATCTGCTATTTTATGACTCATTCTTAACTTTCGTGGAACTTCCTACCATTGTTTTTGTATTCATAATTTTATAAAATACTATAAAATTATGAATACATATTAACTACATTTATTAATAACATATTTACTACATTCGTGCTTGCTGTGACTTGTTAATGCTGCGTACCCCTATAAGAGAGAAACGCTACCCATATACCTGCATTAGCGAGAAACTCGGGTTAGTGAGAAACCTCCATAAGCGAGAATGAGATTGTGCTCCCTTGAACTCTCGCTTATCCAGGTTTGACTGTAATTATTAACAGTTGTTTTTAGGTACCTACTTGTAAGGTCATGAGAAAACACGAAAAGTTGTTTAAAATAAAACAGTAATTACAGTTCTAAAACTGCCAGTAATGGTTTGTACCGTGATAATATCGCTTTAAGGCGACTACACGACCTAAAGCGCAGTCACTGTCGGACTGCATAGAAAAGAAAGAGAAGCGCGATGACACAACCGTGGTAATTTATTGCAAATATGAAGCAATTATCTATTTACAAAAACTCTCAAACACCAAACAAATAAAAACCGTATACTAAAATTCGGGGAATTAAATTGTCTTTTAGATGGTGAAAGTTTTATGAAAATACACCCGATAGTGTTTGTGTGATTATCGTTTTTATGTCCGCGGTAGACATTACTTTACAAATTAATTACACTATGTTAAAAAAATATAATTGCAAATATTCACATATCAAATTACGAAGCAAATGGTCTAGTATAACATTTATTTTTTTCAAAGAAATTAGTCCGGTCGATTAGACGTGATGTTGAATTTAAAATCATTAGAAGTCGTATATCTGCGCCTTAAGCTATTCATTCAACGTATGAGAAAGGAAGGCGGATGTATACATGGAGGTGCATAATGAAACATTTGCTTATTCTGGAAGCATCGATGTAGCTCGAGAGTTTGTTTAGTTAACTTAAGCTGAACTCAATGTAGCCAGTTTCCATGAAAAGCTTAACTTACAGGTAATGGGTGGAGAAGTTCAACATTATTTGCAAAAGTGCACTTTACAAATTTGTAACTATATAACTTTATATACTGGGCGGATGGATGACCCCTGTAACACAGGATTTTCCTAGCATGGGGTCATTGATCATGTTTTTTAATCAGGCAATTTGCACGCTTAAATTAGTGTCACCCTGTATCTGTGTACTTTATATATTATGTTACTAACCATTAATTTCCCACTGCTAGGCAAAAGCTTACTTTCTTTCCTCCTCTCTCTGTCTAGAGCTGCCAAGTACCAGTCTTTATTAAAGGAGTCCAACACAAAAAGGCACAATATGTTTTTATGGAAAGAGTCTACCAAACTAATAGTAGCAGTTCTGTAAAATAAACGCACCACAGAACAATTTTAGGTCACGGACTGAATATTGGATTATAGTAACGAAATACTGCAAATCGTTTTTTTTTTTTGTTAGTTTTATGCAGAACAAAAACTTGCATAGCTTATTTTCACAGTAATATCGTTTCATGGTCCAAATAGGCGTTTCTTTATTAAAAATGTTGTAGTCAAAAACCTCTAAATTATTAGTTTTTTATACCGTTTTCACGCCAAATGTTCTTAATTAAATATGTTTGTTTTCATTTGGAAATATCACACACTAACGCTCGTTCTGCTTTAATAAAAGTCACGGATTACTTACTTGTATGTTATTGAAATATTTGGAATTTCTCTGTGAATACAGCCAGCCGGCAGCCCTGTTGCTTTGTGCTCGGACAAACGCATATTTCATGGATATTACACGCCCTGGGGGGCTATTCTATGGACCGGCAGCAAGCGAACACACTACTGATATTTTTCATACGTTTTTCGAAAAATCAAAGCGTGCTTTCATAAGGGGAATGATCGTTTTATCATTACTTCTTACTGAATAAATATTTATGCCTCCGATTTTTTCATGTTTAGCATATCTATAGTTCATGGTACAAATGAAAGTTTTAACATTTTAAGTAAATAGTCGTTTTTTTTTTACAAAACTTAGGCATCGCCCGCGTGTGTGTCGGAAAACATCCCACGGGAACAGACGGAGATATTATATGTCCAGATTAATACATAATTATAATATTTCCAAGATAATATTTCCAAATACTGTATCAATCCAGATTATAAACTATTTGTGTGTCAAATTCTATAACTCAAAAAGCCAACAAAAGCCGTTCAGCCGTTTTTAACAAACATCGAAACATTCAATCTTTCGCATTTATAATATTAGTAGGATATTTTTTTTTATTTATCTACTTGTTATAAAACAACTTGGTTAATAATGCTTCACATCGAAAACACTTCAGCATCAACTGTATTTGAAAAAACCCAGTTTGACATAAGGTAAAGCACCCAATGAGAAGCTTCTACTTCAGCTTACATCGTCACATCAAAATTACCTCCATATTATTTAATATGGAGGTAATTTTGATGTGACTACCATTTGGTAGTCCTTCCAAAAGACTACCAAGATTTTGGTAGAAAGTTAGCACGTGTAGTTTCCTATCAAAATGCTGCGCTACCGTCAGTATAATGCATTACGAGCTGTATAATGCCTAAAGACAAAATATCTCGGAGCAAACACTGCACGGGTAAACTAATGTATGTTGGAATTTCTTAACTTTGTCTAATGTTAACTTAATTAATTAACGGCTTAAGGTTCGTCTAAGTATGCACATGAGAGTTTGTTACGTTGCCAAGTGTTTTACCTTAAAACTGGCTTATTAGACGGCCACGTTCAGCATTGGCAGCTATACGCGTATAGCTTCGCTAAAATCAAGCCGCGACACTGAACGGAACGACAATCTGAGGGGCAATTCTCGTAATTTTAAGAACGTTCACAGTCTGATCTCAGTCTCAATCTGTAAAAATACATCTAATTTCCCTACATTTTTGACATTGATTGTCACTGAGATGAGATTGCGACTAGATTTTGAACATTTTCAGTTACGGGAAATTACCTACTGATGTCACGACATAGAAGTAACATTTGCTTTGACTGAGAATAAATTCAACCTGTAGTATTTCAAAGAGCTGCAAGTTTTATTCGAATAGTTGTGCCTCTTAGTCTCAAACGTTTACATCGTATTGACAAGCATAATGTTAGTAGGGAATAGCCAAGTAAAGTTTACACAGCAGTTTATCATAATTCTTTAGAAATGAAGAGATTTCTACATTGTTCTGTACTGTCGTAAAATAAGAGTTGAATAATTATGATGTGTGTGTACATAATTACATTAGTTCAAGACACATAAGGACAAAACGACAACGAGGGCCGTAGCTCACCAGACACATCTTTCGTGTGGTCGGAGTATCCTCGCTTTTCTATGGAGGATGAGTGAACTTTACACTCTGCACCTCATACCTCTATAGGAACGCAAAATACGTGCTTTGCCGTGGAGTTGCGGACGCCAGTCTGTGTTACTCGTATTTAAAAAAACCTATCCTAGGTCAAGACAAGTTTTTAAAACTGACTAGCGGTGTTGAGAAGTATTTCCTCATGGATAAGGATATTTAGAAAAAGTACTCTTTTTACTACATCATCAAAGGTTACTACAATACCAACGTCCAACATCAGAGAGCTATTTCAGTCTAATGCTGGACCTAGTCGGCTATCAAAAAGGTCATCCAGAGAGTAAGTAGGGCGAAAACTGTAGAGCTAACCATTCCACGCACATGCTGCTCAATTACTATACCACAACCAAGCCTTCCCAAATACGAGGCTTGGTTTAAGTCTAGACCAGATGTGGTTGATATCAGATAGTATTTAGTATCCGGCTGGTATTCACGTACGTATATGCAAACAAGTTTGTAAGTACGTCCAACGGTCCCTAAGCAAATAATGATCACCCAGAGACTGTTTGCTAAGTAAGTAATCAATTCATGAGGTTGATATTAAACCACTTCTGCTTTCTATGCCTACCAAAATCCAATAAAGTGGCTATCATTGTTGAAACTAGCTTTGACTTTCTGAACAACTGACCGACTCATCAAACTTGTCTTGTAAATGGACTTTAGTGGAATAAATAACAATATAACACATACACACGAACTCACGCCTTCTTTCCGAAGTAGGGAAAGACAGAAATTACAGAACGCCACCAGCTACGATCCTAACATACTATTTTTACTTGGTTAGGCCTGTTCCCGTACTTAAAAAATGTTCAAATTAAAGTCGCAATCTCATATCAGCGACAATTAATGTCAAAAACTTGTCAAAAATGTATGTAAATTGATTGTATTTTTGACAGGTTGAGACTGAGATTTGAATGCGAAGGTGTTTAAAAATACGGGGATTGCCCCTCAAGCACAGAATAATAGTACAAGCCTCAAGTCTCACACACCTGACATTTCTTAAGAACATCGTCAATAAGACCACTAGGTATTATGTCCTTCTCTAGGGCATCCACTCCTAGCGATTCCGAAACAAGTATCAATGGAAATAATTATGTCATAATACGTGAAAGTTTGATTTAATTCGTGCATCAAGTGAACCAACTAGCTGCTTGTCATCCGGGCAGGTTACGAGAGTCGAGGAAATGAACTATACTGTGGCGCTGTGGCGTCGACCTAATAACCTGAAACTGTATGCTTACTATTTTTAATAGATTCACGTGCTCTTTATAAATTAAGTAGCGACCCGCGTTTCACAAGGCTTTTACGACTTGACAAAACATCGAAATATATTTATTTTGTATAAGATTAATATTAATGTGTAATCCATATGAACATTCCGGAATAAATTCTCTAGATGATGGTAAAAACCGCATCAAAAACCGTTAAAAGTTTAGAAAAAAAAACGCGGTCACACAGACAGACACGAAAAGCGACTGCAAATTCTAATATCTACATATTATATCGTATATTTTTAAGTCTTTCGAAAGCTTTGGTAGATTATACTGTGTCCTGCTTCACAAGAATTTTGTTGATAATTATGTCACTTCCCAAAGGGTTTTTGTTTTATCGGACACAATTCCGATGAGACCAAACTTTTAATAAAAAATTATCATTGTTTTGTATTCTAGTCGAACCCATGATATAAAGCAACAGTCTCTATAGCAACTATTTGGTATATCTGTAGGTACGGTCAGCATCAAAAGTTGATTAACACTTCAGTTTTTTTAATCTTAGTTATTGAGCAAAATATTGGTTCAAAATTGCAGCAGTAGAATTTTTTTTAGAATATACAGGGTATTACGGAAAGGGTATATCAATACAAACGGGTTGAAGAGTGTATCTGGTCTAGAATCTCTGTACAAAATGTCAGCTCAAAAGCAGTAACTTTGAAAATGCTTGATTTTTTTTTTATTTCGATAGTTTATTAAATTGAAATCATAACAAACGTGTCACCGCACTACGAGGGTCATTATCCATTATCTGTAGTGTGTCTGTGCGCCTAGTACACGCACATCACGACGCCGCGCGCCAGTGCAGCGCCGCACGGTGGGCTGGAAATCGGCTTTCATAGACTTAGGCATTTTATTTTGCAAGTGCCAGTTTTTATGCCGGATATCACTTCTATTAGTTATAACAATATACAAAAATGACACCAGAATTGATTCTGCACAAAAACGATGGAATTATAATTTTTTTACGAAAATTTTGTATGGAGCTAGTATGAAAAATCGAAATATCTCTAAAACGGCAGGGATAACCGTAATATCCTTATAGGAGGTTATAGTACTAATTATTTATGATTTTTTGACATACGTTACATAATGGTTGTAGATGCCGTTTTTTTTTAAAAAATCGTCAAAATATTTTTATTTATTTTTACATATGAAACTGTTCAAAACGATCCGTGAACTGTGTCAAAGTTAAGAACATCGTTAGGAAGCATGTTTTTTCCCCAAATATTAAGAATATGTGATAAAAATAGACTGTAAATATATACTTTTATTGATAGGTAATTTAAATAAAACAAAAGTAACAAAAATAATATCTAAGTGCTATAAATTCAATTATACAAAATATTTGAAACAATAATCTATGAAATTATTAACTAAACATATTGGTACAATAAACTAACATAACAAATAATTAAATTTTACAAATTTTCTTTACAACTTTCGTTGTCGGACTCCAATTCCAAGTCAGAATCCAGATTGGATATACCTACAAACTCGAACTCAGTTTCCGGAAACTGTATTAGGTCGAGAGTTTCAGCAAAAAAGGTTGTCTTCCTTTTTAACCGACTTCAAAAAAAGGAGGAGGTTCTCAATTCGACGGTATGTTTATTATTTTTATTGTATGTTTGTTACGCGATTACTCCGTCAATTGTGGACCGATTTTCAAAATTATTTTTTTGTTCGAAAGGAGATACTTCTGAAGTGGTCCCATAGTCACCAAGCCAGGATCTGATGATTGGATCCTGGAGAAATCGAAGGAACTCTTCAAATATTATAGGCACACCTATAGCGATTTGGGTATTTTTTATAGTAATTCGTGCATTTGCTCTCGGAAAGTACCATTTGGTGAAGTGGAACTGATGATGAAGACCACAGATGGACACCGGAACTACTCAATAATATTTAAGTATTTCACGGGTTGCGATTCGATTACTTTAATATGATTGCTAAGCAATTTATGCTCGCCACGATGTGATTGGTAATATGGAGCTGATGGTGGACCAGGAGAACTCCACCACCACCAGTACCATCAAATCCCCACTTCGATATCAGCTTTAACTGCTTATTTTCCACATTATCAGAAAGACTTTGAAGAATCCGCTTCACCGTGATGTCAAGTAAAGCTTGAAGTGTAATTCTAGCTGATGAATCCGTAACTGACACTGATTGATTAGGAGGGTAGCATGCAAGCTTAGTTTGTTGCAGTTGATAGTAGGATGGGTTAATATCCTTAGCACCTTCCCGAATGGCAGTCTCTCGCAACGTAATATTTTGCCACTTTGAAAGCTTAAGTGATAGAAGCAATCCAAGTGCTTTCTCTGGTATAAATATTACTGTTTTCACTGGTTTCTTAATGCTTTCATAGATTTTAACGGCAGCTTCTGGATTTTTGATCATACATTCGATTACAGATGCGATATCTTCATACCCTTCATCTTTTAAACGTGCCGCAGCTGCATATGCCAATTCAAAGGAATCCTCGCCTATGTGCTCACTAGATCTTCTCTTTTTCTGTTTGTTGCCCAGATCTTTGAATGGTTTTCGGGACCTTTTTGTCATTGTTCCAACAGTCGATGATGTCGAAGGTTCTGGAGAGACTGAGCGTGCTCTTGGTATCTCATCAATAGTTGGTTCTTGATTTATTAAAGTTTGCACGCAACTTGGCCAATCAATATTTGCTTGCAGTCACTCTCCGTACGCATTTCACATTCAACAACAAACAATTTTATTCCCCTATCTTTCAAAAAGAAGCGACAGCATGGGCACTTTGACATTGATATTCAACTATTTGGTATTGTTGGAAATCTTACAAGATCAACAAGATACTACACACCTCTGTCTAGTCCTTCAGGTCTATAGGGGTGATGCTATTTTATGTTAAGAGTTGTTAAAGCTCCTAATTCTTCAACTTAAACACTAAAAAGAACGTTTCATATGTAAAAATAAATAAAAATATTTTGTCGATTTTTTAAAAAAAAACGGCATCTACAACCATTATGTAACGTATGTCAAAAAATCATAAATAATTAGTACTATAACCTCCTATAAGGATATTAGGGTTATCCCTGCCGTTTTAGAGATATTTCGATTTTTCATACTAGCTCCATACAAAATTTTCGTAAAAAAATTATAATTCCTTCGTTTTTGTGCAGAATCCATTCTGGTGTCATTTTTGTATATTGTTATAACTAATAGAAGTGATATCCGGCATAAAAACTGGCACTTGCAAAATAAAATGCCTAAGTCTATGAAAGCCGATTTTCAGCCCACCGTGCGCCGTGATGTCGAAATAAAAAAATATTAAGCATTTTCAAAGTTAATGCTTTTGAGCTGAAATTTTTTACAGAGATTCTAGACCAGATACAGTCTTCAACCCGTTTGTATTGATATACCCTTTCCGTAACACCCTGTATACTCTTGTCTATTATGTGAAAAGCTAAAAATCAGTTTATTGAAAAAAGTTGTTGTCCATTTAATAACATGTAAAAATGATAGTGTTAATCGACTTTTGATGATGACTGTACAGTCGCCAGCAAAATTGCATGGGTACCTTAGTGTCTATTTTCCCGTGAACGTTTGAATTCAAGTTTTCGAAAATAAACTAGATGGCGTTGGTTTCTTCACAACTATGACTAATTTACGAAACGTAAGTAAGGAGTTAGGAAGAAACGAAGGAATTACAAGGCTAATACATTTATCTAATTATTACATTACAATTACCAGCATACGTAGCTTAAATGATAAAAATAATAATAGAAACCGATAGGAATATATTTATTAAGCTAACGAGTGGGTATTTTAATAATTAATTTAATATTCGAATTGGTAGGTAGTTACTTAGCAACAGGAAAAAAGAGCAGATTCATCGCAGGTAAACAGGCTCGCCTTGTGGGCTCGCAAAAAAAGGCACTATAAAAAATTATAGAGGTTTATTTCTTACAGTTTATTATTCAAATTTAATAGTCAGTTTATTAAATATTATAGGTATAACATTATAATATTATGAAGTTATTGAGGCGATAGCTTAAGTATTCGTTTCCAAAATCGGAAAGAGGATTGAAGCTTATGTAACCTCAATAAAAACAAACAGGAGACCAGGTTATTTTATTACAAAGGTCAAACGCATTAAATGGATACTAAATAAGTAGGCTAAAAACTACAAAATTGCACAAAAACATATCAAATGGTTAGTAGGCAACATAAAAAACTAAAAACTATGTTGTTTAAACTTAAAGTGTTCATAACTTTTTAAATTATTAAAAATACGTAAGTTATAGTTTATACACACATAACCAGGTCTCCAGTCAATATAAATAATATTATCTAAGTATAATTATTTAGCTCGTAGCTACGTAACCACTTGTGTATCGCGTATTATTTCGACGCCACAAACATAAGCGTCCGTGTTCACTGGACTTAAAAGTTTTTTCATCTGTAAAGATGACATTACTCCAATCGAAGTTTATGTGATCCAAAGCGAACTGTAATCTTGCCCTTTTATGGTTTTCCGTGAGCAAGGGTTTCACAGCATGCCTCCGCGGCACAAGTTTTGACGCGGCTCCGTGTCAAAATTTGTGTCAAATAAACCAGCATAGTGGTTCGGCGGCAGAAATCCATTTTCTTCATACTGCCATATCACGGTTTGATGCTGCAATGTATTTTATAAGTCGTGGTCTACCAGTTCTTTGATGGTGTTTCAAAGAACCCTCCTCTTCAAATCGTCGTACTCAAAGAACAACTGTTTTTCTCTGCAACAATAAAACAGAAATATATAATACCCAATAATGATTATTATGTAGTATAGTAACAAAATAATAATGCAGTTTTTAATATAAAAGTGTAAAAATAAAACTACTTACGTTTACACCGGTCTCTGGGCTATTTCTGACAAGTTTTTGGCTTGATTATTCAAAGCAATTATTTCAGTTCTTTTAACGAAATCAATATTATAACTCGTGCTCGTTTTGGTAAAATAAGTAATCCGCCTGATTATAAATAAAAACTGAACAAAAGGCACTCGAACGAGGTAATCGAAATGAACTTAGCGAACGATCAATTGAGCTGTCATAAATCTTCGATCTAAGTATTATTCATACCACCTACCAATTATTAGGTCCTTACATATGAAATTGTCGTTTTTCGTACTGGTCACTTTAATCACGAATTTCTCCTCTTTGGTAAGGAATTCCAAATTCAAATTTGTACAGCTATTTACTCATGTATTTGTGCTTCGATGACCGTCATTCATTTGTTTTTTTCTTCTGTTTTTTCTGTTTGCGTCACTCATTTTACAAAATGGAAAATTTAAAATATCGCATTATTTACGAGTACGAGTTCCGCCGTGGCACTAGTGCTGCGGAAACGACTCGAAGGGTGAATGATGTGTATGGCGGTCATGTTGCAAAAGAAAACACAGTTCGTTTTTGGTTCCAACGTTTTCGTTCTGGAAATTTCGACCTGCAGAACAAGCCCCGTGGACGGCCTGAGACCCAAGTTGATAATGGAGAATTGAAGGCTATTGTGGAAGCGGACCCATCGCAAACCACGTCCGAGTTAGCTGCAGGCTTCGATGTTAGTGATAAAACTGTTTTAATTCACTTGAAGCAAATTGGGAAGATTAAAAAGCTTGAAAGCACGACAACGCCAGACCACACACTGCGCAACAGACGGCTACCAAATTAGAAGAGCTTGAATTGGAATGTCTTAGACATCCTCCGTACTCCCCGGACCTTGCTCCAACAGATTACCATTTTTTTCGCAATTTGGATAACTTTTTGCAAGGGAAAAAATTCAACTCCGATGGGGCAGTCCAAATCGCCTTCAAAGATTTTATTGATTCCCGTCCGACTGGTTTTTTTAGTAAAGGGATCAATGAACTACCTATAAGATGGCAAAAGTGCATTGAAAACAATGGTTCATACTTTGATTAATTAAATATATTATATTAAAAAATATTCGACTTTTTGTTCCTTCCATACAAAACGCCAATTTCATATGTAAGGACCTAATATTTATAAATCCATATTTTTAACCTACCCTCTCAAGTTTGAAAACTAAAACTTAGAAAATCAGATACGGTAGGTATCCTACTTATAAATACTTATGAATTGATATTCAATTTTAACATAGTAGGTTAATAATTAGGATCAATTTTCTTTAAAAGAAAGTATTAATTATAAATTGTTTGAATGTTTGAAGAGACAAAAAGAAACTGCAAAAATATTTTATCATATAAAGCAAAGCAACGCCATCTAATAACAGCATAATTCAATTTTGTTAGTCGTTAACTGGTTTTACGCTAGATGGCGTCATTTCTCGCTTCATACGATTTTGTTTCTGTACTACCCATGCACTTTTGCAGCCTACCGTACATCTGAGTTTTTGGGGCTCCATTGACCGTGACATATATCGATGTATGGAACATTCAGATTACAGGACAACCTATGAGACGTCTAAGGTCTTAAAAAAATTACATGGTAAATCTCTCGATATTGTGCGTACAAACTTACATTTGCAGTTGGAATGTATGGGAGAACATGTTTTTCAACTACAATGTTAAGTTCAATGTTAAGACAGTCCTTTACGAAATTCCATCATCAATACCAAAAATTGCCTGGTTATTTACCTTTTTGCGACATAAGCATAATTAGCATATAATGTTCCCACTGCTGGGACACAGGCCTCCTCTATGTGAGAGGCAGTGGGCTATAATCCACCACGCGGGCCCAGTGCGGGTTGGTAGATGTCACATATCTCCGAATTTTTGGTTCTGGGACAGATGTTTTCCTTCATCGTTTTGAGAGCAGTGGTTATGAAATAATTTACACAAATTAAAGCACATGCCTGGGTTCGAACCTAAGACCTACAACTCTTAGTCAGGGCCATTACCACTGGGCCACCACTGCTCACCTCTTTGCGGACTCATTATATATTTTATCTCCCTTGAAAACGCATACGCAAGACAATTAAGATAGAGGAAGCAAAAGATTTATGTAGAACGGAGCGGGGTCAGTTAATTATCTCTGATTACATTGTGCTTTGAGCGTGTTAGCAAGGTACCTACGATTTTTTTGTGCAAATTCGACATTACTATTTTCTTATTTAGAATTAGATTTAAATAGGCCAACTACGTAAGAACTGGTGTGCACCTTTATGTAGCAAGTTCTATGTAGTACTTCTATGATAAGCCTAAGCTCGGTGCTAATGTTTTTTGTGAACTAGTCGTAAGAGTGCCATAATAAATAAATAAATATCACATAAATAAACATTATAAGTAACACTATCCGTGTGTGAATAAAACAATGCTCAACAATAAAACAGTGTGTGAATAAATTAACTGAAGAATGTGGGGTTATTGTCAGTTGTCTAATAAAAATAGTCATGTTGTACAATAAAGCATACACGCGAGCATTCGTTACTGAACATTCAGAAGCTAGAGATCGATGAGAACTCCATTGCGAGCTAATAAATAGTAAGTTTATTTCAATTTTGTTTTACAATGATACAAATGTCTTATAAGCTATATATTTTCTTTATAGAAATTAATAAAATATCTGTAGCCGAGCTGAGCAAAAGCTAATCATTAGGCGGATCATAGACTATAACGCGCTACTTGACAGAGCGCCGGGCGCAGATGACGCGCCCCCGTGCGTGATTTTTTACATATAAATTCAATAATAACGCGTTTCCACGCAAGGAATTTGGCTCCATTTCCCACGCCCCGTCGCGTGGCGCGTTGTGATATGTGATAGGCTTTAGTTTGCGGACTTATATTAGTGATCCGAAAGTGCGGTTCTCGTTGGTACGGTCAGCATCAAAAGTTGATTAAAACTTAATTTTTTTTAAATCTTAGTTATTGAGCAAAATATTTGTTCAAAATTGCAGCGGAAGAATTTTTTTTAGAATATATACTCTTATCTATTATGTGAAAAGCCAAAAATCAGTTTATTGAAAAAAGTTGTTGTCAATTTAATAACATGTAAAAATTATAGTGTTAATAGACTTTTGATGTTGACTGTACGTCCACGTGTGAGCTTTTTAATGCTCGGTTTAGTGTACTCAAATACTCAAAGTGGAATGCTTATTACGCGGGAATGCTCGCGGTGTGAACGCACCTTTAAATCTCATTCAAAGGTGCGTACGCTATGGTTTGTGACTACCAACATACCAGACCACGCAGAAAGTATAGCGAAAAAAAGTTTGTACGTATGAGAGACTGACCAGTTATAATCTTTTTGAAAATATGATTATTTGTAAATAAAAATAGGTACGTTCTAATTGCAAAATTTCCCTCTACATTGTTTGCGAGCTAATTTAAATAATCGTGTCTCATTAAAAAATGGATCTGCGCCGGGAATATTTTCGCGCTATGATTTTTTACAATTTCAAGTGTCGCCTGAAACTGAACGAATCGTACGATAGACTTCAAATAGCATTCATGGATGAAGGCCTTTCTAAGGCAACCGTGTATCGTTGGTATAACTAATTCAAGCGCGATCGACTAACTTTGGGGGATGAAGAAAGAGGTGGTCGTCATTTGACGGCTGTTACGGAAGAAAACGTGCTAGCAGTGAAAAATTTAATCCAAGACAATAAGCGAGTTACGTATCAAGAGATTCAGCACATACTTCAGGTTGGATCGGGAAGCCTTCACGAAATTCTACATTTGCGTCTTCGCGTAAGGAGGATACATAGGGAGGATAGTTTCACGCTGGGTACCACACAACCTCACTGGTTAAGACTCCAATCTCCTCTATTCAAAATTTCTTGCGTCTTAACTGGTTAAGACGCAAGAAATTTTGAATAGAGGCTAGTGGAGAGTACTTCGAAAAGATTTAATAAAAAAATATTTACCTATACTTAGAATTTTTTTTCGCAAAACTTTCTATATTAGCAGTACATATTGCATGCCATGTCTGTTTATACTAGGGTTTGGGAAGTCTCGATAGTCTCTAAGTCTCGGGACACGCGACAACACACGATCAAATTCCCAGGACTTCGAGAATGAAACTGTTGACTCGTCAGGTTCGTTGTGTTAGAGCTTCTGGTACTGCGTTCGGCGTACATTATTTCCAAATCTGCTATTTGGATTCGAGGGGTATTTTCAAAAAGTCTGCAATACAGTTCTTTCGCAAAAGCAATAAGTGAAGTATTACTCAAATTCGAAGTAAAAATTCCGTATTTTGGGACTGTAAACTATGGTGGCCGGTGTATCTAGTCTCGACCCGAAAGTATTGGGACCCAAGACAACTAAATTGACAAAACTCCCGGGACTTCCTGGAGAGCCGAACTCGAGACGTCCTGGGACCAAAACCCTAGTGTATACTCATGTTTTGGAAAAATGATCTTATCTTAACTTACAAGATTCATTACAGTTAAGTCAAAGTTTAAAGCCGATTCATTATTGATTTATAATTAAATAATCAAGTGTATTAATTGGGTTGATATTAATGATAGCGGGAATGACAATTAATTAATGTACAATATTTTATGTTTTCACTATATTTAAGCACAACTTTAAGGCCCACTGAAATCTGCATAAACTCACGCCACTCTCCCAAATTTAATTATAACTAACACTATTATGGGTATTGTTCGTAATTAGTCCTATTTCACGTCACTTTGGATTCTCAGCTGATTGCTGTTATCTAAATTGAAATTATTGGATTCTGCGAAATATAAAGGTGATTTGTAAGTTTCTAATAACTAAGCGTTAAATAATTTAATTAACGAATAAGTATATACAATTCAATTGATCTAAATTTATTTTATATTTGATTTTTATACGACAATAAATTAAACTTTGTACCACCTGACACCCAGTCCGAGTCCCAGTCTAAAAACAAAAATTAAATCAAATACGTACAGTGGCGTTCATAAGTCGATTACCGATCTCACAAAGCAATAGATTGACGCTTCGGTTTGACTTACGACCTTATTCTATAAGTTGTTTCTATACTATAGACACGCACACACACTCACTTTATCTGGAACTGATACTAGTTCATAATTTCAACTGTCTTACTATGTGTTATCCTAGCGTAATGGTTAACGCGCTGACTTGTGCAATTTTATCTCGAGCGGAGGGTTCGAATCTCACATTTGGTTTTTATTAGATACTATAAATAATAATTAGGTAATAACTATAATATAATTTGTTACTTTTTAATATTTACTATTTATTTATTTTGTTATTTTTTATAGTAGTAGTTCGATAATTACATAGATGTGATAAATTTTTATAATTACTAGTAGTAGGTAGTTTGATAAATAATCATTATTTTTTTGTCTCGTTCGTCTTGTTCACACAAATAATGAAGTTAGTAGGTAACCACAGAAAACCAACTAATTTATTTCGATTTCTGTGAGGTAGGCAGATTAATGCTCTTCGTTACGAGCGACTAATCACCTAGAACGTTGTTGGTTCGTGGATATTGTTGGTTAGTGACAAGTTGTTTCTATTAGCGGTGTTTAAGTAGTTATTATATTTAAAATGCAGTCTAATATAAATATTGAAGCGAGGGCAGATAATTGCGCTGCATAAAATTGGATATAACAAAACCCAAATAGCGAATGAAACCGGACTAAGTGTGAGTGTATCATTTAAATATTTCCTAGTTTACTAAACATAAATCTACTTAAATCTAAAGCATTGTTAATCGTTTTACTCAGAAGATGCCTTATTAAATAAAGTTTTAAATTCATTATGAGGTTTAAATAAAAGAAAAGAAAAATATAAATCATTTTAAAGATAATTTATTTAGATTATCAATTCACAGGGCGAGCAATGTGCGTGAGTGGTTTACCAGACACCCGGAGATAGCAGTCGTTCCATGGCCAGCGCGATCTCCTGACCTCAACCCCATAGAAAATCTATGGGGTTTGATGGTGCAAAAGTGGGAAGCCCGGAATGAGAGATGTCTTGAGCAGTTGATGTCGCATTGTATGGAGATATGGGAAAATAGAAGGGGAACAGAAATATGTTCTAATCTAGTAGGCTCCATGCGTCAACGTCTACTTGACTGTATCGAGAATAACGGCGGTTATACAGAATATTAGGTAACCGTAATAAACAACAGATTCGTTGTTGCACGAATTTTTCGTTATGTATTTTTTAAGCACGTATTCAACATGGTGTTCGTCTCTTTTCTTTTAGATAGACCGAAAATGTTTACATTACTTTAGTAGGTAATATTATTATACTCATCCTCTATATTATGCCTTAATTTGAGGTTTAGTTTCAATCTTCTTTTCGTAAAGAAAATGAATACTTAAGCTATAACCTCAATAACTTATTTATGTTTAATAAAGCCAAATAAAATGTGAAATACTTAACGAACTGCCCATAGTTAACCTTAAAATATTTCATTTTGTAAGTAGGTAGTAGAATCTAATTTAATATTCTTATTTATAGCTTACTTCGATCATGGACGAAGCTTAATGTTTATGGTGAAATAAATCCATTTATATTTAAAACATTTCATATGTCAAAATAATACAAATTGCTTATACGTTTCTTAAGATTGATTTCACATCTAGTTACAATAAATAAATGTAGCGGTTTGTTAACTTTATGAAATAAATCGAATAAATATTTTTTTTTTAATTTTTGTTATAACTTAACACGCATTTTTTTCTAAACCCTTTATTACAATAACAACATTAGTAAAAAAGGCAGCAATTTTGTGAATATTATCAATATTGCAAACAAAAATAAATATTGCCAAAAAACCACACTGCGCTTCGTGAGATTCGAACCTAAGCCAGTTGCATCAAAGTCCAACGCTCAACGATTACTGCTACGAACTCATATTATAATGGTTTGAATTTTAGCACCGCTATGCGTTTGACCGTGTCTAACAAAAGGGACGGAAATATATTTTTTTTCGTTTCTTGTGATGCGACGAGTACACGACGATATGAGTGTGTAAAGTAAGTAGGTGGTGTGTGTTACCGTGTTGTTTACACATACAGATATACGCTGTACCGCGTCGCGCGTGTCACAGCAATACGACTCGTAAGGTTTGAATGCAGTTTTGAACCCTTACTGTACCTATAGTAATAATATCCAACTATCCTCTTTAGCTAGTCAGTTGATTGGCAAAACCCAAAAACAGCCCATCAGTAGGTATAAGATATCATCATTATAATCAGCCTATAATGTTCTCACCGCTGGGACACAGACCTCCTCAAGAGGGAGTGGGCTTTAAATGCTGAATGAAAAATCGTATTGAAAAAAAAACATTAGTTTAATTCTGATATTTGGATTTAGCGTTCTGATGGTTTGAAAATGTTCCTATGCATTAACGTTGCCCGTGTTTTCACTTACTGTCGCATTTTTGTCCCCACAATGTCCCTTCATGTTCTTAGTTAAATTAAGATTTATTTTTTAAATATTCGTTTCAATTAGAACCTATACAAGATAAGATGATGCCTGAGAAAGCTAAGAGAGGTGACAGACTCCTAGATGTTTGATATTCTTTACACATCTTTATAAAATCAAAAATCCTATTGTGCTTTGCCACAGTCGTGTAAAAAGACCGAGATAAAACCAACGAACACGAGGCAAAAAAAGAGAAAAGAATCATGAATTGTAAATTGCTGTCAAATCCATACATGATTAAAAACCGAAGGCTTCGTTCAAACTCGAACTCTTTATCGTACAAACGTTTGATAAGAAAGAATAGAAATAAATACCTTGTCAAATGACTCGGCGAAGTTAACAAACATTGACGTCACAAACAAATGACTTATCTCAAGGGAGAAATAAGATAAAAGAGGCTTCGAAGGCAACGAACAATAGATCCTGTGAAGTGGAGACTGAAAATTGTAACATGTTAAAAGTACATAGGAAACGTTTGTTAGTATAAACGTGAATCGTAATAGGTACAAAGTTTGTTCATTCTCCTATATTTATTTTTGAGTCATACCACAAAATGAAATTAAACCGTTGCGCACTTTCTTGCTTGAAGAAGGCAAAAAAAAAAACCTGGGACAAATTACAGGGTTTGACAATAAAATAAAACTGGTCAAGAGCGAGTCCGGCTCACAAAATTAGGGTCCCGAACCAAACTACGCTGAGCTGTCTGTGGAACGGTCGCTAGGCTGCTGTAATTAGGTACTGTATTGCTCGTAATAAATAAACCTGTCCTACCGCCTACATCTGAATCTCAACCCCAAGGGAAAAAAATCTGCACTATATATTATGGTTCAGCTAACTAACGTTTATTAGATGATTTGATAAACACAAACACTGCATAGTCCAAAAGGGATTCATAAGTTCCTAATTACGAACCTCGATGTTAAATGACCGAAAATAGGTTCCTACCTATTTTCGGTCATTTAACATCTATCTAACTGCACTGTCGAAAACGGCTTCCTGTAAAATATGACTTAATATCTAATAAGCCTATTAAACTGTTTGCTTTAGAAATCTAGGATACATTTTTAGCTTTATCTCGAAGACCACTGAACCAGAAATCAAAAAAGAAAGAATTACTAAAGTTACGGATTTCCTTTCAGGTCGGAAACGAAAACATAGTAGTTCGGAGCTCATTAAGGAGAAATCGTCTCGGAATTAAAATTACGCGCCAGTTAGCGAAGATATTTTCCATATGAACACAATACACACAAATGGTTCCGTAGTTACTACATATCTACAGCTACATAATACGAACAGGAAATTTGTGAAACTGGTAATATTACTCAGTATTTTTTCTGGTAATTTATCAGATGAGTACTCGATCTTTTATGATAATGAAATAATAACAGTACTCGATGGGCGCGAATATTTAGTAAGACAATCTCTACTAGGCTAATGTGTGTTTAAAACCAAACCCAGCATTATTTGATGTATGCCTACTTATGTTTTTTTATTTCCAATTACCTATTTTTTTTTACTTTTAATCGTGAATCTGAGCGACTAAGTCTATCGAAACCACACTTACCTATATAGGTACTTATTACTGTGACCTCTGAGTTTGTTTCGGCCTTTCTCCTCAGAGTAGTCAGATAGGAAACGCCGACCTCATCTAGCTTTAAAAAAATATGATTGATGTGTAAAAGTGTTGGTACAAACCTACCTACAGAAAATAAATAATTTATCATTAATAATATTATAAATGCGAAGGTAAATCTATCTGTCAGTCTGCTATCTGTTTACGTCTAAAATACTGAACCGTTATGAAATTTAAGAGATGTCATACGTAGCCCGGGCCCTGGAGAAAAACACAGGCTAATTTTGATCCTGTATTTTTATATAAAAAAAATATAAAATACAAAATACACGCAGACTAAGTTACGGGCAATAGCTTGTGGTGAAATTGCATCGTGAACAATCCTGGATTTATGGGTCAAAATCCACCAATACAGGTAAAAAAAGCAGTAAGTAATGATTGTTCCTTCTCTATGAGACAAGAGTTCTTTCCCTTTGGACTAGGGCAGTTACAGACTAATACATTATGAAGATATCTACATGAACCAATTTTTAAGAACTGGCCCTTAGCAGCTTTAAATAGAGAGAGGTGGAAAGAGAATAGGGGAGGCCTTTGCCTATATTGGGACATGACAAGCTTTTAATTATTAATAAGAAACCGGCTAAGTGCGAGTCGGACTCGCACACGAAGGGTACCGTACCACCGTAAAATATTTAACAATACATATTAAAAATAACACGTTTGTTGTATGGGAAATATTAAATATTTATTTTATTCTGTATTTAGTATTTGTTGTTATAGCGGCAACAGAAATACATCATTTGTGAAAATTTCAGCTGTCTAGCTATCACGGTTCATGAGATACAGCCTGGTGACAGACAGACAAACGGACAGTGGAGTCTTAGTAATAGGGTCCCGTTTTTACCCTTCGGGTACGGAACCCTAATAAAACATGCATCGTTACTAAGTACATATTATTACAGCGTCGTTAAAACCACGAAAAAGCACAGGTATAAAGAAAATGAAATTGTTATAATTGGGACCTTATCGGAAACTATCAAAGTAAAGTTTCGAATTAAATTTAATTTTATTAATAGAAAACAAACAGCTCATTTATCAAATTAAATTTCAGGAGACAACATCCATCGGTTTCTTACTAAACTTCAACTAGATGACGATCCTGCATACTTATCTCTTTTGTTGACTATAAATATTATTATTTTAAGTCTGTTAAAAAAAATAAAAACTTATTTAATTTTAAAATGATAGTTAGTTGTAACATAATAATACCATTGTACATTAATTTTCTGACGTTCAATAAAGAAAGCCATAAAGGATTATAAAATTGCCAAACCATACATTAAAAGACATTAGACCTAGACAATAAATTTTGTGTAAAGTTTACGTAATTGAGTTGTGTCATAGGATTATTTAACAAAAATGCATTAAATATCATAATTATGTATAATTTAGGTCAGTCTATTCATATTTTTTACTTTTAAAGTAAACATTTTAATTTAACGAATGTAGGCGCCTCATATTCAAAAACATGATTCTTTTTTTAATTAAATATTATAATCCTTCACAAAAAGCCGTTCTTTTGCTAAGCTTATGTAGGGAAACGGGCCTAACACGAAGAGACCCTTAGAAAAGACACTTTACATAGAACTGGAGAATGATGCGCAGTATTTTACAAAAAAAAATAATAGGACAATAAAGCAAACGATAAAAAAATATAATATGAGACAATAGTTAACACAAGATAGTTGCACCCGATATTGATTTAAATGAATGAATAATAATGAAGACCGGCATTTCGATCCAGTAGCAAACCTAAATTGAATCCAAATAAAAACAAAATAATCTGTTTTTTTTTATTTCTTATCATATTGTAATGATCCAAAAACTGTCATAAAGAATCATTTTATTGTTGGATCCCATGGATAAACAGGTCCTCAAATCCTACACTGAATTTAAACCGTGCCCCAAACTATAAAATTGTTAAAAAGCAGTAACAATTAATTTTAATTAACGACTGTAAGCGCGTAAACAGTATACAACATATATGTAGACACTTACCATGTAACAATCACAGATGTGAACCAAAACAACTCAGTGTTAATCCTTCAATTAACCCACAATTTCACGGACATACTCGTAATTTTCACTTGAAGCGTTTACCACAAAAGTTAAAGTCACTTCACTACGTAACCTCGATACTCGTAGCTCGTAGTACGCTCGAACCTCCCGCTACGCTGCTACGCCGCGCTCTACGCCGGCACGTGCGATCCCCGTAGCTGAGTAGATAAACTGGAGTACAGCCGCTACGAACTAAAGTTCCGAAGTTTACCGAGCGCTGCCGAGCGCCACCGAGACTTTGTAAGCCGTGATTGATATCAAATGAAATGTGAAGAATGAGTAGTTCTAGAGAGCTCTTTGTTTTAAGGATTATATTTTTTGCCGTCGCCGCGCGGTGTCGCTACGATCGTATATCTTTTGAAGAAAAGCTTTTTCCTCAGCTGTAGTGTTCTGATAAAAAAAAAACATTTGTTTTAGCTATCGTGATACTAACAAAGTAGTAAATGCCTAATCTTGCGAGATACACGTCGTATGTGTACACTTTCGCAGAAGTTTATTTCGTCGTAGTAAAATTTAAAGCTCAGCCCACGTTTCCAGTTAATTAGCTCAGTAACACGTTAAGTAATTTATCCACACGTTATGCTGGATTACCTAAACGATTTTCTCTCACCTGCTAGCAGCTTTATCGTTATACGAACTTTATTCTGTTAAAAGCGACATACACAACATTTTTATAGACCTTCAGCATTGAGCAAATGGGTTCGGTCATTTTTCTATGGAAGCTGGCATAGCCACCCATCGCCATTTTGATTGTTCTTCTTATAAGATGCCGAACATAATGTAACTGGCATATATAAAACTAAATAAATTAAATAAACTAAGTAAATTGATAAAACAAAAACCATTTTAGAAGTCAAAAACAAATAATGTTTTAAAACTAGGTGATTTCCTAGAGATATTTCCTATCCGACTACTCTGCGAAGGAACACCGAAGAAAACTCAGACGTCAATCTCTTTTAAATTCCGAAACAATCTTGGTCAGACCATAATTATTATTATGACGACCATGCATATTAGTGTTAATCAGTATGAAATGGTTTTTTGAGAAAAGATTATATTCTTTCGTATATCTTGAAAACAGCCTTGGAAACGCTGAAGTAAAGACTTGCACGACGCGGTTATGAGAGATTGGCCGGAAAGGGCAACTTAAAAACAGACAGAGAGAACAGATATTTCATTATCAAAAACTAGGTAACCGGTTTGGTGTGGCAAAATCTTACGGCTGACTTTATCTTACAAAAACGTTGACCCCTTGTCAACGTTTTTTAAGATAAAGTCAGCCTCAAAAAGATGTACATACATCGACAAGAATATTAATATAATTATCTACAATCTTCGTTCCATAATCCATACTTACTTTAATATTATAAATGTGAAAGTAACTCTGTCTGTCCGTTACTTTAACGCCTTAACCGTAAACGGATTTAGAGGAATGAATTTGCACACGGATAGACCATGACCTGGGTAAGGGCATAGGATTTTTATCCCGGCAGTACGTTTCCGTGGAATGATAAATATTTGACCACAACGCGGGCGAAGTCACGGGCAAAATCTAGTACTTATTGTATAAATGTGAAGCCACTACTGTACTTGGCTGCTCAGTTGTAGCTTCACATTGTTACAGTACCTATTATGGAACACAAATCGTAGAAATTAAATGAAATCTTGTTGATGCATAGATACATTTTTTTGATGCTGACTGTGCAAAACACGATAACACCGCAATATTAGGCAGTGTTGACTGATTCGTATTTCCACAATATCATTGTATCAGTATATATGGGAAACCCAAACTCAGCAGTACCTAGATATTTACCGGGTAACGTAAGTTAGCACCAGCGCAAACTGTGCGTCTTGTCTTTCCCTCTAGTCACTGCAACAAGACGCAGAGCTCTCGATTGCGTGTGCGACTAGACGTCTCAACGTTTTTTTTTAATCTTTTTTTACGGACGTTTTAATATTCTGCATCGTTCCAATATACATAATTTCAACATGAATGGTATGACAAATATTTTTTAACAATATAATGTTGATTTTAAAGAGTGTCAGTGGAGTTTCTTGCCCGTTCTTCTCCATAAGTACCCACTACGCTTCGGAATGGGCAACAACAAAGCTTCATCTTTCTGACTGACCGACAACTTGACAATTCAAAACATTGGTTTATTTGAAATAAATGCTTTGAGTTTGACAGACGTCGTGCCAGAAGCGATCATTTTCTTTGACAATTCGAGAGAAATTGCAGCAATTGCCCTGGTCACGCTAAGCAAAGCGCATCCGATTATTGTTATGTGTACGCGTGCACCTTGCGTCTAGTCGCTATGACAAGTAACGACCGCGTGCCCTAACCTGTCGTTGCGACTCTGCAACTAGATATCAAATGTTTGGAGCTTTGAAAAAAATCCATATTTATGAAAATTGTCGAATGCAGCCTATCATTGCGTTTAGTCGCCGAGCTGTCGCAGTCGCATTTCGCATATTGTGCGCTATGTCTTAAGTACGCATTGCGCCTACCCAACGCAACAGTAGATCGAAACCAATTTACTGTTAAGAGGGGCACATAAGGATGGCTTTGCATCAGCAAGTAATTAGTATACGGGCGGCGAACCGATGCCGCATTGAACCAAATGAACTCAAGTACTTAGGTGTATGTAAAAGAAATGAACACAGAAAAACTAATCTATGCTAAAGAAAAATACAACAAGTAGGTGGTATGGAGTGTAATTTGAATTGCACCTCTTGAATAAATTATGTTTACACAGACTCGGATTAAATAATAATGAAGTTAATGACATCACATCACACTAATATTATAAAGGCGAAAGTTTTTTTGTGAGTGTGTGTGTGTGTTTATAATTATGTTTGTTACTTCTTCACGCTCAAACGGCAGGACAAATTTTGATAAAATGTTGTATGGAGGTAGCTGACACCCAGGATTAACATATAGGCTACTTTTAATCCCGATATTCCCACGGGATCGACATTCACGCGGATGAAACCGCGTTAAAAAAGTTCCTTAGCAACGTTACGTTTACGTTAAGGAACTTTTTTAGAAATCGTCATGTAGGAAAAAACCGTTATGCTCCCTTCATGCCACTTTCTCTCTCTCTGTCTCTTTCTTATACAAATGTGTGTGCGCAACCTGTAACCATGGATTATGTATGTGATTCTGAAAAAAAAATTGCTGTTCCATACATTTTAACCTCGAAGGTTTGGTTGGTTTGGGCACTTTTCTATGACATTTTTCTATGATATTTTCTATGAAACAGCTGTTTTTTTTAACTGATGAAAAATTTCTACTTTAGTAAAAAAAAGGGGGTCTAGATTCATGTACAGACGCCAGCACGTCAAGCTACTACAATCTGTCAAATTTCTTTAATAGATTTTCAAAGGAGGACGGGCAAGAATGTATGGAAGCCAGCCTAGGAACCAATAACAACATGCGATATATCATTGGAAAGGTTTTTTTATGTACTTCAACTAATGTTATGGCGGGAAGTCTCAAATCGCTGTGTGGACAAAGTTATGGCGCAACAAAGCTCGACTTAATTCACAAAAATGCAAAAATGCCATTTCCATTTCCGTTTCATTAATTGTGGACCAGGTGTTCTATGGCACCTCAAAATACCATATCTATGTTTGAATACACTGCGTGGAGCAACGACCATAGCGTGGAGTATTGTTTAACAGATAGTTCTGTTATTGTTATACTTTGTTATTTGCAGGTGTTTTATAGGGGTGCCTAATACTTTTGGCCAAGGCTCACTTTTCTCATGCTACAGGTGCTGGTATGCTTAAACTCGAAGTATCTACCTACATACTAAAACTTCTTTATCCCAGACATTTTATTTCTGAGAAACTAAGTAAGTTTTGGGGGACCTAAGATCTTGCTCTATAAAATAAAACAAAAAAGTGGAAAAAAAGATCATTTATGAGATTTATCATCAATAACAATGAATTTAAACGTTTTATAATATTAAACTTGGCTAAAGAACATTTGAGACGGTTATTAGTGACAATAGATACAAGTAAAAGGATTTAAAAGGAAAACAAAAGTATTAATACTCCATCGCGCCCACATACTTATAAAAATACATTAATAAATCAAATACATATTATTTTTAACCGACTTCAAAAAAGGAGGTTCTATATTCGACCCGTATGTATGTATGTTTGTATGTCCACGATTTTCTCAAAAACGAATGAACCAATTTTGATAATTCTTTCACTAATGTGATCTACATACTTTCAGAAAGGTTTTAGTATTATAAAACATTAGGTATTTATTCTTATTTACGAAGTTTTTACGAAGTTATATGCATAAATGTACTGCATCTTCGGCATTTCTATGCGAATTTTGATGATTCTTCTAGTCAGTGTCTTCAATTCTTCAGTGCACTAATGTTAATTGAATTTTTGTGGGGTAGGTACAACTAAAAAGTGAAAAATAGAAACGTTTTTCCAAAAAAAAACAATCGACTTAAAAAAAACACTACAAATTGATAAATAACTTTAATTTCGGACGTCGGTGTCAAAAATCGAAAATGCGGCACCAACGACACCGAATTCAGAAATTAAAGTTATTTATCACTTTGTAGGTTTTTTAAGTCGGTTGTTTTTTTTTTGTAATTAATTTTTATTATTCAGATAATACGAAAGTTTTGCAGTAAGATAACAAAACTCCTTTTCAATCTTCATCAATACTAGTTAAATCTCCAGCTGGAGAATTAAACGGCTCATGCCTTCCTACACCTAGATACCAGTCAATAGAGGTTATATGGGCACAACTCCCTATTTTCCGGCGCCTTATTAAGCAAGTGCAATAATATTGTGCTATCGCACTAATACCAATCACGTCTCTAATAACCAAAAGGTAACATAAATATATTTTGCCCTTACATGGCAAGACTGTAGGTATACGGCCTCTTAGCGACCAGACATTTTGAGGCATATTGCACCGTTGCAAATCCCCAATTAAATTGTCTCTTTTCACTTCAATTATAATAGGCCATTGTGTGTGTGGCACAATATGATTTGGCTAGTTTAAGCTGATATGATCCCAGAGTGAAAAGCTTTAAATTACTTGGTGTCAAACGAGGAAAGTCATCTAATTGTTGGTTTGCATCTATCGCCATAAACGCGATTCTTTGTCTATTAAGATTCTTGTCATTTACGTAATTAAGATTTGATATGTTGATCCTTTGATTAATTGAATTTAATATCATTTCTGCGTCTATATTATCAGTCACAGGTTCACGAAAAGAGTTAATAACCTGCAATTTTAAAATCGGGAAACAGATTCCGTAGTGTTTTATTAAAATAATCTTGACGCAGTAACTTGAAGTCGCGTTTAAAACGACCGTTAATGACCTCAACTACCCACCGACACAAAGTAACAAGTATTGATTTGTTGGCCTGTTCGGTAGACAGTTGAGTGTCATTTCTGTCCTTTGTTGGTGGCAAATGAACTTCATAACCGCAAGCTTCTAAACCCGGAACAATCACGAAAACCTCTATCGAGGATTAAAACATCATAAAAAGAGATAAACAAAGCCAAAGGTCGTAGTCAAATAATAATAATGACAAATGAAAATGGTGGAAAACGACGCGGTATGGAAAAACACAAGAAACCAGTGGTACAGACAAGTTACGGTTAGAATACATTTTGACACAGACAGTTGTAGATTTTGACTTAATGACACAGTTTGATATTTTTGTCGGTACTGGCTACCTGCCTGTACCTACATAAAAGAAGGTATTGCTTGTTGTTATACCATTTTATGATAAAAGGCTGAAAAATAAAACTTTTGCTCTAGTCTGGCTTTATTGTGCAATAACTTTTTCCACACAGCGATTTGGGACTTTCCACCAGAACAATAGTTAAAGTACGTGAAAAAACCTTTCCAATGATATATCGCATGTTGTTATTGGTTCGTAGGCTAGAATGCCCGTTCTCTTTTATCGCTAAATCATAAGGTTCAAAGTTGTTTGGCAAAATTTGACAGTTTCGGGTAGTTTGATGTGCTGGCGTCTGTACATGATATACCGTAAAAATGCATAAAGCGTCGAACGCCGCTTAGTGTAAAAAAAAAAAAATACTGATTAAAGATATAAAGCTTAGTTATTTAACGTGATGTCTCATACAATCTTTCTTCACTATGAATTATTATGGATAATATTACCAGTTTTCTATGAAAGCCAAAAAAATTCAAATCAAATCAGGCATGACACATACAATTAAAAATCTACCATCGTAACCAATAATAAATTAGCTTCTTAATCGACAGTTTTCATCGATGTAAAATAATTAGAGATCAGATTAACCACGAAAGCTAATAACAATTAGGCGTATCTGAAGAAATTTACTTATCGCTGTACTCACGACGCATTCATATCCAATACACTAAACATTTTAACGCACGCTCATCTGAACAAGTGCTTGTAAATATAACAGCAAATTTCGTTAACCCAAGCTCATGATTTGCGGATATTGAATTTATTATCATTATGGAACCCACTCAGAAGGGTTAGGTGATTAAACCTTCTACTTACCTACCCAAGACAATCGCTTCCCACTTAGGCAATTTGAGAAATTTCAGGAATATCTTCATTGGGTTCTGAGGCGACGGAAAACTATTGATATAGCCTTTCGGCGACAACATGAATACACTTTCCGACATAAACTTACTGAGGGTATTTGCGCAATGTTTGATAATAGTTAGCGTCCGACCGAATTTCGATTTCGTTTTCGGTTTTCGGTCAAATAAAAATAACCATTTTGATTTATTAGGCTTTTCAACAATGAGTACATTTTTTTTTATAATGTGTACATTGCGAACTTAAGTCTAAGCGCCTCATCACACACAGAAAAGCACAGCATGCACTACATTATGCGCAGATAATAACTCAATTAATTAAATAAAGCAATTAATACATAATAAATGAATACATAATAAAAACTGTTAAAGCTAAATTGATTACAATGAATTAAATAACATACTTAGATCCAATTAGATTAGATTCCATTTTTGAATTTTTTTTTTATACAAGATTAGGTAAACATTTGATTTTAGACTAGAAAAACCCATTAACCGGTTGAATGCCGTAATTACAGACACAATTAAAAAGCCATTGTGTCTCGCGTGGATCTACGTTCGAAATACGAAAGGTTAAATGGCAAGCGCGACTTATTTTAGAGCAGGTACTGATGAGTGAAAGAGGTCAATGTCCACTTCGTGCTCTTTGTACCTATGCAGCATATATTCTGGACAGTGGACAGTATTGTCTTAAGTTGGTGTGACATCTTGGCATGCAGAAAAGTCTCCTATGAGAATATCTTGGCAGATTACGTGGCACATGGAATAAGACCCCACTGAGCAAATCGGGACAGTTCAGAGAGCCCGTTACTAACTTCTTAAGGAAAACCAAATCCAGCATATTCCTGCGTGCCTCCAGCGACACCATATTAAAATACTTCAGTCTCTCTTGATGTGAGTTGAGCTTTTTTCCCATATTATTGTTTTATAGGTAAGTTAACCGTAAGAACTGTTTTTACAGCCGTTCAATGCGCTTGATGCGGACCCTATACTCAGGTGACCAAACCACACTGCAATACTCGAGATGGCTTCTAACTAGCGAGTTGTACATGATTTTCATTCCGACTCTTGTTACAGCAAGGTATTTCAGTTTCTAGTTGCTTTTGTTTTACAAAATATATAACTTCATTTAAAATTCGCAATACCTATATGCCCCGTTTGTCGCTTCTAGTGTGACAAGATACGCAATCAGTAGATAGAATTTGAAATTGTGGAAGAGATCTCAAGAGGCCTTAGACATAAACGTGGCATTTTAACTTGCCACGTTTATCTTAGTCCTACGAAAAGAAAGCACAAGAAGAAATAATGAAGATATAATATTTTACAACAATTAATAATTTACTACTAATAGTAACTTTTTATCCTCTAGCTCGTAGTTTTATGCCCCGTATTCACTAAGAAAAAAAAATCAGCAACTTGTTTATACGTTGCGGGGCTCAGCACCTCCGAGGCGTCGGCAAACTTAGGACGGTATCGCCGCGCGGACGTTACGGAGACGCCGCGCTTTCAGCGATGTGCTTAAGCACAAGCTCGGTATTTCTCTAATTCCGAGCCGAGGCAATGCCGTCATGAAGCTGATAAGTGTGCGACTGTGCGTTGCAGTTCTGAACCGCTCCACTTGAGGCGTGTGTTTACATTACGCGTCTAGCCAGTCTATCTGTCTATTCGTCTGTCCGTCTGTCCATCCTTTACAGGGCTGTATACCAAGACTTATCACCTGCATAAGCATAATTATCAATTAGGTATTCATTAGTGCAACACATTAATTAAACTACATCTATCTTAGCACGGGTCCTCTATTATGATCATAGCTAGTGATACAATCAAAATGACTAATTTATAGCTTCGTTTCTCGCGACAAGAATCGGCCAACATAAATATGGTTCGTGTTTCACTTACATAATTATCTTTTGTTACGGCCCTCGATAAGTGGTACAGGCATAAAGAACATTATTGGAGATTAGCTTTTTCGTGTGACTTTACTGGGTTAGTGGGTATTGCAAGGGAATATTTTACGAAAATGGTCCTTACTACAGTTGTAATTCAATTAGTTTACGTATTATATAATCTAGAGAATGGTGGCTCAGTGGAAACGGTCACGACTTACGAGTTGTAGGTCGTAGGTTTAAACCCTGATAGGTGATTTGCTTTGTGTAAATTATTTCATCACCACTGCTCTCAAAACGGTGAAGGAAAACATCGTGAGGAAACCGGCATGTCCTACAACCAAATATTCGAATGTGACATCAACCAACCCGCCCTGGGCCGGCGTAGTAGATTACAGCAGCCACTCCCTCTCGAAGAAAGGAGGCCTGTGTCCCAGCAGTGGGAACAGTATGATATGATTATGCTACTTAGAATCTCATTGATTCTGAAAACTCAGTTATACAATTCCAGGAATATAAACTACGTCATCTCGCCTAAAATGTTTTCTTTGTAGAGCTGATTTTTCTATCGTCAGATAAGTTTCATCTGACAAATAAATATGTTGATTTGAGAATCGACAGATATATTTCATTCGTGGAATAAAATTGATGTCTTACAGTTTTTGTATAAAAGATGTTAAAAATTCAAAACTATTCGTCGGATAATTTTATCTGGCGTCGGAAAAATCAGACCTTAATATAATATTAATATATATGTACTTAATAAACTTTTATCTGAAGAATAAGTATGACAGTTTGACATATTTTCTATTCAAAAGTTGTCAAACGTCAATTTATTGCTCAGATAAAAGTCATTTGATCATTGAAAAATGCCTAAGACGAAACAAAGAAACTTGATGTCAACGCCTATCCGTATTGTCGCTTCACCGACCGTGCACCAATAGTGCAGAGTGAGTGACGAGCGAAACCTTATAATAATATTAACCTATGTAATAATATTCACTAAGCTGATGTCAGAATATAAGCGGTGTTTAGACCACATTATTATTATTATTATTACAGCCCGTGTATGCGTATAGAAAACGAGTTTCTTAATTACAGCTGAAATAATTGGAAAAACTGTAATGATCACAATGTTTAACGGACAGGACGATATCTTCTTGACGCTCAGTTTATTTGCCTTTTACCCCGTAACTAGTGACCCGCCCTTGCCTCGCACGGATGCTATCTACTGACATGCCGACGTATTGTCAAAATATCGGCATTCTTGTGCTATGTCGACGTTAAATATTAACGTATTATACACATACACCTTTTGGAATTAATTGTCAAAATAATAGTGAAAATCGCATCAATCTGTTGGGTAGTTTAGAAGAACAACTTTAATTTATATAGATACTAGCAGCGCCCCACGGTTTCACCCGCATATGTTACGGTCCCGTGGGTATATTGGGATAAAAGTTATCCTATATGTTAGTCCTAGTTATAAACTATCTGTGTGCCAAATTTTATCCAAATCCGTTTTGCCGTTAGTGCGTCAAGAAGTAACAAACATACAAACACACTCACAAACTGTCACCTTTATAATATTAGCGTGACCAGCTGTGCCCCGCGGTTTCACCGCATATCAACCATCAATCCCGTGGAAATATCGGGATAAAAAGTAGCCTATATGTTAATCCAGGGTATCAACTACCTACATACAAAATTTTATCAAAATTGGTCCAGCCGTTTGAGCGTGAAGAAGTAACAAACATACACACACACTCACAAACTTTCGCCCTTTTCTTTAAATTAGTGGGTTAATACTAGCGACCCGCCTCTGCTTTGCACGATGTATAACTTGACAAAACATCGAAATTGCTTTTTTATATTATGACAATTTCATAGTAATGTTTTAAACACATGAAACTTCCGGAATAAATCCTCAAAATGATAGTAAAACCGCATTAACAGTTGTAGTTTAGAAGAAATTTGCGGTTACACTGACAGTCATGAAAATATATTTAAACTAGCTGCGCCCCGCAATTTCACCCGCATAAGTCTCGATCCCGTGGGAATATCGGGATAAAAAGTGTCCTATGTCCTTTCTCGGGACTCAAGCTATCTCTATACCAAATTTCATCTAAATCGGTTCAGCGGTTTAGGCGTGAAAAGGTAACATACAGACAGTTACTTTCGAATTTACAATATTAAGTATGGATTTATGTATACCTGGTAGGTGAGTGTCGTTAAAGATGACCAAAATGATACTCTTTATTGAAATATAATACTAAATTCAATGAACAGCCTCTCCTATAATGCCTGTACCACCTACCACCGCCATCTTTAACGGCAAATTCAGATCGTTTGTGTTCATTAGTTAGTGTCCACTAATGGAAATGGCTATGACCTAATGGAATGGCCGCCGGAATGGCCTCGCGCGGCATTTAACCTCTCGCCCCATGTACGTACGTTTTTAGACCATATTTTCAGCTCGGAATGTTATATGCAATTATATTTTAGTCTTGTAATCTTAGTTATGTTGGCAACTATGCGCTTGAGCACATAGTACCCAATGGGACATTATTAAAGTTATCCTTTCGAAAAAATTGTGCTGCTAAAAAAAAGAGGCTCTTTTATTTTTTAATAAATGGGCCTCTTTTTCAGGATCTCAAAATAGGAATTATTTGAGATTCACAAAAAATGGCGGCGCATTCATTAAGCATAGTGTTCAATCATATTTTGAGGAAGCATATTAGAGGTTAAGTATAAACGTGAAAAAAGGCAGTTACACATATGCTTAAATGAAGATGTTAATTAAGTTCTTGTCTTTAGTCCATTGTCCTGTACATAAAGGTAATGTAACAATAGATTACTTGGGCTACCGACTCATTGCTATTGCCAATGTTTTCATTTTTCTTTTGTTATATGATTTAGGGCTCTATTATTTTTCAATACTCAGATAACATTTAACAGAAGAATAAATATGGCTGTTTGACAGCTGTTGTTTATGAAATATGTCAAGCTGTCAGATTTATTTTACTCATAAAAGTTATCCGACTGTTGAAAAATCCGCCCTTACAAAATTAACTCTTTCATGAGAATGCTCACGTGCCTTTAATGTCTTACTTCACACACCGCGTAAATGAGACCTTTATGTAATGTCTGGGAAAATAATTAGTAACAAACTAGCAGCGCCCCGCAGTCGGTCCATGGCCCTATACGGGGCCCCGGTGTGGGCGCGTTCACTGCGGCGGCGAGCCGCCCACTATCTGAACGCGCCCCAAAAGGTGGTAGCCGTAAGGCTGATCCGGGGCTACCGCACGATTTCGGGCGAGGCGGCAAGCCTCCTTGCCGGACTGCCGCCATGGGATCTGAGCCCTGATTCACAAACATACGACAGGCTATCGTATCGAAAACCTGACATTTCGATAACCTGATTTGACTTCCCCTCAACAGGAAATAGCTGTTGGAAGAATAGCGGGCGTCTATTTGATTTAAACTGACAAAATTTTCGGGTTGTGGACTTGTGAACAGCTTGAGAAGACTCCTACGATAACAATGATTAATGTTCGATACGAAACGGAAGCATATCGAGTGTTTGTGAATAAGGGGGCTGGAGGCGATAGTCCTTGCGCGCCGGTATGAGTAGCGCGCGGAGGCACTACGCCGGGGGGAAACTCCGCTTCCGCAGCAAGTCGCGGCGGAGCGGACAGACCTCCGGCGCGATCTCATGATGGCATGGAAGGAGCGACCAGCGCAGGGCACCCCTCTTTGAGGAGTGGCTAGAAAGGCGTCACGGCGTCCTCACCTACCGCCTGACGCAGGTCCTCACCGGACACGGATGTTTCGGAAGGTTCCTGCACATCATCAGGCGGGAGGAGACGCCCGGGTGTCACCATTGCGAGGATCGCCCAGAGGACACGGTGGAGCATACAGTGGAGGTCTGCCCCGATTGGGCGGAGCACCGCCGTGCCCTCGTAGAGGCGATCGGCAGCGGCGGCGACCTCTCGCGTCCGGCCCTGGTTCAAGCCATGGTCCGGGGCGAGAGGGAGTGGGAGGCAGTCACCTCCTTCTGCGAAGCAGTCATGCTAGCAAAGGAGGTGGCGGGATGGCTGAGAGAGAGAGCCTCACGTCCCAGCCGCCGCGGGAGACGCTCCGGGCGTCGGGAGCCGCGTGACGACTCCCGGCCACCGTAGGCGCGGGCCTGCGGACGGAGAGTAATGGGTAGCTCACCGTCCGATCAGGACCAGGCCCGTGCCGGACGGCGCGTACGTGTTCCATGCGCGCCTCAAAGAGATGTCAGCAAAAAGGAAATGGCAAATTGACGCAGGGTGTCAATTTGCTTAACAATCAATGTGACTGTACTTCCCGGATTTTTAAGTTCGACCACTAGTCAAATTCATTCAACCAATTCTGGGTTCGTCCTTGGAGTTGTTGAACGCAATCAATATAATTACATTTTTCATGATCCTACATCAAGAGATCATTCAGTGGTCGGAATGTGGTGGTGAATTCGTAACAATTGTACCTAGGTATATCCTATTCAATGTGAGTTCAACTTTATTGTTGGGTGTTTCTTTCTTAAAATAGTCGCCCTTGACGTCGATCCTGTGTATCGTAATAATCTGGACTATTGAAAAAATGTCTCGGTTAGTAACTAAATTGCAACATACCGCCACTCAGAAAGTATCGCGAAAAACAGTTTTTATGTATGAGAGGCTGGCCAGTTATAATCTATTTTGAAAATATGATTATTTGTTACTAAAAATAGGTACTTACGTTCCAATTTAAAAATTTCCCTCCACATTGTTTGCGAGGTAATTTAAATTATAGTGTCTCATTAAAAAACGGATCTGCGCCGGGAACATTTTCACGCTATGATTTTTTACGATTTCAAGTGTCTATAATTATATTTTATTTCTGTAAATTGGTTCCAAAAAACACTTTTACAATTAGTCAAAAGAAATAATAATATTTTAAAACTAGACGAGAAACTAGATGAGGTAAGACATAATAAAAACGTTATGATAAACTATACAACAGAGTTGAAAACCGAAAACCATAAACGGCGATGACGATCAAGCAGACCCTAAACCAGAACAAATTGATCCTTCACAAGACAAATTGTTTCAAACCATTGTACAGTATGAAACATGATTACTTGCCCACGTTTTAAGGGCTTCTCATGAACCCCGTAATAAAGTTCATGGGTTTAATTCTCAGCACCCATAATGTAAGGTAATCTAATTTATAACTTCATTGCTTTCAAGTGAAGTAAATTTACGGAGACAGTGTTACAGCGGTGTTGTTTATTTTACCTTGCTTTAGAAGTACATCAGGAAATCAAAATGGCAATGTTGCTTCAATTGTCATTATTTGTTGTTTCTAGCTGTACCTGCTTGCGACATTGTTGCAATTAATGCTTTGCATTTTTTTGGCGGAACCTAAAAGAGGAGGTTCTTTTATTAACCTGTATGTTAGTATGTATATTTAACAAGCATCCGTTTCTATGTTGTGTCATAGGCAATAAAAGAGCGAACGGTTTTTTAAATCTCAGTTGTATCATACATTTGGGCCGGGTAGGTATTGGAGTTTTGTATGAGACAGCTGACAATTTTTTCACGATTGCGATTTTGGTCCCATGGAAAATTGTTCAGTTTTATGGTTAACACAATCACAACCTTAAATATGACCATACATTACTCACTGTATAAGGAAATTGCCTTTTTTGAGCCTTTTCCGTATAAACCGAAGTCTGTTTTACATTTTTTTATATTTAACTATTTATTTCCACGCAGATTTGATGGCGCACCGATACAATTAATCCATTTCCAGGTATTTGTGCATGCATAATCGTTTCCACACTATCGATTATTTGGTACATAATTTGAACCTAGACTCCAAAACAAAACACAAACGCCAAATCAGAACCACAAAAGTAACGAAACGTAAAATTATCATTTTTACACCTTCATTTTTCCTTACAACATGGTTCTTTGGCATATTCAAAGTTCAGCCAGCAAAAAAGGCTCATACATATAATAAAACGATTCGTTTGGATTGGTCATGATACTCTGGAGCGCACCTAAAGGTATAAACCTGGGAACTGGGACTATGGATATGGTCGACGTCGTTTCTGCACATCTAACTGTCTGTATATGGCCTGAAAACCAGCGGATTTCAAATATTCTGTAATTTTCTTTTTGATCCACTTTACCCCTTGGCCAAAATAGCTGGAAGTCATGACGAATAGGCTCGTATTTCAATGTTTTAGATACTGAATAGAATACTCTTTATTAAGTAGGTACACCAAATCAAGTACCTACAGATATTAAACCTAGAAATTTTACTTAGAGTGACACAATCGCTAAAAGCGATCTTTTAAAGACAACCTATTTAACTTTTAACTTTTCAACCCATTTCTATTAGGTACGAATATCATATTGTCACACATAATTATGATTTTTATGCATTATTTTAATGTTGCCCCTTTTTATCATTTTTCCTGTGTCGTAGGTGCATTGACACTCAACAGACATAAATTCCCTACAATCTTACACAAACACCTAGACACGAAACAGCTACCTGTATGTAGACCAAACAAATGCTTGTTCCGCTGGAAAATTGTAACATAAAATTTATTTTTAATGTAATATGTTATTAACAGAGGACCGACGTCAATGAAGATGATGTAAAAATATCTCCAGGAAAGAAAACTCTTGAAAGTAATGGAAGAAGGCAGGGTCGTGTGATAAAAGGCAAAAAACTCATGTTAAAAAGAGGCTCTATTAGATCTGAATTAAAGCATATTATTGAATGGCATAAAAGTAATTAACAACCGTAACCAAGCGACACGTATTCAGTCTATGACAGGCTCTGTTATCCCATTGATAAATAACAACTTGACTACTTTTAAAAAGGTAATTGCAGGCGTTATTTCTTTTAACAGTTAAGCCTACGGTTTTCTAGAAGGAATTTAAAAAACAAATATTTTAGACTAAGGTCCATAGTTTGTTAGGTTAGTACCTACATATTTTGATGTTAGTAACAATAGTGCTTTATTAGGTTTGTATTGTTAGTTTTCACAAATTATATTTTATTTGTTCAGTCCTACGAGTGTAACTGTCGCCACCCAGTGTCCTTGTAACGGAAAGTCCGCTCTGGCAGCGATCATTTTCAGAATGTTGATGGCACTACCATGCAGGTGCTGTAGTATGGAGGCCGCTTTCTTTCGAAACCATATGTGCGGGCCTCCGCGTACATTCCCGAAGCGCTACAGCGCCATGGCAGTCCTAACAGTATCCTAAAAGCAGTATTAAATTGGACACGCAGGACGTTGTAGGCTCGACGCGTGTATGACGCCCACAGGCCACTCACAACGCCAACGCAACGCGGCTCGGCAAAGATTTCAATCATTAGACTCGCCCTACCGCATCATACTCACATTTCTATTTCGTTTTGACACCTCTGACACACATTGATGCAGTGACTTCACTTGTTAGTCATGGAAACGCTATTTAATAATGTGCGAGCTCTCAATATGGACACTTTTTCGCGTGACTAAGTACGGTGAGAGCAAATCTATCGATTTAAATCTTTGGGCTGCGGGGTTTGACTAAATGTCTAATACTGGTATATCCGACAGATTTTCATGACGGTCGTTATAATATGACGGAACCGCTTTCCTAGGAAACCAAAGCTTTACTTATGAACAGGGAAAATTAATTCTTTGAAGTCTATTTTCGGTTGGTTGCTTTTTTACCGACTTAAAAAAAAAAAGGTGGTTATCAATTCGACACGTATGTATGTAATATTATTGAAACTGCAGTATATTCACATATGACGATCTATTAGGGCTTCCAAACAAATACACAAAATTTTATAGATGTATGTATGGGTTCGATTCCCACCCAGGACAAATGTTTGTGTGATGAGCACGATCATTTGTTCTGTGTCTGGGTGTAATTTATCTATAATATGTATGTATTTAGAAATATATAAGTAAGTTTATCAGTTGTCTAGTACCCATAACACAAGCTCTGCTTAGCTTGGGACTAGATGGCGTTGTGTGATAGTTGTGGAATATTATTATGTTTGTTTGTCCACGCATTTCTCCGCAACTATTAATCTGATCGTGACAATTATTTTATTGGTTACATTTACTTCAACTTAGGGAACACTGCAAGTTTCATCAAAATCGATTCAGTAATATTCAAGATATATGGACTAATACGTGTAAGTGTGACGGTCTAGCTTATTGATACGAGCTACGGGTGTAGTGTTAAAGGGAAAAACATCCCAAAACCTTGGTCAAATTCTAATGCAATATTTACAACAAAACTATTACCTACTTATTACAAACAAAATATTCCAACAACAACTATTCTTACAACTAAAAATTACGAAATAAAAATTAAAAAAAAACATAATCTGTATTCATTGTAAATCCAAACTAATATTATAAGGAGAAAATACTTTATTTTTTGCATGTTTTTTGAAGTGTAAACTTCTTTAGCGGCGTTGCACACTTTTTGTAATGGGTAAAAAATGTGAAACTCGCGTCAGGGCATCGCGTCAGGACACGTGACCGTCAGGAGAGATTCCCCCCCCCCCCCCCTTGCTTTCTACGGCGGCGCCAACCGAAGTGAACCAAGTGAGACACGATAATGGATGGATGGATGGATGGTGATGGTGATGGTGATGTGGATGGGGATGGTGATGGTGATGGGGATGTGGATGGGAATGGGATGGGGATGGTGATGATGGTGGTGGTTGTGGTGGTGGTGGTGGTTTTGGTGGTGGTGGTGGTGATGGTGGTGATGGTAGTGGTGGTGGTGGTGGTTCTGGTGCTGGTGGTGGTTGTGCTGGTGGTGGTGGTGATGGTGATGGTGGTGGTGGAGGTGCTGGTGGTGGTGGCGTTGCTGCTGGTGGTGGTGGTGGTGGTGGTGGTGGTGGATTTTCCCTTTTTATATACTTGTACATATAATTATTTTAAGATTGTTAGCTTTTTAAATTAATAATTGATTTATTTCAACGTTAATATTCAAGTTTTCACTTCTGCCGGCACTCCCGGAGTGCAACCCGTCTTTTTTTAATACGCGTTCACGCTAAAACGGCTGAATGGATTTGGATGATATGAAAGCGCAAGGGTAGACCATGACCTAGATTAGGACATAGATTAATTTTTATCCCGATATTCACACGGGGATCGAGACTTATGCGGGTGAAACCGCGGGGCGCAGCTAGTTGTAAATATTCATATGCCGCTTTTAGCGGCGGTTGTGTCCTGAACATAACTCTACTTCCCATCCTTGTATCATATTGTAGCGGTATCTACAACGCCACATGCGAACAACGCGTCATACTGACGTCACGCAAATCCTGCATCGCGCAAGCAGAGTTTACCACGCAACTAGCATATATACAACGGCCCGACATGACTCATCGGGCAGTTGCCCGCCAGACACAACACCCGTCTGGTTGGAGGATCCTCCCTTTTCTATGGAGGTTGAGTGAACTTTACACCCTGTTCCTCATACCTCTATACTGGTGACCCCGAACATGAACGTCAGCGCAGCCTTCGTGCACCTACTTCAGCGTGACGTCATCATCACTCCCGCAAGCTTTAGAGCGGCGAGTCACCCAGCCAGCCAGCACCCACGGCTTCAACGGGTATCCTGACCACGAGCATGCAGCGACCGCGCATACCTGGTCATCACCCTCAGCCTCATCAGCAATCTCGGCACAGCACACTGCACTTTCGGCCGGTCTACAAGCAGAGCCCTCAATAAGCCTCTCCTGGTCGACGCCAGCAGTCAGCCTCAACCCGGCGCTGTACTACATCCGACGCACTGGAGCATAACGTAGCGCCACCCCGACTCACTGGGGACATCTTCGCAGACAGTTCCGACTCACCGTAAACTATGCGGCAACCGGTTCCGACTCACTGGAACCTCAGCTGGCCTGGCAAGCATCGCAAGATACAAGACTCAGCCCACTATCGACCTCCGGTCTCCGGGGGGGAGTGATGTAGCGGTATCTACAACGCCACATGCGAACAACGCGTCATACTGACGTCACGCAAATCCTGCATCGCGCAAGCAGAGTTTACCACGCAACTAGCATATATACAACGGCCCGACATGACTCATCGGGCAGTTGCCCGCCAGACACAACACCCGTCTGGTTGGAGGATCCTCCCTTTTCTATGGAGGTTGAGTGAACTTTACACCCTGTTCCTCATACCTCTATAATATCCTTCGAATAAATATCTTTAGACCTTTCTTTTCTTTTGCTACATCAGCAAACGGTATTCGCGTTGCTGAATAAAATTGTGGGTAAAAAATTACATAATTATATTTTTTCGTGTAATATTACCCATCGAGACGCTAAGAAGAAGAAGAAGAATATCTTTGTCTACAATAACGGCAACCAGTCGCAAAGACAAAGACAATTCTTTGTCCTTGCGACTGGTTGCCGTCCAGCGGGGTAGTTGTGAAACACACTATCAGTAGCAATGGGTCTCGTTTTGGCAGTTCAACAAAATTCATTGCGTTATTTGCGTTGTTGAGCAGACAAATTTTTGGAACATATGAAGCAATGAAAATAAAAATCCTTCAAAATTATTGAGATTAATAGTGTGTTATGCAATTAGGGTGCTGATTGTGAACCTCTCAGATAATCTCACAACATCTTGAATACGAGTAGTTTTCGATGGTGCTTCGTCCCCAAAAGTCAAAGTGAGTTGATCGATGCACTGTTTTTGAGTTAGCCCTCGCCGAAAATCGTAATAAATCATAGCACGAAAATTTTCACGAGTTAAATCCATGGTGATAAAGTCACGAAATTTTCAAAATGACGCCACAAAGAAAAAACAAATGACAGCTACATGAAACATCTTCAGCCAAAGAGTGCCATTTTTAAATGTTATAATTACTTTTTTTAAATTGTTCTGTAACTGGCCAGTTCCAGATACATAAATAGCAGCCCTCGTACCTACACGATTTCACACACATATTTAACTGAACATCAACATTTACAAGTATCTTGTACGAGTAACATTTGGGCATTTCGTTTTCCTCATCCTTGATTGAGATGGGGACGTGCGAGTGAGCGATGCCAAATCAAGATGGCGTAACACCCCGATTCTAATCAATTAAAAGCGCTCTAACTTAGTCAATGAAAATGTTTGGGCGGAATTGGCTTGAAATATCTCACCAATCTGGAAGTAATTAACGCCATAATGACACGGCTGTGAACGTATGTTACTGAAATTTTTCGTTAACTATGTTAAGTAGGAAGGTCACTTGTTTTTATTATTGTTGTTGTAGATGGTGTTTTATTTGTTAGTTTTGTATAACATCTCTAGTATTATTCTATTACTCGTATATCGTTTTGTAACTGGGAATTGCACAATATTTATGTAGACTGACGATAAATATTATTTCGACATGGAAGCGAGTACAGAGAGAAACATTCGCTGATTAATAGTGATGCAATGTCAAGACAAGCTAAGTTCGTTATTATGCATTATGAGCCTATAATGTTACATATCATCAAATTTTGGTTCTACAAAGTGTCCTCGCGAAGTTTTCCTTCACCATTTTTCATAGTATTGTGCATTAATTCTTAGTTATAATGCATTTTTAATCACTCGCACCAAAAATTGCTTAACAGGTTTACAGCTAAACGTCTTTCAAACATCGCTCTGTTTTTTTTTTTTGTTTCCGTACCTCGAAAGGAAGAAACAGAACCCTTATAGGATCACTTTGTTGCCCGTCCGTCTGTCTGACTGTCAAGACCCTTTTACTCAGGAACGCGTGGAAGTATCAAACTGGAATTTATATCAAATACTCAGGCCAACGCAATCAAAAGATACAGCCGTTTATGCCGCAAATTTTCGACACTCGCCAGGGAATCAAAACCTACAGGGTACTTCCCGTGAACTCAGAATCTTGAATTTTGGCACGAAGCAACGTCTTATAGCACAGATAAAGGACAAATTGCGAAAACCGTAAATTTTTTGTTACATCATACAATAAAAAATATTTTGAATAATTTTAAACTTACTACCCCTTTCCTCATAAACGCGTAGAGGTATTAAATTGAAATTCATATTAAATACTCACGTCTATAATACCTTTAAGCTGTAACAAAATCAAACTTCTATGTCAACGCAATCAAAAGAAACGGCAATTTAAGCCGCATATTTTCAAACTCGCAACTTCTCGCAAGGGAATCAAATCCTAAAGGGCACTTCCAGTCGACCTAGAATCTTGAAATTTGACATGAAGCAATTTTTTATAGCACATATAAAGGAAAAATTCCGAAAACCTTAAATTTTAAGTTACATCACATATTTTTATTTTTATAATTATAAACTTATTCAACCCACCCAAATCGGCCCAAAAAACAACAACACCATGTCATGTCATGTGTGTGTCATTATCATAACTATGACTTGATTGTCGTGATGGGTGAACTTTTACTTATATACCTACAGGTTTGTACGGAACCCTCGATGCGCGAGTCCGACTCGCACTTGGCCGGTTTTTTTATCAATCATTTGAAGATGATTGAGACATAATTATGTTTTAAATATGTTTAGCGATGGGTGTGTTTATGGGTATGGTATTTAGTGATGTGTGGTGCAAGCGGGCATTAAAGTACTCCATCGCTAAAAATTAAATTAAAATTGGAGGGGCCCGTGGCTAAATAATAACAGCCGCACAGGTCGATCGATCAGGTTAAGCTATGCTTGCCGCGGTTGGTCTGTGGATGGGTGACCATCTTTACATACTGGACCCCTCCGTGCCTCGGAAAGCACGTTAAGCCGTTGGTCCCGGCTGTCATTTGTCGATCTTTGACAGTCGTTACGGGTAGTCAGAAGCCCGAAAGTCTGACAACCAGTCTTACCAAGGGGTATCGTATTACCCAGTAGCTGGGTTGTGGAGGTCAGATAGGCAGTCGCTCCATGTAAAATACTGGTATTCAGCTGCATCCGGTTAGATTGGAAGCCGACCCCAACACAGTTGGGAAAAGGCTAGGCAGATGATGATGATCGCTAAAAATTAAGTTTAAATTATATTAATCTCTCCACAAGCTGTCTCGCCCTCCCGTTTGCTAGCCACACTCATATGGCTAGGAATACGATATGCCGCGGCTGTGCCACCAGGTATAACCGGTTTTATTACATCCAATTTTATTTTATGCTCCTCTCATACCCGTATTGATCGTTCGATAGATCTTTATGCATCTAAATCTTTATTTGAAGTCCCAAACGACGTTTTAATGTTCTGTCCGATATGCATGGACCGCCGGACACAATCTTTCATTTGAGTTTGTGAAATGTGACGGAGGTCATAATGTTTTCACACGTAGATGAATATAAAAGTAATACTTTGATTTTTTCTTTGTCTATTGTTCAGCTTGTTGTCAAATGGCTTGATGGTTCCTTGCCATCATCACCGTCATTGAATAATGGTTAATGGTTCATGTGGGCAACAGAACTTTTTGATTTAAACATACTAGTGGTCAACAATCAACTTTCAAAGCGAAGTGATTATGGCTACATTTAGTGACACCATAGTTCCTGCTTATCAGTTAGATAGGTATTATCGATTGATCAGGTTATGCTACACTTGCCGCGGTTGGTCCGTGGATGGGTGACCATATTTACATACCACGACCCCTCCGTGCCTCGGAAAGCACGCTAAGCCGTTGGTCCCAGCTGTTATTCGTATATCTTTGGCAGTCTTTACGGGTCGTCAGAAGTCCGAAAATCTGAAAACCAGTCTTACCAAGGGGTAGGTATCGTATTACCCAGAAACTGGGTTGTGGAGGTCAGATAGGCAGTCGCTCCATGTAAAATACTGGTATTCAGCCGCATCTGGAAAGACTGGAAGCCGACCCCAACATAGTTGGGAAAAGGCTAAGCAGATGAGTTAGATAGGTATTATAGAACATGATTAATATCTTACATTTTACGTCTACAAATTTTTTAACTTTTGTAACCAACCTAAGTACCTACATAGCTGAATATTACTTTCAAAAGCATTTTACCTAGCACAGTCATATTTCTTTGTATTTTTGTCGCAGAATATTTCGTTGTGAATGTTCCAGACTGAATAAAATCAGACTTTTGTTTTGAAGAATTTACGATTCTTCTCTAGGATATATAAAGATGTGAGCAAACTCGCAGGTTTAAGTAGTGAATACCTGAGCGGTACGAATGACGTGGGTCCTTTTACAGTTACTGACGCTGAAGAGTAATATATCCTTCCCATATTCGTCTTATTATGATTTCCACACCCGTTTCATATGATGTTACGTATTAAAATTATACATTAGGTGCGACGATTTATGAAACTGAGACGGTCGAGTTTTGATTTTGAGTAGGGATTTTATGACATGAGTAATCGGTTTACTTATGTGGATATGTGGAACCAAGACAAGCTTGAAAGTGGAGATGCTTTGTTTGGTTTAGAATTTAAATAACGAATTACCGCCTTTTCATCAATTTATATATATATTTTTTTTTTTTATTGCTGAATGGGCCCGCTTTTGACCTCGATCACGCCTGTTGGAAAGCGATGTATGAGGTCTATGATAGAACGAGCAGGCCAAGAAGATGCCTAAGGCACTCCCACGCATCGACGAAACACAGCAGGCTGCTTGACGCCGGACTCCGGTGGGAGGGTGAACGCAAACCAGGCGGGCGTTAGCCCTATCACCGCAAGGGAAGAATTGGCCAGTCAAATAAGGTGTTAGGTGTGACTGTCCAGGATGCGCCGAGCGCTCGGTTCAGTTGAGTAACTGGCGGAACAAACTGCGCTACACGAGGAGGCTTCTTCATGCATCCCAAAATTGCAATTGCATTATAACCTGTGTTGTCCCCACTGCAGGGCACGTCTCCCTTTCTTCTTTAATTTGTTTATATCTATCTATTTTGTAACGGAGCAATAATCTAGTTCAAAAAAGTTATAAAGAATTCCAATGTCATAAAATTCCTCACATGGACGGATCACCGAAGAAATAAAAAATAACTATCAAGAAGTTCAGACACGTTTATAATACTTCTAGAACATTTAATCTTATTACATTCTTTTGCCTTAGCTTTAGTACAAATATCTTATACATAAGGCCGATTTATCTAAGTAGATAGAGCTTAGACTATACCAGCATTTTTCGCATAGTTTCATCCTTGAGACGCTTGGTCCGGAATACCTTTTTACGATCCAAACGCTGACATATACAATATACAAGTACCAGCATATTATTCAACGTCCCGCCCGAATAACTCGACTAACTGCGGAATGTCTAATTAGGAAACAGGTGCTACACTACTCAAATTCAAAACGTACAGAAGTTTCGGACTTTACAGTCCATTGCGGCACTCGTACACAATTTATAGATTAAAATTACTAAGAAGCTCGCAATGAAATGATAAGTTACAGGGCAGAAATTAAATCGCAGTTATGTTTGTGTTATGATTCCCTTCGTGCTTATCGCCGTTTAAGTTATGGTAAATGAGTATTCATACAAAGCCTCAATAATAACCTACTATTAAGCTATTAAAAATAACCATATACTGTTTTTCGTGAATACCTTAGTTTCGATAAGTCGAAATGATATATGTATATACAGAGTGGCGATTAGGTTATCACATTTAACAGTACAGCGGTTATTAAAAGTTGTTATTAGTCTGTTAAAAAAAAAAACAATTTAAAAAATACGAAAAAATAATCGAATCTCCGCGATTTTCTCACATACAAACCATATCATGACAATACCGAACATAAAAAAAGACGGGTTGCACTCCGGGAGTGCCGGCAGAAGTGAAAACTTGAGTATTAACGTTGAAATAAATCAATTATTTCTGCGTCACTTTTTTCATTAATAGATGCACTTTGTTCAATTTCCATATTTTAAACAGTTTATATACACGAATTTTTACGAATACACAGCAGTGTGGCTACTACACAGACGGTCGAGCCATCAGCTATCCATCCATGTCACGTCACGTCACGTCACGTCACGTCCGTACGTCCGTCCGTCCGTCCGTCCGTCCGTCCGTCCGTCCGTCTGTCCGTCCGTCCATCCGTCCGTCCGTCCGTCCGTCCATCCATCCATCCATCCATTGTCGTGTGTCACTTGGTTCCCATCCATTGTCGTGTGTCACTTGTTTCACTTCGGTTGGCGCCGCCGTAGAAAGAGAGTCACGGTCACGTGTCCTGACGCGAGTTTAACATTTTTTACCCATTACAAAAAGTGTGCAACGCCGCTAAAGAAGTTTTCACTTCAAAAAAAGAATTATCCAATTTGGTGTAGTCGTTCGGAAGTTATGCGCGTACGTACATTTCGGCGATTAATATTTCTGGTATTCTTATTAGGTAGGTACCACGGCTAGAATATTAATTGTTATGAATAATTTTATTTGTGTATATTTAAAATACGTGATGTAGAATACATGGTTTCAATTAATGTGATAACCTAATCGCTACACTGTATACCTATAGCTATCCGCCCCTTTTTTTTTTTTTTTTTTTTTTATTTTTTTATGGATGGGAAATCATCAAATGACCCCTCCCGCTCTGGGTGGAGCGAAGGGAGTGTCAGACTCTTACTGACTAAAACCCATCCGTGTTCCTTCCTTAGCCCTTTATGTTCCGGGGTAGCGGTAACCCTTTCGGACAATCCCGCACCCCCGGCAGGCTTCGGCCCTGGCAGGCCCCTTCCTTTATGCTGACATCTCTTTGAGGCGCGCGTGGAACACGTACGCGCCGTCCGGCACGGGCCTAGTCCTGATCGGACGGTGAGCTACCCATTACTCTCCGTCCGCAGGCCCGCGCCTACGGTGGCCGGGAGTCGTCACGAGGCTCCCGACGCCCGGAGCGTCTCCCGCGGCGGCTGGGGTGTGAGGCTCTCTCCCTCAGCCGTTCCGCCACCTCCTTCGCTAGCATGACTGCTTCGCAGAAGGAGGTGACCGCTACCCACTCCCTCTCGCCCCGGACCATGGCTTGAACCAGGGCCGGACGCGAGAGGTCGCCGCCGCTGTCGATCGCCTCTACGAGGGCACGGCGGTGCTCCGCCCATGCGGGGCATACCTCCACCGTATGCTCCACCGTGTCCTCTGGGCGATCCTCGCAATGGTGACACCCGGGCGTCTCCTCCCGCCTGTTGACGTGAGCTGTGAGCTATCCGCCCCTGCTTGGCACGGTTTTTACGATTTGACGAAACATTGAGTTCTGTTTATGTATTATGCCAGCAGCAGCCAATGGAGCCCTATGGAGGCCTATGTCCAGCAGTGGACGTCTTTCGGCTGAAATGATAATGATGATTATACACAGACACCTTCCGGAATGACGGTGAAACCCGGATCACAATACAACGAGGTCACACAGTTAGACACGAAAAGTAACTTTCAATGATAATTGTCATATATACGAGTATATGATAGTCCTCTTCACCGTATTCGGCGCCAGCGACCGAGTCAAATTTTCATTCGTTTCGTGAGCTCTCTGATGACTAACTTAGCCAAACAAGTCGAAATATGACTAATTGAGCATGTTATACCAACGTATATCCCGCGACTTCGTCTGCGTGAAATTTCTTGTTCCCCCGACCCTCCCCGTAGCAACGCATCGTCTATCAGCGCTATTATTTCGTTTTCGAACAACGTAGTTTCTGACTTTTTTTTTTGCTCGCCTCCTAAGGGTCCTAGTGTAATGTTAAATAATTTATAGTCTTCCACAATAGAAAAAAAAATAAAAAATATAAAATGCAAAAATATTTTTTCAAATCCATATAACAATTCCAGAGATTAGCGCGTTCAAACTCTTTAGCTTTATTATTAGTAATGTATATAAGGTGCTCTAAAAATATCTGCCACGGCTTCAATGGGAGACAGTATTTTGTATATAGACTACAGTAGCGAAGAAATGTTGTACTCCGGAATACTTAAATCAATTTGAGAAAATAAAGTAATTAAAAAAAACATTTACTCTATTCTAGTTCACAAACCACTCGCGATGTGTCGCATCGTCACATTTTGCGAAATGAAATGACGGTGCGGTAATAGCTAATTACTATGGGACGATTTCATGCAACTAAATCAATTCGCATATTTTTTGTATGAAAAATGTTATTACATAAGATCAATAATGTTACTTTACTATTGTAATCTATATACAGAATACTGTCTCCCATTGAAGCCGTGCCAGATATTTTTATAGCACCTTATACTTATATTCTGTTAAGTATTTTAGTATGTTTTCAAAAGTTATGACTTGTTTAAAATCTAAGTAGGGAAGTAAAAGTTTGGGGAAATGGACTTTTATAAACTTTTTATATCTCATACATAATAATCTTTTAGGCGGCTCTTAAAATTATATTAATAGGTATAGGTAAGAATATAGATAAGTAGGTTTTTCTCTTAACATCACAACAAAATTCGAAAGGTGTCGAGGTGTGAATCCATGACGATTTATTTATACTATGAGCACGCTTTCCAATAATTATTGTTTATGGTCACTTATGTGAGGTTTGTGGTGGACTTTACAGAATAAATTTTTCATTCTAAGCTGTACAAATACATACACACATATAAATAAAAATAACTGAAGTGTTTGTTTGTAATGTCAAAATAACAGCTTTTTACGAAATGCATGTACGCCCCTAACTTCCGAATGACTGCACCAAATTGGATAATTCTTTTTTTTTGTGTTCGGTATTGCCAGGACAAGGTCTGTATGTAAGAAAATTTCGGAAATTCGAAAAAAAAAATTGAACCCGTGTGAAGCAGGGGAGGGGGGGGGGGCGCGGGGCGGGCCGCTAGTATCATAATATGTGTCAATCAAAAATCAAATCAATCTGCCCAGCCTTTTCTCAAGTATGTTGGGGTCAGCTTCCAAACTAAGCTTGGTGACAGACTTTTGGGGTTCCGACTACCCGTAACGGTCTACTAAATGGCAACCGGTACCAACGGCTTGGTCGTGATACGGACGAGTCTCGACAACGTAATGGACGGTCACCCATCCATTACATATCGAAAATATAGTATGTAGGTACATATAGAATAGAATAGAATACTCTTTATTATATACACCATATAAATTACAGACATAAATAAAGAAACTTTACAATGGGTGACACAATGGGCGGTCTTATCGCTAAGAGCGATGCGATCTTTTAAAGACAACCTTTGGATGGATATATTTTATTATATTTGGATGCATATATTGTACTAGCAGCGCCCCGCGGTTTCACCCGCATAAGTTTCGATCACCTGGGAATATCGGGATAAAAACTATCCTATAATATGTCCTTTCCCGGGACTCAAACTATATATATCTATTATATACCAAATTTCATCTGAATCGGCTCAGTGGTGTAAGCGTGAAGAGGTAACAGACAGACAGACAGACACACTTTTGCATTTATAATATTATGAACAGACTAGCTGCGCCCCGCGGTTTCACCCGCGTAAATGTCGATCCCGTGGGAATATCGGGATAAAAACTATCCTATGTCCTTTCCCGGGACTCAAACTATCTCTATACCAAATTTCATCGAAATCGGTCCAGCCGTTTTCATGTTATGTCATGACAACGGAAAACGGGTTTCATTTTTATATATACAGGGTGAAATTGAACACATGCGACAAATCGAAATGGGAGATTGTACTCGTCATTATGAACAACTTTTACTATGGGACCAAACCTGAAATCGCGAAAAAAAAATCAGCTGTTCCCTACATTTATGTTCGCATAACTCGCCAAAATGTAGGGAACAGCTGATTTTTTTTTCGCGATTTCAGGTTTGGTCCCATAGTAAAAGTTGTTCATAAAGATGAGTATAATCTCCCATTTCGATTTGTCGCATGTGTTCAATTTCACCCTGTATAGATTAGAATAATAAACGTGACGCGTTGTTGTTTGATTTCAAACACGATGGAAAAAGATAATTATTAAAATACATTTCTATTTCGAGCTTACGTCAATGATGTTAAAAAGGTTCAAATAACGCTTTTATGCATCATGATTGCTTGTCAATTTGTTATTGTATTTTACACATCTATAAAAAATAGTAAAACATTTGGGGAAATCTTGTGTACCTAAACATAATATCTTTTAGTTAATGAATACCTAAACATAATGGCGCAACGACTAAGTACAGGCCACCCCAAAAAGAAAGAATACATAAAATTGTTTACAGTTTTTGTAGCATTAGGAACAAAAATTGTATTACCTAAATAAATTATTGTCGATGTAAGTTGATGTTCATCTTGTGGAGGCTCACTGTACCTACGACGGCATCCATTTCACTTATACGCTTTTACCACCCCAATCCTACTATTATTGTGCAGCAAACTGATTTTAATCTGTGTTATTAGGTCTCAATCCCTCTGGGGTTTAATATAATGGATATGAGTCATTTGAAATGTCTGGCGTTTGGTCCCCTCGGCGTGAATGTGTTGATCCGTCATGTAGATACAATTAATCAATTTGAACAGTCACAGGACATGGGTCGTACCTATAGAAATCTATGTGATAATTATTGTGAGTATCAAAACAACAACATTCAGAATAACTGTTTAGTACCAAAACATACAACAATTATAGAGTTAAGTACTTAGGTATCCAGTAGGCTTTATAGTAGCAGGTGGTTTCCACTTATATAATGGAAAAGTTATAATTTTTTTTTTTTATCTAGCCTGCGCTGTCCCGCTCCTGGGCAAAGGCCTCCCTCCACTCCTTCCATTTTTCGCGCCATTCGCCGTGGTCTGCCGCGACCCCGCCTCACTGTCTCAGGGCACTAATTCTGCGCTATTTGGGCCCACAGTTTGTCCGGCATGCGGCAGACATGTCCTGCCCAGTCCCATTTAAGTTGAGCAGCCTTTTGAGCTACGTCAGCTATCTTTGTTTTGGAGCGCAGTATTGTGTTTCGAACACGATCCGTTAATTTAACGCCTAGTATACTGCGCTCCATTGCTCATTGGCAGACCTTGAGTTTGGATTTCTGGATGTTAATCAAAGACCAAGTTTGTGCACCATAGGTTAAGACGAGAAGAATACACATGTCCATGAGCCTGCGTTTCAGTTCCATAGGCAACTCACCCTTAAATAGTTATAAATAAACTGTCAAAAAAATATATTCCTACCCTGTAATCTAACAATCAATCATTTATATATACCTATTTAAGCAACTAGACTCATAGCAAAAAACAAACAAAAAAGGACATAACCAACAGAAAAGGTACAAAAAGAGCCTGAAGTCTAATAAATGCATACAAAAAAAATATACCTATGTTGGGGTTTTATTTATAAACGTTGTTTAAAGTTACGTTATGATTAGCGACTGCTCAACCTTACACTTTTTGATGTTTTTAACGTCCCTTAACTTTAAGCAACGTTTATAAATAAAGGAGTTACTCTTTTTAACATACATACATACATAACCCACAATTCAGGGGTATAGAATCAAAACTGGTTGTGTCCACAAATTTTATAAAACGTAAAAATAACGTTTTAAAGGGGTTTGAAGGTTTTGGCCCTAAAATCAGCCGCCATTTTGATTTTTTTTCAGAACCGCGGTGCACAACAAAAGTTATATATTTAGATAGAGGACACTTAGACAAACAAAAAATGTTATGTAACATAATATCCTAAAGCGTCAGGTTTCGGAGTTATTCACCAAAATATAAGTCGAAAACAACAAGGATTTTTTTGTTTTTTTTCCCTCTAGGTAAGCATATTGAACTATTGAGGTAATAGAAACGTTATGAAACCTTTATGGAGAAGAAACATAAGAAGAATAGACATTTTTTAAATAAATAATTAAACACCGCAATTTATAGTTCGTTTTTTAATCCCAGATACTAATTTGACAAGTGTAATGTCAAACTTCTATACTAAATAAAACGAAAACACAAAAGACTTATGTCAGATTAGTCTCTGGGGCGGGAGGCTGGAAGTCGTCAAACCTGCGCGCGAGACGGTTCGTGATGACTCTTGAAAACAGCTTGTAGACATGGCTCAGAAGTGAGATGGGCCTATAATTCTTAAAAAGGGCATTGTCACCCTTCTTAAAGAAAAGTATCACCACACCTCTGTTCCATGCCTGTGGTGTTTTACCCTCGAGTATGACGGAATCAAACAGCCTCTGAAGGGCCTTAAGAACGGGTTTTCCGCCGGCCTTCAGGAGCTCGGCCGTAATTCCGTCATCACACGGTGCCTTGTTGTTTTTAAGCTGCTTCAGAGCCATCCTAATCTCGTACAGGCTGACGTCCGGGATGTCTTCGGTATAGTGTCGGGTCAATCTAGCTCTTGGGTCGTTTGCCAGATTCGTAACGGGGTTGCTTGTTGACGTGTATAACTGTCCATAGAACCTCTCGATCTCTCTCAACAGCTCAGGTTTGGCGGATACGATCCTGCCATCATCAGTCTTCAGTTTCATAAGCTGCCATTTGCCATTACACTTAACTAATTAAATGGAAGCCGATATAATTTAAATTATGCAGGTTCAGTTAAACAAACAGGTAATGTTCGATAAATTTGTCATTTCACATAAACGTTTCCCGTCAATGGTATTATTCTATTTAAAATATGATGCTTAATTGCCTATTTCCGAGAGGGATTGTCCCAATCATGATTTGAGTACTATTTAGTTTAATTATTCACGTATTTACAGTTATTTTGAATAAAACGTGTACCTGTACATAGTATAAGAACGATCATTTATTCTAATTAAGCTATTAAGTGACGACAAAAATCTATCATTAGCGCCCTTTTATTTCCATATTCAAATCTTTCACCTCCACAACAACCATTCGCAACCAACAAGTGGTGAAAATTCAACCTTATTATGACAATTCAAAGTAAAATAATTTTTTCACTTCTCATGCTCAAAAAGTTCGTCTTTATGTTGTGCTTAGGCGACATAAAATCGCTTTTTATGTTCTAGTGCATAAAGTAATTTTTTTTTCTGAGACTAAGGTAATAAGGGCCAACAGCCACACGCACAATAAAACATCGCAGATTAAAGTCGTGATTTATTTCATTTTCTTTAATTTATACCACTTCCGTGTTTTCTATCGTTAATTTAATAAAATCAGGTAAAATAGTTGTCATTTATTATTTAAAAACGCAAAGAAACGTTTTTATGACTTGGCAGTATGAAGTACCTAAGTCGAATGACAAATGTTGAAAAAAAAAATGGCGGTATTATCTGTGGTGGCGGGATTTAGCTATGCTTTGCAACATTTTTGATTAATTATGTACTGTATACTTTATGCCTGTTTCATTTTCTCGCAATCGAAGTGAAAAGCAGAGTGTATAACTCAGGCATAAACGAGCTATTTTACCCCTCGACTTAACTATCCACCCTCGCCTGCGGCTCGCGTGGATATAAACGTCTTGGGGTAAAATAGCTTTTTTTATGCCTTAGTTGTACAATCTACTATTTTCAAACATGCTTGGAATTTTGAGCATAATTTTGACAACCATCTTCGAGATAAATCGAAATTGCTGTACTGACCAAATACATGCGAACAGTAGCCGGCAAAAGTTGTATGAAAATCCATATCTGTCGTGTTTTGCCGCCAAATAAATTACATAGTAAACTCATATCTGTCGTGTGATTTAAAAATGGAACGATCTTTTATTCCGAGACATGGCAACCAAGGAGGTAACTTATCAAAGGTTTTATTTAAATTTCCAACTGGCTTGCAAATAGAAAGCTGTTTATTGAAAAAACAAATGATCACTTTAAGGCCGGCCGCATACGTCCGGTTTCTTGATTCGGTTTCCGAATCAGGAATTCAGATTCGGAGATCCTGAATGCATGCACTTCATACAAAATCTTCTCTTTTGCGAACACGTTCTTATATTTTCCGTTCGGAAACTCTGACGGAAATATAAGAACGTATGCGCTAAAGAGAAGATTTTGTATAACGCGGGATAAAATAATGTTGTTGGTTGTTCGTCATTGATTTTGAAAAGTAATTGTAATTGACAAAAAAGTTCTGCCTAGGTACTGCTTAGTTTTAATTTCGGCGCATTATTTGAGAAAGGTACTATACAAGCTTTGGCCACAACTAGGCATTGATGGACTTATTTATGTGTGCCTCGGCTTCGCCTCGGCCCACATTTACATGTTCGTCCATCAATGCCTCTTTTGATGGCTGCTGCAGTAATGTACTATATTTCATGTAGACCATCAAAAGGCAGTTTTAAATCTCAACATTTAGAAAAAAAAAACGGCCAAGTGCGAGTCGGACTCGCCCATGAGGGGTTCCGTAGCAGCAAGTAGTTTTTTTATTTTTATATTTGAGTTGATTGAATGAAAGGTAAATTGCGGTTTACGATTTATGACGTATTAAAAAAAACAACTTACTAGATCTCGTTCAAACCAATTTTCAGTGAAAGTTTACATGGTAATGTACATCATATATATTTTTTAGTTTTATCATTCTCTTATTTTAGAAGTTACACATTTTACCACTTTGGAAGTGTCTCTCGCGCAAACTATTATATCACTTTTGAAGACCTATCCATAGATACTCCACACATATGGGTTTGATGAAAAAAAAAAAACTTCAGTTTCAGTTCTAAGTATGGGAACCCCCAAATTTTTTTTTTCTATTTTTGTCTGAAAATCTTAATGCGTTTCACAGAACACATCTACTTACCAAGTTTCAACAGTATAGTTCTTATAGTTTTATAAAAAAGTGGCTGTGACATACGGACGGACAGACAGACAGACAATGACGAATCCATAAGGGTTCCGTTTTTTGCCATTTGGCGATGGAACCCTAAAAAGAGTTGATTCTATTTACTTCTTCCGTAGTTTCTTATGGAAAAGGATGGGTAAGAAACTCCATAGTTGAAAAGTAATTTTTCAAAAGGCCTTATTTCCATTTTTCAGCCGATTGGAAACTTCTATGGAATCAGATAGTCGGGCAAAATGAAATTTCCATGTTACAAAGTAAAAAGAAATGCGACGAAGGTGTGTGTAAATAGTTTTGTACTGTAAGTCCTAATTTCAAATAGGACCACCTATTCTTGTGAGAAAAGCACAAAATCTTTTTTTAAAGAAATACCTACCCACTAATTACTTAATTTTAATTAATCATCTACAATCTTTTTAACAAAAGAAAACCTCGCACTAATTGACACGTTTAAGCCTATATTACATTATCCAGCAAGATAAATATATTCCAACGTCAATTTATTCTACTATCTCAGTATAAAAAGTACCTAGCTGATTGGTACATGCATTAACTTCTTCTCTCTCAGTTTTTCAAGGAGTATTTTCAGAACATTTACACACATTATTCAATTATTACCATATTGAACGCTAGGTTGTGATGTGTAAAAAGCAAGGAGACGATGGATGTAAAAACACGACAGAAAATGGCATTAGATAATAGACGTTTCAGTAAGAGCGTGTTTATGTTAAAATCTCCAGCGTTTAGCCATGATAGAAAATAAAATAATTGTTTCAAGATTGTCAACAAAAATATAAATAAACTGACAGATTTCGCCAATGAAAAAAGTATCATCATTGAAATTTAATTTCAACGGAAATAGCTACTACATTATGTGAATCCAGCGCCTAGCTGGCTACAGTCGCCCATGTAGGTACAGTCCGCTTCAAAGTAAGGGAACCCCTTTTGGGAATGACATTAAACCCATTTAAGTTTTTTGTAACGTATTGTATATGGCGTGTTGGTCTAGTGGTTAAGACAGCGGCTTAACAATTCGATGGTCTCGAGTTCAAATCCTCGGACGAGAAGTTCTTTTTTTGTTTTTTTTTGTTTCTTTTATAGGTTATTATGTGATTTTTGTTAATTATTATTTAAGAAATCAAATGTTGAAGTAGGTATGAGGTTTGTAAGAAAATCTAGGCATGTTGCATAAACAATATTCATTTATTTCTCTAATTACATTTCTAGGACTTCATGGAATCCACTTCACGGTTGAATATACAGTTTTCTATGTGTGTTAAATTGGGGTTATTTACTTAGAATATTAACTAAACACAAAATAGATACCCTGGGTGAGGTTTAGAACGTTTAACATTAGATAACGGTTCATTTATAGATTTTTCTAGAAACAACTACAATAGGTAATATTTATTCATTTAAAGTTGTGAAAACATTATTTTTTTATACTTTGTATGATCTTATCGGAAAAAAAGATTAAAAAATTAAATGTTGTCATTTGTGCCTGTGAATTACAGAGGAAGAACCAACATGCTAAACTATAAAAGTATAGCAATATACATCTTTCTCTTTTATCACATTTTCTGATAACCCTTATTTAACACAACATTAGAAATTATAAAAATATGTGAGGTCAGATGGTGCATCACACATTACCTACAAGACTACTTGTAAACAAAAGTATCTGGATTGATAATAATAAAGGTTGTTTATTTTTGATTAACTACGAATTAATGATCCCACAAATATTGGGAATCATTAACACTTGCTCATACGTTCCAATGTAATTTTATCAGATCAGTTACACAATAAATCTGCCGAGTAAATTGCCTATTAATAACGGAGAGGATGGCCGTCACTGTCTATCACTTCTTGAAGTCACACTTGAACGCGTAGTTTTGAAGGGTGTCACTGAGTGAACTTCCACAATATTACGGTGTCGCCCCGATTCATTAGTGTAAACAATTATTGAGCGAGGGCCTTGGCGATCACATTTCACATCACCAGTCGCATGATACCTTTGTATCCATCTACGAACTGTTTTTCTCTGGAACGAAAATAATAATATTAGGAATACATAAAAAAATCCAACTTGTCAGTAATAATGCAACATGATTGCAACAATAAATACATATATGTGTATAACGTAAATCTTACCGTTATGCCCATATCTCGTTCTTTATGCTTTGTTCCTGTTCCCAGAGAACAACAATTTTAGAGTCCGCGTATCACTGGTCAGTTTCCCTCAGTCGTCAGTTTATTTAATTCCAGCCTTCAAAAAGTTATTAATCGAACAATACTATCGGTTAATATAATCAACTGTTCAAAAACTTAATAAATCGGATAATATTTCGACGAAGATAATTACGCACAAGCGGATCGACACGAAAACGAAACGATTTGATAAGTAATTATACCCTCAATCACAGTTTAGTAAATAAGGCGAAGAAAAATTACGGTAGGTAGGGCAACAATCGGAATCAAGCACATTCTATTCAACCAAACAAGAAATCTATGCAAATTTCAACCTTATAATTTAGTTAATTGAGGAGTTACGAATTGCATTTTGTAAAACAAGACGGTAAGGTGTTAGTATTATTATAATACGTGGTGGACGTTGAAATTTAAACCTTAATATCTAGAAGATTAGACCGTTATCAACCTTGTTCGATAAAAGGAGTAAAGCTATTCAAATTTTCGTTAAGATGGCTAACTGATTCAATAGTCTAGTGGTATAAGGCGCGGTCTACGTGATCGGCTGGCGCCTGGTGATGCGGGTTCGTATCCTCAATCGCACATAAAGTGTCTTTTTGTAAGTTAAGTTATTCTTGGGATACGGTTCGGGCAAAAAGCCGAAAAAATACCATATTATAATTATTTAAAAACTTGCAAATAATATTTGAGTGGGATCGGTGGATGCTCGGGCAGAGATGGATGCGGCGCGCGGCAGCGGGGGAGGGAGCTGCTCGAGGCCAGAGCCACGTGACGCGCCCGCCGTCGCTCGAGCGACGAGCGACAGCGGGCTCGAGCGCGCTCGGGCGATAATCTTTAAAGTCTTGAGGGGTTCCTTTTCTCTGAAGCTGATCGTACATATATAGATTCAATGTAACTCAAAAATATCAAAACATTAAAAAATATCTCCTTTGACAGAGCTCTCGTTTCACACTGATCCAGACGGCACAGCATGAACAAAAAATAAATAAAAATAAACGTCTACATAGTAAAGGCATGATCTTGAATTCGAGGGATCTAAGTTATTTTCTTAGACACATAACCCTCGAATTCAAGATCATTATGTCAATTTCTAAATCGATAAGGGCAAACTTATACGACCTTGATCGCCTTGCCCATAACGCGCAAACTCTCCACGTTTTTATCTCCAAGTTATAACTTTACTTAAAATTCCTGAGCACCGACGTTCTCAAAACACCTTAACCTCAAGGAAAAACGTGCGACCCCAATAATGATATCAAAAAAGTTTCAGATACCCGCAAGCGAAACAAAATGTCGTTAATAATGAGCGAACAAAAGCTTTATGTACGAAAAATGTGGACGACGACGTTTCATTATGTTAAGAGGTACAATACATTATTATTTTGTTTGTAAAATAAAATGGTCTGAACCACATTTAAATAGAGATGTGCTGGTTCTATTTTCAAGATTTCTTTTTAAATATGGTTTTTCCGGAACAACGTAGCTGACTATTGGTTACTACTACAATATTATTATATTGATACTACAATTAGTATAAGCAAGGATTATCGTAAAACGGGATAACTTTTAACAGATTGAACAGGTTTTGAAAGATTTTTGCGAATACCTTTTATTACCATCCCAAATTCCATCTTTTTGCTCCAATAGAACAATGTGTCTTTTGGGTATGAAATATATCAGAAATTTAAGCCCTTCCCACCAACCACATTTTTTTATTGTTGAAGTTACCTCGAGTGTGGAGGTTACTTTGACCAGGCATTGAAATGTAATTTATGTCAATGATCTAACTTTAAATCATTAGTAAAAAACTTTTTAAGAAAAAAAAACCGAATTCCAAAAAAACACTACAAAGTGAAAAATAACTTTAATTTCGGAAGTCGGTGTCTTTGGATCTGTATTTTAGTTTTTTGCTACCGACTTCCGAAATTAAAGTTATTTTTCACTTTGTAGTGTTTTTTTGGAAGTCGGTTTTTTTTTTTTTCTTAAAAAGTTTTTATTTCACGCTTTTAAGTGGGTCTGCTTATAATTTATCTAAGTTACAATAGCCTAGTGATCATCGCCTTTTACAAACAAAATATTGCTTTTCCCGATGCAGGGAAGTTAATTGTTGAGGAGTTCTCCAGGTCCACCATCAGCTCCATATCACCATTCACATTGTGATGAGCATAAATTGCTTAGCAACCATATTAAAGTAATCGAATCGCAACCCGTGAAATACTTAGATATTATTGAGTGGTTCCGGTGGCCATCTGTGGTCTTCATCATCAGTTCCACTTCACCAAATAGTGCTTTCCGAGAGCAAATGCACGAGTTACTATAAAAAATACCCAAATCGCTATAGGTGTGCCTATAATATTTGAAGAGTTCCTTCGATTTCTCCAGGATCCCATCATCAAATCCTGACCTGATGTTTTAGACTAGAAGCTGATAATCCTGGCTGCAGCATCAGGCCAAACTTATGTCAACATTGCATTGAACTTAAAATTTAGTCCTGTTTAAAATGAGCCCAAACACGACTACGTTGCTGTTATTTCAAGGTTTGTACTTTTTCTGATGCTCCTGACTTCAGCATCAGGTCTCTATGTACTTCGGTGTTCCTCATTAACAGTACGTTTATCCACACATCGAGCCCTTTTCAATGAGCCTAAACACGATATATCTGCTGTTAGTTGTCGAGGAGTTAGGTACTCTGCAGACTATCCTGACTGCAGCATCAGGTCATGACTTGATGATCATGAGACCAAATGTGACAAATGCCCTATCAAACATCAAAACAATTTACTAAAACAGTCCTTGCCTGTTTGAGTAACTTCTTACTGTTAAGGAGTTGTACCTTCCATCATCAGCCCAGCTACAACATAGACAGTGACAACTATACGCAAATAAACAAGATACTTCATAAAATATGCGAAAAACAATAAGTGAGCCTATAAAATTTGAGGGTTGCCCTCGATTTCTCTAAGATCCCATCATCAGATCCTAACTTGGTGACAATGGGACCACCTCAGAACTATCTACTTTCGAACAAAAAAGAATTTTGAAAATCCATCGACAATTGGCGGAGTATTCGATGAACAAACATACAAAATAAAAATAATAAATTAATAAAAAAAAACAAACAAACAGCCGAACATAGTACCTCCTCCTTTTTGTGAAGTCGGTAAAAATGGCACATCTGAATGATTAGGTAAAGTTATTTATTTTATCAACAAAATTATACATTATACAAAACAGTTTTATGAGTACAAAAACCAAGTCAAAATGATCCATGAACTAGCGAATGATTATAATAACAAATAACGAACGAAAATTCATGAAATGACTAGTAATAACTAAGCACTGAGGTAAATTAAAATAGAAGTGTGAATGGATGATGCATGACCATACCAGATTGGAAATATGTCATCCGCCCTGCATTACGAATGATAAATGCAGTTCATTCAACCAACTGAATTTCATTCCCAACGGACTACTACTAGTTTTAGCTTGTTTCATGGCTTTGACGAGTTAATAGGGAAAATGGTATAGTATATTTGCCTACCATACTATTACTTGCGTATATTGTTTAGAATGGTACTGTATGTTTTTCTCATTTTTCTGTAGCCGATATTTTAGTTTAACCTAGATAAGTTTACATTGGTGCCGATTCTGTTGTTTAGTACAAACTAAACTAAATTTAAGTTCATTGCACAATTTTCTTTCTATTTAATTAAGAAAAGGATAGAAGATAAATTTTAGTATAGTCCTGTCAAATTAATCAGCGCCAGCGCCTGACGCAATTTTAGTAGGCAAGTTTTAAATTACGTATAAACTTGTATGAAGTAGTGTCAGGCGCTGATTAATTTGACAGGACTGAACAAAAATTTATCTTCTGCCCTTTCCTAATGAAATAGAAAGACAAAGATGCACTGAACTTAAATTTAGTTTAGTTTGTGCACAAGGGAATCGGCACCATTGTGGATTGTGGTGACATATTTTAGGATGAAGATGAACCACCTAATGGGTTAATAAGTAAAAAACTAATGTCACATATCTACGTCAAACACGTCACTATACAGGTTGGCACGGACATCGACTCACAGCCTGTTACAATGGACCCGCGTAGGTATTGCACCTTCTAATGAAACAGCAGATTTCTTTTGATAACCGACGAACGTTGTCTTCGCTAGGGGGTCTAGGATCATGTGCTGAATTCATGGTAACCTATACTTTGCACGTGGATTTCCGTGCCAGCCTGTATACAGCTAAAGACTGCTCTCTGACACTTCATAAACTCTTTGGTTACTGGCAAGCTGGGCTTATATTAGCTTCTTCATTTTTTGCGTCATAACACGCTCTTATTTTGACATTAAATGATCTGCAATGCTAAACATTCCTTTTCGTTCTGCGTCTTTGCTATTGGACCAATCGGGCCGCGCCCGGGCTTGCCACATAGTACCTACACTTCGTTTTCTCTTTTAGTGTCTATTCTGTTATTTGTTATCCCTAGAGAACATAATGGCTTTCGACATATATGTCGTGTTCGGTCCGATTTGAACTAAAGTAACACATTCACCATAAATATGTTGACGTTAAACCAACTAGCTGAAATCATTGCCGCAACGTTAAATTTAAAATCCACTCACGTCCAATAGCATCACGAAAAATAATAAGTTATTACAATGTAACTCTTACCTCATTATTATAGAGTATAAATTAGAATGATTGCTGTAAGTTTAATAAAAATCTCGGCTATCTAATTTTTGTTGGTTACGTCAAAATTGGTCATTCAAATATCGTAAATGTGCTACTCTAGGGCTTTTCCTTATTTTTTTTAACAAAGACAACTCATAATTATTTGTGTTACAATCAGCTAAGCTCTAATGTCCACAGTCTGCCTAATAAAAGTTGTGAAAAGCAATAATTTTTACTGTCTCACTTAATTTGCGAGTTAAAAAGGGTACCTACAATAAGGTATCGTAGATAAAACGGCTTTGAGGAATCTTTTCGCGCCCCCAAGTAACGATTGCAGTCCTATCTGCCAAACAAACTGTAATAACAAGCACACCTTAGCACGCCTGTGATAAATCCTTAGTGTATGGTGTAAGGAATAAGCTTTATTGATAGAATAACAGTACCTATTGGTTGGATGGAGGACTGATGGATCATTCACTTGGTGGGAGCTCAGCTTTATAATAAGTATCTACTAATATGATAATAAAGATTCTTCATCAGTGAGCATTTTTTTTATTAGGTTTAGTTGTATTTGGCTAACCATTCAATAAAAACTATAATGTAGAGAGGTAATGTATAATGTAGAGGTGTTGCAGCGTAACATGAGACTGAGTGCAAGGTCTTGGTGGAATAAGCCAACACTAACCAAGCCGATAATGTTATGGGCCACACCTAAAACCTAAGATTGTTAAGTTTAGTTAACTTGTTAAATTCTCACAAAATGAAAAAGAGACTGGTTAGTCGAACCTGCTTAGCAGTCAGAAAAATGTTAAGCAAAGTGTGCAATTGATAAAAAAATCTAACTTGGTCAAAGTTGGTTTCAATAAACCGTCTCTTTTATTTTTTTGACGAATTAGCTACATGTCTATCTCATAAAATGTAATAATAATGATAGCTTCCCGACCGATTTCGGTCACAGGATGGCCAATCTCAACGGAGATTAGCCAGGTACGCAGGAGATATTATATTGCACAAGTATGTGCGTAAACACAGGAGCACTTTCTGTTCCTTTACTCTCATAGTCCGATGGAACGGCAATCTGATACGACCGGGGAGAGAAAAATTATATATAAAAAAAACTGAAGTACTAAGTACTGACTAAGGTACCTATTTACCTTGAAAATAGCATCTATTATATTTTACTGTAAACAACAACACGTCTGCTAACCGTGACGCTTCCCTTCCCTACATTCATTCGAAATAGGTACCATTTAACGTAGCCAAAAACAAGATCTCCAATTTAGTTTAAACCTACATTAAAACTAAACAATAGATAATTCAAACGGTAAGCAGTGAAAGACCCTAAATCAACACAACTATTCAGGACTACAAAATTCAGGTAACCTTATCTAATCAGATCGTTGATGAGACTAACAACTGTTAACTTATATTTAAATTCCTTCGAATCGTCCTAAATAAACGTGTTAAATAATTACTTTATTATTGTAAGTTTGTTTAGAGAACCTAAAATTATATTCTGTTTACATATTTTGTTCTTCCAATCAGGCAATGTACCTAGACCTTTCCCAACTACGTTGGGGTCAGCTTCCAATTTAAGCGGATGCATCTGCATACCAGTATTTTACATGGAGCGACTGCCTATCTGAAGTTCAAAAGTCTGACGCTTCTGGCTACGCGTAACGATTGTCAAAGATCTTAGAATGACAGCCTTTAGCAACGGCTTAATGTGCTTTCCGAGGCACGGATATGTAATGGATTGTCACCTTCGATCGACCCGTGTGGCTGTAAATATTAAGCCATGAGCCTCTTTTATTTTTCCGATCAGTATGAAAATAAAATCTCATCTGCCTATAGGTAAAGGTCACACATGGCCGTTTTATCTCCACAAACAAGGTATTGACAACTAAGGATCGATAATTTTAATCCATAGCAGTGATGGCCCAGTGGAAACAGCTGCGATTTACGAGTTGTAGGTCGTAGGTTCGAACCTTTTTTTTTTATGGATGGGTAATCATCAAGTGACCCCTCCTGCTCTGGGTGGAGCGGAAGGGAGTGTCAGACTCTTACTGACTAAAACCCATCCGTGTTCCTTCCTTAGCCCTTTATGTTCTGGGGTAGCGGTAACCCTTTCGGACAATCCCGCACCCCCGGTAGGCTTCGGCCCTGGCAGGCCCCTTCCTTTTTGCTGACATCTCTTTGAGGCGCGCGTGGAACACGTACGCGCCGTCCGGCACGGGCCTGGTCCTGATGGGACGGTGAGCTACCCATTACTCTCCGTCCGCAGGCCCGCGCCTACGGTGGCCGGGAGTCGTCACGCGGCTCCCGACGCCCGGAGCGTCTCCCGCGGAGACTGGGACGTGAGGCTCTCTCTCTCAGCCATCCCGCCACCTCCTTTGCTAGCATGACTGCTTCGCAGAAGGAGGTAACTGCCTCCCACTCCCTCTCGCCCCGGACCATGACTTGAACCAGGGCCGGACGCGAGAGGTCGCCGCCGCTGCCGATCGCCTCTACGAGGGCACAGCGGTGCTCCGCCCAAGCGGGGCAGACCTCCACTGTATGCTCCACCGTGTCCTCTGGGTGATCCTCGCAATGGTGACACCCGGGCGTCTCCTCCCGCCTGAGGTTCGAACCCTGACAGATGCTATACTTTGTGTAAATTATTTCATCACCACTGCTCTCAAAACGATGAAGGAAAACATCGCGAGGAAACCGGTATGTCTTAGAACCAAAAATTGGAAAACAAGTGACATCTACCAACCTGCACCGAGCCTGCGTGGTGGAATACGGCCCACTCCCTCTCACAGAGGAGGCCTGTGTCCCACTCACAGAGTAGGCCTGTGTCCCAGCAGTGGGAACATTATAGGCTGATTATACTTATGTTATTCTAATCCATTTCTGTCAATCCAAACAGACGAAAACCGAAAGAGTTTTAATATCTGTTAAACTTTAGCCTTATATGAACTTTAGCTTCAAATATCGCTATGATTACTATATGTTCATAATCAGCCTACAGCTGTCCAATGCTGAACATAGGCCTCTCCTATTGCACGCCATTCAACTCGATTTTCGGCAACTCTCATCCAGCTGCTACCAGCCATCCTGCGAGGATCACCTAGCCTGAGGACGTCCCACGTGACGTTAACCGATTCGCGGTCTCTACTCAAGAACACGTCTACCCCAGCGATCATCGGTTCTACGGCACTTACTTACGGCTCTTACTATATGTTGTGTACATTACATAGTATAAAATAAAGTCGTTTTCGTGTCTGTCTGTGTGACCGCTTCGATATTTTAAATAGCACAATGAATTTTAATGCAGTTTTCATCATCATTTAGAGCATTTATTCCGGAAGGTTTATGTGAATAAAACATTAATATTTAAATTAGGTATAGAACACAAATCTCAACGTTTTAACATGTCGCTCGTAATAATATAAGAAATATTTGAAACTATCAGAGGTGTGTATGAGGAATCATGAAACCTACCCAATTCTAAATGTTCCCATCACTTGCGCCCTCTGAACTTCAGGTTAGAAGACAATTGCAATCTTACACAAAGTATACGGAGTTCGCAGCAATAAGAAGCATTGAGTGAAAGGGTGGGTACACGATAAGATTTTGTTCTGCCGCGACGACTGTTTTAAGACCACCGCTTTCAGCCGGCAACAATATTGTCTGAACGAACCACGTCATCAAATTGCTCGAGATAATACGCTTTGAATAAAAAAAGACAATAGGTATATTATCTTGAAAGAGGTCTAAGGAACTTTCGTGGTTTCAGAGTTGTTCGAGAATACGATATTTTTTACTTGATATTTTTTCGTAGTGTCTGCAATCTTTTGTCTTAGATACAGGCTCAATTGCCGCATAGGGAAGTGTTGGTAACTCAAATTATATACACAAGCACTGGTTATCTAAAGTATATCTATAACATGATTATCAACAAATACATACATGACAGCGGTAAAAGAAAAACTTAATCTCAGGTTTACAAAAAACTAAAACCCGATTACTGAAAAGTATGAAACAAGAAAGTACCTTCCCGTTGTCGCATGCCGCTGTACTAACATACTTATAAGCTGTGGTAGCATGGGACTACGGAAATGTACTTTCTTGTTTCATCCTTTTCGGTAGTCGGGTTTTAGTTTTTAAACTTTTTTTTTTATTTAATTATTTTGAGGTTTATTTCACTAATATTTATATTTTTGAAATGTGCGAATTAGGCCTTTTCATTTGATACCCCACAAGGCACCATCCCAAAATATTTATTTTGAATTTTGTGTGACGTCACATAGCCTATAACCAGCAGACGGTCAAGACGCTTCTAACGATACCTCATTTGACAAATTATTATAAGTACTTTTGAAGTTATGAGGGAACAGATGAACATACATACATACATACCGGTCAAAATCATAACCCTCCTTTTTGCTTCGCCGTAGTCGGGTAAAAATAGATACACTTAGTACTAAGCTGAAACGTGATTTCATTCATCTGTCTATTAACAAAGCAAAACAATTGTCTCGCATGGATCCACGTTCGTACGAAGGGTTAAACCCGTAATGTCCCACTGCTCGTCTGGCACTTGTCTCCCTTTCTCTTTTCCAAACACGTGTATCCTCTGCTATTGTAGGTCAGTCCTTTCAGTAGTAGTCAAGTTCGTTCGTCCCATCTTCTCTATCCCCGTCTTGTCCAAGATCAAGACGGGGAAGTCCCTTGGTGTTACCTTTAGCCCAGCTCATCTGATATGCCGCAGACATTTGGGTCTACCTTAGAGGCCTGCGCGAAATATGACAAGTAAGAAATTAAATTAAATAGGTTTCCAGAAACGTTTCTGCGTAACTACCAAGTGTAGGTTGGTATACTGTCTCAGTCTTGGGACGCAATCAGTTGTTCTTTTAGCCCAGCTCATTTGACATGCTGCAGAAATTTGAAATAAATACATGATAGCAGGCTAAACAAAGTCTAAGATAAAGAATGAATCGAGAAAGATAGGTCAAAAAGTCAACTATCTAGGTACTCACCAAGAAAAGTAAAACCTAGCCAAGACAGATTGGCCTCGCTTAAAAATAGCCTCTGTTAGTGAACCCGCAGTATATCATACGTGAAGTTTTAGCTCAGTATGCACGGGCCATATCTCAGTGTCTGCGTAAGTAAGGGATGCAGGAAAACAACGGCTATAGAATATAATAATGTAAGTTGGCAAGGCAGAGAATTTTGCTTCTCCAGCCAAAGCTTATATAGGAGCGCCGTATATTGTTGTGTCTTGTTGTTTCATAGTTTACTAGACTTGGGTTCAAAATAAGCCAGCAGTAACCTTCGTGGGTTTCATATTATAAAGTTGTGAACGTTTTTGTGGCATGGTGTTTAGAAAATGATTGCTTTTCATACTGTGCGTTTATTTCTTTAATACTTCAAGCACATAAATGTACAGAGGCGGACTTAATGCCATAGGCATTTTCTACCAGTCAACCTTTGTGTGATGCAGGGTCAAAATGTGGTAGGTGCAATCATGAATTGAGGAATAAATATTTTAAATATAAAGATACGCATAAACCTATTAAAACTATGAATATAATATATAACTAATTACATATAAATATAAGCAAAAATAAATATACATAAATGCATAAATATACTTACTAACTAACTAAAAAGAAATAAGATGAACTACGTTTATGAGACAGGCAAAGAGATTTAAGATAGAAATAATTTAATGTCTTTGATTACAGGTATTTAGCCATGCTACCACCTTGTTGACAGCACTAATGAAACGAGAAGATAGGTCAAACTGGACACTTTTTTAGATATTAAATGTAGCCTATGTCACCCGGACCATAATAACGAATCGGATCGGATGAGTAAGTTTAGGCACTACGGTGGAACATACGTGAATGCAAACAAACACACATACATACATAGACTGCTAACAAGCAAAGGAAATTGCTACTGATTGCCGTAAGGCGACGCGGGAGTTAAGTTCAAAGTATAGTTGTCCAAAATATAGCAGCCAAAATATGAAGAAAGTCAAGACTGCTGGTCATGACTCTCATATTTTGGCTGCTGAGACCAAAACTACAAGCGTAGTATACAGGAAAGTTTTATAAAAGTGTGGCTGTTATTTTAGTATTATTGTGGTGTCTTCCGATTTCCACGCGAAAGAAGTTGTGGACAGAAGTTAGTAGACTACTAAAAACATAACCCATTCATTTGGCTTAGCCGTAGTCAGATAAATAGGCATCCTCTACAATGCTGCAATCTATATGCCTTTGCTGAAGAGTAATTACATAATGGGCATAACTACCTATATTTCCTTCTATTTCTGTCTCCATGTAAAGCAATAGAAGTTTACGAGCTGATAACTATGAAATACGATCAATTCCCGTTTGATTTCACATGCCGGAACGATGTTTCGCATATAGATTTGAATTGGTTTGTGTAAGCAATCGCTAATGCTCTTGGCATTCGCAATTGCCAAATGTAGTGTTAGTGCGTTGTGTTGTTATGGCGTTGTGGAATATCGCTTAGGTGTAGTACACAAATAGATATTTGTTTTGGAATTCAAACTCCGTAGGTTTCATCAACGTCTACGCAATCACTCTAGTTTGAAACATTCTGGAAACATCAAATTAAACGCACTAGCCAAAATGGTGACTAAATGTAGCGCTAGACTTCAATCAATCTGATTTGCCATATTTTCAAGAAAATTATGACTTTATTGTTAACCTAAAAACTAAAAACATACCTACCTATGAACGGTGCGCATTAACAAATTTTTGTGTTAATTTAAAACTTTGTTAAGCACATTCAAGTGGGGTTACCGTAACTTCGAACAACACCGAATAATCCTCATCAGAATAAATATTCCAGTAACCTCTCGTGTACGCAGAGTGAATCAATATTGTCTCATCGTATTTTTGGATGAGCAGCGTGCCTACAAGTTGTGAGTGTTTTTGATTACGCCGTCGGAGCCGGATTAAGCGCCCATTTTCACGCTAAAATTTCTGTTGCCAGCCGTTAAAAATATAGCTGTATCAAGTATTATTTCTTCGGTTGCTTTTTTTTTAATGTTTTATAGGAAATGTAAAAGATTTCATAGGAAGGTATCACATTCGACAAACACATTCATCATACCTAACTATTATATTAACTTTGTATCTAAAACGTTTCCATTACTAACGTTTAGATACATTTGCAAATCTCTTTTATGCTTCTCACGACCTTTTACTGAAATACAACACTCTTCGTTGAAGACTTTTCCTGTTTTTTTTATTCACTTATATTTGCCGTCTGAATCTTTCAAACATACCTAAATACTTCTTACACATATACGTTGGGATCCAAAACTAACTTGATACGACAAATGGGCTGTCTACCCGTTCCGCCCAACTAACCGTCCCAATCTACGGGCAAACCCAGTCTTGCGTCACCCGGCCGAGAACGCAAGTTTTTTAACCGGCCTATCCGCTTAGCCAACGAGGATTACGTATCCGGAAAAGTTCCTGGCTGTTCCGGGCCTAGGCATACGCACATCAAAGAGATATGCACTTAATAATTCGGTCCCGACCGAGATTTATACGGGACACAAACAACGTTATGAATGTTTTGTAAAGGAACACGTCTGGTAAAGCAGTATTCGATAAACTTTGCAGCAGTAGGGAAGTTCTGTGAGGAATTTCAATAAGGTCGCGTTAACTGATAGTTCGGATATTCGATACGAAATAAGATCTATGCGAACTCGGCAAATCAGATTAGAATGGCGAATGTGCCGCTTTTATATAAATGTACCACGAGTTCCTCGTGCTTGTTATTGTTTTAGGGCGATGTAACACATGGTAGGTATTTAGAATTAGGTAGGTATTTATTTCACCGCGGCTGCACCATTCCATGGGAAGTGGTGCAGCCATGTGCGGAACCATGAATTCACGTACAGACCGTCCAGACTGCTCGAAATTAGCGACAGGAATACAGGATACTGTTATTGCTGCCCCACACCCCACGCACCAGAGACGCACAGCGCTTAGGCATTGTAGAAAAGTGCGTCCACATGTGCGTCCGCGAACATCCCTGATACGATGCAGAAGCGGGGCAGCCTCAACAGCATCCTGAACGCGTCGTTGTATTGCACGCGGAGGGCACTGTACGATTTTTAAGTACACCTATCGCACATGTTGCTCGTCTAAAACGTCGTGCAGTACGCTCTGAAAAGAGTAATTTTAACGCTTACTGCGAGCGGTATGTTCGCTCTAACCGACAAGGCCCTCCGTGCCCGCTCAATGTCGTCATCGTCTCCGAGATCAGGGGTAAGTACCTATGTGGCCAAGATATTTGAACTTGTATGCCCTCTATACGATTAGGGTAAACTGGTAGAACATAAAAAGGATACCTACCCTCGGCCCCGAAAACCATGAATTCACTTTTTTTACAATTGTAAATTAAGCCATGTGAGTGCATACTCCTCACAAATGGCTACAAGCTCTCTGAGGCCACACAACAGACTGACACACTCAGCAGCATCATGTCGCCTGCGTAGCTGATATTATTAACGCAGACAACCTATATGACAACCGTTCCTGATGCTGCTGAGTCTACCAATCAATCCGTCGACATATAGGTTAAAGAGCTTTGGTGAGCTCAAGCCCCCCTGTCTCACACCGTACTCCTTTTTGCAGCAGCATTTTGTACATTTACTATGTACACTCTTCATCTACATAGCCTTTTCCCAACAATTTTTAGGGTCGGCTTCTAGCCCTAACCAGATGAAGCTGAAAAACCAGTGTTTTACGTGGAGCGACTGCCTATCAAGCCTCCACAACCCAATGGGTAACACGATTAGCCCTTGATAAGACCGGTCGTTAGACTTTCGGGCTTCTGACGACTAGTAATAACTGTTAAAGATCTACGATCGATTATGTATTATGTACATACAATATAAGTATAATACTAGTTATGCATAATTATATTTTTGAATAAAATTACCTAAAGGCCTGTGCACACCACGTTTTTTAAACGCGCCGTTAACGCGCGTTTTAGAAACGTGTGTCGACAGCGTGCTTTTGTACTATAGAAGGTCTACAGGCTGCGTCTGACTCGCGTGCGTATCGCGTCTGTATCGCTACAAACGCGCGTCAACGGCGCGTTTAAAAAACGTGGTGTGCACAGGCCCTTAGGTATAATTATCAAGCATTGCTCGTATCTTTTTATAGCATTACGAAACAATAACTTCTCATTTATCATAATTAACATTAATTGTATTAATATGCAGTAATTAGAGATCCTTTCGCAGCCAGCTAACAATAATGATAAGTGTTAAATTAATTAAGTTTTTATTTAATTAAGTGTTTAAATCCGAGTGCATGGCACGCAATGGTAGCGAGTTAGTAAATGCGGGGGGGAACCCACCGCCACCTTAAGACGTTACCAGTATCAACTTCATGCTAAAGAGGAGTGTATTAATAAGACAAGCCTACGGGGAAGTTTCAAGAAATATGTTGCATCGACCGATAAACGTAAGAACGACATTGAATTTTATTATTTACTCAAGATATTAATAAATTTTTACGACGCCTGTAGGTATTCAATTTTTACGGTTCCGTACCCAAAGGGTGCCAACGGGACCCTATTACTAAGGCTCCGCTGTCCGTCCATCAGTATGTCTGTTAGCGGGCTGTATCTCATGAATTGTATCAGGTAGACAGTTGAATTTTTCAGAGTGTGTATTTCTATTGCCGCTATAACAAAAAATAATAAACATAAAATAAAGTTAATAATTAAAGGTCTCCATACAAGAAACATGTTTTTCGTCTTTTTGCCTTGTGTTGTGGTACGGAACCCTTCGTGTGCGAGTCCGACTCACACGTGGCCGCTTTTTATTTAAAAATGATTATGCTTTATATCTTAAATTAAGATTGCGTACATTGGTAAAATATCATATTATAATAAAAGTAAACAATAACACATTTCGTTATCTAGCATTACTAATTGCAGCTGCTCAAACTTTCTGCGAACTGCAATATTCCTGAGGCGCTCTATAATTATGTTCAATACTCTAAGAAGCGAGGACTTAGTTAATTTTATGCTGTTCACGGCTACTTTAATTTCTCGCTTCGCTGATAATTCTGGCGTCGGCAACCATGGAGAAAATCTGGGCAAAAGTTCAGTCCACGATATTATTTAAATGCAGACGATGTACACTGTGCGCTTTCATATTTTATTGAGTCTGCTTTTCTGGAGAACTACACGGCTACTCGAATGAACAACAAATACTTTAGAGTTTGTGTTCGTTCATTTTAAACGTTTAATTTTATATTTCGTCTTGTTTGTTTCTTTTGATTTTATTGGTTTAATTTTCTTTTTATTGCATAGGTCTTTCGTCTTTGTCCCTTTTTTCTACTTCGTCATTATCGTGTACAGTTTGCGATTCAAGCCTTCTCATGGCAGGTCAATAGAGCTTGGTAACTCTGAAGTCAATGTCATTATACAGAATATCATCGACATCATAATTATGAGGGCTAATAATAATATAACTATGTAAACTAAAATTGGTATATTACCAAACTTAGTTTTAGACACAGTTATATTCGGAACGTTAATAATAGAGATCGTAATAGAGATATATGGAAGAAAAAGACATGTTGCGTCGACCCCAAATAAATTGGGATGATTGCAGGAGAATGATAATATTGGGGCTTGTGGCTAAGTAATATCAGAAGCACGGGCCGATCGATCAGGTTAAGCTATGCTGGCCACGGTTGGTCCATGGATAGGTGACCATGTTTACATACCGAAGACCCTCCGTGCCTCGGAAAGCACGTTAAGCTGTTGGTCGCAGCTGTCATTCGTGGATCTTTGACAGTCTTTAAGGGTCGTCAGAAGCCCGAAAGTCTGACAACCAGTCTTACTAAGGGGTATCTTATTACCTTGTTGTTATTGGTTGTGGAAGTCAGATAGGCAGTCGCTCCATTTAAAATACTGGTATTCAACTGCATCCGGTTAGACTGGAAGCCGACCCCAATATAATTAGGAAAGGCTCAACAGACGATGAATGATCATGATATTCGTAAAGTTAAATGTTAGTATATCGCCCCATATGATTAACGACATCACAAAATTGGAAGAAATCCAATTCCGGGTTAATTTTGACATTGAAAAGTAGGGAAAGGTCCAGAAAAAACAATGGAAAGGTAAATGTGGAAGCCATTTCTGAGATTTTACTCGCACCCTGCTTCCACATGATTTAACCTTATTAAATATGCCTGCTTATGAAAGGTCAGCCGTCTTTTGTTCCCTATAACGTACCTACCTAACCCGGAATATTTGTTAGGATTTTTTGAAGGCTTACAGTTTTACAAATTTTGCTCGGCTCTTTGAATTGTGAATGGTTGCATAAGCATAATGAGCCTAATTATCCAGCAGCCATCGTCCACAAAGTGGGAAACTAATATTCCATAGGCCTCCTCTCTGTGAAAGGGAGTGGGCCGTAATCTACCAAGCGGGCCCAGTGCGGGTTAGTAGATGTCACATGTCTTTGGGTTTTTGGTTCCGTTTTGAGAGCAATGGTGATGAAATTATTTACACAAAGTAAAGCAACTGTCTGGGTTCGAACCTACGACCTGCAACTCGTAACTCGGGGCCTATACAACTGGGCTAACACTGCTCGCATTTAAAATATAGGAATTCAAAAATAATATAAATATGTTCTGTGCTAAACAAATTGAAAAGTTTGTGGAAAATTATCTTTAAACAAACCAAATCAACAACACAAATCAACTACAATTTTCTATACTTTTTGAAGCCTGTTTTGTGTGATTGACAGCCCAGTTCTCAAGAGTATCACATAAATAAAAGTAACGTCAATGCCATATACCTAATCCGCTTATGAAAACCAAACCGCTTTAATATATCTTGACCAGAAAATACTTATACTACCGATAAATTCGTATAAATAAAACATGTACATGAAAAACAACATTGCAGTGTGTCCATAAGATTTTTATATCTTACTACCTGTGCCTCGCGGTTTCACCCGCGTAAATGTCGAGCCCTTGGGAATATCGGGATAAAAAGTAGCCTATATCTTAATCCAGGGTGTCAGCTACCTCCATACAAAATGTTATAAAAATTGGTCCAGCCGTTTGAGCGTGAAGAAGTAACAAACATATAAACACACATACACACACACACACACAAACTTTCGCTTTTATAATATTAGTGTGATTTAAGTACACAACTGACAAAGCATACAAGAGGATAAAAACTAATAATGACTATTTAATAAAAATTCTAGAAGAATTTGGTATAACTTTGGACATCATCACACCTTAGCATAATCAGCCAATAATGTTCCCACTGCTTCGACAAAGGCCTTCTCTCTTCGAGAGGGAGTGGGCCATTATCCACCACGCGGGCGCAGTGCGGGTTGGTAGATGTCACATGTCTTCGAATTTTTTGGTTCTAAGACATGCCGGTTTCCTCACGATGTTTTCCCTCACCGTTTTGAGAGCAGTTGTGATGAAATAATTTACACAAAGTAAAGCACCTGTCAGGCTTCGAACCTACGGCCTACAACTCGTAAGTCGCGCCACCACTGCTCATAACACCTAATCATCACTATATAGGTAGGTAGATATACCTAAATACCTACAGCAAAATCAAATCCAACCCGAAAATCCAAACCCAACCCCTGAAAGGAGAAGGGAAAGACTCCATAGTTTCCTGGGCCCAGGTGTTAACTCAATCAAACAAGCTTTATTTGTAAGTGGATATAATAACAAGGCCTCACTGAAAATTTGGTGAAATTTGGCTATCCAGGAGTCAAGTTATATGAAATATAGTAAAATTGAGGTTACATTATAACATTGTAGGTTTTTGATGTTATTTGCGAAATATTTTTGAATGGTTTTGGTTGTATAATGGTTTTACGCATGGAGTGCAAGTAGAGAGCCTCCATGTGCGATGTGTTGAAGATCCTGTCACGTTTAGATTGAGAACGGAAAATACGTGCGCACTCACAACGAAAGAAAACGAACGAGTGCCGGTCACAGAGTACTTTTTGATAGGTGCCGGTTTTTTTCTACCTATCATCTGTCGGTCGGTGACCAGCACAGATTACTTTAGACTATATTGAGTGGCCAGTGTTGCTAACAGAAGAAAAAATAAAGGAACTCGATTCGCTTTGAATCGATTCCACGAAAAGATTGATAAGAATTTGACACAAGAGTTTCATAGATATTCTGAGATTTTACCGATTTATACACTATCGATTACTTAGAATTCAGGCATGTACTTTATCGATTATTTAGTTTCACAACTTAATTTAATTTTTCTCGCTTCCTAGATAGAAACATGGTACTGTATTTTGTGATTGCCTTTAGAAAAATATAACGGTTTTTTTAATACCCATTTCAACTAGTTAACTGCTGGGCCCAGGATTTCCCTTCTCCTTTGCAACCCGTCTTGATCAAGCGTGGTGATCAATACTCATGCTTTCTCTGTATGAGAGGAGAGTAGGGTAAAATTGGGGGACCTGGATCAAGGAAATCCAGGTCACCCCAATTTTATCATTCATTTCATCAACATTCAAATATTATTTCATACTTTCTATTCTAATTGATTATTTTTATATTCATTAAACTCAATCATTTACACATGTGCTTAGTTTCGAGTATCTAATATTATTTTAGCTAGCAAAAATTTGATACTTGATCTGCTCAATGCAACTATGATCTCGTGAATGGACGAGCATTGTTGCTACGTGATATTTATAACACACTGTTATGACTAATAGATTTTTTTTCAATGAACATTATTTGCTGAATGACATTAAAATAATGAGAATATACTTAGATTCTTACGGATGATTTAATTTTACAGCTTTTGAAATGAAACTACATTATTGTAATGAATAAGCAAGTATTTATTAGTTCATATAATTACAAATTAAATAAACAATATAATTACAATTAATTAAACAAAATAATTAGGAATTAACAGATGCCGTAGGTGATCTAGGTGCTTGTAGGTGAGGTCCGTTTTTCTTTTTACAAGGATTGATAAAAAGTATTGTTTAAATATGGTAGCATGTCTTTGACACGTAAGTAGATGTTATCAGTGTAAATGTTCTTAACAACATGCTGAACACATATTTCAGCACTGCACTGGCACATAGAATTACTTTCAAATTGGTTTGCATCGTAAATTTCGATCCGTATAACTTTAGTGCCACCGGTCGAGACCGTTTTGTAAAAACTTATCAACTCCTTATTATTAGTTGTATTTGGAACACATGGGGTTCGTTGTCGTTCTTCCTCATCCAAATAATTTACGACTTTATCAATCACGTCAGGTTCTATCATTAACGGAGGTGAAGTTGGTGAATAAACCCAACTCGGTATCTGAAACAGAATACATACATTATTTTTTATTTTCACTGGTTTAACACATTCTATATAATTATTATTATTATAATTAAAAGTAAAATATTTTGTAAAATTAGGTACTTACAGACATTGTAGAATATAACAGTAGCACACTAAAGGAATGGAAGAACTGAAGTGAATTTGTTTCTTATTTTATCCCGATTTATATATAAAATATTTTGTTGCTGATAGAGTTCAAAATAACGTAATGCTGAGTTGAATATATTTATGACTAGGAATTGCCCGCGGCTATGCTCAAAAAAAAATATTGTTTTTAGCAGTAAAAAGTCATAGTTAACACAAAAGAAACATCTAAGTAATCTGCTGTAATGTGGAAGCAAACCATGGGGAATTTGTTAGTATGTATCATCAAAATTAAGGTGGTCACTGGTCAACCGTACTTATTAATTTATTATACACGTATAATGTAATACAATAAAATATGATTAAAATAAAGTGTAGCAAACAATGTGCCCTTACCCTAATGAATCTATATTTGGATAAAATGCTGACAGAGTTCTACTATTACTTGATGCTAAAAGTAAGTCACTATATTGATTATGGTGTCGGTTGATTTGTTTGTTTGTTGAAGTTTTTTATTGTATGAAAAAATGCAGGTACGATAAGTAATTAGAATGAGTGAAGCCATGGTATTTGCATAGTATAACATAATCAATAACTAATATATTTTTTTTGGATTGGTTAATATGATATCTTGTTTTGCAATATAAGCATTACATCTTCTCGATGACATATTTGGTAGTACAACGTCATAATTTTGCTGTATATAAAGTGCATCGATGCCAGACAAAATCACAAACTGCTCTCCCGAGGGAAACAATCATCACCTTCAACCTTCAACGCTATCGCATCTACGCTTCAACCAGAATCCAGAATCTTCAAAATGTAAGTAGATCATAATTAATATTTTATTTATTATATGTGTATAAATGTGTCATCACAAGGTTTATTCTATGAATGAGTGAATGATCGAATGTATGTATGAATGAATGAATGAATGATTGAATGAATGCATGTATGTATGAATGAATTAATGAATAATTGAATGATTGCATATATTAATGAATGAATGAATGCACAAATTATTGAATAAATAATTGAATGAACTTATAAATGAATTATTGAATGTAGGACAGAACGAACGTATAGATTGAATGAATGCATAAAAGAATGAATGATACAAAATATTTTCTTCCTATCCGACCATAAATAAATCCCACCATTAATTTATTTTTGTATTCAGGTTAATATAATATTTCAAATAATATTGTTTCAGGTCCAAGCCAACTTCATCTACGTTGCCTCAGCTGTTTTCTTCGGATGAAGAGTCAGAAATTGAGACGCAGACAAAGCAGAAATCGACTTATTCTTCGACCCGACTCGAAAAATCGACAGCAAACAAGCGGCCCAAAACCGATCGAATCGATGGATCTAAGACGCACGGATCTAAGAAGCCTAGGATACAACCGGTGCCGTTAACCAACAACAAGCTAACTGCACGGGACCTATTCGGTAGTGAGAGCGATGAAGAGGATTCGTCTGTGAAGCCGTCCACATCAACTGGTAAAACACCGTCTCCTCTTCATTCTTATTTTACTAAGAGGGTTAACAAAGGCTATGCCAGAAAAATAAGTGAGACAAAGCAGGGGCCGTATTACGTAGAAGTAAAAGTTTACAATTGTGATGAAATCGCAGACATACCACCAGTAAATAGGTGGCGCCATTCAATAGTTACAATTAAAAGAAAAGTTGATACGGACACGGAGATGTGGCGCCATCTAAAAGGATTTACGTCCTCAGTTGAACAAGATTTTCGTAATTGTCCAACTACCCTTATAAATTCTTACTATTAGTACTTACTATGTATTCTTGCTAGTTTTTATACAAATATATGTAAAACATTTAATCATTACAGAATAATACCTATACATACATTATATTATAAGTAATCTTTATAATATCTAAATACTTGTACCTAAATAGCCAATTGATAAATAAAATATTATGCTATTTAAATCTAATGTATTATTTCACAGTTATACAGTCCAGAGATCGCAGAACACCATTAACAAGACCTCGTAGTAAAATTGTGAAGTGTACCAAATGTGAAACTGAAATACCACGAAACCAATATGCATATCATAAGAGAACTAATATACACAAGACAAATAGCTTATTGAGTACTGAATTCAAAAATGTTTTTATTGTGGCAACAGCATTTAAAAATAGAATAGTAACTTTTCGTCTGAACTTAGCTCAGGATGACGAGCACCTCACTCGTGAGGCGATCCCGAGTAATAGTCAGACATGTATACCTCAGGATGACGAGCACCTCACTCGTGAGGCGATCCCGAGTAATAGTCAGACATGTATACCTCAGGATGACGAGCACCTCACTCGTGAGGCGATCCCGAGTAATAGTCAGACATGTATACCTCAGGATGACGAGCACCTCACTCGTGAGGCGATCCCGAGTAATATTCAGACATGTATACCTCAGGATGACGAGCACCTCACTCGTGAGGCGATCCCGAGTAATATTCAGACATGTATACCACAGGATGACGAGCACCTCACTCCTGAGGCGATCCTGAATTCTGTACATCCAGATATTGATAAATTAATAACTATGATATTGAAAAAGTATGATTGCATAAAAGTAAATTTTGAGCTTTTTGCTAAGTTTCTTCTGCTAAAATCTGACGACGAACAAGTAGAACTGAAATCATTTAACACTAAGTATGATATTATCTATAAAAATACTGATATACACGAGTTCTTTTTGAATAAAATACATGTACTTATGCGCAAAATGTCTGAATTTGAACATGTACAGTCAGGTTGGACATATCTTTCGCTAAGTCATATTGAGATTAACATATGTAAATATTGCCCCATGAGAGGCGGCACGTACATAGAGTTGCCCTCAGTAATAAAAAATACTAAAAGTTGTTTGAATTTACGTAATGATGACGAGTATTGTTTCTTATGGTGCGTCGTAGCCGCATTATTTCCTCGTGAAAATAATGTGTGCAGAACGACATCCTATCCTCATTATAGCCAAGTTCTCAATATTCAAGGAATGTTATTTCCTCTTTCACAGAATGACATCCAACTTTTTGAACGGTTAAATCCTACAATAAGCGTTACCATTTATGGGCTAGATAGCAAATACGTTGTTACTGGCCCGTTATACATGACGAATAAGAAAAAAGAAAAACACGTTAATTTATTATACTTTGAACGGAATGGTAAAGGACATTACTGTTTGATAAAAGATCTTATACGATTAGTGCGACGCCAGGTTACTCATCATCATGGCAAAGTTTTTTTATGCGAATCATGTTTACAATTTTTTACGAATGAAAAGAAATATGTTTCTCACACTTGTTCTAAAATACTAACTATACTACCGGAAAAAGATACCATATTGAAATTTAAACATTATGAAAGAAAACTAAAAATTAATTTTATTATTTATGCTGATTTTGAGAGTTTGCTAATAAATTGCAATGAAAATAGTTCTAAAAATACTAAGACACTAAAAATGCATCAACCTTCAAGTTTTGCATATTACATATGTTGTTGTCACGACAGCAAACTTAACAAGTTTGTCACGTACAGAGGCATAGATTGCGTCGAAGTCTTTATTAAACGTTTAGTAAAAGATGTAAAGCGGATAAACAAAGTTTTGTCTACTCATTTATCAATGAAAACTTTAACTTATAATCAAGAACGAGAATATCGAAATACAACTAAGTGTCATATATGTAATCAGTCATTGTCTGGAGATAAAGTTCGAGATCATGATCATATTACTTCCGAGTATAGAGGGGCAGCGCACTCACATTGTAATTTGATGTATAAAGTGTGTCCATTCATACCGGTAGTATTTCATAATCTAAGTGGTTATGATTCGCATATATTTATAAGAGAGTTGGCTAAGTATGAAGGCTCAATTAAAATAATACCAAAAACTAAAGAAAAATATCTTACAATAACTAAGCTAATTGAGACAAAAAAAGGTACTCGTTCAGTACAGATTAAGTTTATTGATTCATTTCATTTTCTTAGCTCAAGCTTAGATTCTTTAAGTAAAAGCTTGTCAGAAAAAGACTTTGTTCATTTGTCAAGAGAATTTACGGATAAAACTAAACTTAATTTATTACGTAAGAAAGGTATTTATCCATATGATTATATGGACGACTGGTCAAAATTTGATGAAAATCAACTACCCTCAAAGTCCAGTTTTTATAATAGTTTAACTATGGAATCTCTATCAGATGACGAATATGCTCACGCCCAAGATATTTGGAACAATTTTGAGATAACAACGCTTGGCGAATACAGTGATTTGTATTTGAAATGCGATGTTTTGCTGTTATGCGACATATTTGAAAAATTTAGAGAGACAAGTTTACATTTTTACAAATTGGATCCTGCTCACTATGTGACTTCACCTAGTTTGAGCTGGGATGCTATGCTTCTGTACACTAACGCTGAATTAGAGCTCATTAGTGACTTAGAAATGTATACATTTATTGAAAAAGGTATACGAGGGGGCTTGGCACAATGTTTCCTCCGTCATGCTAAGGCAAATAATAAGTATTTACCTCATTATAATCATTTAAAACCCTCGAGTTATTTGACATATTTAGATTGCAATAATCTTTATGGTTATGCAATGACTAAAAAATTGCCTGTTTCGGAGTTCAGATTTTTAACTCAAGATGAAATTGACAACTTTAATGTATTGCATGTTTCAGATGACAGTCCGTATGGTTTTATTTTAGAAGTAGATTTATATTACCCGGATTGTATTCATGATCAGCATAAAGACTTACCATTTGCTGCAGAGAAATTTGTACCCCTAGGAGCGAAATCAGCTAAGTTGATTGCTAATCTGTATGATAAATCAAATTATGTTATTCATTACGTACATTTAAAACAATGCATAAAAAATGGTTTGGTGTTAAAAAAAATTCATCGCATACTAACCTTTAGACAAGATGATTTCTTAAAGAAATATATAGATCTTAATACCAATCGGCGTATGGAATCTAAAACTTCTTTTGAAAAAGATTTTTTTAAACTTTTAAATAATGCGATATTTGGCAAAACTATAGAAAATAAAAGGAAACAAGTTGAGATAAAACTGGTAACCAAATGGGATGATAAGAAAAACTTCACGAATAAGAAACTTTGTGCACAGAAATTGATTTCAAAACCTAATTTAAAAAGTGTGTCAATATTCGCAGAGGATTTTGTAGCTATACAATTGAATCGTGAAAATATAATATTAGACCGACCAATTTACATCGGATTTACAGTTCTGGAGTACGCCAAAGAACATCTATATCAGTTTCATTATGATTTTATAAAACAGAAATATGGAGATAAAGTTGAATTATGTTATACAGATACTGATAGTTTACTTTACTTAATTCATACAGATGACTTTTATCGTGATATGTACGATAATTTAACATATTTTGATACTAGCAATTTTTCAATAGATAATCAATATAACATACCAAGAATTAACTCAAAAATCCCTGGCCTATTTAAGGACGAAATGGGGGGTGATGTAATTACAGAATTTACAGGTTTACGAGCAAAACTGTATTGCATTAGCAGTTTAAACACACGGATAACAAAAGCGAAAGGTTTGTCTAAATCTGTTACTAAGCATTTAAAACAAAGTAATTACAACGATTCTTTGATATTAGATAAAAGTCAATCTTTTAAAATGAATATTATAAGATCTATCAAGCATATATTGTACTCACAACAAGTTAGTAAGCAAGTACTAAATAGAAACGATGACAAAGTTCAGATACTTTCAGATCAAATTCACACTTTGCCTTGGGGATTTTATGATGCGATGATCTAAACCAATGTTCGTTTCACTTTTTATTCAACTTATTACGTTTAAATTGAGCACCAATTAAATATAATCCACATCTTGAGAGCCACTGTTCTAAATTATATTCATTTGAAGTATATGATTTAAAATACTAAAATAAGAATAAATTAATGTATTATAAAGAAATGATGTATGATAATTATTTTAGAATAAGTTATGTACTATTATTTGAACTTATAATAAAATGATATGTCTAAAACAATGGACTTTTATTCAAACGTATTCAACTTCCTAAACGTCATCATCAAGTTCACGCTTGTTGTATGATGAGGTTCATGTAGTAACGACTATATAAGTGTATGTTAAGCGGTAATTAGATTAATATGCACTATGAAGTTGATCAAACAACCCATATCTCTCAATGTTAATAATATAAGATTAAGTGACTCTGTTCACCGCATCAGACATAGCGCTTTATTGCCAAATACCATTCGTTGTATAATATGCGGTCCATCAAGCTGTGGTAAAACGAATGTTATGATTAGTTTACTGCTGCATGAAAATGGGCTCAAATTTAAAAATCTGTATCTTTACTCTAAAACTTCTTTTCAACCAAAATACCGTTTCTTGACCGAAGTATTAAAAAGAGTGCCACAGATAAACTTTTACGAGTTCAATGATGATAAAGATGTCATTTCTCCGAGTGAAGCTTTAACAAATTCTGTTTTTATTTTTGATGATGTTGCGTGTGAAAATCAAATAAATATCCGCAATTATTTCTGTATGGGTAGGCATAAGCAAATAGACTGTTTCTATTTATCTCAAACCTATTCTAAAATTCCGAAGCAATTGTTACGTGATAATGTTAATTTTCTTATTATATTTAAACAAGATGATGTGAATTTAAAACATATTTATGAAGAGCATGTTAGTTCTGATTTACAATGGAAAGAGTTCAGAAACATTTGTCGAACTGTTTGGAGTAAACCTTATAATTTTCTACTTATTAATAAGGAATCGTCATTAAATAACGGAAGGTACAGACAGAACTTTGATATGTTTTTTAAATTCGACTGACTGTTTATAAGTACATATAAGTAATTAACATGCAAAATAAAATTCAGTATAATTTGTACTATAGCTGGACGCAGTTGTTATAATATAAAATGGAAAAAAACATTAAAATAGAATTAATGAAGTCTGTAGACTCCATAAAGAATAAAATAAAACAAATGAAGGATCAGGAACACTCAATGAACTTGTCACTCGATAAAATGCTAAAACCTGTCACAGACCCCCTTAAAACTCTAGTTGATTCGAATATAACTATGGAAAAAATAAAACATTTAGAAAATACAACACTTACTAATTCAGGAGGTATTGAATTGGATGAAATGGATACTAGCTCATCTACAAAGTTTGTGGACTGTTACGAACCAAAACCTAATTCTACACAATTGGTTAAAGAGTCTCCTGAAATGGTATTGCCAGATGATTTAGAGATATCATTAGAGGGTCAGGATATCTATGATATTTATGACGGTGTAAATATACCGTTTGGAATAAGAAGTGAAAACCAAACTTTATTGATGGGGAATTCAGTAGTAACATTTTCTAAAATTGACGGTTTGAATAATGAAAATGTCATTTTGATTAAAATCGGTGATAAATCCTACAATTTAACTCCTGGGCTGAAAGAACTTTTACTTCGAAAAAAACCTGATTTAAAAGTAATATCCAACAAAGATAAACTTGTTTACAAGGATATATTGTATTATACAAATGTTCATAAGAGAGACTTCAATCCTAGAGGTCAAATAAAAGGTGATAAAGGAATAAAATATCGTGAAATAATCAGACCATTGTTTTCCGAAACATCAAACGATAATATTCACACTAAACTTGGGGGATACTTGCCAATGTTAAAGAAATATAAAAAAAATACTGACCTGGTATATTGGGATGACCCAAACGAATTAGTTGAGAGATTAAAACTATTACGAATTATTAAAACGAATTAGTTGAAAGATTAAACTATTAGTTGCTTCAAAAGATGCTGGCAATACGAACCATGATAATGAAATACTATCGATAATTGAAGAATTAAAAGAAGCTAACATAATTAAAGAATAAATAGTAGCAATAACATAATTTTCATTCAGTATCATTTCTGGATTCACTACAAATGTTTATATACTGAGTTTTGAATATGAGTAAAGCTGATGTGGTAAACGAAATTCATAAAAATGCGAGGGTAAACTTTCCACGAAGACATGTTATTATGAAAGATATAGATGACCTTTGGCAAGCAGACTTAATTGATATGCAATCAATTTCCAAAGAAAATAAAAATTACAGATTTATTCTTACTGTTATTGATACATTTTCGAAATACGCTTGGACCTTTCCTTTGAAAAATAAGACAAAAGATGTTGTATGCAACTCTTTCAAGATTTTGTTGGATAAAGGGCGTGTCCCCCAAAATCTACAAACGGATAATGGAACAGAATTTTATAATAATAAATTCCAAAAACTTATGAAATCTTATTGTATAAACCATTATTCAACTTTCTCAACAAAAAAGGCATCAATAGTTGAGCGTTTTATCAGAACATTAAAATCTAAACTATATAAGGAATTCAGTTAATAATGTTATCTATAAATACAATCACACCTATCATCGGACAATTAATGAAATCCCGGCAAACGTGGACAATACTAATAAAACACGCATATTAGGGAGATATTTCAGGTTGATAAAAACCGATACTACAAAAAGCAAGTTTAAAGTGGGTGATTATGTACGTATCAGTAAATACAAAGGAACATTTGAAAAGGGGTATACTCCCAACTGGTCGACAGAAATATTTAAAATTAGAAACATACAAAATACAACTCCTATTACCTACTTAATTGAAGATGCAATCAGAGGCCAACCCATTTTAGGTGCATTTTATGTGCAAGAGCTGCAAAAGACGAAACATCCCAATTTATATCTAGTCGAGAAAGTTCTTAGAAGTAAAGGAAATAGAGTTTTAGTAAAATGGTTAGGTTTGTCTTCATCTGAAAACAGTTGGATTGATAAATCGAATATTTATTAAATGTTCAACTCATGATACATCAGTCTTATGATGGGTATTGGAGAGAGCAGTATTCTCAATTGGCTTATAAATAATTTACCAATTGAATTACATTTACCAGGATACAATTATTGTGGGCCTGGCACTAAATTAATTAAAAGGCTTACTCGTGGGGATAAAGGTGTTAATAAATTAGACGAATATTGTAAACAACACGACATTGCCTATCACAAGTCTTCAAACTTAAAGGATCGCCACAAGGCTGATTTAGTTTTGTTAAATATGGCTAAAGAGCGAGCACTTGCCTCAGATGCGAGTGTAGGGGAAAAATTGGCAGCGTGCTTAGTAAGCAGCGCTATGTCAACAAAAGTTAAAACTGGGTTTGGCCTAAAAAAAAAAAATAGCAAAAAGTGTTCTCCTAAAATTAAACCTGGAAAAGGGTTGAAAAATAAATTTAAAAATGTTATTAACAAAACGAAGAGACAGATGGAAAAATTAAAACCGAAATGCAAGAAAATGGCAATCGAATTAGCTATGGCCGCTGTCAGAGAATTAGCTGATGATTCGTCTATAAAACTTCCTCGTGTAATTCCTATACCAAAAACTGGTGGAGTATTGCCTTTGATTCCAATTTTTGCGGGATTATCGGCCGCAGGGGCACTAGCAGGCGGTGCAGCTGGTATTGCTAAAACCATAAATGAATTCAAGATGGCTAAAAAGTTATTGACTGAATCGAAGAGACACAACGAAAAGATGGAAGCTCTGTGCATCGGAAAAGGACTACACCTTAAACCACATAAAGCTGGGCTTGGAATTTTTGTATCGAAAGAAAAAAACTAAGATATCGGCTACCCAAACGAGCCTTGAGTAATTTAGACATTTTGAAGTATGGAAATAATATTCCCTATTTCAGAGGTGTCTTTATGAGAGATAAGCTCCCTAAACACCCTTTTAAAAAAGAATGTGGAGTTATAAATTTAGATAGCTCTAAAAATCCTGGTTCTCATTGGGTAGCCTATGCAAAATGCAACGATTATATTGAGTATTTTGATAGTTACGGAAATCTTAAGCCTCCAAAGGAATTTATTAAATACTTGGGATCCAAAATTAACTATAATTATGATAATCTTCAGCGTGATCACCCTTTTAATTGCGGACATCTTTGTTTAAACTTTTTGAAGAATTTTTGGTGTAGTGAAGGAATAAAATAAACAGGATCTTCCGAAAGAGGCCAGTATTGAAGCATGTCTGCTACGGTTACCATCTCTGGAAATAAATCGGAATTGGTTTCATACTTTCAACCACCACTGCATTTGTCAGATCAATACGAGTGCGGTTTGATATATTTTTCAGTATTAAAATCAAGACCAAATATTCCCATTATTAACAGAGGTCTGTCTGTAATCAGAATCGAATGTGATCTTGTTCACGGTTCGTACTGCAACGGATTACCAACTCATTTTATTCATGAATTTGTGTCTGATACTACTCCAGGTCATCAGTGCATGGAAATACCACAAAATGTTATTTACTTTCCAGTAAATAAAAATATAATTTCATCGGTATCTGTTAAGATTGTAGATCAATTTGGTCACTGTATTAACTTTGGAGAGGAACAAGTTCAGTTACGTCTTCATTTAAGAAAAACAAAATGATAGTGTATTATAAAAACACCCAAGGGAATGAAAAACGTCTTAGTTCTTCTGCGATTGCTAAGGTGCAAAGACGTAAGAAAAAAGTTAAGAAATTGACTAAAGCAAATAAAGATTTTCTTAAAGCCCTAGGGTTTAAAGTATGAATATACTACAGATTACTGAATTACCGCACTACGACACTTCGATTGAAAGTTATGAAGTCCATTCATACAATCCCTACAATAACAGCTTTAGAGAAAACGATGAAATCAGAATTCCCATCCACCAGCAAGACATATACGTGCTACCATCAGCCAGTTCAATTTACGTCGAAGGACAAGCGAAGCTCTTCGGTAAAGATGGGAATCCAATCAAGAAAACTGTTACGTTCACTAATAACCCTGTTATGTATTTGTTTCAAGACATCAGATACGAAATGAATGGTATTGAAATAGACCGCATAAAAAATTCTGGAATAACATCAACAATAAAATCATACATCTCATTAAATGAAGCAGAAAATAAAGTTGCTGCCCTATGGGGTTGGAGTTTAAAGGGATTTCAAAGTGATGGGCGTTTTAGTGCTGTGATACCATTAAATAAGGTTTTAGGGTTTGCAGAAGATTACAATAAAATAGTGATAAATTGCAAACATGAACTTATATTGAACAGAAGTAACAGTAACTTAAATAGCGTTATCCTTACTGATGATATTGTTCATTTTCAAATAGATATACAAAGAGTCCAGTGGAGGGTGCCACACATAAAAGTATCAGACCGAGAACGACTGACACTTTTAAAACATTTAGAAAGAGATAAACCTATTCAGATGGCGTTCAGAAATTGGGATTTATATGAGTATCCGTTACTGCCTAAAACCACAAAGCATTCTTGGTCAGTTAAAACTGCTTCACAGTTGGAAAAACCCAGATATGTAATTTTTTGTTTACAAACCAATCGAAAAAATAATAAAACTAAAGACAGTTCAGTATTCGATCATTGTGAAGTAACAAACCTTACGCTCTTTTTGAATTCACAATATTATCCATATGAACCTTTAGGCTTAAAGTTTTCTGAGAACAAATATAGTATATTATACGAAATGTTTGTGAAATTTCGTCAGTCGTATTACAACTGTCCAGTAGACCCGTTGCTTGACCTAAAAGAGTTCAAAGAAAAAGCCCCTCTCTTTATCTTAGACTGCTCAAGACAAAATGATAGCCTAAAAACAGGTCCAGTGGACGTGAGGTTGGAAATTGAATGTTCTACAGAAATACCAGATAATACGACTGCATATTGTTTGATTATAAACGATCGACTTGTGGAATACAAACCTCTCAGCAACATTGTGCGCAGGTTATCATGATTGCTATTGTGGATGTTCAAGGCTTCAAAACAGAAACAAATGAATTTATAATAAAAGAAATCGCTATATTGTATAATAAAACATTACAAGTGTTTTTAATTAAGCCACCATTTTCATTTGGAAAATTAACGAAACAAGAAAAAAAACAAGTTAGTTGGATTGAACGTAACAGAAAGATACACTGGCGTGAAGGATTTGTACCCTATTCTAATTATCAGAATTTGGTTATAGATATTTTAAGAGATAAATGTATCTACGTCAAAGGTTCAGAAAAAGTGTTGTGGTTAAAGCATATTTTAGAAAATAGTAATTGTAATGTATTCAATTTAGAAGATAAAGGTTGTCCTAGTTTGATAAGTTTATACGATGAATATAAATATTCTCAAGATTTATATAACTGTATTTATCATGACTCTGTATGTGCTTTAAAAAATGTATTGTGTTTAAATAAGTGGTGCTTTGATAATAAAATTTTAAAATAAATATTTTCTTGTTTTCTTTCTTTATTTAGTTAAAACACATCTTAGCGTTTTTTATCCCCACCTCTGTCCGGTCTTTATAAGTTGTTGACAACAGCGGGACGATATCATTATACGTTTATAATTGAATAAGAAGTAAATAGAACATGTCTCAAAATGAATACAAACCTCGATATGACATGTATAACACGTTTAAAATGCGTGAATTTTCATTTAATTATTACTGGAGGACGTTTAATAAAAAGAAAAGATTAGTGAGGGAAATGGCTGACGCAGGATTTTTTTATTATGGAAATAGTATAAATGATATTGCAGCATGTTTCTCATGTGGAGGTGTTATCGAAGATTGGGAGATTTATGATGATCCTTGGATGCAACATGCTATACATTATCCTGAGTGTTTTTATTTGAACGCTGTGAAAGGAAAGGAGTATATAATTAAATACGCATATCTCCATCACAGCATTAAACTTTTAGCATTGTAGTGTGATGGTTCGATCTTAATCAACGCTTGCTTCATCATGAGAGAATAAATTAATATTATTCACATTATGCTCCATTCATCGAAATTTGATTTGGAGGGCATTTCTAAACTTATTTTCAAGAATGCTAGTGGTGAGATTCTATTTAGTCAAGACATAGCTGACCAGAAAATAATTAACACCAGTTCATCAAAACTTCAGGATAATACAAACAACACAGAGCAAAACTCAGCAAATTCCACCTTTGAAAATATGCAATATCTTACACTCAAGAGTTGTCACAATGAGTTCCTTACATTTGCTCGAGTTGGCAACGCACATCCTGGTCCTGAAAAATCCTCATTAGAAGTCGTTTCATGTGAATGAAAAGAGCAGTCAGTGTAGTTGATAGAGCAGTTAATCATCAACACTTATAGCGACAACATGTATCAGTTTATACAACCATCATATACTCCATCGATTCCACTCTTGCATTTTGAACTTTGCAAGTATATGTATCAAGTTTCCAGCTCCACGATTCCATATATTAAAACATATTTGAAGCCATCAAATCAAATCAATGGATTACTGGAAGAGTGCATTGATATTGCTAATAGGATAACATTAAGTAAAGACGAGTGGGGCATGATATTTATGGAAAACGCCTCTGACATATCAGGATTCTTCACATCTGGTTCAATTCCTTTACCAAAGCAGCAGCCGCAACGAGAACGACAAGTGATCAAGTATATAAACCTGCCTGAACATGAAGAAGGAAGCAAAAAATTCGTCACAATTGACATTGGAACCAAATCGATCGTCATCTGTTGTGAAGAGTGGTGGTGTCTGAATCATTTACTGAATTGCCTTGATTCACGTTTACGTCACTTAACTAGGGTAAAGGGTTACTATGAGAACCGTATTAATTTCTTTAGAAAACGATTCAAGCTCGCCCAACCGAAATCAATGTCTGAAGCCTATGCAATTATGGAAAATGTCTATGATGAAATGTCAACAGTGGATCAAGAAATCAAATGTTTTGTAATCGATTATTTATTCTTCTCATGCTTTTTATGAATAATGATAATAAAATGTGTTACTTAGTTGACAGCATACTTTGTTTCTTTTTTCACGATACCAACCACAAACCAACCACAAAAAGTAAAAAAATATTATAAATTGATTATTCAAATCATTCAGTTCCTAATACAAAATAACACTAGATCAGTCTTTCGAATAGAATGTTGAATAGAAAGTATGAAATAATATTTGAATGATGAAATGAATAGTAAAATTGGGGTGACCTGGATCTCCCTGATCCAGGTCCCCCAATTTTACCCTACTGAGGAGCCCTTAGCACTGTAGTGAGACAGTCATCAGAAAGAAAAAAAAGCGGCCAAGTGCGAGTCGGGCGCGCGCACAAATGGTTCCGTACCATTATCTCAAAAAAACGGCAAAAAAATCACGTCTGTTGTATGGGAGGCCCCTTCAATATTTGTTTTTTTTTATTTTAATTTAACTATCTATTTTTAAAGTGAATATACAACTAAATATTCTGTGAATATTTCAAGCGTCTACCTGTTGCCGTTATTCGTATTGAGCAAATAACGGCAACAAAATCAACTTTTTTGTATGGGAGCCCCCCTCAAATATTTATTTTATTCTGTTTTTAGTATTTTTTGTTATAGCGGCAACAAAAATACATTGTGTGAAAATTTCAACTGTCTAGCTATCACGGTTCATGAGATACAGCCTGGTGACAGACGGACAGTGGAGTCTTAGTAATAGGGTCCCATTTTTACCCTTTGGTTACGGAACCCTAAAAAGAAAGAAAATACGTTTATTTGCGGCAAACATGACGCATAAAAAAAACAATTTGGGAGAAAACATGCGTGACATCTACGCAAAACATCATCACCACCACCATCATCATTCACCTGCCCTATGTTCTATGTTATGGGTTTGGTTTCCGCACTTAGTCCTTCAAATGGACCATTGTGCGTGGGCCATGGCGGCCGTCGGTGGTTATTCCAACCAGCTCACCTCCCTCCAGAAGCTGACTTAGTCTCCTGCACCATAATTACGTAACACACTACCAATCGGAATCAGAATAATTTCGAAGCCAATTGCTAATACATTGCTTCATAAGTTCAAACAATTTGTCTACTCAACACGTAAATAACGCAATGAATGTTGTTGAACCATCAAAATGAAACCGATTCCGATTGATAAAGTGTTACGCAATTGCCACGCTGGTCTGTTGAGAACATCTGTGTACGATTTGGGTGTCTCGAGGGTTTCTGATCTAATCTGGGTGACGCCTGTGTACTCAAAGAGCATATGCGCAATGGTTTCGTCAGGCTCCATGCAAGCCCTGCACAGGGGACATTCACCTGCCCTTATCCTAATTTATATGGGGTCGGCGCAACATGTCTTTTTCTTCTATACGTCTCTATAGTAGTCGTCATCTCCGTAGTCACCCCCTTTCTAACCAATAACAGGCTGGTATTATTATACAGCAACTGTTTCTGAGGCTTGCTGCGACGCGTGACGTAGACATACTCGTATATCCGACTAGCTGCGCCCCGCGGCTTCACCCGCATAAGTCTCGATCCCGTGGGAATATCAGGATAAATAGTATTCTATGTCCATACCCGGGACTCAAACTATATCTATACCAAATTTCATCTAAATCGGTTCAGCGGTTTAGGCGTGAAAAGGTAATATACAGACAGACAGAGTGAGTTACTTTCGAATTTATTATATAGTATGGATATACTCGTAATATGTATGTTTAATTAACGTTACCAAATAATTATTATGTACTACAACAGGCTCATTTCAAAAATGTTATATTTACTTATTTACTGTTAATAACATAATATAAAAATTGCTTATAGTTAATTTGTGTCCTAAATTTATTTTTATTTTAAGAATTTATTTTATACTTTTTGCTGTGCCCTACAGGGTCCATAATTTTACCTCATCTTTAAGCCTTTGTAATACCCCTACAACATTATAGATTGCAAATAAATATATGAATAGGAATATGACTAATATATTATGCTGTGACGTAACATGCATGCCTCAACACGCATGCCTCATAAACAGAGGCAAGTTGATCATATGAGTAGGTACCTTATCATGACCAAAAAATAAACCTAGCCGAAAGGTCCATACTCACCGGTGGACTTTACTTTGAAGTATTTTAAGACTGCTAAAAAATCCGACGATCACGTTATGTAGAAGTGTACGCACACCATTAATCTCCTTCAAAATAAAACGCCCGCTTTGATGTTCCAGCTGAAAAGATACATTATCCTATAATTGGCATAATCATCCTTATGTACGCACAGATAACAGATGTATTTTTTCATTATTTTTTACCGAAATTTGTTTCACTTCAAAGAATAATTTATGAGTACCTAAGTAGGTTTTTATGACAATGTTTTATTGTACTTGTACGAGTAGGTACTACTATAATTCAGCAGATACAGTTCTGTAATACTGTGGTAAAACTTTGACCTTGAGCTGGTCTAGTGTAGAACGGAATTTTAATGGAACAAGAGAACAGCTTGAATTATGGTTTTGTTACCAATAACGTGAGGCCTTTTTTTATGGATGGGAAATCATCAAATGACCTCTCCCGCTCTGGGTGGAGCGGAAGGGAGTGTCAGACTCTTACTGACTAAAACCCATCCGTGTTCCTTCCTTAGCCCTTTATGTTCCGGGGTAGCGGTAACCCTTTCGGACAATCCCGCACCCCCGGCAGGCTTCGGCCCTGGCAGGCCCCTTCCTTTATGCTGACATCTCTTTGAGGCGCGCGTGGAACACGTTCGCGCCGTCTGGCACGGGCCTGGTCCTGATCGGACGGTGAGCTACCCATTACTCTCCGTCCGCAGGCCCGCGCCTACGGTGGCCGGGATACTCACGCGGCTCCCGACGCCCGGAGCGTCTCCCGCGGCGGCTGGGGCGTGAGGCTCTCTCCCTCAGCCGTTCCGCCACCTCCTTCGCTAGCATGACTGCTTCGCAGAAGGAAGTGACCGCCTCCCACTCCCTCTCGCCCCGGACCATGGCTTGAACCAGGGCCGGACGCGAGAGGTCGCCGCCGCTGTCGATCGCCTCTACGAGGGCACGGCGGTGCTCCGCCCATGCGGGGCAGACCTCCACCGTATGCTCCACCGTGTCCTCTGGGCGATCCTCGCAGGGGTGACACCCGGGCGTCTCCTCCCGCCTGATGATGTGCAGGAACCTCCCAAAACATCCGTGTCCGGTAAGGACCTGCGTCAGGCGATAGGTGAGGACGCCGTGATGCCTCTCTAGCCACTCCTCAAAGAGGGGTCTTATTGCCACTATCGTGACGTGCCCTAATAACGTGAGGCCTACTGTACAAACAAATAAGTGAGATTGTAAAAAAAAATGCAGGATAACGACTTATATTGGGTATGAAAAATCGCTGTAAACTGTAAATTGCTCAACATAATGCACGCAAAGAGTATGCTTACGTATGTATGGAACAGGTCGAGGGACTTTGGGTATTTTTTTGAGCTGTCACATCTGTTCTTAGTAACTGGGTTGTGTCCGACCCCAACATAGTTGGGAAAAGGCTAGGCAGATGATGATGATATCTTTTTATTTCTGCATAAAAGTAAACATATTTGTCCTTTAATATCTCAACAACGCAGCGATTCCCAAGTGTGGACCAGTGCTTTAAAAAATCGCAATAACGGGATGAATAAACTACTGACAGTAGGGACTTGCTTGCTATAAGCCACATACTAAACATTAAAAGCTAGTCACAGTAAAACTTCCACTAGTCACAGCCCAATTAAACATTGATTGACATTAACACTGTTACTGACGTCATCCGATACATAAATCACACTATGACGCCTTTATTTTATGATGCCATAAAACTTTTTGAATCCAACACCTCAAACATCTTACGAACATTCATGTTTCTTTAAATAAACTTCAAAATAAACCCACTCGTCTCACCTAAGACACTGAATAACCATGACTGGATGCATTTATCAACATCATCTGCCTAGTTTTTTGCCCAACTGTGTTGGAGTCTCACCGGTCTAACCGGATGCAGCTGAGTACCAGTGTTTTACATGAAGTAACTGTCTCTCTGACCTCCACAACCTAACTTAGTTCAAGTTATAAAAAATAAGTGATGTTATTGGCAGGTTTCACACACATCCCTGGCTACGCATCCTCGCTCATCTCTGGTGAAAACGCAGCTTAAACGTGCTTTCCCAGGTACGGAGGGGTCTCGATGTGTAAAGATTGTTAACCATCCACGGACCGCCGCGGCAAGCGTACTTTAATCTGAGGGGCAATTCTTCACAGTCTGATCTCAGTCTCAATCTGTCAAAAATACCTACCTCTAATTTCCCTACAAGTATTTGATATTTGTTTGTCGCCGAGATGAGACTGCGACTAGATTTTGAACGATTTAAATTACGAGAATTGGTCTTCTGATCGATTGCACCGTACGGCTATTATTACTTAGTCACTTATCTCACTTTAGACATTGAATAACGAAGACTCGATGAAATAATATAAATTCAACGCCAAAACTGGGAGTTCCGTACAATATACTAAATCAGAGTGGCTCAGTTGTTATGAAGATGGGATCGGTGAATAACAGTAAAAGACGGGTAAACGCAAAGTTAATGCGTACCCATATACGAAACAGTATTTTAACGGCATCATTTGTTTGTGGCCGAACACGAACCCTAAATATTGGCCGTACTTAGTAAGCGGGATTCTGAAATCTCTATTTCGCTGATATCGATATATGATAGTTATGGATTGTGCGCCATGATTCGAGCTTTCTTTTTGTTATTTTTGCGTCGATGGTAGGTACATATTTTTGAGCCTGTAAAAGTTACCTTGTGGGTAACGCACGGCTTCTGATACTGGGCTGATTTAATTTATGCTGCATTTTGTTCTCTAAATGAATCGGTTTTGTAAATTTATTGTTTTCATGGCCACATACATAGAAATGTAAAAAACAGTCACATAGTATGTTTTCATACCTACCTTAACAAAATAAATTCTTGACTAGCGTTGGAGGCTTACCTTACTACAACCTGCCGGTACTAATATAATAGCACATTAATCCCAGTTGAAATATTATTTTCTACTTAACCGAACATCATACGACGAACTGTCTTCAACAAATCGAAACAAAACGGAGTTTACACCAAAAATCCTGTGCCCACTGATATATCCCTCTTCCTTCACGTTCCCGTCGAAACATTTCTTTCACCCCTATTCCTGAATAGCAACGATCTGTTAATACGTATCTATGCATATAACCAGCAAACATTGAAACAATTTGCTGCATTGTCTAAGCCTTTTGTTGAGCTCCGCTTCGAAGCTTTCGATATCTCGCACAGCGAAGTGAGGGTATTTAGAACAAAAGTTTAAATCGGTGCGTTCTAGAAAGTTCCGTTCAGATAAAAACAAATGAGGCGTTTGAAAAAAGAATACATTTTCACAAAATGATGCGACGTGACCTATGAAAATTACACATACCTATAGGTTATATCCTGGATGAAGGAACTAATCCTATGAATAAGGATTTAATTTTAATCAAAATTAATATTAATTAAACGTTATAAACAATATCAGTGCTTGGGAGCCCCCGTCAGAAAGTTTCGTCGACAAGTAGCAACCCTCATTAGGGAATGCCTATCTGACGTTTGAATCGTCTTGCGCCAAATATAATTGTCACTGAAGCCAAATTACTAATCCGGATTTAATTAAACGCGCATAGTTCGCGTCCTCCGATGAAATGATCAGATAAATTAGCTGTTTAATGATAGGATGTATCTCTTAAAATACATAAAAACAGTTCGAACGGTGTTTCTTGTTTTCGTTGAAGTTCATCGCTATTTATTGGTTCCCTCCAAATATAGATTTGTTTTTGAATTCTGTCAAAACAAACAAAACTTTTTGCTATTTTCAGGCAATTATTCTCGTTCATTTTATTTGCGAAGAGAGAAATATGAGTTCGGCGCTCGACATTTTCTCAAGTTCTGAGATTCAAATAAAGGAAATTAGGTACTACAGTGCCCCTAGACGCTTGACTATGAATTTAAAGTAGGTTCTTAGGCATCATGATATAGATATAGGTATAGGTTGATATATTATTTTAAGTCCGTGTCTTGATTGCGTGAATCTGATGGTTTTATTTAAAATTAATGTATAATAATATATAATTATTAATATAATTATAATGTTAGACTATAGAGTCTAACATTGGGAAACATGGGTAGGTAAGCTTCTTATTATTAGAATTGAAGTTCTACAGTCATAATCATCATAATCAGCCCATAATGTTCCCACTGCTGGGACACAGGCCTCCTCTCCGTGAGAGGGAGTAGGCCATAATCCACCACGTGGGCCCAGTGTAGGTTGGTAGATGTCACATGTCTTCCAGTTTTTGGTTCTAGGACATGCCGGTTTCCTCACGATGTTTTCCTTCACCGTTTTGAGAGCAGTGGTGATGAAATAATTTACAAAAAGTAAAGCGCCTGTCTGGGTTCGAACCTACGACCTACAACTCATAAGTCGCGGCCGATACCGCTGGGCCACCACTGCTCTCCATTGGCATTCTTAGACAGTACCTAATATAAAATTTTAGCAGACCTCATCTGTCTTCGTTATATTTATTTTTAAATCAATTCCGCGTATATAATTTTTAACAAAACCAACCAAAATATATTTACGTATTGCAATAATTATAGTTATAGCTAATTAAGGCCCAAGTGAAAAAAAATCCCAACCAATTATTTGTGTTCCCAAAAATTCCAAACCCACAAATTGATTGTAAAAGTAGTCAATTGGATTGTGGTTACCGCGGGTTCGCGTTCACTGGACCGTGTAATTTCGCACAGAAATTCAAGTCCAGTTCCAATATTAAGAAAACAAAAATTTCCATTACCTTTTGGTACAGTTTTTGTTTCCGATTTCTTCGAATAACTTCTTCCAGCGCTCGATTTGTAACTCGTTGTGTTGTTAAACATTTCGGACGAAAAAGTTTCTCACAGAAAAAAAAATTCGCACAGTATTTTGGGCGTGAAAAATCCTTTTAAACGCGTAAACCGGAACTCGTTAGATTTTTTTTTTTTGTCCGCGAATAGTTTTAATATGATGACAGCGTGCGCGTGAAACGCATGTGTCGAAACTGAAATTGGCGGGCGTTGCGCTAGTGGCCGCGTTATTTTTGTTACACTCTACTCCCGCACTGTTTATTTAATTTTAATAAAAATGTTTGTACATAACATAAAATCACGCCTGTAATCCCCAAAGGGTAAGGTAGACATGTACCTATAGTACACCCACATTTCGCCTAATTATGTTTAAGTCCTATGTAATAGGGGGCGAACCTATCATATCAACCAGGCACAAATCCAGACTCCGGGTTGCTGCTGAAAAATTCCTGATAGAAAAGTACAATAACACTTTGCCTTTTTTTTTTTATGGATGGGAAATCATCAAATGACCCCTCCCGCTCTGGGTGGAGCGAAGGGAGTGTCAGACTCTTACTGACTAAAACCCATCCGTGTTCCTTCCTTAGCCCTTTATGTTCCGGGGTAGCGGTAACCCTTTCGGACAATCCCGCACCCCCGGCAGGCTTCGGCCCTGGCAGGCCCCTTCCTTTATGCTGACATCTCTTTGAGGCGCGCGTGGAACACGTTCGCGCCGTCTGGCACGGGCCTGGTCCTGATCGGACGGTGAGCTACCCATTACTCTCCGTCCGCAGGCCCGCGCCTACGGTGGCCGGGATACTCACGCGGCTCCCGACGCCCGGAGCGTCTCCCGCGGCGGCTGGGGCGTGAGGCTCTCTCCCTCAGCCGTTCCGCCACCTCCTTCGCTAGCATGACTGCTTCGCAGAAGGAAGTGACCGCCTCCCACTCCCTCTCGCCCCGGACCATGGCTTGAACCAGGGCCGGACGCGAGAGGTCGCCGCCGAATAACACTTTGCCTGACTTTTAATAAGTAAATGCTACTATAATGTTGCCGACTATTTAAATGATGTGCTTTAGACACTTTTGTTATTATTTTTATAAATTTAACGTAACTTTACGATTTTTGTACTTTGAATTTTATTATATTATTATATAATATTATATTTGTGCGCCTTTGTAGGCAAAACATGCTGAAACTTTTTTTTGTAATCGTTTCAACTGATTGTAAACCCACACGTGTTTTTGACAAATAAAAATATATCTTATCTTGTATGACCTGGGAATCGAACCCAGGACTTTATGATCAGCAGTGTAGCGCTTGCGACCACCAGAAAAACTAGAAAAAATAAAAGTTTTCTAACATTATCTGCAGTAGTAACACAACCAGACACATTACCGTAAAGATCCAAGAAAGAAAAAGTTGTAAAACGTAACAGGTGTTTATCATTCTACCTATGTTGTAAAAGACGGCGATGAAAAAATATGCACTCGTGTGTCAGTAGATAATGTATTAAGAAGTCTGTCGACACTTCCTGGAACATTTCAATCTATGTAACGTAAATATTTTATTTTCCGTTTGCGTTTTCGTGTAATAAATCTATCACATTTTACTTTATGTACTTAGTGTTTTTTTTTTTTTTAATGAGAGAGGTATAGGTAAAAAAACGGCCAAGTGCAAGTCGGATTCGCACACGAAGGATTCCTTACCATCGTACAATATTTAACACTACATATTATTAGAAACATGTTTCTTGCGTGGGACCCTTTAATTTTTAACTTTATTTTATCCTTTTTTGTCGGCTATAGTAGTACACACTCTGTTGAAATTTCAATTGTCAACCTATTACGGTTCAAAAGATCATCCCTGTGACTGACGGATGGACGGCGGAGCCTTAGTAATACGGTTCTGTTGGCACCCTTTGGGCACAGAACCCTTAAAAGAATACGCAATAATTATCTAGTTACATGTTCATGAATTATGTTTATTTTACGAAATTTGTTTTCTCTCGCCGCGTTCGCACATGAATTTTGAAAGTATAAAAAGGTTCGTATTTTTACCTCTTCATAAAACCGGCGCGGAGAGTTTTCGCTCGGCATAATGATGTTCATCTGATGTTTTAATATGTAGGAGAAATTATTTGTTGTGATGTTTCCATGCGGAATTTTCATTTTATTTTATCATTTGAATACGAATAGTTCGTTAACTGCTTTTGAAAACTCTGTCCGCTTCGACTATTACTGAATGAAACCAAGCAGACTTTCAAAACTACAGTGTCTATTATACAGTTATCAATGACGTTTATTATTGTTTCTCAGTAATTATATTACACCTATTATACCATGCAATATATATATATTATCCTATAGCACTTGGCAATAGTGTGGCTTCTAACATTGAAAGAGTTTTTCTAATCGGACCAGCAGCCTAATTGCGGAACGCCAAATCGTCAAATGATTCTGATCAGTTGGCTTCATTTCTATCACAATTGGCTTCATTTTACGATTTTCGAATTGCGAAACTCTAGTTTATTATGAAACCAATTATTAACGTTAAGGCCCTGCGCAGAAACTAGAGTTTCGCAATTCGAAAATCGTAAAATGAAGCCAATTGTGATAGAAATGAAGCCAACTGATCAGAATCATTTGACGATTTGGCGTTCCGCAATTAGGCTGCCGTACTTTCAGAGACAAACAATTTGACCTCCCCGCTGAATCCCTGCAAACTTTTGATTTTAACAAAAATGTATTAATATTAAGTTTGTGAGAAAATCTTATTCTTCCTTTTTATTTATTTTCTTTCACTTTCTTGTTTCGTTTTTTCTTTCTTTTATATTTCCCTTTTTTTGTACCTATGTGTCTCCATTTTTTTAATTATTTTAATTGGTTTTTATTTATTTATTCATCTTTGATTCAGGCACATTAGCCATAATTTTGTTAACTTTACTTAGTCTATGTTAATTAACTAAGACACAAATATAAAAAAATAGGAACAATAATAATACAATACCACAAGGAGTATTATACCTATTATGCCATCTTCTAAAGACACCTGGCAGCAATACATGCACTGCGCACAGGTACTTGATGAGACCATCAGAGGGGCAATTCTCGTAATTTTAAGAACGTTCACAGTCTGATCTCAGTCTCAATTTGTCAATAATACCTTTAATTTCCCTACATTTTGACAAGTTTTTGACATTTGTTTGTCGACAAGATGAGACTGCGACTAGATTTTGAACGTTTTAAATTACGAGAATCGGCCTTCTGGTGGCCTGCAGTGTTGCTAGCTCAGGAGACTGCTATCGCTGTATCGCAACCGACGCAGTAATGATTCTGATCTTTTAGGCATGATCGCAAAAAAACGTGCTCATTTAAGTCATAGTTAAGTTGAGTCTTGTCATAAGTTGAATGATAAAATTATCTCCCAGATGCTGGTTCTTCAATTAAACCATCATTAAGAAGACCGCAATAGGATTATTCTAGATTCTGGACTAATTTTCACAAACAATAACTGAGAATATCATCAATCAAAACGTAATAAAATTCTCGCATCATACAATTGAATATCAACTGGAACGTTTGATCAAGTACCATTACTCTAATAGCATTAAATTGGATTTCATCATTGTTTATTGTTTGATCCGAAACATTAACTGAAAGATCCAATTTACTTAAGTAGGTACGTATTATTGGTACCAATTTAATGTATTTACCGATATAAATCATTTGTGAGGCGTATAATAATTATGTATACAATATGCAAACGAACGGATTACCCCAGAAAATATGGCTACGTTTTGTTAAACATCTTGGGGAGAGCTTCCCGAGATTACCTTTATTTATGAAGCTTTTTTGTAAGTTTTCGTCTTGTCTAGTGAAAAAATATTTTCTTGAGTTGTTTTGCTCGTTCTTTGTGCTTCAAGAAATCTTTTAATGTAATGCTAATGAGTCCTTAGATAGTATTACAAAGAGGTTCTTTATTACTTCATTCCAGAAAGCTTGTTATAAGCACTTGTTACTCTTAGTAAGTAAGTGCTCTTTCTAAAATTTTAATTAGGTAGTCTGTAAGCTAATTACAAAATCTACCTTATGGGGAAATTCGGTGATTTTGTAATAGGTCAATTTAGGGCTAATTTTTCAATAGTCAAATAACTTATATCTGAAAAATAAATATGACAGTTTGACATAATTTCTATAAATTTTTGTCGAACCGCAATATTTATTCCTCAGATAAAAATTATCTGACTATTGAAAGATCAGGCCTTAGGGCTGATTTTTCATTCATCTGATAACTTTATTCGAGGAATAATTTTGAAATTCTGACAGTTATTTCATACAAAAGCTGTCAAATGTAAATTTTATTCCTCGAATAAAAGAGCAGCCCTTAGCACACACACACAAATCCGTTTGAAAGATTACTAATATTTTCTGAAAATTGAATTCGTTCAGTAAATAGCTCAATTTGCCTTTAAACAATGGGTAGAATTCATTATAACTATCAATTAGTATTACAAACTATAGTTTTGCCGCTGAGAGAATGTATTCTTGGCACCCGTCAGTTTCATACAAACGAATACGTGTTTTGCGGATCTCTATTAGTTACTAGAATTGTCGCAGTTACTGGTGTCATCAGGAACGCATTCTCTCGACGGCCGGAGTGCCGGACTTTAATAATAATAGAAAACCAATAGCACATTATTTTCAAACCAGACCACAGACGGAGTTAACAAAGTTTTTCGCGATATAATTAGATGCGACGAATGCGATGCGGTGGAACATACAGTGGAGGTCTGCCCCGCATGGGCGGAGCACCGCCGTGCCCTCGTAGAGGCGATCGACAGCGGCGGCGACCTCTCGCGTCCGGCCCTGGTTCAAGCCATGGTCCGGGGCGAGAGGGAGTGGGAGGTGGTCACCTCCTTCTGCGAAGCAGTCATGCTAGCGAAGGAGGTGGCGGAACGGCTGAGGGAGAGAGCCTCACGTCCCAGCCGCCGCGGGAGACGCTCCGGGCGTCGGGACCCGCGTGACGACTCCCGGCCACCGTAGACGCGGGCCTGCGGACGGAGAGTAATGGGTAGCTCACCGTCCGATCAGGACCAGGCCCGTGCCGGACGGCGCGTACATGTTCCACGCGCGCCTCAAAGAGATGTCAGCATAAAGGAAGGGGCCTGCCAGGGCCGAAGCCTGCCGGGGGTGCGGGATTGTCCGAAAGGGTTACCGCTACCCCGGAAGATAAAGAGCTATGAAAGGAACACAGATAGGTTTTAGTCAGTAAGAGTCTGACACTCCCTTCCGCTGCACCCAGAGCGGGAGGGGTCATTTGATGATTTCACAACCATAAAAAAAAAGACGGAGTTAACAAAGTTTTTCGCGATATAATTAGATGCAAGGAATCGCAAAGCCTAAATCGAAACTGCAATCAGTATTTCGATTATCTCTTCTATGCAAAACGCTACACTAAGTGTGAATTAATCACTATAATGAATGCCTAGCATCCGATATATCCACATATGAGATCAAACCCGGCTAAGCTGTTAAAGCTATGTTTTAGGCTATAAGCTAAAAGCTATACGAAGTCAATTAAATTGATTGGCAAAGCTTCACAGATGATGTGATGTGTATTGTCCTTTTATTTAACTTACATTTTTATGTAAGTACAGCTTTATAGAGTCAATTACAGAGTCAACGGCTGCTGGTCATGTACTCAATTATAATATCCTATCCTACTAATATTATAAATGTAAGTGATTGTATGCGTGGATGTTTTGTCGTTACTCAAACACGCAAAAACGGCTGAACGGATTTGGATGAAATGTGCAAATAGATAGTATAAAATACTCTTTATTATGTACAGCATATAAATAACAGACATAAATATAGAAACTTTACGATGGGTGACACAATGGACGGTCTTATCGCTAAGAGCTATCTTTTAAGGACAACTTTTGGATGGATTAAAAAGGGGAAGGACAGACAAATACTGTAGGTAGTAGTAGTAGATTAAATATAAACCTGGATTAACAATAGAACACTTTTTATTCCGGTAGTGAGTTCCCGTAGTTTAATTTCCGAACTCCACGAGGGCAAACCCGCGGGATAAGGCTAGTGTAATTATAACACGAGATTATAAAAACAATATGTTTTATCATCATTAATCGGTACCCATATTATCGCCTGTAAAGTTCCGCAAGTCAATTTTATTTGTCATTTTAAGGGCGGATTTCATCTATGAAACTAAACGCGTTCAGCACATCTAATCCGCGTAAAAGAGATGTCAGGGTCATCAGTGTTGTGGAATATTGACACTGACAGGTCTTGAACGCAGTTTAGACGCACTGATCACATTCATTTTCATTAGTGAAATTGGCACTACATTTCGTTCACAGTTATCTTACCTCTGACAGCAACCTTATTGCAACAGAAATAAAGATCACTGTGACTTTAACAGTTATACAAACTCTGAGGTAAATTAAGGACTGAATTGATACACACGAGCAACACGCGTCGACGACAGAGGCAACTGCTACGGCCGACGCGTGTCGGCAGCAGACGACGACGCATCGGCCGCTGTTGCCGACACGCGTCCCTCGTGTATTTGAGTACGGTGCTCAAATACACGAGCGGTATGTTGTCGGTGGCAACATACCGCTCGTGTGTATGCACACTAAGTCATCAGCATTCTTTTGCCCTTATTTCATGTAGGAATATGCAAACTGTAATAATGTTATACGAGAAAATGTAAACATGTATTTTACTTGCGACGAGCGGTTTTCCTAGCGTTTGCCTATAAAGTGGAATTTTAATAAATGCTTTATTGCTCTGGTGGTTTCAAGCGCGGTTGACAGTAGGAATCTTAGGAATATACTGGATTCGATTTTTTGTTATTACTTAAAACGGCTAGAATATATGAAAGTAATAGATTTTTTTTTGAATGTCAACAAATACAACGACTGACGCAAATTTTTAACTTATTAAAAATTATTAACATAATAATACAATTTATACAGGGCCTATTAAAATTTGTAATAATTTGGTGAAGAAATTCTAGTAGCAATTAAAAAAAAAAGATTTCCTTGAATCATAAGCCTTATCACGAGGTCAACCCCTCGTGGCACACGTGGCTACCTATTTATTTACGTACCTACTAGTTTTTTTTTGCCGATATTGCTGGAACCCTTCACGTCTGTGAAGATTCAACTAAGCTAGGCGTTGAACGCCACATCATCGTTTCAGCCGAAAACGTTCAGTGCTGGACATAGGCCTCCCCCAAGCACCTCCACTTCGACCGGTTTTGTGCTTCTCGCATCCAACGAGTTCCTGTGGCCTTCACAAGGTCGTCGGTTCACTTTGTGGGAGGCCTTCCAACGCTACGTCTTCCGGTACGCAGTCGCCACTCTAGAACCTTTCGGCCCCATCGGCCATGTGTTCTGCGAGCAATGAGCCACATATCGTCTGCAATTTACCGTCAAATGACGTCACGCAAGCAAGTTGGTGTGTTTCTTTAGAGAGCGTTTTTGAAACCGGTGCACACCAACAGATATAGATAGACCTAGATAACGCAAGTATCACGATCTGTATGAAAACCAAGCGTGCCATTGTTTGACTACCTACTATGACGTCACAAGCACTATTTAGTGATGGGAAAACCAAATCGATTCAAAGACGCCGCCGCACCGCGTGCGGCACCCGTCTTGCCCCACCCCTGGGGCCTAACGCCAGAACTCACGCTCAACCAGCCAGCAGTACACAGGACTGAGCGCGTAGTGGCGGCTAACGATTAAGCTAAGCGAGTAAGCAGTTGCGATTTTTGGCACGCGAAGTGGGTGTACCGTAAAGTCAAACCCGGGTACCATCATTTTCATGACAGCTGTAACTGCGATCGTTATTTAGCGAACACCACTGTCGTCGGAAACCGAAGCTTTACCCCCTTATTCATAAAACTTATCAAACCTATTTTAGTTAAAATGGGGTTTGTCTCTTTCTTACACACAGAAATGACAACGTGACAGATAAAGACAAACGTTCTATAAACCTATTTTAGCTAAAATGGAGATAAAATAGGATTATGAATAAGGGGGTTAATATAAAGGCCCTGTATAGAAGTAGGTGTGACATGCAAAAAAGGTGCTGATAATGTTCATAACATCTCAATAATCCCATTTAATTCCTTAAAAAAAACAGCAATTGTTTGTACGTAAACACACACTGTTATCCTATATCCACTTAATGAAATATCTGAGTTGATCCCGTAATGAAAGAAAAACACGGAGCGCATCGGATGCTTATCTTCCCAAGTTGTTAGAGTTAAGTGGTAAAAGGATTACTTCTACGGCATTAGTGTTACGTTTTGTATACGGAAATTGGAACTCTGGGAGCATTGGGTTCCAAAAATATATTATAGAGAATAGAGACAAATTGAGTTTGAAAGTGTATTGGTCTTTTTTAGAGTTTCATATCCCAGAGTGTAAGAACAATCGACAGCCGATTCCCGGCCACTGCAGGTGCGGGCTTGCGGACGGCGAGCAATGGGCAGCTCGCCGTCCGGTAAGGACCAGGCCCCCAGGCCCGGGTCGATGGCGCGATGTGTTCCACGCGCGTCTCAAAGAGATGTTAGCACTAACTGACGGGGTCCGCTAGGGCCGATGGCTGCCAGGATCGCGGGCTGTTCGAAAGAGATACCGTGGCTCAAAAAAAATGTGTAAGAACGGGATCCTCTATATTCCATAGAATACGTGTAAGTGTAGTGTAGTGTAAGGGTGTAAGCGGCAGTGGGATATAGCTCGCAGAACAGATGCCCGAAAGGTTCTGGGATGGTGACTGCGTACCGGAAGATGTAGCTTTGGAAACGCTTTCACAATAGACCGATGACCTGGTGAAGACCGCAGGATTCCGCTGGATACAAGAAGCATAGTACCGGTCGAAGTGGCGATGCTTGGGGGAGGCCTATGTCCAGTAGTGGACGTCTTTCGGCTGAAATAACGTTAACAATGGCTGCTTTTATGGCAAAAAAGACGTAATAATTATTCTATAATAGTTTTGGTGATATAGCTTCATTTGCGAGTGTTGCGATTCCAACTCTTACTTTTCCGGTTTTAATCTGTACTTTTGATAAATTGACTTTATAGGTGAAGTAATTTTTTGCTCCGTTTGGGTATATGCAGTATGGCGTTCTACCAGTGTGAGGATAAATAAATAATAATAAATCGCTACCGAGATTGAACGTGTTATGGTGCCTGCCTATTTGTTCATTCATGAACGTTGCTTTCTTTCAATAAAACCAAATATAGTTTACCTACAAAGTACATACGTTCGGCGCACTCTATGTACTCGATACTGCGTTCTTGGCACCGATTGTAATTTTATAGTCTACTAGAAATATCGATTTATAATATACTAGCGACCCGTCCCTGTACAACAAGTACCACAGGACAAAATTAACTACTACTAACATAGTCTTAAGCCTTATTAATTAACACGATTCAGTTTACAATCAATTATATGTATTTTTCTATGGGCCTCATTAATGTATTTTTCTATGGGCCTGTGTCACCCATAAGGATGATAAATGGATTTATTTATTTTATAATAATATGTAGGTATAGAAGTTACAAGCTACAATTTAGTTACGAATATATAGCATACATAAAAATAGCTGTCAAATACGTAACTTTCGTGTCAATATTTTACGGGAACGTGAAACAAATAATAAACCTGCCTACGTCGTTGATAACATTAATAATGGAAAATTCATGCTCTCGTTTAATTTAATTAATATTGTAACGAGAGCGTCTGAGCAGGTATAAAGACCAGAATATTATAAAAATACTCGTGTCTTCTAAACACAATGAACGCCCAAAAGGAATTGGTGAATTTCTTAGAAAATTCAACACCAAAATTAGTTCTATAATAAACATTAATTTTAATAAAATATTAAGTTAATTATAAGGACGTACGCACTTCAGCAAATACGTTTTACATAAAGTTAATGTAAGCAATAATACACGAGGAGAAAATATACAATGTGTTCAAAGCGCTAATCCCCAAACGATTCTTAATTCAACACAATATACTTTCATGTTTGCTTATAAAATAACTTTAGTGTTCTGTAAAATATTGTCCATTATTTATTTTGAAAATGGATAAGTAAAATATGACAAACACGCCAGAAAAATCGGTAGGTGCGCCCGTATGTAAGGTCAGTATTTGCCGGGATACTTTTGGGCGTAGCTGCCTGGTCTAACTACATGGCTTTCATCTCATAGCCAATAACATTCCTTCTCATAAAACACCCAAAAGGAGAAGGGAAATCCTGGGCCCAGCAGTTAACTAGTTGAAATGGGTATTAAAAAACCGTTATATTTTTCTAAAGGAAATCACAAAATACAGTACCATGTTTCTATCTAGGAAGCGAGAAAAATTAAATTAAGTTGTGAAACTAAATAATCGATAAAGTACATGCCTGAATTCTAAGTAATCGATAGTGAATAAATCGGTAAAATCTCAGAATATGTATGAAAATCGTGTGTCAAATGCTTATCAATCTTTTCGTGGAATCGATTCAAAGCGAATCGAGTTCCTTTAATTTTTCTTCTGTTAGCAACACTGGCCACTCAGTATAGTCTGAAGTAATCTGTGCTGGTCACCGACTGACAGATTACAGGTAGAAAAAAACCGGCACCTATCAAAAAGTACTCTGTGACCCGACTCGTTCGTTTTCTTTCGTTGTGAATGCGCACGTATTTTCCGTTCTCAATCTAAACGTGTCAGGATCTTCAACACATCGCACATGGAGGCTCTCTACTTGCACTCCATGCGTAAAACCATTATACAACCAAAACCATTCAAAAATATTTCGCAAATAACATCAAAAAACTACAATGTTATAATGTAACCTCACTTTTACTATATTTCATATAACTTGATTCCTGGATAGCCAAAATTTCACCAAATTTTCAGTGAGGCCTTGTTATTATATCCACTTACAAATAAATCTAGTTTGATTGAGTTAACACCTGGGCCCAGGAAACTATGGAGTCTTTCCCTTCTCCTTTACCTATGATCTGTTACAAAAGTATGTGATAAAATGTAAGCAAAATGGATCAGAAAAAGTACAGACGCCAGCACATCAAGCTACCACAATCTATCAAATTTCTTTAATAGATTTTCAACTTTATCGCTAAAGCATAAGGTTCAAAGTTGATTGGGAAAATTTGACAGTTTCGGGTAGCTTGATGTGCTGGCGTCTCTACCCACCTGTGCTGCCTGTGCATGCCAATTTGTAGTACTTACAAATTGAATGCTCCGATTTAATTATTTGAATAACTACGAGTACTTATACCCAAATTTCAAATTTTAAATCACCTTAAAGACGTGTTTATTTAATAATTGAGGTTAATTTTATAACCTTAATTATTTTCGTCGATTATTTTTCGAAAATGTTTTGGGATATAAAGTTGACACCTTTCATTAGAGATGTATTTGTTTCTAACTCCCTTTAGTCAGTGATTGTGTAGAAATAATCTGAACAGGGTTTGTCGACACTTTTATCGGCAACTTTTGGAATACACTATATGATTGTCAACATCAATAGTGTGTCTTACCAAATGCGAAAGCTCATTTATGCTACTTATCGAAAACTAAACATCAAATTACACTTCTCCCCGAACCATTACTTATTACTTTTAAACTACTCGTGTGTTACAGCTAATAAAATTACGTGCATCAATTCTTGAATGAGGGAGAACTTTGCAAAATTGCTGATAGTTTGGTTACACCGGTGGAGTTGTAAATTTACTCTGGCACAGTCGGGACAGTAATGAACTCCGTATGTGGCGAACTTCTTGTCTTACCGATAGTTCGTACATATTGATTATTACCCACTTGCATATTATTCGAATGGTTTATGGTCTTATTTTCATGTTTCATTTCGCTGTGAATGTAGGTAAGCGTGCTAGCAGAGGGGCTTATGGCTAATGATAACAGCCGCACGGGTCGATCGATCAGGTTAAACTACGCTTGCCGCGGTCGGTCCGTGGATGGGTGACCATCTTTACATCTCAGGGCCGCAGCCGAAAGCACGTTAAACCATTGGTCCCGGCTGTCATTCTTGGATCTGTGATAGTCGTTACGGGTCGTCAGAAGCCCGAAAGTGTGACAACCAATCTTACCAAGGGTTATCGTTTTACCCAGTAACTAGGTTGTGGAGATCAGATAGGCGGTCGCTCCATATAAAATACTGGTATCCAGCTGCATCCGGTTAGACTGGAAGTCGACCCCAACGCAGCTGGGAAAAGGCTAAGCAGATGATGACTGTTGTGTTTGAATATGCGTGCTTTAGAGACATAAAAAAATCAGTCAACATAATGACGTCACTCAATATAAATATCAAAGTGGCGATTACAAGCGACGCCCGATATTAGTAGCTGTATGTGCACTAACGTTGTAACTACGAGAAAGTGAACGCACAATAACAATATACAAAAAACAACAGTTGACTACCAACGGCAAATTTTGACTTAACCCGAGGAAGATGTTTTGTTGATATCTTGTTGAAAAACAAGTCTGTTTCTGGTAAATCATTTAAACAAAGGTATAGACAGTTAAAAAAGTATTGTCACTAAAGCAAGACCCCAAGAAAAGAGGCAATTTTTTATATATCGTCTCTGGATACGCCCATTAAAAACTTTTACAATGTCCACGTAAATCATATGACACAAGATCAACAACCAATGGTTGCTCACTGGTTTTAAGTTAAGAAATAATAAATCGTCGTAAAAGAAAACCTCGAGGGGAAACCGGCATGTCCTAGAACCAAAAATTCTAGGACATATGACATCCACCAACCCGCACTGGGCCCGCGTGCTGGTTTCGGCCCATTCTCTCTCACTGAGAGGTGGCCTGTGTCCCAGCAGTGGGAACATTATACCTAGGCTGATTATTATATAATGAAAATATGGTCAGTGATACAAACATTAGAAAATTTGCTAAAATTATGTTGGGAAACACAAAGTTTTTGATATCACGAAACTTCTTTATGATGCACCATGATATTACTCCTCCTGCTTCTTACGCTTAACTTACTAGTATCAGCGCACGCATACTGTTTTGTTCTTTAACCATCACTAGATAGAGTCTTGATTGCAGATCATCTTAATAATTATTTCTTGCTGTAATCGCTGTGAGAATTGTAGCCCTGTATGCAAGTATCGTTATTAGACACGACGAGTGCAAGTTTGAATCCATACTAATATTATAAATTCGAAAGTAACTCTGTCTGTCTGTATGTTACATTTTCACGCCTAAACCATTGAACGGATTTAGATGAAATTTGGAATAGAGATAGTTTGAGTCCCGGGAAAGGACATGGGATAGTTATAATCCCGATATTTCCACGGGATCGAGACTTATGTGGGTGAAACCGCGGGGCGCAGCTAGTTAATATATAATAAGTTAAAAATACATACAAAAATTTTGTAACAACTTGTCGTAAAGCACTGCCCTGACATAAAACAGTACAAAACTAATGATGGGTACCTAATCTAATTATATTAATTATTAATAATTTTCCTGTTTACTACAGGTATCTTAACCGAAGCAAAACGTAGGACCTAAAGACGAAATTCAAAAATGTTACTCAGCTCATACTTTGACTTACAGTCCGGTCATCTTGAGAATACGTTCCTGACCTGTCAGTCAGTGGCGTGCATTGCATATAGGCATATAAGCAGTTCCTACCTCGATATATCAACATAAGCCTGTCAATTACATTTTAGTGAGTGCCCTACAATTAAGAAACTCACTAAATTATCATACCTAACAAAAAACAAAATCTTAATACAAACACGCGCGGCAGTAGGCAGTCGCCGGACGGCCCACTCGGCTACCGTACTATTCGCACATTGTCATTGGTCTTTACTCGTTCAAATTAATACGACAAAATTAAAAATACGCACGTCTTACGCGTAATACCATGACGTTCGACCTTCGCAATTTATCACCCTTAAGTAGGCATGCCTACTCAAATAACCACACTTTTGACCTCATTTTTTTTCTGATTAGTGACCGCATTTGTCTAGACTGGACCCTGCCTAGTGCCTACCTATTCTGAAAACCAATGCAAGCCACTGCTGTCAGTGCGATGATTCTAGTAGCTAATAAATCTTCAAATGTCCCAATATAAAAGTCAATAGCATAACTACGGCCGTCGAACTAAATCAGCTTGCGTGGCGACTGGGGAGGTAGAGATTAAATTCGCAAAACACGTATTCGTTTGTATGAAACTGACAGGTGTCAAGAACGCGTTCTCTCGTCGGCCGCACTGTAGACGTGCTCCCGTTTTTATCTTGCATTTGTAGTTTGACAGTTGTGCGACAGTTATAGGAAAAACGCTTGAGCCAAAGTACGTGCTAAGTAATAGTTATATGACCCACAAAATCTTGCGTTGGTCAATATCTCTGAACAATCACCTGCCAAACCTTTTCCCAACTATGTTGGGGTCGACTTCCAGTCTAACTAGATGCAGCTGAATACTGAATAATGAAGCTACACAAAATACTGATTTTACATGGAGCGACTGCATATTATCTGACCTCCACAACCCAGTTATTGGGTAATACTCGTACAATACCCCTTGGTAAGACTGGTTGTCAGACTTTCGGGCTTCTGACGACCGGTAACGACTGTCAAAAATCCACGAACAGCCGGGACCAACGGCTTAACATGCTTTCCGAGGCACGGTGGGGTTTGGTGTCAATATCCTAACTGTAATCACACTAATCACATCACACTATATATCACACTTAATATCACACTAATATTATAAAGGCGAAAGTTTGTGAGTGTGTGTGTGTGTGTGTGTGTGTTTATATGTTTGTTACTTCTTCACGCCTAAACCATTGAACCGATTTAGATGAAATTTGGTATAGAGATAGTTTGAGTCCCGGAAAAGGACATAGGATAGTTTTTATCCCGATATTCCCACGGGATCGACATTTACGCGGGTGAAACCGCGGGGCGCAGCTAGTAATATATATAATATATTATTATTATAAATGCCAAAGTAAGTTTGTTTGATTGTTACCTTTTCACGTCTAAACCACTGAACCGATCATCCTGAAATTTTGCATATACGTTGTCAGGTGTACAGAAAGGACATAGGGTACCTTTCATCCCAAAAAAAAGGGCTGTTCCCGAGGAAAACAACAATAACGTTATTATGATAATAGATGGCCGCCACGTGTCTATTGAACTTTGTCACATTATTACGAAGTTCGCCGGGGTCAGGTAGTCTCTGATATTTCAAAAATACGTGTGACAAATAGTAGGTACCTACCTCTACTATTGCCAACACTTATAATAATTTAGAAATATCAATAAAATAAAAATCAAACTACTTATATCAGAAAAGCTCAACACTTTCCAACTAAAACCAAAACTCTAGTGTCATGTGTATCGTCAAGAATATTAACACATTTTCGCCGCTTGCTTGGCTTATTCCCAGAGCGCTGTTCTCATCCTCGTCTCGTTAGCAGTCGCCGTTAACGCCATGTGTGGCCAACACCGCTGTTCATTTGGTAAACCAGCGCTTAATATTAATCTAGACTTCAATTAACTAACTCAAACTAACAATTAGCTGGTGTTTGTCGATTTTCCTGCAAAGAAATAGTCTATTCTATCTTTCTCTATGGCAATGGTGCCGATGTCAACAGTTCTGCCAAACTCAGATGTGACATATGAGAAAACGTACGAAGGAAAAATAACTAATAAGCCTATATCCAATGCTAGTTGATTAATTAATATTGAATGTAATGTGAAACTTGTGAACACTGAAACAAACAAATAAAAAGTACCTATTGTTAATTATATTATTAAATAAGTACGTACCTATATAAATGATCACAAACCACCAGACTACACAAAAATCATCATCCATGCTACATTATACTATAAAATTAATTATGGTATAAGCGGGATATAGTATTTTTATCTCATGAAGCAACGCGCGCTTTACTTGTGTTTATCAAGCACACAAATACGCTATGAATGTGTGTGTAAGCGCTGGAGCTCTCGGTACCGTCCGAGATTATAGCGAAGTCGTAAGTGTGTGTGTGTGTTTGTTATATCCTAACGCTACTCGCCTTCACGCACACAGTCAGAGTGTGTTTGTACACTTGATAACCACTATACGCACAATACAAATACTGTACCAAATGTAGACACACTTAAAAGAAGAAGATACGTTACTTGATCACAGTGTGCGGTCCTACTAAACCAAGTCCAAAGAACACAGTGACACTCAGTCAACGTCTAAGGCTTAGCGCGCACTACCGTGCGGTGGAATGCGGTGCGTTTATTCTACTGCACGGTAGAATAAACGCATTCACGGGGCCGCGCACTGCGGCGAACAAAACGCACGTTTTGTCATCCGAACTCCAGCTGTGGTGCATACATGTCATCGTTATGGACTACCATACAAGAGTCACTATCCGCGTATATTTATTATTGCGTAAAAAAATAGTACCCAAACGGTATTGGTTACATCCAATTTAGACGTTTCGTGTCGGACCGCTGCGCTGCTGAGCGGTGCGTTGTCGTATTGCGCACGGACGGTCGTTTGTTTTCATACAAAGCGCGCGGTGCGGCAACAGTGCGGCGTCGGTACCACCAAAGCTACGTTATATCTTACGACAAACGCACCGCTTCGGCACCACAACGCGAACGGTCCGACACGAAACGTCTACATTGAAAGCGCCCTAAGGCCTATTAAGGGCTTCTTTTTCGTAAGATATAACGAGCTACGTTCGTATCCAAAAAAGTTTTTCGGATATGAATGACCGTTACATCTTTTGATAATTTGTTAACAATTGTTGGTGCTGAAAGGGTCATGGGCAAAAATATATGAAGCCTGGTATTATTATGCGTTAGAAAAACGCACGGTAGTCCGCGCTTAGCCTAAACAGCGCAGGACGATACAGCTAAATTTTTTTCTGTATTTGTTTATACGACTAAAATGCCTTCTTAAATATTTAATAAGTGTTTTAATCACTCAAGAAAGGAAAATAACACACACGGGATTACTTTTCACGCGCAAGTATCACCATTTACTAAAAAAAGTGAGTTGGTATTTAAGTCAAAGAATTTCATATACTTAGTCACGTAGGTATGAAATACAACAACAATCATAATAAGTGTATATATTAAGTCTATCAAGTTTTCACAGACTCAACGTTTACCATCCCAAAAACACGTGTATTTATATGCTTATATGATTTTTACTGCTACGCTTCACAATAACCCTTCACAATAAGCCTAAACTCCTAAGGGAACCCTTTGATAGTGGCAATGAGCAAAACATAGCTATTACTTGAATCGCTAAAGAATTTCCCTACAGGATATTATTGCTGGTAATATTCTGCTGTGGAAACTTTTGTTTTGAATTTGAAAAAAAAAAAAGTTTTTATTTTGGATTGTTTATGGGATAGCAGCCTTTGCATAATCCATACTACTGTAAATAGTAAGTTTTTTAAAGTAGTACTTACATTGAAGCAACGAATCGTAAAGTCATGCAAAGTAGATAAAAATCCGTAAATACTTACTGTCCGAATTATTGCAATAAATGACAAAATTGGCTGCAGAGAGCTTTTTTTAACAATCATCAGTTCTTTCATCCAGCACCTGCGTAACACACTTTCAATCTGAATCATTTTTAAGGATTTGCTAATCCATTGCTATCATAAGTAATTATGTTCGAAAAATTTGTCTGCTCAACAACCTAAATAACGCAATGAATGTTGTTGAACTGTCAAAATGAAAGCCATTGCTACTGCTAATGCGATGCGCAATGACCCCGCTGGTTCCTTTTGAGGTACCTACCCAACCATAATAAAATTTATGACACACCTCGTTCATACTAAACACTAAACAAAAGCAGAGAGAGGGAGCAGTGCAGTGGTGGCCCAGTGGTATCGGCCGCCACTTACGAGTTGTAGGTCGTAGGTTCGAACCCAGACAGGCGCTTTACTTTGTGTAAAATTATTTCATCACCACTGCTCTCAAAACGGTGAAGGAAAACATCGTGAGGAAACCGGCATGTCCTAGAACCAAAAATTCAAAGACATGTGACATCTACCAACCCGCACTGGGCCCGCGTGGTGGATTACGGCCCACTCCCTCTCACAGAGAGGAGGCCTGTGTCCCAGCAGTGGGAACATTATAGGCTGATGATGATGATGATGACTAAACAAAACGCAAGTCTCACTTCAGGTACCATAACATATAGTACCTACTATAAATGCCGCATAAGTTACTTACTAGATGCCCTAATCATAATGGGGTTTATTTATAAACGATGATTAAGTTAAGTGGCGTTTTTAAACGTCAAAAATGTATGGCTTAACAGTCTAAAAGGGGAATATGCAAGTGCCTAAGCCTTGTACTATTTATTCTGTGCCTCGGCTTTTCCAACTACCTTTGGGTCGGCTTCCAGTCTAAAGGCTGAATACCAGTATTATACATGGAGTGACTGCCTATATGACCTCCACAACCCAATTACTAGGTAATACGATAACCTTGGTATGACGAGTGATCAGACTTTCGGGTTTACTACCCGTAAGAACTGTCAAAGATCTACAAATGACAGTTGAAGCCAACGGCCTAACGTGCTTTCCGAGACACGGAGAGGTAATGTGTAATGGATGGTGACCCATCCACGGACCGACCTCGGCGACTGTAGCTTAACCTTCAATCAACCTGTGTGGCTGTTATTACTTAGCCACGAGCCCCTTTATTTATTACCTACCTTTATTATTATTACCGTAATGATTAAGCGAATTTGGAGCAGCTATGCAGGTCCCGCATTTGCTGCAATCCCTGCTAAATGCAAATGATACAAAGTTGCGCCACTTGCACCACCTGAAACTTCGACTAGATCTGTTTCCAAACATACACAGATGTAGGTCGCTATAGTTCCGCGCTCAAGTGATTTCAATAATCTGTGCTGCAGATGCAGATCGTACCTTTAGCCTATCTAGTGGGTTTGTGTTGTTGGCCCTGCGTTCCTCTAATACAAAAAAAAAAACTGAATGCAATAAAGTTTTCTACTTATTCTGATGGCTTTTGAATCCTAATAACCTAACTTTATTATTCAATTTTATTATTCAACTAGCGGCCCGCCCCAGCTTCGCACGGGAGCAATTTTTTTTTTAAGTTCCAAAATTTTCATTCGTACAAATCTTGTCCTGGCAATATACTGAACACAACAAAAAAGAATTATCTAATTTGGTAAGGATTAAATATCCTTCTTATCCTTTTTATAAGTTAATTTCATAATAATTTGTTTTTTTATATGGGATCTAGATGTATAGATTTCCCAAACAAAGTATGCGCTTCGAGAATCATCGTCTATCTTAGGAAATACGAAAGCGCGATAATGAAATATAATAAAGAGCAGTACAAGCATGGAAGTACTTGCCTATTTTGATTAGAAAATTATAGTAGATGCCATTCCAAAAACCTTTTCAAAACCTTGACAAATGACGATCTGCGACTGATTACACAATAAACAAGTAGCATAAAATTATATTTATTAAAGTAGCTAAGCAAAAGTATGAAGTTTAAAAAAATAAAAAAGCGTGGCATATCAAACCTTAAAAGTTTGGTCTCTGTGGGTGTCACTGTGGTGCGACATTCGTGCTAATTCGGTAATCCGAAAATTACCGAAGCGCATACCTTTTCTGGATGACCTGTGCTGGCCAAGTATCTATAATCCTATATATGCTTTAATAAGCCCTTTTTTCCAAGAGCCGTGGTGGCGTCAATGGGCACCTGTAAGTATAAGTACCACATTACCTACTTATGACTTATTGGAATAAATCAATAGTTACGTCCGTCCAACATTGAAAAAGGTCCTTAAAAACGCAGTGTTTACACAAAATAACCTTAGAAATTCATAGCTACCCACAAAAAGAATTTGGTCCTCGAGAGAGCAAATTATGAAAAATAGCAAGCAACTTATAAATTATTCCTTTTTTCTCGGAATTTCTAAAAACGTCTCATAAATAAATATCTTTTGACAAATAACAGTACAAAAGAAACCTATTTTTAGTACTTCGTAGTAAAATTGAATGAAACCCATCTGATCGGTGTGTCAGTCTGCCTGTCCTAATGCTACAACTAGGCTTCGTTAAAGTTGGGTTTTGGGCCAAATATAGCCTTAAAGAACACCAAATTTTGAATGTATCGCAAGCATTTTTGGGAACCGGCTTTAGTTTCTTTTTTTTCGTCTGTGTTTGTGAAATAACATGACGTTTTCTTTTTGCCAGATAATGAAACTTTTTACTAAAAAAAATCTGCAACTATGCCTGAATGTAAATATCTGATTTTGTAGAAACCCTTAATAATAAAGGAATAGACAGCAGAAAAGCTTATTAAAATCTCAACTGTAGAAATAATCTTCTACATTCCTTTTACCTCAGACAGCATTCTTAAAGCAACGAGAATAAAGATACACTAAGATGCAAAATGAGAGATAAAAAAATCTGTGAACGGATTCTATATTTCAATAATTCAAAATATAAATAAATACAGTCGCATATTTCAAATTTGAATTCAAATTGTCTATAGGTAAATTAAGAAAATTGACAATCACTTTTCGAAGAGATTTTATCCATAACAACATTCCCGATACGGGATACTCAAACAAAAGTTCCAGAAACATAAACAAAGTATTCCCCAAACAATAAACATAAAAACAATTACCACCTGTAGTCAAACTAACTTTTAACTTAAAACGTTGCCCACGTATTATTGCAGTCATATAATTTTAGCTGGCTATAAAAAATATTACCCATAAAACTCGTGAAATGACGAAAAAATGCGTAGGAACATTATAGGGATAAGCGCTAGCGGTTATTTATAGTGGATGAGCAGAGGTAGGGGTGCGAAAGAGGTCAACACAGTCGGACGACCATAATTTTTCATTTCATTAGCCGCGGGAGGTGTCGTCCTATCCTGTCCTGGATGGGCATCGAGCCTCATTAACGGCCATACGGGCTTGCCTCCCACCTATCTCCTTTGTGAGTATTTATAGGGTGATGAAGTGTTTAAAATAGTCGATTTTACGCAACGATGAACGGATTGTGAGGTCACACCGGTTGCTATGTTAACACTCTGGTAATAATTTGAGGTCTATGTTTAAATTTTGTAGTCAGCTTAAAATCTCCAAAATTTAAAAAGAGCGTACCCTCTTACATAAATGAGCATAACGCTGATATGGCATGTTCTCTTTAGCGATTTCACATTTATTGAATACCTGGTAATTACCAACCAACCAGGTTTGATATTGTGTGCCGAGTATGGCGGTTCCCTAACTTCTTAGAACTCTGTCTGACAGAATTAGTTAAAAAAATTTGGAGTTTTCATTTTCAAACATAAACCACGAGACATTTACTTAAATAATTCTAATCTCCATCTCGTCATTCCTTGACGTCTATTTAGGAATTGGCACACAGTCTAAAATAATTAGCGGTTACGTCAAATCGTTGAAAAGCATGTCAACTAAGTATTCTTATGGTACATAGTTCTTCGTACAATTGCATTGCCTTGCATCCAATATTGTATAACACATACCTACATTACATTAATTGGTGACTTTCATCTATCTAATAAGAGGTTTCCTTTCTCATTAGCATGTTGCAAGTAATACAACATTACATGTTGCCAGCAACATGCTTTTCGCAACATAAAAACATGTTCATCATCATAATCAGCCTATAACGTTCCCACTGCTGGGACACAGGCCTCTTCTCAGTGAGAAGGAGTAGGAATCCACCATGCGGGACTAGTGCAGGTTGGTAGATGTCACATGTCTACCAATTTTTGGTTCTACGATACGCCGGTTTCCTCACGATGTTTTCCTTCACCGTTGAAAAACATGTTGATAAAACAATATTGCGCAGCTTTGTTTCCGAATTAATAGGTTGACGACTCAACATTGTATGGAAAGATTAAGTAGGCCAGCATTTCAGATATTCTGTTTCTACCACATTCTGTTGCGTCCTTCATTTTTAAATAGAATTTATGAAACTTGTTCCTCGTATTCTATTCTATTTCTTCTTAATAAAACAAAAGATTTAAGTACCTCTAGACAGAGGTCTAGTACATATACAAATTTTGCCAGTTAAGTTTATCAACGGAAATAAGTCCGAGCTGTTTGATACGGTCTGTATATGAAAGCAAATAAGTTTTTTAATAACCGACGAATTTAAGCATGTGCTACATTCTCAGTAGCAGTTTGCGCGTCGATGGGGCTTCCACTCATATAAAGATGCCTTGTATATGAAATATTATTCAAAATACCTGATCCATTAACTCGTGTCCCATCGATTCTGATACAATTTCGCAGCGAAATTAGAAGCGAATATTGTACGTAATAATAGCTGTCAGTTCCCCAGACTGCTGGAGTAACGTTCAATCTCGATCCATCTAATAAACGACGCTTACTAATACACGGGAGCTTAAAAGATAGAGTGTAGATAAACTCGAATAAATAAAACTGTTTAGAAAATAAATATGAAAAGAGACGATAATTATATAGATACAGATTGAGAACCACGTGTGAATAAACGCGGGAATAAATTGGTCTGCCGGAGTGATTAAGCAAGTCTTGACAAGGTCACTCTGTCAGTGGGTGACCATTTTTCCCCGTTTTTACGAGTAGGGTTCCGTATTACTAAGCCTCCGTTGTCCGTTCGTACATACAAGAAAGGTTTTTTTTACTAAAGGTTTTTTTTTTAATATTTGTAAATAAAGTTAATCGAATTCTATTTGAATTTGCCGCACATTTGACTTTTGATGTGATGTAAGTTTTCACGTGGCGATTGAAACTAAATGTGAAAAAGGTTATTAGTATCTATTAATTAATTAATTTTAAAATTAAAATTGAGTAAGAATTCGATAGGTAGTCAAATATAGCTTAAAATGTTGTTTCTCTTTACAGGTAAGTTGTGTTGAAAAAACTTAATAAATTCTGTGTGAAAACTTAAATTGTGTAAAATAAAATTTATCTTTACAGAGCGACCGAATTAATTTTATTTGACAAAGAAGCTACACATTTGTCATGAAAATATTGTACAGTGGTACATAACCCTTCGTGTGCAAGTCCGACTCGCGCTTTGCTGCTTTCAATGTGGTCCACGGTTGGTCCTGGTTAATATGTAGATAAATACTATATTTTTGATAACTTGTACTCTCACCTGTAACTACTTCTACACCCCAGTAAAGATGCGTAATGGTAATTATGAATATCTACTATATTATAATACTAGGATTGGTATTGTCAAATAATTGTCATCGGTATTGGAAATCTTTGTAAATCATTATTTAGCTGTATGAGGCTGGTATTGAATGTAAATGCGACCTTAATATAGCAGAGCAAAAATATTTGACGTTTTAATATTTTTTAAATCCTATTTTATAGAGGAAATGCGTATCATCATTAATATTTGCATGAAACACGAGCTCATTATGAATAACGCGGATAATCGAATTGTAGTAACAAGCCTGTGGAAATAATGCTACGTCGAGGTTTTAATTTTAATGAAAAAACAACGTTATCGGTATTAATCCTGAACTATTTTATTCCGCAGACAAAAAAAGATGCATGTATTAAAATGTATGTATTAAAAACCTATATTCTTTCTTTCTTTATTATATATACTCATGTTGTAAGTTGTGGAATCCAGAATATTTTTTTTCCTTTAAAAGGATTTCCAAAAAGCTGGGAGTAAAAATAAATGTAAAAAAATTACAAAATTGGCTCATCTTTATGACATGTGTTCAATAAAGCTGAAAATTATAAAATAAACTGGCAAAAGTGTCGAATTGTCGGATTGACGCCTGTCGGTTTTATAAAAAAAATTGGTCTTAGATCGCACTTTTAGTTACCTATAATCCAAATTTGCCACACATCAAGAAGATACCACTTGAATATCGTTTTTCTATTCAAAACCATTCCAAAGACTTTCGTTCTCATAAGATAAGCATTAGAAAAACAGAGGTGGTAGGTACAAACAACTGACCGTCAAACCATAAGAGATTACATCTAGATTTTTGGCACGCCTGCTACGACTCGGTATAAAAAATGAGGGTAGGTACGTACAAATATGTTTTATTGTTTATTAGCTGGCCTGTCAACTTACTGAGAGAAATGGCTACGTTATGTTGCTGAAGTTATGTGATGTACGTGGTGTAGTATTTTTCCGCTTCGAAAATAGTGTGTTGCTACCAAAGAGATTTAAGATAAATTTAATGTCTTTGGTTGGTACCAAAGAGATTTAAGATAAATAATTTTATGTCTTTGGTTGCTACGAAGGTACATTCTTATTACGTGAGTTTCAAGGCTCAGATTATGTGTAGGTCATAGATGTGTAGGTATAAAAATAGATACGCAATAGAAGGAGCTCATTTCATATTAGATTCCTACTTTTACGAATTCCCTCGAGTTTTCGGCCTTGAACTATGAGACTTATCAGAAACAGCGATAGCGGTAGGTAAAGATTCGGAACGATAATCTCAAACTACTGATAAGGACAACTACATAATTCCTAAAAAACATCCACGGAAGCTTTTACGTTTCATTTATTATGAAAACAGCACCTCTTACAATCAAAATCTGAAGTATTTGAAAGAAATTCATAAAAATTGCTTCATATCTTTGTAAAGGTCGTCTACTCGTCAAAGTAAATAATAACCTAAGTAATGTATTGTCGAAATGTGAGTGTGTTATGCAATTAGGTTGCTGGTATTACTTCTAAATGACTGGTTCCACCGGGACTAGACCCTATTCACTGTGCAATGGGCGAGACATACGAAAAAGCTACGATCTAAGGAAGGTAGCATTGTGTAGACTGGATATAACGGGTGAAGGTGGAAGTTAATCTAAACAATTTTGTAGAAAGATCGAATTGTGGACTAAGATAGTTGACTTGATTATAGTTGATGAATTAAAAAGGTAAGGAAAAGATAAAATTAAACAATCATCAGAGCAACTAGACCAATCAACAATTAGAGCATCACATGACGTTGATTTGAAATCGAGAGCTTCATAAAGCCCTTAAAAAGGATCGTAACCCGTTACGACGCATGTAATTAGAACAATTCAACAACTTTCAAACGATTCGCCAGATTACGCAATTACCAAAGACATTTCCTTAGCACAGAGCATCTAAACTTCAAACGTTAACAGATTCAATTTGCGGTCGGTAACGGATAATGGGTGCCACAAACATGCTCTGAGGAGCCAAAGTGCATTGTAATGGCCCGATTACAGATAGTTATTGTGCAATGTTACCGCTCCCCGTTCAAACAATCACTTTTGAGTGTAACGACAAGTGAGAAAGAAATAAATTTTGTGCAATGAGCCACAACACTAGGTATTTACCTTTACCATCCTGCTGATCTGTTCTGTACCGGTCAAGCTCTGCGCGTCGCCTGCCGGCGACGAAACAATAGAAAATCAGTTGTGTCTCGTTAGCGGAGCTTGACAGATTAATCTTACCGTGAAAACTTAGGTGAAGTGAGCTTGAAGTGAGCTGTCAATAGTGTCAATCCATCACGTGAAATGACAGCTTCACCTAAGTTGTCAAGGTAAGATTTTTACAAAATACTCAGATTAGATTATACACACATCAAAAGTGTCTAGGGATCAAGCATTTTTATGCGGATTTCTTGAGATTGAGATGTGGCTTTGTAATAAATTTATGATTTTATAAATTTATATGGATCCTTTTTGGTGCATTTCATAATTTGAATCAGGAACTGTGAATCAAATTCGAGTAAAAGATGAAAATCAGCTGTCAATATTTTCCCTATAAAAACATACAACGCATTGAAGACATTATTAGTGCTACTGTTTCCCTACTACTGATTAAAACCAACGTTATTATGGAGCGGCGACGTCATTTAAGCAGGGAAGAAATGCTCAGAGCCGTGGGAATGATAGAAGCTGGTTCCCGGCAACGTACTGTGGCTTTAGCTCTGAATACAAGTCAGAGTGTTATCAGTCGACTTTGGACACGTTACCGAAGCACTGGTACCGTGGCTGAGCGCCATGGCGGACGGTATCGCTGCACCACACGGAGACAAGACCGATACATTCAAATCTTAACTCGAAGAGCTCCAACAATAACCGCCATGATGTTAGCCGTGACGCTTCATTACTCTTCAGGGAACTTAATTAGCGACCAAACAGTCAGAAACCGCTTGCATGAAGTGAACCTTCATTCCCGAAGACCGCTACGGGTACCACCTATAGCAATGCACAATCGTAGGATTCGATATCAATGGGCTCTTGAACAAAGAAATTGGGCAGAAGAACAATGGCGTTTCGTGTGCTTTTCTGATGAGTCTCGTTTTGGTATGAGACCGGATACAAGACGTATACGACACTGGAGAACCCCTGGACGCCAACAGCGATTAAAATCCTGCCAGGAAGTCCATCCTTATAGTGGTGGAACCATCATGGTATGGGCGGGTATTTGGATCGGCGGAAGAAGTGAGTTGATTTGGATCAGAGGCAACCTCAACGCTCAAATTTATGCTGAGACGATTGTATCAGACGTCATCGTTCCTCTACAAGTGCAAATCGGTCCCTTATTTCAGTTAATGCATGATAATGCACGACCGCACACCGCAAGAGTTGTAAGACAGACTCTCGCCGCAGCTAACATCAATGTCCTGCCCTGGCCTGCTCAGTCGCCAGACTTGAACCCGATTGAGCATGCATGGGATATGCTACAGAGAAGAGCTCTGCCGAATATGGAGGGTATCCAGTCGCAAGAAGACCTTTTTTTGTTGTTGCAACGAACATGGGCGGCCATTCCACAGCGTGATTTGGATGAACTCATTTTGAGTATGCCAAACCGATGTTCTTGTGTTGTTAGTGTTCGCGGTAGAAACACGGATTATTAATTGTTTAAGTTACCCAATAAAATTTTAAAGAAAACTGTTATTTCAGTCTTTTTTTCGAACTTTTGTGTTAGTGGTTCAAATGTCAAAAATCCCTTTATTAGGAAAATGGCAAATTTCTTTATTAATGCAAAGGTGACTTGGTTTATCGTTACTGTGACAAACGAAAACACTTTATTTGATGAATCCTTAAAGAAAATTTTAATTAATATCAATCAGGAGAAAAGTTATTGCAAAAATATATGTTGATCCCTAGACACTTTTGATGTGTGTATATACAGATTGGCAACTAATAAAATTGGCTAAGAAGGCAGGATGATAAGAGCTCGGTTGATCTAGTGGCGAGCCAAGACCTGCAAAGAAAAGTATGTGCAGACCTAGTACGATATTTCTCAAAAAAATTTGATACTTGAGTTACTGAAGTGCCCATTAGCATCAGCGAAAACGCTTACTTGAGCAGACCAATCAACATCCGAACTCACGGCTTCAATCGCCATTCAAAGCCTTGTGTTAAAAGGAATATTGATGAATCGTCATAATTTACCAAAATAGGTTTATTGATAAATCTAACTGTGCCCCTGTAGTGGATTCCCTTTCGATTTCATTTTCAATTTATTGCTTGTTGCAAGCATTCTCAGAAAGCATCACAGGAGCAGGAAGCAGTGGCGGCTGAGTGGTCATCATCATCATCATCATCATTTCAGCCGAAAGACGTCCACTGCTGGACATAGGCCTCCCCCAAGCACCTCCACTTCGACCGGTTTTGTGCTTCTCGCATCCAACGAGTTCCTGCGGCCTTCACAAGGTCGTCGGTCCACCTTGTGGGAGGCCTTCCAACGCTACGCCTTCCGGTACGCGGTCGCCACTCCAGAACCTTTCGGCCCCATCGGCCATCTGTTCTGCGAGCAATGTGCTCTGCCCACTGCCACTTCAGTTTGGCAATTCTTCGGGCTATATCGGTTACCTTGGTTCTCCTGCGGATCTCTTCATTTCTGATTCGATCCCGCAGGGAAACTCCAAGCATAGCCCTCTCCATTGCCCTTTGAGTGACTTTCAGCCTTCTAATAAGGCCCATTGTGAGCGACCACGTTTCAGTGCCATATGTCATCACTGGCAACACACACTGGTCAAAGACTTTCGTCTTGAGACACTGCGGTATGTGGGACGAGAAGATATTGCGAAGCTTCCCGAACGCTGCCCAGCCGAGTCGGATTCGACGATTGACCTCTTTCTCGAAGTTGGACCTACCTAACTGGACAGTTTGTCCTAGGTAAATATACTCGTCCACGACTTCGAGTGTAGCGTCTCCGATCTTCATGAGAGTGGGTGTTACATGGGCATTTGACATGACCTTCGTTTTGTCCATGTTCATTTTCAGACCCACTCTTTCAGAGGCTCTACTGAGGTCATCGAGCATTGTACTGAGGTCCTCCATAGTCTCAGCCATGACTACTATATCGTCGGCAAACCGAAGGTGAGTTATGTACTCGCCATTGATATTAATGCCAGCTCCTTTCCAGTCCAGAACCTTGAAGACATCCTCCAGAGCAGCGGTGAACAGTTTCGGAGAGATAACGTCTCCCTGTCTCACACCTCGCTGCAGAAGGATAGGTTTCGAGGTCTGGTCCTGGAGTCGGACTGACATAGTGGCGTTTTCGTACAGACACTTCAGCACCTCGATGTACCGATAGTCGATCTGGCACCGTTGAAGAGACTGCAGTACAGCCCATGTCTCGATCGAATCAAAGGCTTTCTCGTAGTCCACAAACGCTAAGCAGAGAGGCAGGTTATACTCTTCGGTCTTCTGTATAACCTGTCGCAACGTATGTATGTGGTCTACGGTGCTAAAGCCTTTACGGAATCCGGCTTGTTCGGGAGGCTGGAGGTCGTCAAACCTGCGCGCGAGACGGTTCGTGATGACTCTCGAAAACAGCTTGTAGACATGGCTCAGAAGTGAGATGGGCCTATAATTCTTAAGAAGGGCATTGTCACCCTTCTTAAAGAAAAGTATCACCACACCTCTGTTCCATGCCTGTGGTGTTTTACCCTCGAGTATGACGGAATCAAACAGCCTCTGAAGGGCCTTAAGAACGGGTTTTCCGCCGGCCTTCAGGAGCTCGGCCGTAATTCCGTCATCACCCGGTGCCTTGTTGTTTTTAAGCTGCTTCAGAGCCATCCTAATCTCGTACAGGCTGACGTCCGGGATGTCTTCGGTATAGTGTCGGGTCAATCTAGCTCTTGGGTCGTTTGCCAGACTCGTAACGGGGTTGCTTGTTGACGTGTATAACTGTCCATAGAACCTCTCGATCTCTCTCAACAGCTCAGGTTTGGCGGAAACGATCCTGCCATCATCAGTCTTCAGTTTCATAAGCCGGCTCTGCCCAATAGACAGATCTCGAGCAAAAACCTTGGAGCCTCTATTTTGCTCTATCGCTTCCTCAATACGGTCTGTATTCAAGCGGCGAAGGTCGCTTTTCAAGGACTTAGAGATCTGTCTGTTGAGCCGCCGGTACTTTAGAACAATCATCTGAAGATTGCAGGATCATCTCGCGCCTCTCCTTCATGAGCCGCAAAGTAGGATCAGAGAGCTTCTTTTTCGTATTCGTACGACGGGTCTTGAAGATCTTAGACCCGACCGTATGGACAGCTTCCACGAACCCATCGTTATATTCGTCCACGGAGCTCCCCAGGCACTCGAAACGATTCTGAAGTTCGAGCTGAAAGCTCTCGGGGTTTTGAACCTGGATCGGCTGAGTGGTATCGGCCCTGAATTACGTGTTATGGGTAATGGCCAATGGGTTCGAACCCAAGCAGGTGCTTTACTATGTGTATTTTATTGCATCAATATTGCTCTCAAAACGGTGAAGTCAAACATCGTGAGGAAACCGGCATGTCCTAGAACCGAAAATTTAAGGCATATGACATCCTCAACCCGCACTGAGTCCGCGTGGTGGATTACGGTTCACTACCTCTCACAGCGGAGGCCCATATGTACGTACAGGCCTCCTCTCAGATTCAGCCAACCCACCCTAACATAATAGGTTGATTATACTTGCTTATGCTATGCTTATTCAACTCACCGGATTATTTTCGTTTTAATTTAATAATTTAAAATTTTGTCGAAAAATTAAAGACAAAGACTCGTTTGGCTTCACGTGTTGGTGTTCGTTGAAGCCTGTAGATTTATAATTTTAATTTGATACTGAAGCAGTATCAAGAACCGTTTTTAATAAAGCCCGTATTTGAAATACCTACTCGTTTACATACTACATTAGACGCGGTTTCTTCGCGTTGAACGTTTAACCGCTTGAATACGTCCTTCACACTTCAGCCCTAATATTCAAGTGTTGTGAGCGAAACAGCACACCATTATGATCAGCTGAATTTGCTCCATTTAAATCAAATTATATCCTACTTATAAACGCGCGGAAGACTTCATTAAGTGAAGCGTCTCTCGCTTCCCCTTTCAATATTTCTTTCGTATCTTTTTTATAATCAGGAATATTGTTACCTAAAACCTTCCTTTGTATTGGGTATATTTTGAACCGTGTAGGTTAGAAAGCGGTATTATTTTCTTGTTCTCGATTGCTTCAGGCAGTTTAATTTGAAAACGATTTTTTATGCTAATTGAGTATTGAATAACAATTTCCTTGTTTTATTTATCACAAGATTACTCTTTGAAATAAATTGGTATGAAAAATGTTTCTTTCACATCTGACGGGTATTTAAACAAATTCGCCTTTCGTTTCTGCCTCTCGTTCCACTGAGTTCTTTTTGCCATCATGTAGATAATTAATTCCAGAAGGATTAAAAATACACAAGCCGTGTGTCCAATGGGATTTCCCATGCACAAAAATAACAAACTTCCTTACAAAATTTCACCCCTTTAGGGGGTATTTTTTTTTAAATCCTTCCCTAGTTCTGACCTTTGTAATAAAGCGAACTACAAATAGGAACGAATAGGGAAGTCTTGTGCAAAATTTCGTGCTTCTAGGCCTAGTGGATTAGGCTGTGCGTTGTCTGTCAGTGAATTTAAGATTGTTGAAACTTAGGTACCTATAGCACCGACATTTTGATATTTGAACATGAAAATCGCACCCGTGCGAAGCAGAGGTCACTAATTGTATTATAAAATTCTAACACAATAAACGAATCATCCAACGATCAATCTATGCTTTACCACTGACTCCAACTACCGACAATGTCCAACCACAGAGCCATCAAACTCTAGATACGAGCCAGTGGCCCGCATGTCTATCAGTCCATTCTAATCCCATCCATAGACCAGGCACTCAGCGTATAATCCCTACACATGGACCTAGTACCTACCAACTAAGTGAACGCAGAATTCTGTAAACACTTCTGAGATAGCCACTATGGTTCCTACTTTAGTTATGTTATTTCTAGTGTCGTTAAAAATGGCGAAATAATTGCACTTTTAAAAACATGAAAAATAAAGTGTCTTTGTTGGATTATGAGATGCTTGAATAGATTCGTAAGTACCCTTAACTGATTTACATTTTTTACCAAAAAATCCCAAAACATAGGCAATTACTATATTTGAAAATATGAATAAGTCCATTAACGGAAAATACTTACCATAGGGAAGAAACAAAATAATATGAAACAGTATATGTAATAATATAACAGAGTACAACGTCAATAAAACGAGTAAATCCCATGGAATGTTCCAGCTAAATTCAAAATAGAATAAAAATTTCAACAATTCCCGAGTGAATACTAGTTTATCCAAATCCAAACTATCGAAAACCAATCGGAGTAACTTCATGTTATCCATACTCGGCTTGAGAAAATTACGCATATACGGAATAGTTATTGATTTTGATCGGCTCCAGCACTCCGCAGCATAAATATTAGTTGGTTTGCAGCGCTCAACAATTTGAATAGATTGCAAGCCCGCATACTCGCCTAATGCAGCAAGTACCTACCTTTGATAGTTGTTTGATTGAAGTTCGGCTGTACTTAATAGTTTGTTCGAGGTTCTCGTTTTAGGAAGAATTTATGCTAGACCGTACCGGGCACGAGCCGTGCCACGTACGAGGCGCAGACGAGACACGGATCCATAACTCCACGAACATGTTAAATGAAGCATTCAGTCTCATCGTTATGGCGGCGCCCGAGTCGAGCCCGAGCCAGCCCGAACACAATCGAATTCACAATCTTTATCTTTAGTTACAGTTATTATTAAAAAAAAAAAAAAAATATACTTTCAATCACAATCCATAAGATTTTGGAGGAAATTCCTAATCCATTGCTTCATTTATATTTAAAAATTGGTCTGCTGAACAATGTAAATAACTCAATGAATGTTGTTCAACTATCAAAATTAATGATATTGCCATTGTTAGTGTCTTACGCAATCACCCCGCAGTTATTATCATGTTCAAATACCAAATAAACATAATCACTTAACCCAAAGGCCCACAGTTGATCTATAAGACGAACATTGATTTATACCACCTGATCCTCTCACTTCGAGGGACACATCAAGCGGTAAGTCCCGAACGACGTCACTTGTAATGACATTGCCCACAACAGAGGCTTAAGGCGGACTGACAACTTGGACCCGGAAAAGGTGGAGATCGTAGATGTCAGCTGGTGGCTTCACCATAGCTGTGATTAGGAGAAGTTTGAGTATGCGGTTTAACTTTTATATTTCTATAAAGACAAATTTCAGAAATATTATGACCAAAATAGAAGAAGAATATTAATTTATACTATAACATTAAGAAACTCAACGCCAATATATTCACTCCCCTTGTCCAACCCATAAAACTTACACAGGCCATGATCCCACATAATACTATCAATTTGCCACAACTTATCAAACAAACCCACTCGTATACAACTATCTTTATCTTCCGCGGCAAGATTTACTACACGTCAATCCATAATACTTGGGGGTCGTAAACAAAAATTCACTGTATATAAAGGCAGTGAGTGAAAAGAGTAATTTTCTCCTCCATAAAAACAGTTAGGTAGTTATTTATGGTGATACCGCAATCTATACAAGGGATTGCGCCCGAGGCAGAGCATTAACGATTATCCGGGTTTTTCCTACAAAGAAATATTACTTGACAAATAAATTCCGTGTAGGTTTCTTTTTTGCTCATCAGTGGTATAGGTTTTCGGAACGATCATTTTATCGGAGCAGATGATATAAAACATATTTTGTTTTGTAGATAAAAGTGTATCAGATGTGAGTTTATTTCATGTAGGTTGGTTATAGTAGGTTTGTACACTACTATTTGATTGATAATCCCAATAGTCCGAGTGCCCTGCGTTCCTGGAAGGTTAACCTGCCCTTGAAAGGAACAAACATTCCGAAGTCACCCTTATCTCGTAGGCCGAGAATTCGCTGAAACACGGTGCGTAGAAATAAAATTCCTTTAACGCCCCGAACTTGAGAAAGGTCAAATTTAATGTTCGCACAGCAACATTTAAAGATAAACAAAAGAATCCGTAACCGCTGGCAGCAAAAAAGGAGGTACGGAACCACCGAAAACCCGCGACGGCGACGCGGCGACGTGACATTATCGTGCGCGTGCGACATTCCCGCGTGATTTGCATACAGATTGTTTACATTTATTCGAGCAATACTGCTGGGGATTTTTGCATTTTGTCGCCGCTTTGCTAACAATTATTTCCTACTTTTACGTTGTTTAGTATTTATTTATAACAGTTGTGTAACCGCTGTGTTTGTTTTTATAATCGGTTGGCACCAGAAATAAATGGGTTTGTAATGTTTTCTGTGTACACGTTACGACACGGTTTTATAACCCCAATTTATTGGTTGTGACTAATTCTTAAACGCTATACGATATTTCTGGACTGGCTATTAATAGCGTAAGTTAAACCTATATTTCTTAAAATTAGAATATTAGAGAATCACAAATACGAGTTTGTAGTGTACTGCCCTATCACTTTACAGAAAAAAACGGCCAAGAGCGAGTCGCACTAGTGCTTTTTTTTATTTTCCATGACTGTGAAAATTTCACCTGATTAGCTACGGTTAAAAAAATGGTGCAGCCCTATTGTGGCAGACAGATGGACAGACAGACTGACTGGCTTACCAATAGGGTCCCTATTGGAAAACTTTAGCTACAGAAGCATAAAAAGGGAGTAAGAAGTCCAAGTCTACACTAAATGTATAATAATAATTATACACTTTATACCGTTAAGGCATAAAGTACTAATCTATACGACAAAAGGATGAAGCTTTCATCTTCAGAACGACAGACGTACTCTTGTACGATGACAATGCGATGAATTTACAGAATTCCTTCACATAAAACCAGATAGAATCAATACATAGCTACCGTCACGTACTTTTTCCACAAGGAATTTTGATCTCTAAGCAATAAAATCCGCACCAGACATCGGTTCGGAGTTCGGACTTCATGGTCATATATCTGATTTTAGTACAGACTGTGTTGGTACTTATGACACCTATTTACGCCATTGACACTACAATATAAAGCTGAACGGAGAAATAAAGCTTTGAAATGAAAAAGTGATAAACAGTCCTATGAAAAGTAATTCATAAATATTTATGAAGAGCTCTTGTGCTTAATCAAAAACTCATGTTATATAAGGAACCCTCTGAAACTACAATATTATCATCTGCCGAGCCTTTTCTCAACTATGTTGGGGTCGGCTTCCAGTCTAACAAGTCTAAGTATTTTACATGGAGCGACTGCCTCTCTGTCACCCAGTTAATGGGTTACTTTAAATTACCTGCTGAAACTTCACGGATATGACGGGTATCAATATCAAATCATGCAAGAACACAACAAAATACGACTATACAGGGTGTTACGGAAAGGGTATATCAATACAAACGGGTTGAAGAGTGTATCTGGTCTAGAATCTCTGTACAAAATTTCAGCTCAAAAGCAGTAACTTTGAACATGCTTAATATTTTTTTATTTCGATAGTTTATTAAATTGAAATAATTACAAACGTGTCACCGCACTACGAGGGTCATTATCCATTATCTGTAGTGTGTCTGTGCGCCTAGTACACGTACACGCACATCACGCCGCCGCGCGCCAGTGCAGCGCCGTAATGTCGAAATAAAAAAATATTAAGCATTTTCAAAGTTACTGCTTTTGAGCTGAAATTTGGTACAGAGATTCTAGACCAGATACACTCTTCAACCCGTTTGTATTGATATACCCTTTCCGTAACACCCTGTATAAAGTGATAATTTTATGAAAGTAACTAAAGTTTGAGCCAACCTGTTTTGAACAAGTTTGGTGATCAATGCTTTGTGCCTTCCCTGTATGAGAAGAGGCCATTGCCCTGTATTCGGATAGTTATACTGCATAATCAGCGTATAATGTTCCCACTGCTGAGACTCTTATGCCGGGGCTACACCATCGGGAAACGCCGTTGATTATCGCGATGTTAGGCGTTAACTGTAGGTGTAGCCACAACTTATCGTGAAATTTTACAACGGCATTCACATTGCCGATTAACGTTAGGCGATAACTCGGGTGGCGGTATTTTTTGAGATCAAAGAGATTAACCGCGAGAATTTTTGCCAACGTTGAAGTGGCCACACTAATGTTGGGCCACACTTAACGGGAAACGACGATAATTATCGCGATAACTTGTGGCTCATTGGCTGCACCACCTACTGTTGGCAACATTGCACTTGGAGTGCCATCTGCGGATGACAGCGACAGCGACAGCAGAAACTGACATCAACGAAGGCAGTTTCATATTGCTGAGGTTCCTGGAGTGGGGGCACCAGAGGCTTTATAACGGCGAAGCACAAGCGGAGCGGTCTCTTGGGCTTACGACTTCTGGATAGTTCACTACCATCATACTCGCTTTTATTGTTATTTTCTTGTACATGCACATATATTGTAAAATAATTAATAAACCAGTTGATTATTATTAGTTGTCTCGAATTTATTTAAGTACATTTAAATAGTAAATTTCACATCAGAAGTGACAAACAACTTTCACGCCATGGGTAAACAAAAGCGAGGTAACAGTAGTAAACGTTCCAAGCGAAAACGTGCTCGCTCCACCTCTTCTTCAAGCTCCAGCGCCAGGACGCCCTCGCCGCCACTAAGGCGGAAGGATAAGGTATCTCGTAATTACACCGAAACAGTGAGTAATACAAATTCTATTACTTTGAACAATTTTATACCAGATTTTGATCCAATAAAAGACGATATAGACACCTGGCTTAGCATCATTCAATCTTACGCAAATACTTTTTCATGGTCTGATAAAATGATTCGCTATCAAGCTTTGAATAAATTAAAAGGGTCGGCTAAAGTATGGTATGATTCATTATTACGTACAGAAAAGCAGTGGCCCGCGTGGAAATGGGACGACTGGAGGTTAAAATTGTCAGGTAGTTTCCAAATACGTAGAAATATGTTCGATCTTTTAAAAGAAATCATAGATAAAAAACCTATCGAAAACCAATCCCTGTATGAATTTTATTTTGAGCAAAAATGCAAGATAGATCATTTATGTTTGAATTTTTCTGAACAGGATATTATTTCAATTATAGTAGGAAACATAGGTAATCACAATATCGGTGCGTCTATAGAAGCTATTAATTTCAAAACCAGTGATGATTTAGCTAGTTATTTACACAGTCGTGTTTACAAGAAAAATGTAAGACAAGAAAGCAGTTCACGGGACATACAGCTTAAACCAACAACGCATAGTCAATCAACATCCGTAAATCGAACTCCTGTATCCGCAAACTCAGCCGTTACAAGCCAACCGTCTTCCTCCAGTGTTGGCCAAGATTTTAGTCGAAAAATAATTAAATGTTATAATTGTGGGGGTAACCATAAGAGGAATCAATGCGATGCAAATAAATGCGAATATTGTGGGAAAAGAGGGCACGTAGAATCGAGTTGTTACCATAAGAAAAATTCAACAAAACCTGTAGTGAAACCTGAACAAGAAACTAAATTTATTTCTACCGATCCACGAAATAAGTTTATTAAAAACGTTAAAATATTAAATAACTGTTACGAAGCGTTTATTGATACGGGTAGTAGTTGCTCGTTAATATCCGAATCTTTAGCGGACAAAATTTCTTTGCCATATATCGCACTACCCTCACTCGTCGTTTTACAAGGATTTTCTAAGCAAACTTGTAAATACGTAAATAAAAAGGTTACGGTTAGTCTTTTTTTAGATTCTATCTTTTTGAGTGATATAGATATGTACGTTTTGGATGATATGGTTGGTTGCGATATATTGCTTGGAAGAAATGTAACTGAACGATCTGATTTACTCTACTCGCGGGTAGGCGACCAATTAAAATTTCAATGCGCGAGTAAACTTACTGAATTTTGTAATAATATAGCCGCTGTAGATTTAGATACATGTGCACATCAAAATGAATTATTGGCTTTGTTCAATCGATACAGTGATTGCGTTGCTTCAAGTATAAAAGAACTTGGAAAAGTTAACAATTACGAAATGATAATTAACTTATCAAGTTCACAACCGGTTCAATGCAGACCCTTTAGAACTCCGTATTCGGATAGGCAGACAATTAGGGAAATAGTAAAGGAATTAGTAGAAAACAAAATTGTACGAGACAGTAATTCCCCATATGCCAGTCCAGCCCTTTTAGTTGATAAAAAAAATGGCGAAAAAAGGCTCTGCATTGACTATAGGATGTGAAAGTGAGGAGGAAATAAAGAAAATAGTTGACAAAAACTCAAGCCTTAAACGGGAGCTAGTAGACCTACATCAACAATATCTGATTGTTGTTGATGAACGCGATCAACTGAAGGTAGTCACGGATGGTTTCAACAACTGTAGTAATTTGTATGAGGAGGTTTTAAGTAAAGTTAGGGACCTAGAAGATGAATTAATTCATGCTAATAGTCGCATCTTCCTGTTGGAAAAAGAAAAAGAATGTAATCAGGTTAAAGAAACAAACCATTTATATAATGAATTATTAAACATTAATTGTAACCCTCATCCCATAATAACTATTGACCTTACTGAAGATTCCTTGCTAAAACAGAATTATAGTTATAAATTGAGTCATAACAAAATGAAAAAATATGCAAGAATGAATAGAATAATTAAAAAATGTAATCAATTTAGGAAACAACAAAAACATTTTTCTAAAAATATTCCACTAAGGAAAGAACGTATTGATCTAATTAATAAATTAAATAATTATCAAATCAAATTAGAAGACAGCACAAAAATATATGAATTTGATACACAGCGCTTACAGTCTGACATACAGGTACTTGAGGGCAGACTTAGTTCCCTTTACATTAAATATGTGGGTTCTCAGAACCAAATTAAAGAACATATTCTTGCTGCTAATGAGTTAGTTATGTGTCAGTGTACTTGTCAGAAGGTTTCAAACCCTGTTGCTGTCCAGCCTGAGGCAACGGAGGACCCGTCCCAGACTGAGTGTTTGTCTCAAGAGTGTATCCTTAACCCAGATGTATCTGATATAGTACAGGATCTATCCCCAGTGGTACAGCTTGAGGTTAGTAGTTGTCCATCGTTCAGTAGTCATGATTGTTATAATTCAGTTATGTTCTCAGATAGTATAGGAAGAGGATTAGGTAAATTAATTAGTAACAACCTGAGTTATTCTACTCAAAACAATTGTATGCCAGGGTCAACCTACAAAGAAATAATGACATCAATAACAGGAAATGTATTTAACCCTAAAACCAACATTACTGTATTTGTAGGTAACAGTTCTAAAGTCAAAAAATATGAAATAACTGACTGTGTAACTGAGTTGTTAAAGTTAAATTGTAATAAAATAATATTGTGTGCTTTCCCATATTTTAAAAAATTGACAAATAGACAAAACAATTATATTCATATGCTTAATAAGCAAATGCACTTTTTAGTTAGTCATTACAGTGACAAGCTTGTCTATTTTGACACTAACAGTTTTGTAGAAACTTTAAAGTCGACTAGAGGTACTGTGTATCTGCCTGTTAGTTTTAGACACACAATAGCAAGGCTATTAGCTTTTTATATAAACACAGACATAAGTATTATGTCGAAGTCTTGTATTATTAACACCACAACAATTAGTAATAATACTAATAATAAGGTGGTTTGCCTAAATGAATGTAGCTCAAATGCTATAAATATGTATACAAATTGTACGAAGGAGGTTCCATTTCCCTCACGCACTATGAGCTCACTGCCTGGTGATGACATTGAAGTCTTGGGATTAACTCCGGATAATCATTTAAACTAGTTTGTAAGACAACAGAAGGTACCAGTAATAATATTGTAATACCTAACAGCAACAAGGTATCTTCTTGCTCTAAAATAATTAAATATCAAAAAGGAGATCAGCAGAATACCTTGAAGTTATTTCATCAAAATATTCAAGGCATTTCCTCCAAATTATTAGAAATTGAAATGTTTTTAGAAAAAACAAAGTTTGACATTGTTTGTTTTACTGAACATTGGTTAAAGGATTACCAAATGTTAATTAATTATGAGAACTATAGTGTAGGCAGTTGTTTTAACCGTAAATCTATGCTGCGTGGAGGTTCTTTAATCTTAATAAAAAATTGTTTAAAATTCAAGCAACGAAATGACATAGTGGATTTATCAATTGAACATTGCATCGAACTGTCTTGTGTTGAGCTAGATAAGCATGTTGTAGTGTGCGTTTACAGACCCCCTAATTATCAGAACTTTTCTGTATTTGAGTCAATAATGGAGGATGTTCTAGTGAAACTTGCATCCAATAACAAAGCCGCAATTATTTGTGGTGATTTTAATATTAATATTTCGGAAAATAATTCAAACAGCAGTAGATTATTAAGCCTTTTCAAATCGTTCAATTTATCCAATGTTTTTACAGAACCGACTAGAGTAACTCAAACTTCTGCTACTTGTATCGATAATGTTTTTTGCGATTGTGATTATTTAGATAAAGCCATCGTAAATTATCTGCCGTCTGATCATAGTGGACAAACGGTAACTTTTAAGTTTAAAACACCTTTGCAAAAAGTGCAAATACAATTTAGACCGATAACGACTGGTAAACTAAAAAGATTCAATAGTACTCTAAATAATAAGTTAAATGATCTGGGCCATGATATGGATGACGCAAATAAATTGTACGAGGATTTCTTTTCAGTAGTGCAGACTCAATTCAATAAAACTTTTGAAAAGAAAACAAAAAACATTTGCCCTAATTTTATATTTAGTGACTGGGCAACTAGAGGTATTAGGATAAGTAGGGAGAGACTGTTCGAGCTGTATGGACTTAAGCCCTACATTAATACTGATACTTTCAGCAAGTATGTTGCTACATATTCCAAAATTTTTAGAAATACTTGCAAAATAGCCAAAGCCCGGTACATTAGCAACAAAATCAAATCGGCAGAAAATAGAATAAAAACGGTTTGGAAAATTATAAATAACGAAACTAGTAGGAATAAAAAACGAAACACAGATTACACGTTGGAGACTTCACGTGGTGCCATAAGCTCTAACTTAGAAGTAGCTCAAGAATTTGTAAATTTCTTTACTAATATACCATCAAAAACGACGGAAGCCTTAAATTCCTCACCCGGCGTATCAATTGATTTATTAAGAGCGAACGTTCAAGCCTGCCCGGTTGAATTTCAATTTAAACATATTAACCCTGCAGTAGTAATAAAAGCTTTTAAGCAAATTAAGATCAAATTGACCGAAGATCTTTGGGGAATGTCTATTAAAGTATGTACCTCCATAATTGAGACTATTGCGCCTTACTTAGCCTTAGTATTTAATTCGTGTGTTGATCAAGGAGTCTTCCCCGATTTAATGAAATACAGTAAGGTAATACCACTTTACAAATCCGGGGACAGTAAAGACACTAATAATTATAGACCCGTATCCGTGTTGCCGGTTTTCAGCAAGGTGTTTGAAAAGATAATGCTTAATCAAATGCTCAATCATTTTAACACGAACAAAATCCTTCACGATCAACAGTATGGTTTTACCAAAGGACGTTGTACGACCGACGCCGGTGTAACCTTATTAAAACACATTTTTAACGCGTGGGAAGAGGCCCAAGACGCCATAGGAATCTTTTGTGACCTCTCCAAGGCATTTGATTGCGTCGATCACGAAACCTTGCTTTTGAAACTTGAGCATTACGGACTTGGAAAACTTGCGCTCAGTTTAGTTAGTTCTTACTTAAATGATAGACAACAGCAAGTTCAAATAAATGGTGTCAATTCACACGGTTTAACTGTAAAAATGGGTGTGCCACAGGGCTCGATTTTGGGTCCTTTCCTCTTTTTAGTGTATATAAATGATCTACTCCATTTATTCAAAAATCAACCACAAATGGTGTTATTTGCTGATGACACTTCCTTAATTTTTAAGGTAAATAGACGTGCTACAAATTTTGACGACGTAAATAACGCCCTACTGCAGGTCCAAAATTGGTTCACTGCTAATAATCTAGTATTAAATGGGAAAAAAACTAAGTGCATAAGATTTTCTTTACCGAATGTCAAAGGTAGTGATTGTGAGATAATATTGAATCAAGAGAAACTTGAATTCGTCGATAGAACTGTTTTCCTAGGGATCACGCTCGACTCAAGGCTACAATGGGGTCCGCATTTAACATCTCTTGCAGGACGGCTAAGTTCAGCAGCTTATGCTGTGAGAAAAATCCGTCAATTTACTGATGTAGATACCGCGAGACTGGTCTATTTTAGTTACTTCCATAGTATCATGTCTTACGGTATTTTGCTTTGGGGACGGGCTGCAGACATCGATTCTATTTTTATTCTGCAGAAAAGAGCTATCAGAGCCATTTATAATCTCCGCAGGCGTGATTCTCTAAGGGAACGGTTTAAAGAAATTAACATCATGACGGTACCTTGTCAATATATCTACGAAAATATCATGTATGTAAGGAAAAATTTACATCTTTATAGTAAAAGAGGTGAAAGACATAATTATAGTACTAGAAATAGGGACCTATTAGTTCAACCAGGATTTAGACTAGCTAAAGTAGACTCATCTTTTATGGGGTACTGTTTAAAATGTTATAATAAAATACCTCCCCACATTCTTCAACTGAATGAGACAAAATTCAAGTCTTGTATTAAACGCACACTATGCAGACAGGCATATTATAAGTTAGGGGATTACATCGCTGATAAAAATGCCTGGCTCAATGCTGGTCCTGCTCCACAATCACAACTATTTGATTAACACTTAAAAATGCTGTTGGAGCTGCTGAAGATTGTAAGTCTATCTTTGCATTGTATAAATTCAATCTCCTAGTATTGTATAATTGCATAGCACATGTTGAGTACTATGTACATACTATAAAGCTACCATTTACTGGGTACGTCTTTCATTGACTGAATGTGCCCTGGCGGCTGAGAGTATGTCATGCTCACTCAAATGTCTCGCTGATGGCGGCGCATGTGTTGGATCATTTAGCTCCCTTCAAAATGGTTGAGCTGAATGGTGCTAATACATGCGTCATGTTCGTGAACGGGCGCCGTCAGTAGGGACTGGTCATCTCTTTGCTGCCATGGCTTATTTTATTTTAATTTAATATTTGAATTGTTGTTTTTTCTCATCTTTTCATTATGGACGCTTTTAACGTTCTGCATCGTTCTCACATGTATAATTTTTAACGTGAATGATGTAACCAAGACTTTGTAACCATATTATTTTGATTTAAAAGAGTGTCCATGGAGTTTCTTGCCCGTTCTTCTCCATAGGTACCTACGCTTTGGAATGGGCAACTAGCTTCATCTTTCTGACTGACCGACCCCTTGACAATTCAAAAGTGCCTGTAATTGGTTTAATTGAAATAAATGCTTTGAGTTTTTTTTTTTGAGTTTTGGATGTTAAATAAAATTACAATCAAGGATAAATACCCTATGCCCCGGATTGAAGATTTATTAGATAGGCTTCAAGGACATAAGTGTTTTACAAGTCTAGATTTAAAAAGCGGGTATTATCAGATTTTATTACATAAAGATTCTATAGATAAAACAGCTTTCATTACAGAAGACGGACATTATGAGTTTTTAAGACTACCGTTCGGTTTGGCAAACGCTCCGTCATGTTTTCAGCAGATGATGAACAAAGTACTTGGGAATTTGAGATTTAGCAATGTTATTGTTTATTTGGATGACGTTTATCTTGTTACTGAAACAGTAGCAGAAAATATCAGGTTATTAGAACAGGTATTACAGGTATTTAGAACGAACGGTTTGACACTAAATCTAAAAAAGTGCCACTTCTTTAAAAACGAAATCGAATTTTTAGGTTATAAAATTAAACCAGGGTATATTATGCCAAATGAGTCAAAATTAGAAGCGGTTAGGAATTTCCCAGTACCCAAAACTGTTCATCAGCTTCGACAGTTTTTAGGGCTAATTAGCTATTTTCGTAAGTTCATACGACATTGCGCCGTATTATCAGCACCGCTTACAAAACTGTTGAAGAAAGATGCAGTCCGGGTATGGGATGATGTACAAAATCGGGCGTTTCATATTTTAAGGGATAAATTAACTTCTGATAGCATTTTGGCCATTTTTGACCCCAATAAAGACAAGGTTCTGTATACAGACGCGAGTAGGGACGGTATCGCCGGTATACTTACCCAGATCGATGATGAGGGCGAAAAGGTCGTACATTATTATAGTAGGCAAACCAAGGAAGATGAAAAAAAATATCATTCCTTTGAATTAGAATTGTTAGCAGTTGTTTGTAGTCTTCAAAAATTTCGATTGTACTTATTAGGTAAACAATTCCGAATAATTACTGACTGTAGTGCGGTTAGGTATGCCTTAACTAAAAAGGATATTATCCCGCGAATAGCGCGTTGGGTCCTATCGACTCAAGAGTTCTCGTTTGACATAGTTCATAGGGAAGGATCCCGGATGCAGCACGTGGATGCCTTGAGTCGCAATCCCGTGTCATCCGGTGAAAAATCTGAATTTGAGATAATTATGTCAATTACAGAGGCAGATTGGTTGTTGACAGTACAGGTACAGGACTCGGAGATAGTAAGAATAAGGGATATATTGGCATCAGGAGAGGCCGACGAACATAAAGATATTTTTAACAATTTTGAACTTTTAGGCGGAAAAGTTTATAGGAGAACTAGTCAGGGACGTAGATGGGTCGTTCCAAAGAAATGTATTTGGCAAATCATAAAATGTAATCATGACGATTTGGGTCATTTTTCTTTAGACAAGTGTGTTGAGCGTATACGTACACGGTATTGGTTTCGACGTCTGCGTTATATTGTAAAAAAGTATATTAAAAATTGCTTGAACTGTATTTATTTTAAAAATAAGGGAGGTCCAAAAGAGGGACAATTGTACCCTCTGCCAAAGTATGCACAACCCTTCCACACCCTCCATCTTGATCATTTAGGACCATTCGTAACAACTAGAAACAAAAACAAATATTTATTGGTAATTGTAGATTCGTTCACAAAATTTATATTTATATGTGCTGTGCGTAAAACGAATGCGACTGGAGTGATTAAAGAATTAGAACGTATATCTAAAATATTTGGAAACCCTAGAAGAATAATTAGTGATGCAGGTTCGTGTTTCACTTCAAGTCAATTTTCTCAGTACTGTTTAAACAGAAATATTAGGTTACATATCGTAGCGACAGGAGTTCCTCGTGCCAACGGACAGGCGGAACGGTTTAACAAAACCATTTTAGAAGCCTTAAAAACTATGGGTGCGGATACTAACGATGATAGGTGGGATGAATGCATTAAGGCACTACAGCAGGGACTTAATAGTACGATACATAAAACTACTCAAGCCGTTCCTAGTGAGGTAATGTTCGGTTATAGGGTACGAATGGATAGTGATAGTCTCGCCCCAGACCTTGATAGCGAAGCATTGGTAGACGTGTCAAAGTTGCGCGAAATGGTGGACGAAAATATTAAGGCCAGTGCAGATGATCAAAAGAAAAGATTCGACAAAACGCGAATCAAAGCCACACGGTATAAAGAAGGGGACTTGGTATTGGTCAAAATACAAAGTCAAAGTAATGATGGTCAAAGTCGAAAACTATTGCCTGCATTCAAAGGGCCATTTCAAATAAAGAAAATCCTGGAGAATGATAGATACGAGATATCAGATTTAAGAGGTAGCCAAAGAAGCTCTAAAATGTATAATGGAGTGGCCGCAGCGGAAAATATGAAACCGTGGATTAATATAGATGATTGGAGCATATAATGAATTTAGATATCAGAGGAAAGTAAATAATCAAAACCGTGTTGGCAAGGTATTTATAATAGAACTGTTTTATTGTTTACTTGCCAATAATGTTCGAAGAAAACTCTGCTTAAATAAAATCTCTTTAATATTCCTTGAATAGTATGTCAAATTAATTTCCCTTTTGAGTTAGCGAGCCTGGAGAGAATACTGTCTGTACCTATAATTAATGTGTACCGCTCTAATTATTGTATTGCACCATTATGTTGAAATGCTTTGCTTTGTGTCGTACAAGATCAACTTGGTACGCTTGAGTGAGTGAAATACTCTTCGAGTGCAAGTGATATGTCAGCTATAAACCTGGTCTCCTAAGTGTGGCAAAGTCCCTTTAGGTGCAGGAATTGGCATTGCAATGCATAAACTATATAAGTGCGCAATACTTCCTCTACTGGTGGGCCTTTCTTAAGAATACTTTTATTTATTTGTATTTTAACATGGACATATTTTGATTTCAGTATCCTATCCAGACTCGTGAGGTGCCTGGGGCAGGCACCATGCAGCATGGCCGTGTTGGCAACATTGCACTTGGAGTGCCATCTGCGGATGACAGCGACAGCGACAGCAGAAACTGACATCAACGAAGGCAGTTTCATATTGCTGAGGTTCCTGGAGTGGGGGCACCAGAGGCTTTATAACGGCGAAGCACAAGCGGAGCGGTCTCTTGGGCTTACGACTTCTGGATAGTTCACTACCATCATACTCGCTTTTATTGTTATTTTCTTGTACATGCACATATATTGTAAAATAATTAATAAACCAGTTGATTATTATTAGTTGTCTCGAATTTATTTAAGTACATTTAAATAGTAAATTTCACACTACGATTAACGAATAATCGCGATAATTATCGGCGTTTCCCGTTGGTGTCGCCCGGGCATTACGTTTGCCATTGCGCACCGAATACAGTGCAGCAACGTCAACGTCCATTTTCAAATTCAAGGGGAACATTAGCGCCATAATTATCGCCAATTTTAATGCCAATTGTCGTTGACCGTTCAAGTGTAACCACTTCATTTATCGCATTAATTATCGGAATAATTACCGCGGTGTTTACTGCGATGATGGGCATTGCTATTTCCCGTTGGTGTGTCCCCGGCATCAGTGAGAGGGAGTAGGCCGTAATCCACCACGCGGGCCCAGTGCGGGTTGGTACAGTAGGCTGCAAAAGTGCATTGGTAGTACAGAAACAAAATCGTATGAAGCGAGAAATGACGCCATCTAGCGTAAAACCAGTTAACGACTAACAAAATTGAACTATGCTGTTATTAGATGGCGTTGCTTTGCTTTATATGATAAAATATTTTTGCAGTTTCTTTTTGTCTCTTCAAACATTCAAACAATTTATAATTAATAGTTTCTTTTAAAGAAAATTGATCCTAATTATTAACCTACTATGTTAAAATTGAATATCAATTCATAAGTATTTATAAGTAGGATACCTACCGTATCTGATTTTCTAAGTATTAGTTTTCAAACTTGAGAGGGTAGGTTAAAAATATGGATTTATAAATAATTGGTAGGTGGTATGAATAATACTTAGATCGAAGATTTATGACAGCTCAACTGATCGTTCGCTAAGTTCATTTCGATTACCTCGTTCGAGTGCCTTTTGTTCAGTTTTTATTTATAATCAGGCGGATTACTTATTTTACCAAAACGAGCACGAGTTATAATATTGATTTCGTTACAAGAGCTCAAATAATTGCTTTGAATAATCAAGCCAAAAACTTGTCAGAAATAGCCAGAGACCGGTGTAAACGTAAGTAGTTTTATTTTGACACTTTTATATTAAAAACTGCATTAAATATTTTGTTACTATACTACATAATAATCATTATTGGGTATTATATATTTCTGTTTTATTGTTGCAGAGAAAAACAGTTTTTCTTTGAGTACGACGATTTGAAGAGGAGGGTTCTTTGAAACACCATCAAAGAACTGGTAGACCACGACTTATAAAACACATTGCAGCATCAAACCGTGATATGGCAGTATGAAGAAAATGGATTTCTGCCGCCGAACCACTATGCTGGTTTATTTCAGATGGAGCCGCGTCAAAACTTGTGCCGCGGAGGCATGCTGTGAAACCCTTGCTCACGGAAAACCATAAAAGGGCAAGATTACAGTTCGCTTTGGATCACATAAACTTCGATTGGAGTAATGTCATCTTTACAGATGAAAAAACTTTTAAGTCTAGTGAACACGGACGCTTATGTTTGTGGCGTCGAAATAATACGCGATACACAAGTGGTTACGTAGCTACGAGCTAAATAATTATACTTAGATAATATTATTTATATTGACTGGGGACCTGGTTATGTGTGTATAAACTATAACTTACGTATTTTTAATAATTTAAAGAGTTATGAACACTTTAAGTTTAAACAACATAGTTTTTAGTTTTTATGTCGCCTACTAACCATTTGATATGTTTTTGTGCAATTTTGTAGTTTTTAGCCTACTTATTTAGTATCCATTTAATGCGTTTGACCTTTGTAATAAAATAACCTGGTCTCCTGTTTGTTTTTATTGAGGTTACATAAGCTTCAATCCTCTTTCCGATTTTGGAAACGAATACTTAAACTATCGCCTCAATAACTTCATAATATTATAATGTTATACCTATAATACATATTTAATAAACTGACTATTAAATTTGAATAATAAACTGTAAGAAATAAACCTCTATAATTTTTTATAGTGCCTTTTTTTGCGAGCCCACAAGGCGAGCCTGTTTACCTGCGATGAATCTGCTCTTTTTTCCTGTTGCTAAGTAACTACCTACCAATTCGAATATTAAATTAATTATTAAAATACCCACTCGTTAGCTTAATAAATATATTCCTATCAGTTTCTATTATTATTTTTATCATTTAAGCTACGTATGCTGGTAATTGTAATGTAATAATTAGATAAATGTATTAGCCTTGTAATTCTTTCGTTTCTTCCTAACTCCTTACGTTTCGTAAATTAGTCATAGTTGTGAAGAAACCAACGCCATCTAGTTTATTTTCGAAAACTTGAATTCAAACGTTCACGGGAAAATAGACACTAAGGTACCCATGCAATTTTGCATGTCACATGTTTTCGAACTTTTGGTTCTAGGATGTCGGTTTCCTCAAGATGTTTTCCTTCACCGTTTTGAGAGCAGTAGTGATGAAATAAAACTACGGTTGCTATAAAAACTAAAAAGTTTCGATGATTTTACTTTGTTTTTGTTTAATCTTGATTTGACCCCCTCCCCCCCCCCTGGATCCCCTGCTAGGTGCCGTGCCTTCGATAATTTAAATACATGCGAGATTTACAGTTATGGCAAATGACTGTGGATTAATGCTGTGTATGTGCTCAAACTCACTGACCGCATTAAGAACTCCATACTTCGTTCCAAAACACAAATAGAGGATGCTGGCCGCACAGCTGCTGGATTAAAGTGGAACTGGGCTGGCCATATCTGTCGCATGTCGGAGCAGCAATACGCAAAAACCACCACTCTTTGGATCCCCAATGGCAGGAAACGACTGCGCGGCAGGCCCAGAAAGAGATGGCGGGATGAGCTGGACTCCTTCTTAAAGGATTGGCCCACACTCGCGGTAGACCGGGAAAAGTGGAAAGAGGGAAGGGAGGCCTTTGCCCTGCAGTGGGACAATACAGCATAATAATGTGCTTAGTTGGTAAACCTTTATAAATAAATTCTGCCCGCGAATTAATCAGCGTTTATTTTTTTGTTACCCCTACCCACCCCAACGCATCGCATCGCCTGTCTGCGCTATTACTTCGTTTTCGTTAAATATCCTATAAGATTTTTCAAATCCGACCGGTAGTTCCAGAGATTAGCGCGTTCAAACAAACAAACTCTTAAGCTTTATTATTAGTATAGATACCGTCAAGTCTGTGAAGTATCGCTTATTAATTTAATTTGCCCAGAACAATACTCCGTTGAGCAACAGTTATTGGTATCGGACATTAATTAGGAGCGTTGTTACAATTTATTATATCCAATTTGAAGTTAATTAACCTCAACAGTTATCGCTACGATAACAAGAGATGAGGAAGCTGTAACTTCTTTATCGTCGGCGATAAAACTTCTTATTTTATTAAAAACGTTATAGATGAAAAGTCTGGAAGTATGAAATATCAACAATGTTGTTTCATATACATACATAAAGGGTTTAGTGAGAAATGTTCAAGCTTATACAATTTACGCGATGTATGTACGCTGAAAGAATTTAATTTAGACTTTTGAAAAGCATGGATACTTTATTTTTAAGCTAATAATTATTACGTAATAAGAAAAAGCTGAAATGATTTATTAGCATATTTTGAGAATTCACGCAAATAGTTCTCTATCTCTGTTTGAAAAAAAAAAATAACCTACGTATAGTTCAGGATATGAGTTTATGAATTAATTGAAAATGCAAAGATCTATCTAAACAATTCTAGGTCAAGTTCAAGATTACGTCGGAAAATTTCAATAAGAGGTACCTACTGTCGGCATAATGCAGGCGAGCCGGTTCATTTGGCGCGTCTTGCCTTTCGACGCTACCCGCTTGTTGTGAATAGAATCCAAATTACTTGAAAAATTCTTAGAGTGCATCCCCGGGGTACGAAATGCTTCACTTAAATTCATTCACCGTGGAATTGAAAGGAAAATATTTAATAAATTGATGGAATGAGTTTTAATTTTATTTATGAATACCATTCCAGGGTATCGAACTGGAAGATTGGAAGCGTGTTTTACATAACAATATTATCTTATCCAACTCAAAAAGTATCGAGAAAGACCGTAGTAGCGAAACTTCTTGTCCCAATTTAGAATTAGGCACCCCGATGACAGTTCGCGGTATGCAAAGCCAAAAAAACCAACGTCTTTAAAAGATAAACGTTACAAGCCAAGAACAGGCCGAATCGAGCAACTTTCGTTAGTTTTTCTGCAGCTTTAGTAACACGAGAGCGGTTCTAGGGAGGGGGGAGGGGGAAAGGGGGGTTTTTCCAGCGACACGGCATGTAATCTCAAGTTAGCGAGCAATTTGGTGTTTGCTTTCAGTAGTGCAGCTTTGACTATTAGATTGTATTGCTTTGCGAATTTAGAGCTTTTTAGATATCTGACGCGAATTGAATACTGGGAATTTCGTTTCGTGATTCACACCGATAATACGAATGATAGAATATCAAAAGTTTTTGGAACTTAATGAATAAATGAATGGCTTTGATATATTTCGGTACTACCTACGTGAAAATGATGTAGAAGTTCGGAGATATTCCGACTTTTTTCCAGTAGAAAATTGAATTAGGTCCAGTTGTTTTTTCTTTATTTATAAGGCATATAACAAAAATGTATTCTATTATTATAAAAGTGCCTATATGATATTTGTTTGTAATTGTACATCCTAAGATCCATCCTCCGCAAGCACTCTATGATCTCGTTCAATAAGCAGCTAGTCAGTCAGCGGCGTTGTGGCTTTCCTTTATGTCCAACAGTCTCTTGCAGGACTGCTTTCGCAAGACGACAGTTTAATGGCCTAAGTGCTAGGCTTTATAATAAAGCCCACAAACAATTAAATATCTACGCCTTGACTAAGTATGAAGTAAAGCACAAACTTAATTCCTGGCTACAGACGTTAACATATAGTGATACCGAGGAGCTTTTAACCACTGTACAGTAAAGTGAGATAGGTTTACACCCAAAGTAAATGCTATAAAAAAAAAAAAAAAAAAAAAAACATACACACGCACACACGCCCTCACACACACATACACTACCAAACACACATACACACACCACCAAACGCGCATTTTCATTTTTACTTTTATTTTTGTCATTACATATTAAATAAGTACTTTGTTCGCCCACTGCACGCACCAATTATTTTGTAACCGTCACTAAGACCCATTATATAAGGATACTCTTTCCTAAGATACAGACAGGTTTTTCTGCCTAGTTTAGGAAAAGGGAGTCCTATGACCCCTGTTATTGTTGTACTGGTTTTTAAGTTAATTACATTTTAGTTATAAGACAACAATGTATGCCATGTACAAACTACTTATAAATAAAAATTTATTATTATTATATTTATTATATTATATTTGTGATATGAGGAAAATCACAACATATACTTTTTGATGGATTATTATTCAACAGAATCTGCAAATTAGAGCTCTCAAATCAGCTCTCCACGAGTTTTTGCCTAAACATGCACCAGGAGGACGATTATTGCTAATTAAATAGATAAATAATAAAAAAATCGCTTTATTATTATTGTAGATGTATACGTTTCAATTGTTCTTTCTTTTTATAAAGAAAAGAAAGAAAGAAAGAAAAAGTATTTTTTACGACTCGTACCTACAGGAAGCCAATCACAAGATTACGAAGCCAATTAATTGTAAGAGGTATGTACGCCATTATTGTCATATACGAGTAGGTATATCAGAGACAGAAAATGCTCTTAACTATTTACCTAGTTTAAATGTACCGCAAAACGGGGCTACTTTGACTTCCGGGGTTACTTTGACAGGTGTTGGAACTACTTTAACAGAGCGCCAAAATCGGTTTTCACGTGTGCTCAGCAAGTGTGCGTGACCTCGAGTAATATTGCGCGAGGCGCGGGGTGTGGGGAACGCGTCATAGCTATAGTTGCAAAACTTCTGAAAAATTCTGAATAATTCCGGAATACTTCTAGGAAAGTTTCTTTAAATCAGAATTATTCAAAATGAATTTAATTAAGATTTTTATTTTTTTTGCTGAAAAATCGTATTTTGCATCGATCGTCGATCGCCGCCGCCCTGTCCCTCTGTGCGCGCCCGACTGCACGAGTCGTGCGTGCCGCGCGCGCCCGGCTGCACGAGTCGTGCGTGCAGGCGGTGGCGGTGCGGGGTGCGGTAAGAGGGGAGATGTTCCCTGGAGAAGTTTTCCCCCCCGCGCCCCGCGAGAAACATTCGTACCCCGCAATCGAATGTTTCCGCCGAATATTTCGCCCGAATAATTCAATGGGAAATATTCCCAAAGTTTCGGAATATTTTGGAATACTTCCGAAGTATTCGACGGGAATGATTCGGAATTTTTCCCGCCAGCATCTATAGTCATAGCGTTGTGATCGGCCTTGTCAAAATAACCCTGGAAGTCAAAGTAGCCCCGTTTTATGTGATGTGGCAGTACTTAATTAAATAAATAAATAAATAGAAGAGAAAACGAACTAACTATCTTTACCAATTAATTTTTATGTATACCAACCAACGAATAGTATTCAATTTCAACGAGGAAATCATGCATCTAATAAAAATATGGTAACCATCGCCGTCTAATTATATCAATAGGATCTTGGCATAATTGAATACAATAGTTTTGCATAAAGTTTTCCGAAAGTAGGTATTTCCAAAGGGACCAGTCAAAGATGTTCACCTACCACTAATTGGTGTACGACCAAACACAACAGAGAGAACGGGCAATAACGGAATTCCCCCAACACCGACTTATGTTTGTCGTGTCGTCTGTCACCATTTCTAATACTACCCATTCCTAGTAACGGCACAACAGTTCGACAACGTTAAAAAGTTGAATGGATTTTCTTCGGAAAAGCCGCAACTAAGAAAGAAACAAAATACCTACGTTAATTTGCGGTCAAAGATGGCGCTAAGAAAAAACAGAAAATAAAATTTTGGGGGAAAGTATGCGTCACATCCATGCAAAATGGCCAAAGGGGAAACCAAAAATATTTGAAGAACAAAAAGTGAATATCGACCAATAGAAATCGATTTATTTGATGTCCCCCAGACCTACCTAAATCATAATAGTTTGACGCACTGATTCCGTCACTCTCAAATTGGATCTGCGGGGTGATTGCGCAACACACTATCAAAGTCAAAGTCAAAGCATTTATTTAAAATAGGCACATAAAAGGCACTTTTGAACGTCAAAAATTACCTTAAAATAGAATTGATTCTAGTCGCCCATTCCATAAGGTAGTTTTCGTATGGAGAAGAATGGGCAAGAAACTCCACCGTTACTCTTTTAAAGTGTTTTACAATATTTTGCATGGGTACATTAATTATATAATAACATGTGAGGACGATGCACCTAAAATAAAATTACTATACCACAATAGGTAAAAGAATTAAAAACGAAACCATGACATGTAAATTAATTATCTGATAGATACATGGTGCTCACATATTTACAAACATGGTACAAGTAAACGATTTTAATTTAAAAAAAAAAATTACAAGTAATAAGTCAGGGTGTGAGTAATGAGTGTAAATCAATGTAAAAAGAATAAAAATTTTACAATTACATTAGCAACCAGTTTGATTTTGTCTAGACTCGCAGGACCAGCATGTTTCCAAGCGTTCTTATCTTGGATATAATCTTCTAATTTATAGTATGCTTGTTTACAAAGTGTACGTTTAATGTGAGTTTTAAATTTTCTTTCATTTAACTGCAATATATCGCAAGGTATTTTATTGTAACATTTAACACAGTACCCCATAAAAAATGTATGTACTTTGGCTAATCTGAAAAATTGTTGATGTATTTTATCTTTATTTCTAGTATTAAAGTTATGTCTATCGCTTATTTTATTAAAAAGATGTAGATTTTTTCTTACAACCATAATATTTTCATAAATGAAGTGGCAAGGTACCGTCATAATATTAATCTTTTTAAATAGTTCCCTGAGAGATTCGCGGCGACGTAGATTATAAATGGCTCTGACAGCTCACTTTTCAGTAGCAATGGCTTTCATTTTGACAGTTCAACAACATTCATTGCGTTATGTAGATACTTTGTTGAGCAGTCAAATGTTTCGACCATATTTGAAGCAATGGATTAGCAATAACCATGAAATGATTCAGATTCTGATTTATAATGTGTTACGCAATTAGGGTGCAAGAGAGGCTAGACAGACTTTTTCTTGTTATCCATCAAACGATATCGTTGGCAGTTATCAACAGCTGTATCGTTGGCGGTCGACTTTTATTGAAAGTGTTTTACGCATTAACATTGTATGTACTGGCCAGATTTCGACTTTCCATAGTTAAGCGACGGAACCTTTAAACGTCAAACTATTCCTCCTTTACTCCAACAATTAATGAACTCCAGTATTTACCAAAGTAATAGTTACTGTTGAATTAGACTTTAACAAGCCGTTACTCTTAATTGTGCTAACAACACTGATGCAGATAAAGCGTCGAATGCCCACATTTTACTCAACTTTGAATGCATTTCGACGGAATGCAATTATTACGCTCGTAATTTTGGATTTTGTCCAAAACTTGCTTACTATGGTCATTCCGAATGTTACATTCAAAAAGGCAATTAGGTTTTGTGGGCTAAATACAATAAGTTATGTCACTGCCCGTGTAATTTATTGCTCATTGTTTCCGTAAGTAATTTGTTTGAAATAAAAATAAAAAGTATGAGTAAAATTTGGTTAAAATGATTAGATTTCAGCTTTTATTCTTCCTTTTGTTTTACGCCTGGGTATTTTCACTGAAATTCATTAAATTGGACAAATCTATTTTTATACCATACCTATTTATTTATTTATGTTTAAATTTTATGCAACATAAAAAGTTACAAAGGCGGACTTATTGCCTTAGGAATTCTTTACAAGTCAACCGAGGGTAAAGGAGAGGTAACTTGGCAGGTGGATTATTGTCTACATTAATTATTTTTATTTCCTACATCTCAGTATTCTTTATTGAGTGTAACATTTTTTTTTAGGTTTTGACTGTGTACTTTGATTTAAATAGATATACTTACCTAAAATGGTTCATGTCGGAGATCTGAACAAAAATAAAACTACCGTTGTGATTATCTGACCCCCAAGTTACAGGCAAACGCCTAGATTGGGGATCACTGTCCAAACTAAATAATTATGTACAAATTGATGAGAAAGGACCACTTTGAGCTTAACATTCGCGGAACACTTAATCCCCCTCGACATAATAACAATAAAACTTCTATTGTGTCTCGTTCAGTGTCTTTGAATGTGTTAATACCACACGCAGACGTCAACCATGAACAGACATTACACTTAGTACTAACATACTCATAATACAACCCCTAACATCCATTACAACCCTCCTAAGTATAACAGTAATGAAGTGTCAGCCAGACCCAACCCTGTCACACGAGTCTAAAATTAATAATAATGCTAACAAGGCGCTGGTTTTAAACTGTTATATCCAAGGCAATGAACCGGGAGTAAAGATAATCAGGTGTGAAACAAGCGGAGTATGAGATCGTTCATACCACGGCGGCAACCTCAGGGTTGAATTTTATAAACAAGTGAATGCGTAATGTTATGCTCTCGGCGGCGTGAAGCGTGATTAATTGAGAGGTAGTTGAACGTTTTCAAGCATTTTAGTTGTGAGTTCAAAGTTTGTTCAGTACCTAGTGTACCTATAGAAGTATGTACGTATTGAATGTTTACTCGATGCGGGGTTACAAAGCTCAAATGAAATAGTTTTCATTTCAAACTACCGCGAACCTCCAGTGATTTTACAATTTCATAAAATTGTTTACCTTCCATAATACTATTACTACCATCTATAAAAGAATTGCTTGATTGGTATAGATTTGAGGTTATCATGTCGACTATAAAATATTTGCTATAATATTGGAAAACAAAAGAAAACTGTATAATTATTATTTATTAATAGCCTATTCCAAATGGCGTAGAAATCCGTCCGAAACAACACGAGAGTGAGCGAAACACATCTTCATATTAGGTATTAAAAATGCATAAAAAAAGGTATGTTACCTTTGTACATTTTCTACCACTGTTCAACAGAATACTGTATTCAATAATCTACGAGCTTTAACCCAAAAAATATTTGAAACATTGCAAAACATTAAAAACAACAAACCCTAGCAGACTCATCAAAATCGGGTAACTGCATCGATATTACAGCGGGCGGGCGAAACAACAAATTTTATTTTCGGGACGATGATTAAAAATTTTATTTATGTTTTATACACCAGCAGCCATCAATCGAGATTATTCGCCGGAAGGAGTGAAAACAGGTTCACATTAATAAAAACGACACACGATGATATTTTAAATGAAAAAATTAATTTAATCCGTGTGACGCGGCAGTCGCAATTAACGCTCCGATTAAACTGTGAATTATTTATTAACATTTTATGATCACGCGATAATTTATAACTTCAATTGCGTGTTCCACTACAGTACGTGGTTTATTATTTAGTGAGAATAATGCTTTGATTTTGAATTTTATTGTAGTTGTTAAATACATGCCTGGTCCGGATTCGGGGTGAGTATTTCGTTTGTTATGAAGCCATTAGCGAGTGCCGCGTTTAATCGGTTCATATTTTTAATCGACGGGACCGGCTTTGTGTTTTTGCAGGTCATTTTTCTTTTAGATTGGCTCGCCGAGAATGTTTTTACCTGTGTTTTTTTGTTAGAAAAGTAAACATAACTAAAACACTCAAACTCAAACGAGTTACTGGTAAAAACTCAAAAGATTCCCAAGTGGTCTTCAAGACGTCTGGACGAGGGACTCGGACGGAGGCAAAGGCGAAACATTTTCTAGACGATCTAACATTACATTACCGTTATGTGATTGTTTGAAGAGAAGAGCAAACTTAAGAAATTGAAACTGCAATAGATAAACCGGTGCAGAGATTTTCTTTAAAATAACAGTTCGAGACAGTGGAGACAATACTTCTTGTTAGGAGATAGCCGACTTTTGTTTTTCACTTATTTTTACCGTATTTAATATTTTTTGCTTAGAATCTCTTGGAGATTTTCAGTCGCTTGTACAGTAAAGTCTTTTTCAACACACTTGCTCGTAAAATGGCTCTTAATGAACCGCTTTTAGGTCCATAATGCATTGTATTAAAAACGCATGCTTTTTCTTTACGTTACGGCACTAGTGCTTTAATGCCACAGATAACTATTTAATTTACTAGTCGGAGATGTACTTTTTTTAAATCTTCAAAGATTTCATGCCAAAAGGAATCCGCGAGCTATATTTCACTTTATTTTTTAATAGTCTGAATAGGCTAGTTTCCTAAAAAATTCTAATTAGTCCGTCAGTTAGATTATCAAAAAATATTGGACCCATATTTTTTCTTTTGTCAATTATATAAAAAATGATGAAGATATCGCCTGTTAAGATTCCGCGTGACGTCACGCCGTGCGACACTTTTTAGCACGGCGTGACGTCACGACCCCCCACTCCCAAATTTTGACGCGCTTTATCTTTTTCATTTTTTGTTTGATTGACAAAAGAAAAAATAAGGGTCCATTATTTTTCGATAATCTAACTGACGGACTAATTAGAATTATTATTTTTTTACCCAGGAAACTACCCTATTGTCCTTGGTCCAAAAATGAACTAAAATTTATTTACCTTAAGATGAGAGAAGAATATTTCTTACGTTTATTGCAATTTCCAGGTCAGTGTCAGGTTGTATCTTGATCAAAATATGATTCGCGACTATATTAGGTACGTATTTAGAGAATTAGAATCATTAATACATCTTTCTATGTTACATTTGTTCCATAAGAACAAATCTCTTATGGAGAAGTTCTTAGGGAACAAATCTTACTTAAATAAAGATATATATTAATTATTCTTATGACTATAATTCTGTAAATACATATACAGGGTGAATTTTCCAAGTGGGCGTGGATGGCCAAATTCTAAACTATGAGGAATAGCGAAAAGTACTTAAAGGAGTCACGGGCTCGATTTTGATGAAAACTAAAACTGCATCATTGGATTTTTGAAAAATCAATGTTTCTAGCCAGGAAACGAACCTGTTGATTTTGAAAAAAAAAACACACGCTGTATTATTACACCATTCGATAGAGTCGCTAATAAGGATCAAATTCTGGGAAGTAATGACATACGGCAAACTTAAGGAAAATGTGGAATTGTAACGAAATAAACAACGCGCACACGACTAAAGCAATCGTCCACTCAAGTACACGCGTAAGGTCTCATCGCATACACACATAGACAACCCGAGCGGGTATAAAAGACGTGCCCGGCTCGCCTAGCGCCAGTTCAACTCTGTGAGGGCTTTGTATCCGACGATTCGGAACTACTCCCTGGCAAGTTGAGCGCTCTGCTTACAATACGTCACGCCTGGTGGTACTTTCGTAACACGGAATATTACCGGTGTGTCGTACTGTTAGCGGAGATATTTTGCTTATAGCGCATCTCGCTATCTATTTATTTTTTTAGGTAGTTAGCTTACTAGTTTCATTCATTCATTCATTAAAGTCATTGTTGATACATTCTGTTACTTATAGGTATTGTTTACTTATATTGTTTACTCATATTGTTTTATTTATTTTTATTTATTTATTTATCTTTAAATCAGGTATAACCCATATATTGATTAGTATTACAACTTAATCCTATGTTAGTATAATAAATTAAAAACACAGTAACTAATAATACTTAATTACGCCACCTCCTGACGACACCTGGCAACAGTACATGCACTGCGCACAGGTGCCCCATGAGGTGGCCCTCAGTCTTGCTAGCAACAACGCTCAGAAGACTGTTGTCGCCGCCCCGCATCCGACGCAGTAGTGAGGCGGATCTTTTACGAATGATCGCAAAGAAGTCGTCAGTATGCGCTGCTGCGAACATCCCTGACGCGCTACAGAAACGAGGCAGCGACAGCAGCATCCTAAAAGCATTATTGTATTGCACACGCAGGGCATTAAACGTTTTCTGCGTGTATCTGGTCCACAAACTACAAGTATAAAAGGTCTGACAATAAGCCCTAAACAGAGTTATTTTGACATTGCTGTCGCACTTTGCGAATCTGCGGGCCAGCATGTTGCATCTTACAGCCAACGCCCTACGCTCCCTCTCAATATCACAGTTGTCAGTGCCATCCTCTGTAACCCAGTGACCAAGGTACTTAAACTGTTTGACTCTGTTTAGGGTGACACCACATAGCGAGACTGGTGGTACCACTTCATAGGTCTTGTTTTGTGGCATAAAAACTAACAGCTCGCTTTTCTTGGCATTATACCTTAATCCATGGGCCCCAGCATAGCCCTCACATATTTTTAACAGCTTTCTAAGAGCACTAATCGACGGACTCAGCAGCACCATATCGTCAGCATAACTGATGTTGTTGTTTCAGTTTTAAACCTCATTCCTTGCATTGTATAACTAAGTAGATTACATAGCATTAGCATATTTTTCAATCGCCTAGCTTGCACTGCTTTATTAGCTTTAACTTTTGTTTGTATTACCTACCCTCATTTTTTTATAATATTGGCTTAAGCATTCTTTTTCCTTTGCTACCTACATTCTGCATTGTAAAACATTCTTGTTATTTGTGTGTTATTACTTATTACAAATATAGGTTTTAAGTATTTCTCCCTGGAGTATTATTTACGAAGAACCCCGTTACAAATTGACGCCCCAACGTGGATCCTCTAAAGAAAAACCTTAGACCTAGACCAACAGCACAAACGCAGAGGTTTACAATACAGGAATACCCGCAGAAAGGGAAGAAAAAAGAAACAATGGATAGTAAGAGTGGTTCTGCTTCAACTTCATCATCAATAACTATGTCGAGTGAACAGTTCCAACAATTACTCACAGCAGTTGCTTCAGGGTCAAAGCATAAGAGTTCCATGATAAGATGTCCAGTAAAATTTTATGGCAATAAGAGCGCTTCTGAGGTCGAGTCTTTTCTAGCAGCGGTGCGTGTGTTCAAGAAGGTAGAGCATATAGAAGATGAAGACGTTTTAACAGGGCTACCATTGATTTTGACGAATGATGCTGCTACTTGGTGGCAAGGCATTCAGAACCAGGTAAAAACTTGGAGCCAGTTTGAAGAACGCTTGCGGCACGCATTTGCGCCCAAGAAGTTGGCATTCAAAATATACCAAGAGTTGGTGGAAAAAAAGCAAAAGAAGGATACATTAACAGAAATATTTGTAGCAGAAAAACGTGCCCTCATAGCTGAATTTCCAGCACCGGGTCATACTGAACAGCAAGAGATAGATTTAGTATTCGGCCAAATTCGTTTTGAGATTAGGGAAAAATTATCCAGAGAAGCTATAGGAAGTTTCGATGACTTATTAGAGAAGGCTAGAGAAATTGAGCGAAATTTAGGTGAAAGAACTGAAGAGAATCAGACGTCTAAAGCAGCAGAAAGCATTCACAAGGGTAAAACTAGATGCAATTACTGCAGACTTCCAGGACACACTTCGGATGTCTGTAGGAAACGTCTAAAAGCTGAGCAGCAGAAACCTGCAGAGAAGTCAGTGGAAACTAAACCCGACGATAAGGTGAAGCCAAAATTTTCATGCTACGGATGCGGCGAACCAGGTGTTGTAAGAAGCCGTTGCCCGAAGTGTAATGCTCAGCGCAAAGGAACGGAAGACATCAATTTCTGTTCTATAAATACTGCAAGTGCCAGATGCCTTAGACCGATAGTGCCCATTAGTATTGGAGATATAAAGGGTACTGGATTTGTAGACACATGTGCTAGATCAAGTGTAGCCTCATATCAGCTTTTCGTGTGTTTGAAGCAAGATGGATATGACTTCACAAAGGAGACCATGACCATAACTTTAGCTGATGGTATACCCAAAATACAGACTGTCTTGACTGTTACAGCGCCTGTTAATATTTATGGAAAGGTGATAAACACTTCTTTCATTGTTATGCCTAAAGCCAAAAGTAACAAGACATTACTGGGAGTTGGTTTCATCGAAGATGCCATGATGGTTCTTAACTTACCTCAGTTGACATGTCGGTTCCTTGATGATCCTGTAAAAGTATATGACTTGAAACAAGAAGATATCTGCGAGACAATGATCGCAGATTTGATAAGCATCGCTTGTTTACCGGAAATAATTTCGCCAATGTCTACTTCACCCGAAAAAGCCGTTACTCCGAAATCGGTAACATCGAGTCTTGTCGAACAAAATTTGTTCCGACCGTATGGTCCCGTGATGACAGTGTCTTCTCCTGACGTATTAGGAAATGCACCTGTACAATCGCAAAGTGAGCCGTTAGTTGGTAATGACGCACCCACTAAATTGGAGATTTGTCAAGCAAGTGCAGCACGTCCACAGACACCTACGTATGGCCCACTAGTACCAATTGAATTTTCTACTCCGCCGAGTAAGCGCCAACGACTGTTTGATGGCTATTCTCCAGTAGTAGATGCATTGTATCAAGATGCTAGAAGGTCGATAGATGAAAGCGCCATAGAATTGTCACCAGACACCAGATGTTTGTTCAATTCACCTAGCACGGATATTTCAGCAATAGATGCCGAAAGGTTTGATTGTGTTCTAAGCAGTGAGGAGTTAGTACGTTTGCAAAATATTTTAGAGAGGAATGAAAGTACATTTGTTCCTAATGGAAAACCTACAACCCAAACGGAGCACTTCATTGACACAGGAGATCATAGACCAATTTCCGTCCCACCGTATCGTTTACCACCTGCAAAAACTCAAATCCTGAAAGATGAAGTAAGCAAGATGCTTGCAGAAGGGATAATAGAACCATGCAACTCTCCGTGGTCTGCACCAGTAGTTATGGTTCCTAAGAAAGATGGTGGAACACGAGTTTGCATTGACTATCGCCAACTTAATGCAGTTACTATACCAGATGTGTATCCACTCCCTCGTATAGATGATCTGTTACACGATGCTAAACCGACACCGTATATGTCTACTATAGACCTCCGCGCAGGTTACTGGCAGATAAGAGTAAAGCAGGAAGACCAATGCAAAACTGCTTTTGTTACGCCATTCGGCATGTACAAGTTTTTACGGATGCCCTTTGGTTTGCGCAATGCACCAGCAACCTTTCAACGATTGATGGATGGTTTCCGTGTGTCTCTGAGCCATGTTAAACTGTTTGTCTATATCGACGATCTCATCGTCCTGTCTCCAACGTTTGAGCAACATCTGAGCGATCTTCAAGATGTCTTCTCCCGACTTCAAGAATATAACTTGACAGCCAATAAGGAAAAGTGCAAATTCTGTTGTTCGAGGGTTAAGTACTTGGGACATTATATTACGCCAAACGGACTACAGATGGATCCTAACAAGGTCAGTGCAATAGTAAACATGACTGCACCTACCAATCTAAAACATTTACTTTCGTTCTTGCAAATGTGTTCTTGGTACAGAAGATTCATCCCCGGATTTGCTAAAGTTGCTGAACCCTTAACCCGTTTAACCAAGAAACAAGCTAAATGGCTGTGGGAAGACGAACAAGAAGGTGCATATGACAAACTCAAACAACTTCTCACGACTAGTCCCATATTGGCTCAAGCAGATGACTCTAAACCCTATATAATTAAAACCGATGCCAGCAACTATGCTATCGGTGCAGTTCTCGTGCAGGGGGAGGGTGAACAGGAGCACCCTGTGGAATACGCAAGTCGATTGCTAAATCAAGCCGAGAGAAATTATTCTACGACTGAACGCGAGGCACTCGCAGTTGTATGGGCACTTAATAAGTTTAGAGGATATATAGAAGGGACGCCTATTACAATCCTGACGGATCATCAAGCCCTCAAATGGCTAATGTCATTAAAATCCCCAACTGGGCGATTAGCAAGATGGGCTCTCCAGTTACAGCCGTATGATATCACAGTAAAGTACATCACTGGGAAGACAAACGTCGTAGCAGATGCGTTATCTCGCCCTAATTGTGAAGCTGATACTAAAGAAAACTGTGGAATATGTAGTGTTGTGATGGATATGCCAAGGAAGAATCCTAAAGAAATAAGAGACGAACAAATGAAGGATAAAAACATTGAGAAGATAGTAAAGGCATTTGAAAGTAATAATGAAGAAGAAGCACGATATTGGTGTCAAAAGGGTTACGTTATGAATAACGGTTTACTATACCGCTACAACCCTGTTGGTGATACTGATAATAGTCAGATTCTTGTGCCAGAACAAGAACAAACCAACGTTATAACAGCATATCATGATGAACCCACTGCCGGTCATTATGGTACAGACAAAACGTTTGCTAGAATAGCTCAACGTTATTATTGGAAAGGCATGAGAAAGGACATCGAAAACTATGTTCGAAACTGTTTGTCATGCCAGAGATACAAACCGTCGAACATGAAACCAGCTGGACTCCTTCAAACATCTGCAATGAATAAAAGATTTGAAGTACTCGCTTTCGATCTATTTGGCCCATTACCTACGTCAACCAGTGGAATGACCTGGATACTCATCGTTGAAGATCTTGCTTCTAGATGGGTAGAATTATTCCCACTAGAACATGCAACTGCAACTAATTGCGCGATGACTCTCATTAATGAGGTATTTTTAAGATACGGCATGCCACGAAGGATAATCAGCGACAATGGCACACAATTTGTTAGCGCTGTTATGCAGCAAGTTGCCTACTGCCTTGACATTAAGCATGCATTTACGCCCGTCTACCATCCTGAAACAAATTCGGTAGAACGCCGCAACCGAGATCTTAAAACCCAGCTCGCCATACTTGTAGGAGATGATCACCGGACCTGGTCAGAGAAACTTCCAAGCATCCGATTTGCGATGAACACTGCAGTTTGTTCTTCAACTGAGCATACTCCAGCATACCTTACATTCGGTCGAGAATTAAGAACGCCCGATGATAATGAACACGATCTACGTGAAATAATCTCGTCAGAAAATTTCATTCCTGAAATTACACCTAAACTGTTAGTATTAGCAGAAACATTAAAAAGAGTTAAAGAAGTACAAGAAGGAAATGAAGAAAAGCGAAAGGAATATGTAGATAAAAACAGAAGACCTAGCCCTAAATATAAACCTGGAGATCGAGTTCTTGTTGACACACACACCCTCAGTAAGACCGTCCAAGGATTCAGCTCAAAACTTGCCCCACGTCGAGATGGCCCTTATATAATTTTGAAGAATCACGGACCAAGCTCTTACCATGTCGCAGACCCTAATACACCAAACCAGAGTGTAGGGCTATACCATTCATCTGCATTACGCCCTTTCCAAAGTGACACTCAGAGTCCACTACCAGCGCCAGCTCGGCCAATTCGAAAGCGTGGACGACCACCTAAAACAGCAGACCCATTAACCCCACAACTTCCGAAACCCACTCGAGGACGACCACGACGGGATACTTCGAGTCTGCCTTCCTCGTCGAGACGTCTTCGGAGCCAGAGGGGGAGATTGTAACGAAATAAACAACGCGCACACGACTAAAGCAATCGTCCACTCAAGTACACGCGTAAGGTCTCATCGCATACACACATAGACAACCCGAGCGGGTATAAAAGACGTGCCCGGCTCGCCTAGCGCCAGTTCAACTCTGTGAGGGCTTTGTATCCGACGATTCGGAACTACTCCCTGGCAAGTTGAGCGCTCTGCTTACAATACGTCACGCCTGGTGGTACTTTCGTAACACGGAATATTACCGGTGTGTCGTACTGTTAGCGGAGATATTTTGCTTATAGCGCATCTCGCTATCTATTTATTTTTTTAGGTAGTTAGCTTACTAGTTTCATTCATTCATTCATTAAAGTCATTGTTGATACATTCTGTTACTTATAGGTATTGTTTACTTATATTGTTTACTCATATTGTTTTAAACCTCATTCCTTGCATTGTATAACTAAGTAGATTACATAGCATTAGCATATTTTTCAATCGCCTAGCTTGCACTGCTTTATTAGCTTTAACTTTTGTTTGTATTACCTACCCTCATTTTTTTATAATATTGGCTTAAGCATTCTTTTTCCTTTGCTACCTACATTCTGCATTGTAAAACATTCTTGTTATTTGTGTGTTATTACTTATTACAAATATAGGTTTTAAGTATTTCTCCCTGGAGTATTATTTACGAAGAACCCCGTTACAGAATTTTAATAAACTGCTTCTTATTTTAGAGTATTCATACATACATTACATACCTTGTTCGAAATGATGCTCAATATTTTTATTAACACACCCGCAGCGCAGTCACCTTCACCTAAATTCAAATTTCTATTACGATCTTTGGAAAATATTCTAATGGAATCAATAATATTGTAATGCTGAATGCAGTACAATCCGTGAGACGTCGAATCCAGCTATGTATTGAAAACAATGGTCATCATTTTGAACAATTAATCAGTTAAGGTTTAGTAGGTAGGTAACACAACCCGGGCCCGGCAAAATTATAACAGCCGCACAGGTTAAGCTACGCTTGCCGCGGTTGGTCTGTGGATGGGTGACCATCTTTACATACCGAGGTACTCAGCTGCATTCGGTTAGAATGGAAGCCGACCCCAACATAGTTGGGAAAAGGCCAGGCAGATGATGATGGATGAGGTAGGTAACATAAGAAAAAAAAAAAGTATTTTGTTAAAAATGAGCTCTTTACTTTAGTTTGCCGTATGTCATTACTTCCCAGAATTCAATCCTTATTAGCGACACTATCGAATGGTGTAATAATACAGGGTGTGTTTTTTTTTTTCAATATCAACAGGTTCGAGTCCTGGCTAGAAATATTGATTTTTCAAAAATCCAATGATGCAGTTTTAGTTTTCATCAAAATCGAGCCCGCGACTCCTTTGAGTACTTTTCGCTAGTCCTCATAGTTTCGGATTTGGCCATCCACGCCCACTTGAAAAATTCACCCTGTATATAGTCGCGAATCACATTTTTATCAAGATACAACCTGATATTGACCTGCGAATCGCAAAAAACGTAAGAAAATTTGAATGTCGCGGTCTACCACTGCGCATTCACCTTGAATTGTCCGTCGTCCCTCCCGGAACCAAACGGAAAATACCACTGGCGTTCTATTATTGCGGATCCTCACTGAATTAAAGTATATTTCTCTTCGCCAATAGTACTTTCTAATTCCATACTAACTAAACTACAATTTGACATAGGACAGCACTATGATCAGTCTAAACATTATTTTGTGTTTATTATATGTTTTCTATAGGCTGTTTATCGGTTTTGTCAGTGCTTTTAAATAAATAAACGCGCGCCGCGCTAGCAATGCGCGCGCAGGTGTAGGTAAACCTGCGCGCGCACGCTAGCGCGGCGTGCGGTAAAACAAACCCAGCGCGCCATTTTCCATACAAGTTAATATTGAACAATACAAGTCTGTTTTTCCTCGCAAGTGTGTTGAAAAACGTCGTATGAAACGCGTGTGCATTGATCATTATACTCTCGGCTTCCTTATCGCGCGAGCCATCCGCCTCGCATGTGATGATCAACATAGCACACATGTATCATAATGTACTATTATATCTTTGTCAATTCTCAAATTATTTCCTTTATAAGTCAAGACGCAAGTTCTTTTGAAGTTACAGCACAGAGCAAACTATTAGCCTGGCCATTTTATGAAATATAAATAAGAAAATAAAAGATAAAATTGTCAGAGTCTGTCAATGTGACATGTAAAGAAGATGGCTGAAGGTCATTCTACCGCTATTGACATTACGATGCAATATATAATAATGGTGAAGTCTTTGGGCTAAAGGCACAAGAACCGTACGAAGCCAAAAGAAAAAAAAACGACTGTTGAGTCGGTAAAGCAGATTCGATTGATCTAAACAATGAGCAGACAACATTTAAGTTTCAAGTTTCTTTTCTCTTTTCTATGGTGACGAACATATTTTGGTTGTGACTACAAAGCACGCGTAATTTTCTTCCAACTCCTTTTTTCGCGTTTTATTTTCTCTTGAGCAAGCGCTAACTGTAAATTACAAGAGCAATCGACGAATAGAATCTGAACCATGGGGTAATGCACTAAAACATTTAGATGTAGGTAGGTACCTACGCAGCCTTTTACGAGATGCATAGCCGTATGATTCCTCTTAAATCTGTGTGGTTCTTTCCTCAAAATACCATTTCAGAGACTAATCTACATGGTCTTAAGCATATTCTGCTTCATACTGGCAATACGTACGCAAATTACGCGCATTGACGTGGAGTTGTGGACAACCAGCCCGTATTACCTATTCTACTGGCAATAACCATATTCTTAGCAGGCTTCTTGACAAAAATATCCCATATTTGCTGAGTTTTCAGTAGCAGTCACGAAATAGGGTTTAAAAACCATTTCACACACCAATCTACATGCGTATTCACACGATCTGACCAAGATTATGTCTGGACTTTAAAAGAAACTGTGACCTCTGGGTTTGTTTCGGCCTTTCTTCTCAGATGGATGGTAGGAAACGCCGACCTCACCTAGTAAAATGATTGACTTGTAAAACCTTTACAGAAATGAAACCTTTTGTCATTTACAGTCGTACTTTATAGTACCGTAGCAATTGTAGTAGGTACTCGAAATAACGTGGGATAAGACGCAGCAATGTAATGAAAATTAAATAAAAATAAAAGCAACACCGCTGAGTTGGATTATGTCCAGGGTTGGAACCTCATTTGGAGTTGCAGTTTATTTATTGCCAGCCTTTGCTTGCTGTGAATTGAATCCAAATTACTGGAAAAATTCCTTACTGACTTTGCACCGAATTCCAGTTTAAACCTTTAAAATCGGTGGAGCTACTAAAATCGAAGAGAAGTTCTTTGAGATTTACCTACCTATTAATGATTCTGCGTAGGCTTTTATGACAGCCAGAATATTATGATAATTAATAGCTAACGGGCAAATAAAAGAATGTCTTACATTGCAATTTATAAACCAATTCGGCTCGTTTGCATAAATATTTTTAGGTATTCGATACTATAGAGTACATTTCGAAGAATACCTAAATAAAATCCGCCAAAAATCCAAAAATCTTACATGTCATTAAAAACCTTTAATATTATCCTAAAACATATTATACATTGGTTTCTTAATTATAGCTATACATTGATATAGAATTAGGGAACACAAATAATTGTAGACAATCAAATGAATTCTTGTCAATGTACCTCATTCATCTCTGTGAGGCTAGACATTATTCAAGAAATTAGTAGCTTAGACTACAAAACTTTCTTTGTGTATAGTTACTTCTTAACATTATAAAGAGCTAAAGTTTGGATGTGTAGGAGGTAATCTCCGAAACTACCCATCCGATTTCAAAATTTATTTCATTGATAGAAAGCTACACTATTGCCGAGTTCCATACGATATGTTTGATGTTAAAACACGTGGACAAAGTCGCCGGAAGAAGCTAGTTATTATAAACGTCATGTTCGTGATCGGGCGCCGCCGCCGTGAGGTGGCTGTATTTGTCAAAACTAACTTCCACCTATTTGAAAATCTGCACAGTTTGTTACATAGAAATAAAATAAGCAGCAGGCAACACAAAAAAGCAGTTTTCCAAAAAAACTTCTTAGGAATGGCACCACATATTTATAATAAATTACCTAATGCTTTGTTATGTATGTATTACAGATATCAAAGTATTTAAGAAGCAAATCAATAATCTACTGATAAGTAAGACATACTACACAATTAATGAATAACTGTCAGATAGAAAATTGTGTGTATAATAATAACACATAATATAATTATGGTGAATACTTGGGTCCGATTTATTTTATTAAAATTATTTTCAATCAATCAATCAACTCAGCCTATCGCAGTCCACTGCTGGACATAGGCCTCTCCCAGACTGCGCCACAGCACCCTGTCCTCCGCCTTCCGCATCCAGTCCACCCCAGCCACCTTCCTTAGGTCGTCCGTCCATCTAGCTGGGGGGCGTCCCACACTACGAAAAACTACTAAAATTATTTTACGACAATTATTTTATTTGTATTGTTAATTATGTGTTGACTGTATTAGACATTATTTAATTATTATCACATTATATACTCTGAATTTATGAAATTACTTAATTATTTATTTGTATTTATGACATTGTATAACTTATTGATCTGAATTTATGACATTGTATAGGGTATTATTTTGAATTAATGAAATTGTATAACGTATTAATCTGAATTTATGACATAGTATAATTTTAATGATAATTTTGCATGCCTGAATTGGTGCAACAGATTAGACTGTGTATTCACTTGACATCTAGAAATGTATATTATGTACTGTGTTGACCAATAAACAATTGAATTGAATTGAGTCAGTAGGGACTGGTCATCTCTTAGCTGCCACGGCTTGTTTTAATTTCTGAATTGCTTTTATCTTTTTTATAATAATAACGGATGCTTTTAACGTGCATGTCTTCTTCTCACATATATAATTTCAACGGGAATGATGTAACCAATATTTTGTAACAATTTTATGATTTTATAAGTGTCCGTGGAGTTTCTTGCTCGTGTTCTCCATAGGTACCTACTACGCTATTGAATGGGCAACAACTACTAGTATCATCTCTCTGACTGGCCAACCCCTTGACAATTATTCAAAAGTGCCTGTAATTGGTTTATTTGAAATAAATGATTCTAGATTGAGTTTGAATAGTTCATCCAATTGTTTTTTAGGTAACTAGGTACCGCATTGCACACCACCATTGCGCGCAAGGAGCTCCTAAGTAAACAGTCTCGCTTATGATATAGCTGAACTGAAACATTGTCTCAAGTTTGCAATTAATATCTCTGTATGTTACCTATACATAGTACTTACATCGTTATGAACTTTGCCATCTTTCGCAAGATGTATTATGATGAGACAGTGACTAAAGAAAATGCGTAGGTAATAGGTAATAGGTAATAGGTAATACGGGCTGGTGTCCGCAACTCCACGTCAATGCGCGTATTTTGCGTACGGGTGGGAAAATCGATTATTCGATCCACCCCAGCTCCTCAAGGAAGGCCAGCAACGCCTTGATGTTACTGACCGTCTCTCGTAGGGTACCTGGGTTACCGAAGTACTTTGCCCTATACGTGGCGACCACCGGGCAGCTTAGAAGCACATGTGCCGCTGTCTCGTCGTCCTCCATGCATGCCCTGCACAGCGGACTGTCTGTTACTCCTATGACAAAGAGGTGTTTATTAAATGACCCGTGGCCAGTTAAAGCTGCAGTAACTATGCGCAGCTTTTGTTTGGTTAGACGGAGGACCTGTTTCGTGAGGCGGCCATCCAATGTAGGAATAGCTTCCCTAGCCTGCCTACATTCGCCTTGGTCCGTCCATAGTTTTTCATGTTGGTCTCTGGTGCGTTTCCTTACCAGAGTGCGTATATACCCGAAGGGGAGTGGCGCAATGGGCTCAGGTCCCACTGGTGCCATGCTCGATCCCCTTCTGGCAAGCTCGTCGGCTGCATCGTTGCCCAGCGAACCGCTGTGTCCTTTGATCCATTGAATGGTTATTTTATTGAGGTTACCCACCTGGTTGAGGCGCTGGTGACACTCGTATATTAGCCCAGAGTCAGCTGTATAACTGTTCAGCGCTTGCAGAACAGCCATGCTGTCTGAGAGTATGCGTATTGAGTGCTCCTTTACTTCCCTAGCCATAATGGCAGAAGCGGCTAGTGAAATGCCCATGCATTCGGCCTGGAACACTGTGTTGTGGACCCCCAATGGTGCGGCTATGCGTATGTTGAAGTCCTCCGAGAAGATTCCAGCACCAGAGCCACTACCTGTTTTGGATCCATCCGTGAAGATACGCAGCTCTGCAGGGCACAGCCCCTCGCATCGGCGATCCTCGTGAAGCTGGATCTTGTATTTTTTATCAAAGATAAATTGTTTAGGTACCCTGTCATTTATGGCTTTCGTAATGGGGAACTCCTTGTGGAGTCCCTCGAGCAGCGCGGTGTGTGGTGTATCACTCTTACCCCAGAGATTTAGTGTATTAAGACGTACTGCCGCCATCGTCGCTTCCTGCTGTATGAACAGGTGGAGCGGTGGAATTCCCAGAATGGCTTCAACTGCTGCAGTCGGAGTAGTCCTCATGCAGCCCGTGGTCGCCATGCAGGCTAGTCTTTGCATGCGTTGTAGTTTGTCAACGGCTGTCACTAGCTTGGTGCGGGGCCACCAGACCACAGCCCCGTAGGTGATCATGGGGCGGATCACTGCAGTGTACAGCCAAAGTATTATTTTAGGGGATAGGCCCCACTTCTTACCTATCATTCTCCTGCACTGCCAAAAGGTTATGCAGGCCCTGTTTAGTTTGTTGTCCAGATGACTGCTCCAGTTTAACTTACTGTCGAGTGTGACCCCTAGATACTTGACTTCGTTGGTCAACTGGAGTTCAGTGTCGAACAGTTTAGGTAGGCGATAAGGCCCTAAAGCTCGTTTATGGGTAAACATGACAAGTTCAGTTTTAGTGGGGTTCACTGAAAGGTCATACTCCCTGCACCATCTCTCTACGATACGTAGCGCTTGCTGAGTGAGGTTGCATACCGTACCCGTCACCTTCCCCGAAACCAGGATTGCGAGGTCGTCGGCATAACCTACTGTATAATAGCGGTTGGCGTTGAGTTTGGTGATGAGATCATTAATCACCAGATTCCATAGGAGGGGGGACAGGACCCCACCCTGCGGGCAGCCTTTGGCTATCATGGCCAGCTGCTGCTCACCTTCAAGGCGAACCACTCGTTTACGTAGCATGTTTGTGATCCAGTCCGTTAGTACCTGTTCTACTCCATGCCTGGAGAGGGCGCTGTTGATACTGGAGAAGTTGGTTTTGTCGAAGGCTCCTTCGATGTCTATAAAGGTGCCCAGGCAGGTGCCTTTCTGATGGATCGCTTCCTCTATCTGGCTGACCACCAGATGGAGGGCGGATTCAGTCGACTTACCTGAGCTGTATGCGTGTTGGTTACCGTGTAGCGGTATAGTCTTCAGAGCGCCATCCCTCAGTTCCCTATCGCACAACCTTTCCATAGTCTTTAGTAGAAAGGAGGTCAGGCTGATTGGTCGGTGAGATTTGGCGTTTGTGTAGTCACCCTTACCTGGCTTAGGGATGAATATTACTTTCACTTCCCTCCATCCCTTAGGAACATATCTGAAGGCCAGGCACGCTCTCATTAAAGGCAACAGTCTTGTGGCGACAGAGGTGCCACCCCACTGCAGTAAGGCGGGGAACACTCCATCAGGACCAGCTGCCTTAAAGGGATGGAAGCTCCGGATGGCCCACTGGAGTTTCTCCAGCGTGATCACCCTGCGGGCATAGAGCCAATCGTTGTCTGATGGTGTCTGAATTTCATCCTGCCAGTCAATTACCTGAGCGAAAACACATCCTGGGAAGTGAGTTTCAATAAGGACGCGTCTCGTTTCTTCTGGCGAGGATGTTAGTGTGTTGTCAGGTCTCCGGAGGGTAGCGATCCCAGGTGTATACTGTTGCGCTAGTACCTTCCTTACCCTGTTAGCTTGCTGACAAGATTCAATACTACCACAGAATTTGCGCCAACCCTTGGTACTTCTGAATCTGATGCATTTTTTGTAACTGGATTTGGCTGCATAGTAGTTATCCCAGTCCTCATCCGCACAAGTATTCATGGCTCTATTCAGAGCTTTTCTTACCTTACCACGCTTGCGCTCCAGCTCAGCACCCCACCAGGGTTGTTTTCCCGGTGTGCTGCGCGGAGTGGTCTCTGGGCAGGCAGTTTGGTAGCTGTCTATAATTGATTTAGTAAGGTGACTTACTTGTACTTCAATTTGTGTTGTATCCTCAAAAGTTGTCGGATCGTTTGATGTCGCCAGCTTTGATTCAAGACTGCGTGTGTAGGCGGCCCGATCCGTGTTGCGCGGATTACGCCGTGGTTTCGTGGGTGGAACACAGACCTGGATATCGTAACGGATCCACGGTTTGACTGTGGTGGAGGTTTGCTTGGAGGATTTTACAGGCCGACGAAAGGGACGCCATCACTGGCCAGCCCCTCCTCGTCCCCCTCCAGTTTGAGCCCGGCAAACAGGTCGCCCGCGTCGAAGCCGTCCCCCCCCTGGCTCGAAGCCGGGGACAGGATCATGTCTTCCAGCTCCTCGCCCGAAGAAGGGACGGCGCCCACGGTGGCGGCAGCAGGGGCGACCGACCCTGCCGGAGCAGGTTCGGCCGCGGATGCCTCCGGGTTGTTTGAAGGGGGAGATGACTCCCCCGCTGGTGCTTGCGGCTGGTTTGGCGGGTCTTGCAACTCGCCAATGGTTCCCGTGGCGGGGTCCCATCCCTGCGGGACGTCGGTGAACCTACCGTTCCGACCCTGGAACTTAACGTACACCGCTCCCAGTCCAATTGAGAGACGGCGTCCGGCCTCCATCAGGGTCGGGATTTGGTCCACAGGGACGCCGACCACCACGAACCATTGCTCTGCCTGCTTGTCGGCAAAAAGAAGTACCCACCTCTTGATGTCGACCCAGGGGTTTTGGTAGCTGAGAGCGCGACCAATGTTGGTCGACTCACCATATACCCCCTGCTCGTCTGGGATCACGATGCCGCATCGTGTCCGCTTCTAATGCGTAGGTAAGAATATTATTAGTTTGCGTTCATGCTGAAGCTTGTTGCCTGCAAGGGAGAATGTAGAAAAACACTTGGCTGAACCTAAAAAAAAAACCGGTCAAGTGCGAGTCGGACTCGTGCGCCGAGGGTTCTGTACAAATTTGTAGGTATTTAAATAGTTTATTAGGGGATTTTTTTTTTTGTAATGTAATTACTTTACGGTTTTCGGAATTTTCCCTTTACTTGTGCTACATGACATTGCTTCTTGCCAAATGCATTGCATGATTCTAGATCAACGGGAAGCACCCTATAGGTTTTGATTCCGGAACGTATCTTTTGATTGCGTTGACTTAGAAGCTTGATTTTTTCTCCTCTTAAAAGGATTGTAGCCCTAAGTATTTGATATTAATTTTAACTTGATAACTCCACGCATTTCTGACAAAAAGGGTTTTGACAGACACAGACAGACGGACAACGAAGTGATCTTACAAAGATTCCGTTTTTTCTTTTGAGGTAGGTACGGAACCCTAAAAATGTAAAACAAACTTACTTCTGTATCTGAGTCTCTTTTTAACTTTCTGGCCTTTTCAGTAACTAAGCTAAGGTACCCCGTCCAAACGGGTAAGGTTAGGTTGGAACCGGGCACACCTACGAGCGAGCCGGGTACCCTTGCTTAGTTACTGCAACCGATTGCTGCAGTAACTAAGCTAGGGTACCCCGACAAATGTGCTAAGTTAGATTAGAACTGTGATACATCCAAGTTGGTCGCAGATATTTAATACTAGCAGTGCCCCGCGGTTTCACCCGCATAAGTTTCCCGTGGGAATACCGGGATAAAACCTTTCATCTGTCCTTTCCCGGGACTCAAACTATGTCTATACCAAATTTCATCAAAATTGGTTCAGTGGTTTAAGCGTGAAGAGGTAACAGACATACAGACAGACACACTTTCGCATTTTTTTTTTGTATATTAGTATGGATTTTTAGGACCCCAAAATAGGAATTATTTTAGATTAACAAAAAGAGGCGCAAACATTTTGTCATGTCATCATCATTCATGTTCACTAATATTTTTAACCGACTTCTAAAAAGGAGGAGGTTCTCAATTCGGATGTATGTATTTTTTTTTTTATGTTTGTTCGCGCATAACTCCGTCGCTTCCCAACCGATTTGAAAAATTCTTTTTTTGTTGGAAAGGGTATACATCCCAAATGGTCCCATGAAAATTTTATCGAAATCGGACAAGCGGTTTTTGAAAAACCAACATTAATCTAAAAATTTACCTACATTGTCTACATTAACGATCTTTTCGTTTACTTTTTTGTGGGGTAGGTACAACTAAAAAGTGAAAAATAAAAACTTTTTTACAAAAAAAAAAACAACCGACTTCAAAAAAAACACTACAAAGTGATAAATAACTTTAATTTCGGAAGTCGGTGTCAAAAAACGAAAATGCGGACCCAACGACACCGACTTCGATCTCGAAATTGTACCTAATTCCCGTTCGTCAACAATGTGAACGAATGAAACTTTTTTTTCCCGATCGTCAACAGTGTGGAAGACAAGATGTTACCGAACGGGAATATTCGTCCCTCATGGATTTCGAAAGACAAAGCAAAGCTCCTGTTGCGGCTCAGAAGAGGACGCTTGACATTTTCTTTTTATATGTTTGAACACCATACTAATTCCTTCACAAATGTTGGTTGGTAGGAACTTCACAAATGTTGGTGCTTTAACAAAAAAACCGGACAAGTGTGAGTTGAACTCGAGTGGAGAGGGTTCCGTACGATGAACATGTAAAGTAGGATGCTAAGGCTTACATAACGCTTTCACTGTTAAAAAGTTATCAGATATAATGTAGAGCCAAGCCCCGAATTCTACAAGGCTTAACTTTACAAACCTTACATCTTGGTCAAAATACACGTCTTGGCCGTTTGGCAGCCCTCGTACAGACACTCCCATGGGCTTATAGTGGGAAATTAAGTTACTAGTCCTTAATATTGTGTCATGCAATAATTCAATGGAACGGCCAAGCCATGCATTTTAACCAAGATGTATGATGATGTTTATAGAATTAGGGGCTTGGCATATTGAAAGATTTACCATGTTATTTTAAAACCATGGACTTCTTATAGGTTTTCCTATAATCTGTAAGTAAAAAACTAATTTCAGTATTTTATTCAAAATTTTAGGCTCAGTAGTTTCGGAAATAAGGGTCAATTTCCATATATTTTATTAAATAACTATAAACTGTTTATTTTAAAATTATAGAAATAATAGTAAAAATTAGTGATCCTTTAATGGTTCTGTTTTTTCATTAAGATGTACGGAACCGACTACAGGCTGCTTAGGTGCCTATTACGCCAGTACCTACCTTTGCACTGGTGTTCATTTAATCAAAAGAAAATAAACATACCTAGGTATTCGTTTACATTTTGACCTTCAAATGAAAGATCTTGATTGTATCGAAATACCCTTACCTCCTTCTCATACTATGTAAGTCCATTTTAAAAGATATTCGCATCCCTTTTAACATCACTAAGAGCTTCGCTCGATGACCTCCGTTGAACTTTAGAAAAAGCTCTAGCTTAATCTAAATTTCAATCACTTACAACATCCATCCCATTATTTCGTTTTAAATGCCGAATTAAAAAGACTATTTATGAAATCGTCCCTTTAGAAAGTTATCTAAACAAGGATCTATAAAGCATTAAAGAAATCTGTTTCGTGAAAGACCAACAAAGTTGAATAAAAAATATTTCTCGCAAACATCGTCGTTAAAACTATTTTATATAATATGTACTTGACGTTTTATCGTTAGGCTGTATAAAGTTACCTTTGGTGTTAAAACAAAACCAATGGTAAAAACGAACGTGGAACTAGAGGCAAGTAACCGGAAAGATATACTTTTTTTAAATGAAATAAAAACATCTTAATCCTGGCAAGATCAGTTACCTACTTCGCGTCTTCGGTGGAACGTTTAAAAAAGTTGAGAGTAAAGAAAAGGAGTTAACCTGCTGGAATTTTTAACATCTTTTACCTATTTTTGTATTCCAAATACGGATTCAAGTAGTGCCTGGGGACTACTTAAAACTTTGCTTAGCTCGTTAGGAATCACAAGGATGACATTTTTATAAAAAAAAAATACCTACCTATGTTTAAAAAAATATTTTGTTCGAGTCGGAGCAACTTTGGAATTACATTATTCTTTGTTTTTCTGTTCTTTTGAAATGGAAAAGCAATCCAAAATAAAATTACAGCTGCATATTTTTTTCTCGCTTTCCTAAAGACTTTGTAACATAACATTCGTTCTAATCCCCAGTAAAAGTTAGGTTCCAATAAAATCCTAGTGCCGAACGTACATGCGTAATGTTAGCTCCAAACCAATTCTTCTAGTTTCATTTTTTTTTTTGCCATAAAAAACATATTGGTCCGATGTTTTCTCGTACATTTCAGGTGAAATAGTGCTGCGGGTTTCGCCAGGGAGACGCTATTGAAACCTTTTTGACCCATATCAAAGCTACGGAGCAGTTTGACAGTAACATTATTAACACGTGGCATAAGGTATGTACGAGGGGGCTTACAGCATGTCCGGGTAAATTCTTTTCTAATAACCCTTAAAAATCTTACAAACCTTTTTTGTTTTACCTTACGCGTGTAATAGAGGAACTTTCTCCGTATTATTTCCTGTCGCAGCGTGCGCGTGATTTCCTGGAGTTGTTTTCCTTTCCGCTTAACTCTGACGCTAGTGTCCATGAGCTTATTGTGGAGGACGTGACAACGCGCCAGATTGTGATGGATACCGTCCTTCCGGACTTGACACTAGTCTTTTGTTATAGTCGCGGCCACTTTAAAATTCGCTGTTTTGTTGTTAGGAGAGAGTACAGTAAATATCTCACTTGTCAGGGATATGGAACAAAGAAGCGTATGCTAAAAGATAATAACTTTATTTATTGAGATCTTTTACTGCATGTTTCTCTTACGAGTTTGTAGTTTTTGCAGTAAGAACATCTTGTAAACCTTTTTCAAACGTTCGAGATTAAATGTCACATTAGACTGACATTTACTTAACTCCTGAGGGATCAGTGGCGCGGTTCCGATCTGCCAATCGCCTTCAAACTTTACCAATACTGTGTCAATATTTCCAGAGAAATAGTAACCGACTGTGAGTGGGAATCGTGAGCACCAAGAGGTAAAAGGTAATCAATACAGCAACTAGTCACATTCAGTATTCTGATTGAATAATCTGTCCGTATATCACATTGGCAGTACCAATGCCGCCGGCTTTAATGTGGTTAGAAAAGCAAATATTGTTTTGTATGATGGATAGACCGGTCGAGTTGCGCTTGCAGATTAGAATATTCCTTAAATACAAGACCTTTTCTGAGCCTTGATGACAACATCTTGTCTTTTTAGGGTTTCGTCGTAAAACCAGGTAGGTACTGTAGAGGCCGGCTCTACAAGACTGGCTGGTTATATTTTAAAGTATGTTCCATTCGATATTTCAAGCGAGTGTCAAATATTCTTCTAGTGTTTTTTATATTTAGTTTAAAACTTGCTATTGTAAGAAGTGGTTCTTATGCAATAAATTCTGTAAAAAGCTTAGAGTGTCTTAATTATTGGTCGTCAGCGCCTCTGCAGCTACGACCCCAGTAGCACAGCTATTATATTTTGGTGGAGGCGCCAGTTTCGAACGTTTTCTTTTTGTTGGATGGCGTGTGTAGAGCCGAATAATACTACACAAGTTTTCACGTACCTCAAAATTTGCTGTCTAATAAACTTTATTTTCAGCCCAATACATACGCTCAGGCATTATTAAGAATTGTGTGGTGAGATCGACGCCGGAGTACCTACAGCTAAGTGGTCTTAAAAGGAAAAAAACTGCACCATGTCGGATGCCGTATTTTTCTCGGGCACCGGTGCCAACTGTTTCGAAGAATTTCTTCGACAATTTAAACTTATCGCCGCTATCAACCAATGGCCGGAGAGCAGCTTAGCGCTCATTTTAGGCGCCTATTTGCAGGGGCCCGCGCTCGCATATTTTAAAATAATTTATAAAGAAAATTTAGATTTTAAAACAATCTGTGACCTTGTAAGAGCGGAATTTCCGTCAAGCGCAGATTACGTGGAAAAATTTTATAATGCGAGACAGGGAGCTAATGAAGATATTTCAGTATTCTATTATAATTTGGTAGCCCTCGCGCTTAAGGCGAATATTATCGACGATAAAATTTTTATCAAAATTTTTTTAAAAGGGGTGACTCCAGATTACAAACTAAAACTGGGGACGAGATTATATTCATCCAGAGCGGAACTGAGGGCTACCCTCGATCAAATTAAAGAGATTTTCGAGGATTCTCGCCGTGATGAACATAACCTTCCAATAGTGGCTCCGAAGGGTGTGTTAACTAAAGTGAGGTTTGATCATCCTCTATCGATAGAGAGTCAAAGGTCCCCGAGGGCTTCTAGACCCTCAAGCCCCGCGCCGCCACATTCTGCGACAACCCCTCCACATTCAGCCGGAGAGCGCAGAGAAGAGGAATCTTTTCACACCCCTAGATATAATTTACGTCCGAGATACCCCTTCACGAACAGATATAATCGTTCTCCCGTTGCCCCCAGCTCAAGCAATCAGCAGCAGCCCAGATACCCAAACGACCGAGGACACAGACGATGAAGGATGACAGGGAGTTACAGGCTGTGTCCGGGAAGGAACAACTCCCACTAAATAACAATACAATGAGTGCTTTCGGTCCTTTTATTAAAGTAAATTTAAATAGCAAAGCCTACACCGCGCTGATAGACACTGGAGCTTCAGTCTCGTGCATATCGGAGCAGCTGTTCGTGGAGCTAAAGCTAGAACATACCACCGACAAGGCAAAACATTTTGTGAGATCAATCTCCGGTTCGTGTTTAAAAGTCGTAGGCGAGACGAAGATCAGCTTCATCATCGATTCATGTGTATTTGTAAATAGTTTCGTGATTTTAAGAGACATTAACCAAAAATTGATCCTCGGACAGGATTTTTTTTATAAATATAATGCAATCATAGATTTTCGCGATAATTGTTTGTTGTTAAAGGGGCGTATTCGTATAAATTTTTGCAAATACGCCGAGCAAAATGATATGCCGATGTCAAATTCCCTCATATGTCATGATCATAATGACAAAACAATTAAAAATAATATTGTCATAAATGGTCATGAATCTATGGAAGAAAGAAGTTCCAAATCAATTTCAAAGATTGATTATCTTTATTTTTCATAGCTAATGCAAAAAAATGATGAACAAGAGGTTTCATCATTATCATTAAATCCAATGGATGACATTAATATAAACCCTGAGTTGGATGTTGTAGAAAAAACATCACTAAAAGAACTTCTTTATTCTTATAAGGAAAATTTTGCTTTCTCAGTTTCAGATTTAGGTAGCTGCAACTTGGTAGAAGTACAAATCAAAACAGTCGATGATATTCCCGTACATCGACCCCCATATAGAGTATCACCCAAGCAGCTTGACATTATCAATTCTCAAGTGGAGGAAATCTTAAATAATGGGGTGATACGCGAATCAAAAAGCGCGTATGCGTCGCCGGTCGTATTAGTACAAAAACCAGATGAAACGTGGCGATTTTGCATTGATTATCGTAAATTAAATAAAAAAGTTATCACAGATAGTTATCCGTTACCTATCATCGAAGATATCATGATTTATCTTTCGGGAGCGCGTTATTTTGCAGATTTAGATTTAAATTCGGGTTATTGGCAATATCGTTTGTGCGAAACAGATAAACATAAAACGGCTTTTGTCACTCCATCGGGCTTATATGAATTTAATGTTCTTCCATTTGGTCTCAAGACGAGTCAAGCTGTTTTTCAAAGAACGATGGATAAAGTCCTAGCGGGCATTAAATATAAAAACGCCATATGTTATGTAGATAATATTTTAATATGGGGTAAAACATTCTCTGAGTTTCGAGAGGCATTAGAAAATGTTATGTTAAGACTTAAAAAAGCTAACCTGACATTGAAGCCAAGCAAATGTAGTTTTGGATATCAGAAGATATCGGTATTGGGTCATGAAATCTCAGGGGATGGTGTGAGACCCGATATTAAAAAATTGCAATCATTAAAATCATTAAAACCCCCAACCAATACAAAACAAGTTAAATCCATTTTAGGTTTGTTTTCTTATTACCGCAAATTTATTAACAACTTTGCCGAGATAACATTGCCTTTAACTAAATTATTAAAGAAGGGGACAAAGTTCAATTGGTCACTGAAACATCAGGAAGCATTTGACACAATAATACATTACATGGACAACCCACCTATTTTACACTTTTACTCAAATGATACACATGTGTTGACCCGCCTTTACATTGATGCTAGCGGAGAAGCACTTGGGGCATGCCTTATGCAGGGTACAGATGTCATGTATCCGATATCATATGCTTCAAGAAAGTTGAGTGACTGTGAGAAAAGATATTCTACGACTGAGAAGGAATGTCTGGCTCTTGTGTGGGCATTAAATTATTTTAAACATTTTCTATGGGGTTTGAAATTCCAGGTCGTGACTGATCATAAGGCATTGTGTTGGTTGAGAGATAAGAAAGATATGAATGGAAGGTTGGCTAGATGGTCGCTGTGCATCCAGGCGTATGAGTTCGACATCATGCATTGTGCAGGCAGAGAGAATGTGATAGCAGATTTTTTGAGTAGGAACCCCTTAGGACAGGAGGAAGAGGACCAGCTGCCAAAAGCACAGCAGGAGGATGATATGCAGGTGTATAAGATAGAAGTAGTAAAGATGAAGGATGAGCAGCTGGGAGATGAGTTTTGTAGACAATGGTTAGATAGGATTGCGGCTAGTGGTTGCAACAATGTTAAAGGGTTTAGTGTTGTGGATGGTATGTTATGCAAGAAAGCTAAGAGGATGAATAATGTTCGTGAGCTGGTGGTAATCCCGAAAAGTTTATTGCAAGAGATTTTGAAAGAATTGCATGATGATGCATGGTCCGGTGGACATCTAGGATTAGCGAAGACCTTAGCAAAGTTCAGAGCGGCATACTTCATCAAAGATGCTGAAAAAGAAATAGATCAGTATGTAAGGAGCTGTACGTTGTGTCAGGAGCGGAAGCAGTCTCTGCAGGTAGCTCAGCTGCAACCAGTGCTGGTGTCCCATATGATGGAAAAAGTGGGAATCGATTTGTTAGGTCCCTTTAGGAGGTCACTTAGTGGTAATAGATATGTGGTCGTATGTGTGGAGTATGCTACAAAGTATGCAGTATGCAAGGCAATTCCTAGAGCAACTGCAGAGAGAATCAGCGAATTTCTGATTGAAGATGTATTTTGTCGGTTTGGTGGTGTTAAGGAAATAATATCAGATAGAGGGTCAGTTTTCACATCACATTTGGTTAAGGAAACTATACAATATTTTGGGGCCAAAACACGTTTCACTACTGCGTTTCATCCAGCGACAAATGGACTGGTTGAAAGGTTTAATAGAACATTAACACAAATGCTTTCCATGTATGTTTCGGCCGACCAAAGGAACTGGTGTAGCTACGTTCCGTTGGTATGCTATGCATATAACACCAGTAAACAAACAAGCACTAAAGTTTCACCATACATGCTGATGTATGCTAGGGAACCAATATTTCGTACGGACATGGTTGTTAATAATGATGTGCGTGATCGTGTAAATAATTATTCGACACGTCATAGTTACCATAATGCCCTGATTAGCTGTGCAATAGATAATATAAAAAAGGCACAGATAAAGCAGAAAGCTGTTTATGATAGAAAGGCTAAGGTTAGAACTTTTACACCTAATCAATTAGTTTTAGTTTATACGCCTAGGCGGATAACTAATAAAAGCATCAAATTATGTAGGTTATATAAGAGCCCGTATCAAATAGTAAGACGAATATCTAATGTAAATTACGTTATCAGAAAATTAAATAATAGAAGATTCAGGGATATAGTACATGTAAATAGATTAAAACCTTTTCATGTTAGGCTCTAAACCTTATAAACTATTTGTCTTTGGTTGACATATTTCTTGTCATGTCAAATGTAAATACGTCAGTTAGATATAAATGTCATAAGAATGTGTTATAATTTATTAATATGTTTGTGTTTGTATTTTTTGCATATGCTGAGCCTGAGAGGAAAAACATCGGACGCGGCCGGGAGCGTGTGAGGTCCCGCACCTCCCAGAGGGCTGTGAGGTGCGCCCTCACACCTGCAACGGGCCAAAGGGAGGCTTGAATAAATCGTCGGCTCCATTGTTTAGGGATCAAATAGATTGCTCTTACCCCAGCATATTTTGACGCGAATTATGGGAGGAAAGTCACTCTTATAACTGTGGTCACTCCTATAGAAGGGGGGGTGACAGACACTCAGCATAAGTTGTCACCGACTTTGCTAACAGGGGTATAACCCTTGCAAAGTGTGTTTGGTTGACACTTTCGGTTCAACTTGTGTTTGAGGACCAACAGTTTTGATATTAAATAATTGATTTTCGAAATAGGTATTTGACATTCTTTGCTGGAGTAGGAGTATATGATAATTTTCTTCAATGAACCCTGGCCTCTTAAACTTTTCCCTCCCTCTGGCTCAATCCCGTCCGATGGAGTTAAAAGAATCTGATGCTAAGATCGGTTAATTCTTTTAAGCCTCTTCCAGGTCGATGTGAACTTTCACATCAGTTGTTCTTATTAGGAGGCCGCGTCGAGCCTTTTAGTCGGGTTTTGACCCGACGAGGCTTAAGCATGGCAGCGTTAGTTTGTTTGAGTGCACGTTGGCATATGTAAATGTTAACTTACCTGACACCTAGCGTGGTGTTGAATTCGCGTTTCGTTTGTCCTGACTTAAGCTTTCTCCTGTAAGAGACGGACCTCATCGTGTAAATTCTATCCCGACATGGGTAGACATTCGATAGGATAGGCAGGTAGGGCTTGGAAAGTCGAATGGTATGAATAAAAGTCATGACCTATGCCCAGACTGTTATTCAAGGGTGGGCGTAGCTCATGTAGAGGCCGGCTCTACAAGACTGGCTGGTTATATTTTAAAGTATGTTCCATTCGATATTTCAAGCGAGTGTCAAATATTCTTCTAGTGTTTTTTATATTTAGTTTAAAACTTGCTATTGTAAGAAGTGGTTCTTATGCAATAAATTCTGTAAAAAGCTTAGAGTGTCTTAATTATTGGTCGTCAGCGCCTCTGCAGCTACGACCCCAGTAGCACAGCTATTATACCCTTACAGTTTTGCGTAGTCCGTCCGTCTGTCTGCTCGCAGTTTAACTCATAGTCTCTTGGTACTAAAAAACTGTAATTTGGCACGGTTATAAATATAAATCACGCCCACATAGTTGTGAAATAAAGTCTTGTTTTTTTTTATTGTTACACGTACGTTTTTTTTTTTTCGCTTGTTCCTTTGTGCGGGGGTGTCGTAGAATAAGGTCTTTCATATTGAGGGCATGTGAAGGCATTTTTTCGATACAGGGATCCGTTTGCGAAACATGTATTAAGCTTTAAAGTGGGAATTTTTGGTAGTGTGTCTGTCTACAAGCAAAATTATGTTTTTGGATATGTGAAAAGTACTCACGATAATAGTATATTATTATAACGAAGTTACGAACGATTAGTTTTTTTTAATTGTCATTACCTTTATAAATAGTTGTTGACAATTAAAAAATAAACTAAGTATCACAGCTAAAAAGGCTCCAAAAATTAACGAGTAATAGTTGACTAACTTGTAGGTAAAATGCGTTTGAGTAAGTGAAAATATCGGAAAAACGCTATAGAAAATTAACTATAAATTAAAACTAGGTGCTTAATAACTTTGTAATGTTATTGTAAAATATAAACATTTTTTCGATGAAAAACAAATACTTATAATATATTATTATTTCGTTTATTTATTTATGTACATATTATTTTACATTTTTAAATATTTCTTAAAATATAAAAAATAAGTATAAAAAACATTTAAAAATATAAAAAATAGTATTCCGCCGGTGTCGGGAGCAGAGTCCATATTATTATTATTATTGTTATCTTATTTTATTTGGTAGCTCTTAGGGTTGAAAATAAGGGCACGCTATGATAGTGGCGATAAGACCCCTCTTTGAAGAGTGGCTACAGAGGCGTCACGGCGTTCTCACCTATCGCCTGACGCAGGTCCTCACCGGACACGGATGTTTCGGGAGGTTCCTGCACATCATCAGGCGGAGACGCCCGGGTGGCACCATTGCGAGGATTGCCCAGGGAGAGAGCCTCACGTCCCAGCCGCCGCGGGAGACGCTCCGGTCGTCGGGAGCCGCGTGACGACTTCCGGCCACCGTGGGCGCGGGCCTGCGGAAGGAGAGTAATGGGTAGCTCACCGTCCCATCAGGACCAGGCCCGTGCCGGACGGCGCGTACGTGTTCCACGCGCGCCTCAAAGAGATGTCAGCAAAAAGGAAGAGGCCTGCCAGGGCCGAAGCCTGCCGGGGGTGCGGTATTGTCCGAAATGGTTACCGCTACCCCGGAACATAAAGGGCTAAGGAAGGAACACGGATGAGTTTTAGTCAGTAAGAGTCTGACACTCCCTTCCGCTCCAACCAGAGCGGGAGGGGTCATTTGACGATTTCCCATCCATAAAAAAAGGGTTGAAAATAGGAGACAAAACCCAAGTTTTTTTTACAGAAGCTCTTAACAGGATAAAGAACGGCAATTACATAACATCCACATCTGCGCTATTGTTGACAATACATATTCGATACACAATCGCAAAAATATACAAGACCCAAAATGAATATCTTTTGTGTGACGTCAGCAAAAATTGTCTGTACATGCACACCGCATACATTGCTGGCGTAAGGCACGATATATTTTTTAAGGCGTTCCTGCGGAGACGTGGAATGAAAGAATTATCGGTGTTGAATCGTGGCTGCTGATGCGGCCGGCCATTTGGCACGCGGCCAGCTCGCCTCGCCTCGATCTTGTAATTTACTCATGTGGAATGAGATTAACACGACATCTGAATTGTATTTAGTGAATTTTCATTGTGAACTGTCACGTTTTAGTACACAAGTTGGCCCGAATAGTTTAGCAAAACAAAAATTAAGTCCAGCATAATGAGAACAAATTTTGGCTAAATAAACGCAGCGCCTGGCAGTAAGTTCATTTCATTTGAGTTAAAGAGTATACTTTTAACTTTTAATGCGAGTTTCTGCTTAACTTCGTAGAGTATATTTAAATGGCGGAATTAATCTTCTTGAAACTATTCATTAACGGTACTCGGTTCGTTTATTATTAAACTGCAGCAGTTTTAGTAAATATCTCCTATTTACTTAGAGATTTGTTTTTATGTTACAAACGTTTCTATGTGTACGCAGGTAATTGGCGTAAAATTGCCTCCTAGCAAACCACCCCAACAAATTAATCGTCGTCCATTTTAACGGGAGATCGAAGGAAGATAGCAACGTAAAGTATTCAAATAATTTCCAGAAAGTAATCATAAATGCAAACAGAGTATTACGAAAAGTAATAAAATTTATTCCCGTTGCCTCCAATAATTCCATTCGTACAATTTACAACTCTAATAAAACGGTACATGTCGCTTCCAACCTATACAAGTAGCTCAAATATTCGAAACGCTTATCATTTCCGAGCCATTGAATAGCGAGCGAGCGGCCGGACTTCTTACCTCGCGCCATTATAAGAAATCATCTATCGATAGGAAATAATTCGATTGTCAACTCAATGATAAATCGGCGGAAACAAAATATTTGGAAGTTAATCAACTGGTTTAATTCGGGTTTCATATTATGACAATATGAGACGTTACTTTTGTGTTTCATGAACCGTGTCTAAATAAACTTTATTCTTTCATTCTATCTTTAGGTTGTCATGGTACTCAAAAGCTAAGTCGTGTTACGTGCAAGGAGTAATAAAGGGAAATTACGATAAATAAATTCTAAAATACATGTATGTATCTAATATCCTTAACTGCCAAAACTACATTAAAAAAAAAATAAGTATAAAAACTAAAACCCGACTATTGAAAAGGATGAAACACCTACCCGTAATTACATGCTGTATTTATTGGAACCTCAAATAACTCCTATTTTGCTTTCCTAAAACTATTATTGAAAACTGTTTTTTTTTATTATGTGCCTATGTGAAATAATTGCTTTGACTTTGAACACTCTAATCACCATTCGCCTGCCCTCATCCCAATTTATTTGGGGTCGGCGCAACATGTCTTTTTCTTCCATACTTCTCTATTAGTCGTCATCTCGGCAGTCAGCCCCTTTCTAACCATATAATCATCATTCACACAGTCCATCCATCGTTTCTTTGGTCTTCTCCTACTCTCATAGCCATTATTATTGAACACTAATATAATGAGGTAAAATCACCCTCACCCACGTGAAAAAAAAAATGTTAAACAAATGCCATTTGATAGAATAATCAGTTTAAAATATAAATTACAGGCTATCTGACCTATTAATAACATCTCACTTACATAACAAAACATCTATATCGCAGAAAAAAATACGTGTCGAAATAATTTACCTAATGAAGCTAGCTGGCGCTGACTACAATCTGGACCACTGAATTTATTCACACCAAAAAATCGCGCGGCCCGAACTGTACGAGAAAAAAGTATTTAATTGCCCCCAAGGAACCGAGAGAATGGTGAAAATTCGGGTAGCGAATTTATAGGAGCTATTTGGATGCAAATGATGAGCGCGCAGCCTCCGCCAGTGACGGTGTAACCCCAAAAGAATAAGTGAGAAACGTCTTACGAGAAAAAGGCTCGTGAATACTTGTGATACTTTTTAGAGTTCCGTGACTGAATGGTGAAAATGGAGCCATTATAATTTTGTCATGTTCCCTCAGTTGTTCGTCTGTTGCAGAAAGCACAAAGGAAAAGCTCAAGTCCTCAAACGTAATAGTTTCAGCAAACAAATTGTACTATTTAACTGTAGGTAAAGCTGTTGATTGGATCGAGAGAGGTGGAAAGAGAGTATTAAGGCCTTTGCCCAGCAGTGGGAAATTAATTTCGAATAAAAAAAAAATAAGAAAAGGTGTTGACTCAGACGTGTTAGATGTTTCTGATGCACATATTATTATCTACCAAATAAATGTTGCTTGTTTTAGTCTTCTATGAATTTATTTATTTAATTGTATGTGTACTAAGACATGACGTACGGAATCCTACAGTGGATCGTAATGACATACTCTTTACTCGTTTTTATTATGCTTAAGTGCGAGTGCGACTTAGCCCGTTACAGAAAGATGTTTAATACTTAAAGATTATTGTGTGTTGCAGTCCCACTCAAATGTGGGGTAATACATTATGTAGAAGAGCTTTAGCCAACTTTTAAATAAAATTCAAGACGGAATAATAATGGTATTACCAAGCAACAGAAGAAGTGACATAGGAAAATGGCGCAGACATGCGGAGGCCTAAATCCAGACTTTTATTAGCTAAAAAAAATATTCATATATAGAACGAGACTTTTCTTTATTTTCTCGTACTTGTGTGGTATAGACACGTACCTGCCTGCAGCCTTACATAATCTTAACAATTATTTTGTAAATCGGTAGTCTAGATGTAGGTCTTACACTTATATCTAGCATTGAGGTCACTCTACCCCACAAGAGAGCATATAAATAACAAGTATTATTTAAGTGACAGAATATAAAAATAGTACCTATTATTAATTCACGTTAAATTTTCGTCTCATCTTACCAAACATTTAAGTTGTTTGTTTACCGCTCTGCTTCAGTGACAAAAATATATTGTCCTAGTATTTTTGCTCCGATTCCCAAATAAATCTCTCTTAAAAATATTCATTACGGTTTTTCATCGTTGTCTGTAAGTTTTATTTTTATGTAACTTTTGTCTTTTCTCGAATGTTGAGTAAAGTTACAGGTAGATTTCCGTACACTGCAAGAGTCTGTTTGCAAAAAATGTCGTCGATTACAGAACAAAGAAAGTCTCGAATTTCGAGGTTCAAATTTCACAATAGAAGTTAGCCGTCCAACTTAAATGTAGGGTGAATATATAGTTGCAAGTAAAATGCATTCGGCTTTCGTCTTTTGTTTGAAAAAGTTGTGGTAAACAAGTTCGACACTCAATCCTTTGTGGGATACTTTTGAAAAGTTGTAGTGTATAAGAAGGCGGGACTTACCGCCGCCATGACAGAGTGGCGGATGCGGCGACCGCAGCTCGCCTTCCGGGGCTCGGGAGTATAAAAGGCGTTCTGTTTATTTTTGTACAGGACAAATATTTATTTGGGCTGGAAAAAATGTGAAAATATTTTTATAATGAAAATATCTGCTTCTGCGTAGTAGTCAATTCAAAATGTATTTTTTCATTTAGAATAAACCGTATTTTTGGTTTTTGTATTTGATACGGTCTATAATAGTTTGATAACCCCAATAGACTACAGAAGATAGCTAAAGCTACTTTCAATCCGTCATATTTATTTATGTTATATTATACCTACCTATATGATCGTATCAGTAAAAAGTCATACATTTTTAAACAGTATCCAGTACGACCTTTCACGCCACGTAAAAGTAAAAATAAAAACCTTATCGTAAAAGTAAAATACCGTTTCTAATCTTCTCTTTGTACAGACTATAACATTTCACCTGAAACCCAACTATTTATCACTTGAAGGCCAACATATCCTTAAGAACAACTTCGTGAAGATAAGGTTCATACTTCAAAGACTTCAGGTTGTTAAATATAATCGGATTAAACGCCAACGAAAATTAGGGTAGGTGGTTACTAGCGGCCTTGTAAACTTATATTTTGACATTTACGAGCAACCTCAACGAGCCAGGGCCGTCTGTCTAGAATTTAGACAGTGTATATCTAGCCTTATATCGTCTGGCGTCTGTTGGAGAATACGTTGTGGAAAACTGGATCTGATTTTATGTTCTGTTTGAAGAAATTTTGCTTTGAGTTCAAGGTGTTTGTCAAATGTTAAAAGTATATAGTCAGTCAAGAATTTATGAGCAAAAATAAAACCATTCAGTAGGTACCTGCCTAGCCATGCTAATATTACCTTATATATAAAATGGTCTGAGCTGCTACATAACTATTAACTTTGACTTCATGCATTCCTAAATAATTATGTGCCTCAACTGAAATAATACGAGTACCTATCTAACAGCTTTTTAATAAATAACTCTATGTAGGAGTTCTTCTTGAAAATTATTATACTGAGATAAATCCTTTTTTCAAAACATATGATTTCTTACATAAGTGATAGATAGTCTATGGACTGTCACATTGGTTCCTTTTTTTTTTCAATATTTCAAACTATTTTGTAGGTTATCTGTAGGTACACAGCAGGGTAATTTTGACATTTTGGCAGTTCAATAACATTCATTGCGTTGTTTACGTTGTTGAGCAGACACATTTTTCGAATGTATGAACTAATGGATTAGAAATATCCTTCAAAATGATTCAGATTGTGATTAATAATGTGTTACGCAATTAGGGGGCAGGTCAGAGGCTAGACAAACTTTTTCTTGCTTTCCATAAAACGATAGTGTTGGCAGTTTATCAACAGCTGTATCGTTGGCAGTCGACTGAACAAGTTATTGGTTTCGTGGTCTTGAATAGTGTCGATGCATTACCGAAAAGTATCACCATTTGGAAATTGCGCTACGAAAGATGGTAGAGAAGCTTTTAAACGATTGCGTTTGAGTTAGAGTGACATCAAAAAAATTATAACTAATTCTTTATATTGCATATTGTGCCCACAGATTTCATCATCAAATAAAATTGAGTAAATGTAAGCAATAGACGATTGACATTAATATTCTTGACGATCGCCACTGTGTATCGTTTTTGATGATCGATAAATCAACGAGTGATGCTCGATATAACCTTTATATTTAACGATCGTTAAAAGGCGACAGGAACGATCCATAAATCTGTAAAAAGCCAACAGATCTTATTGATCGTCATAACACAGCATATCTAGTGACAATAACGATCGTTAAAATCTAGCAAATCTGCATCTGTAATGTGAAATACCTGTTTTTGTGATTGCTATATTATGAAGCTTGGTTGATTGCTTTCGATCTATATTATGAAGTGAAGATGAAGTATGCATGTATGTAAGTACATTCTCATATTATTAGGTCCTTACATATGAAATTGGCGTTTTTCGTACTGGCCACTTTAATCACGAATTTCTCCTCTTTGGTAAGGAATTCCAAATTCAAATTTGTACAGCTATTTACTCATGTATTTGTGCTTCGATGACCGTCATTCATTTGTTTTTTTTCTTCTGTTTTTTCTGTTTGCGTCACTCATTTTACAAAATGGAAAATTTAAAATATCGCATTATTTACGAGTACGAGTTCCGCCGTGGCACTAGTGCTGCGGAAACGACTCGAAGGGTGAATGATGTGTATGGCGGTCATGTTGCAAAAGAAAACACAGTTCGTTTTTGGTTCCAACGTTTTCGTTCTGGAAATTTCGACCTGCAGAACAAGCCCCGTGGACGGCCTGAGACCCAAGTTGATAATGGAGAATTGAAGGCTATTGTGGAAGCGGACCCATCGCAAACCACGTCCGAGTTAGCTGCAGGCTTCGATGTTAGTGATAAAACTGTTTTAATTCACTTGAAGCAAATTGGGAAGATTAAAAAGCTTGAAAGGTGGGTACCTCACGAATTGACTGAAGCAAACCGGCAAACGCGCGTCGACTGCTGCGTTACATTACTGAACCGGCACAACAATGAAGGTATTTTAAACCGAATCATTACCTGTGATGAAAAATGGATTCTTTACGATAATCGGAAGCGCTCAGCGCAATGGTTGGATCCTGGCCAGCCAGCCAAATCCTGCCCCAAGCGAAAATTAACCCCAAAAAAGTTACTTGTAAGCGTTTGGTGGACTAGTGCCGGTATTGTTCATTACAGTTTTCTCAAATCTGGCCAGACTATTACAGCTGATGTCTATTGTCAGCAATTACAAACCATGATGGAAAAGCTAGCGGCTAAACAACCAAGGCTGGTCAATCGCTCCACGCCACTGCTGCTTCACGACAACGCCAGACCACACACTGCGCAACAGACGGCTACCAAATTAGAAGAGCTTGAATTGGAATGTCTTAGACATCCTCCGTACTCCCCGGACCTTGCTCCAACAGATTACCATTTTTTTCGCAATTTGGATAACTTTTTGCAAGGGAAAAAATTCAACTCCGATGGGGCAGTCCAAATCGCCTTCAAAGATTTTATTGATTCCCGTCCGACTGGTTTTTTTAGTAAAGGGATCAATGAACTACCTATAAGATGGCAAAAGTGCATTGAAAACAATGGTTCATACTTTGATTAATTAAATATATTATATTAAAAAATATTCGACTTTTTGTTCCTTCCATACAAAACGCCAATTTCATATGTAAGGACCTAATATATGTTTATATCTAAATTAAATAATTGTTTTTGATTTTATGTATTTTGTTTTCCCTTCTACTCTTTCACACGTTCTCTACATCTCTTTTTATTCTACTCTCCTATCGCAGGGATGCTGGAAGAGATTTCTTTAGAAATAAGCATCACCTTTTACGTATTTTTCTGTTCCTTTCTTCTTGTCTGTTTAACCACTTATGTACACACAGTACATAAATGGTTAAATAAATACATTATCAGGTCTGTTGTAACGGTTCAATAACATTAACTACCTATGGAGCTATACCGTGCATTTGTGCAACTCAGCACGGCCGTTGCGCTTTTGTTTTGTTTTCGAGTGCGGTGCAGTGACCATACTACTCGTATACCTCGACTTGTCGTTTGTCACCCACTCTCATGTAAAATGCAGCCAAAACTCGAGAACTGCCAGTGTCGAGAGGTCGGTATTCAGAGCCGCTTAAAATTTTCGGCGTTGTCGTCGGATTTACTACCCAAAAATGCCTCAAATGGCCACAATAATAGTTTACCTCTGTATCTGTAACTTAACACAAACAAACAGAAGTAAAATTTTTAATTTCTAGCTTCAAAATAAAGGAACATAAGCGCAGATGGGGTGATTTCCTGAGTGCTCGGTTTTTCCAATTTTGGTCCGGAACAAAAACCACGCTTTACTGAGAACGAAAAGATTTGTTTTTCTCTTGTTGCTCTGATGTTTATCTTGCTTTCCAATTATGAGGGTTAATTGGGTAAATGAAGGATTTAACTGTCCCTATTAGGATAGCCACCGGTAGCCACTTTTATATTAAAAATGTATACACAATTTATACGCACAATAATTTTTGTAATGTCTTCAATTTCAGAAAAACATGTCAAAGTTTTCGTCTTAATTTTTGCATTGCATTTAGGACGAAATTCAACTGGATTTCGTCGTAAATGCAATGCGCCTTCCTTCCTTCAAATATATGCGAAATACTTTCTAAAACAAAAAAAAATAAATGCATTCTCTTCAACCGTTATTTCATAACCGCCTGACCTCTGAATATTTTTCATTTCCTTCCAAACACACACATTAATACCAGCATCCGTCCAAAAAGCACAAAACCACAGCCGCACTTATCCGAGCCACAAAAACATTACAAAACTTCGCAGCATCGGCTGAAAAAAGGCCGGTCTCGTTAAAAGGCCGTGCGGCGGGTGGCTGGCCTTCTTCCGGCACTATCCTCCCCCGGAGATGGGCTATTCATTCCACTATCGACGTGCTGTGTATGCTCGCCGGCTATACGCTTTGTGGCCAACGGAAATATATCACGATATGTTTTTATTTGGATCATATGTAACAGAATACTATCGAATGTGTTCGGACGAATTTGATGTATGGTTCTGGTAGTTTTTGTGAGTAACTGTTGCTGTAGAGAAAATTGTTTTTTATTTTGAGTTTTTGTGCCTTTACTCGACTATACATTGCTAAAGAATATGAATGAAGCACGCTTTGTGTAATCAAATGAGAAGGCACTGAACGATGACGGAATACAGTGGTTTATTTATTATTACTTAACATAACATTTGCAACAGTTGACCTTATATCATGAATAAAACCGGCCAAGTGCGAGTCGAACTCGCCCATGAAGGGTTCCGTAGCAGCAAGTAACATAATATAAAAGTTCTTGTAGTTCGTTGTAACTTTGTGAAAGGTAAATTGCGGTTTTCGATTTATGACGTATTAAAAAAAAACTACTTACTAGATCTCGTTCAAACCAATTTTCAGTGGAAGTTTACATGGTAATGTACATTATGTATATTTTTTTTATTTTATCATTCTCTTATTTTAGAAGTTAGAGGGGGGGACACACATTTTACCACTTTGGAAGTGTCTCTCGCGCAAACTCTTCAGTTCAGAAAAAAATGATATTAGAAACCTTAATATCATTTTTGAAGACCTATCCATAGATACTCCACACGTACAGGTTTGATGAAAAAAAAATTTTGGAGTTTCAGTTGTAAGTATGGGGAACCCCAAAATTTATTGTTTTTTTTCTATTTTTGTGTGAAAATCTTACTGCGGTTCACAGAATACATCTACTTACCAAGTTTCAACAGTATAGTTCTTATAGTTTCGGAAAAAAGTGGCTGTGACATACGGACGGACGGACAGACAGACAGACATGACGAATCCATAAGGGTTCCGTTTTTTGCCATTTGGCTACGGAACCCTAATTATGTAATGGTTATTTAAAATTTATTGATTTTTTTATGACTTTTCGTAATTGTTGTGACATGAATTGTGATAATTTAGAGCATCGTTTAGTAATTGACAAATTGTATAATAATTTCATAATGAGTCTGAGCAGCGCGGCAATTGCTTTATTTGATGGATCGCCTTGCAAAAGGAAGCGAGGTTATATTAAAGGCTAAAATCGGCATGTTAGGGGAGCTCATCGGGAGGCCAGACTTAGTTTTCTGTTATGGGCGTCAGCGGGTAAACCTTCACACGGTGAACTGTACAATAATATGTTGAAAACTAGAAATGTGTTCAAATCTAAACTTAGGTGCCACGACCACCAAGACCAAATAACTATAGATCGGATTGCATCACATCACAACAAATATAATTTTCGAGATTTTTGGAAATGCACTAAAAACATGAACCATGCAACTGTGCTCCCGGTAAGTTTCGATGGACTGCCTGACATATCTAACATGTTTAAAGATGTGTTTGTAATTGATTTACCGCTGGCACCGCCGCCGTCTTTGGGTGACGATGAATATTAGTACCGCGCCGTCAATACAGAAAAATCTTACCATAAGATTTAGTAAAGAGGTAAAAAATGCAAGTCAGATGAAATGTGGTAAGTCATCCGGACACGATGGGCTCAGTAATGAGCAGTCAAAACACGCTGGAAAGCATTTGCCCCGAGTCTTAGCGTTGCTGTATAACCTTTGAATCTTACATTCTTATCTGCCCAGTGACATGATGAAAACTGTTGTGGTACCTGTTATTAAAAATAAAACTGGTGACATGTCGGACAATTCAAATTACAGACCGATCTCGTTGGCAACGATTGTCGCAAGAGTTTTTGATAGTCTCTTGAACACCTTACAGAAGAATATTTCGTTTTATGATGCTCAGCACGGTTTGCGCAAGGGACTATCAACAGACACTGCTGTATTGTGCCTAAAAAAGACAGCTATTACGTAGATAATCAGTCCTGTCTTGTCTTGCTTCCTTGATATGTCAAAGGCGTTTGATATGGTGAATTATGATAAGTTGTGGGGTAAGTTACACAAAGCGCATATGCCAGTTGAGATGATAAAGTTCTTAAGGTACTGGTATGGTCACCAGGTGAACTGTCTGCGTTGGGCTGAGGCCAATTCTGATGAGTATAGGTTAGAGTGTGGGGTCAGACAGGGTGGTATGACTTGTCCGATATTGTTTAACCTATACATAGACGGACTCATTAGTGAGCTCAGCAGCTCGCAGTCCGGCTGTTATATAGATGGAGTAGCGTTTAGTAATATCAGCTACGCCGATGATATGGCACTAATGAGCCCGTCAGTCTCAGGCTTGAGAAAGCTGTTGGATGTTTGTCAGAGATATGTTGAAGAACAAGGTTTAAGATACAATGCCAAAAAGAGTGAGGTTCTTATTTTTGGAGCAAAGTCCTCAGAGAGTTTTCCTCCCATTAAACGAACAGGTAATATCTTAAGTCGTGTTCAACAATTTAAATATCTCGGTCATATTGTAACAGCGAGCATCAAGGATGATCTGGATGTAGAAAGGGAACGAAGAGCATTGGCGGTTCGATGCAACATGCTTGTCCGTAGGTTTGCTCATTGCACGTGTGAAGTGAAAGTGACGCTGTTTAAAGCATATTGTCAGACATTTTACACGTACAGCCTCTGTACAAGTTGTACGCAGAAAGCCATAAATGTTCTTCGAGTTCAATACAACAATGCATTCAGGATGCTACTGGGGCTTCCACGCTTCTGCAGTGCGTCGGGAATGTTTGCTGATGCGCACACTGATTTCGCAGCGATCAGACGTAAGCGTGCCGCGTAGCTGCTACAGAGGGTCCGGGGCAGCTCGAACAGTCTCCTGAATCTCGTTGCAGGGAAATTTGATTGCCCGCTCGTCCATTATTTGTCCAACCTGCATGTTTGTATGTTTAATCTATACTAATATTATAAAGAGGTAAAATTTGTTTGTAAGTTTGTATGTAGGGGGTAATCTCTGGAACTACCAGTCGGATTTGAAAAATTCTTCTTGCATTTGATAGCCCAATTATTGAGGAAGGCTATAGGCTATTTAACATCAAGATATGACCCTTAGGAGCCGAGCAAAAAGAAAAAAAAGTCAAAAAGAACGTTAAGTGATAGCGCGGGCGGGTGATGCGATACGACGGGGTGGCTCGGGGAAAACAAGAAGTTTCACGCGAACGAAGTCGCGGGCTGAAGCTAGTTCTGAAATAAAATGATTATTATTATGGTTTTTAAATTTAATTTTCTCAGGTTAGTACCTGGCATTTTCAGAATCTCACGGGTTTGAACCAAGGTGAGACTCTAGTTTTATTTTCTGAAGGTAAATTGTTTCTTTATTATAAACATAACATCACGCCGCGCGTATTCCCCGAAGGGTTAAGCAGAGTTGAACCTATGTAGGTATATTACACCCACATTTCGCCAGTTATATTCAAGTACCTACTCCCACGTAATATGGGGCGAGCCTATTGCTGTCAACCGGGCACAAAATCCCGACTCCGGGCTGCTTCTGGAAAATTCCAGGGATTTTTAATAAACTATGTTTAGAAATTTAGTAGTATTTTTGTGAATACATTTTACGGGGGAAAAGTATTTCATAACTTCTTGAGGCAGTCTTATTTACGAACATGTTTAACAAAAGACGACCCTGTAAAACTCAAATAAAAATCTTGAACCGTTACCCCGGCAGAGTGATAGTCGGCTAACTCTCAATTCATTCAGGGGAAGCGCGAGCTTGATAAATAAATTAGCCGACCATAAAACTCCATACAGAAGAATTACAGGGTGATTCGAGGAAATAGCGTAATACTCTTCATATAATTAAATGAAAATGATTACAAGGAAAGTTGGAAAAGATGTTCGTTTTATATTAAAATAGAACGAGCAACTCTAAGAAATTGGTAGGTATAAGTTTGGTAATAGTAGAGAAATAAACGTCTCAACTATTCCACTTTCTCTAAAATTGGCCTATCTAACTTAATCGCGAATAAAAACACATTAAACTGCTTCAAGAATAACAGCGTACTTACACTTTGTAAAATTAATTAGGCACATTTCGCCCCACCTTCCCGATAACTTAGAGTGAGAGCTGAAATTTGCAGGCGGAACTCGCAGTAATAAATTTAATAGCAAAATAAACGACGTCGTTAACTTATCTGAAATATTGTCGGTTGAATAACTCAACGCGTTTAATAGCGTATTCCAGTTTAAAACGAGTCGTGACCTCACCGAGATTTAGAAAAAAATTCAATGGATTCATTCATCAAAATGGCATGATTTATGATCTGAAACTCTTTCAGTAAATACAAATGAGAGGGTAGTAAGGACGTTGGGTCACTGCCAAAGTGAAGCCTGATTAATGATTTTTGAGGCACACGGGAATGTTCTGCGGAAAAATAAATTCAAAAACTTGTCGGAACACCGCCGAAAAGTTGTTTTGCAAAAAGTTTTTATTTGTTTTTAAATACAAATCAAGTGTACTTTGTTCATACTTTGCTTTTTAACGACTTCGCTGCTTTATTAGGTCAACTGGCCGTATGCTTGTTCTTATCCTGAATTCCGAACAGACAGTTTTTTTTTTTAATTACCGGTATTCGAATTTCCATGCAAAAACTTAAATCCAAGTTTTTTTTTATATTGTAAAAAACATAGCTATCTTCAATGGCCCTAACGATAGATAGATAAAACAGTATTACCTTTAATTGGACAACTTTAATTCTCCTATAACTCAGCAATCTTACCACCGCCTTGGCTTAACTTGAACCATCTTAACTCTTATTTATCGAAATCCGCAAAGGGGGAATTTAACTACTCTTAAAAAATAAAAATTTATGAATACTAGGTACCTCGTACCTAATGGGTTCTGTAAAAACAATTGTAAATATCTATTAACAAATTAAAAACGATATTTTGTAAGTATCATTAATTCCATACACTTTTAAAATTTTATAGGGATCAAAGATATCGACGTATTGGAAACAGTAAATATGAATGTGTCAATGGAATAACGGGCAATATTTTATAATCCTCTTACTGAATTGTGCACACTGCGATATTATTCTCTCCGACCATTCAAAATATTTATTTTTCATGAAGGTTTTTGACGGTAAATAAATAAACTTATCTAGATTGCAGAAGATTCAAACGCTACGCTACGGAAAAGCGACAGTAGATTGTTATTTTTTTGGTTTTTGTGAGCGCTACTTAGTAAAACCATTGTTCACCTTGTGTGAAAATAATTCAACAAAAACAACATCTAGATCAAAGTACAATATTAAGTTACAATATTAATACCTCATTTGACACGTTCACCGCCAGTGTATCATTTTTGCACACACTTGTTTTTAGAGCGTGTATCAAAAATGATACACCGTGATGTTAGCGTTCAAAGCAATGTGTATCATGTAGTCCTCAGTGTACCTGCTAGATAGGTTGTGTGATGTGTATAATAAAGGATACACATGCCCTAAGAGATTTGACAACTAGCAAAAGTGTTTGGTAGGTCAGTGTATCATTTAGGATACACACTCTGAAAAACCTAAAACGGGATCAAGAAGGGCGAGGGTAGATTTAAACATGACATGCATAGACCATAAATATAGCAATATAAACAAAAAAAGTATCACACTAATATTATAAAGGCGAGTGTGTGTGCGTGTGTGCGTTTATATGTTTGTTACTTCTTCACGCTCAAACGGCTGGACCAATTTTGATAAAATTTTGCATGAAGGTAGCTGACACCTTGGATTAACATATAGGTTACTTTTTATCCCGATATTCCCACGGGATCGACATTTACGCGGGTGGAACCGCGGGGCGCAGCTAGTAAGGAATAAATGTGTCGACTACGCTTGGCGGTGAACGTACAATACACATCAAGTTAACTACACACATCAAAAGTGTCTAGGGATCAAGCATTTTTATCCGGATTTCTTGAGATTGAGATGTGGCTTTGTAATTATGATTTTATAAATTTATATGGATCCTTTTTGGTGCATTTCATAATTTGAATCAGGAACTGTGAATCAAATTCGAGTAAAAGATGAAAATCAGCTGTCAATATTTTCCCTATAAAAACATACAACGCATTGAAGACATTATTAGTGCTACTGTTTCCCTACTACTGATTAAAACCAACGTTATTATGGAGCGGCGACGTCATTTAAGCAGGGAAGAAATGCTCAGAGCCGTGGGAATGATAGAAGCTGGTTCCCGGCAACGTACTGTGGCTTTAGCTCTGAATACAAGTCAGAGTGTTATCAGTCGACTTTGGACACGTTACCGAAGCACTGGTACCGTGGCTGAGCGCCATGGAGGACGGTATCGCTGCACCACACGGAGACAAGACCGATACATTCAAATCTTAACTCGAAGAGCTCCAACAATAACCGCCATGATGTTAGCCGTGAGGCTTCATCACTCTTCAGGGAACTTAATTAGCGACCAAACAGTCAGAAACCGCTTGCATGAAGTGAACCTTCATTCCCGAAGACCGCTACGGGTACCACCTATAGCAATGCACAATCGTAGGATTCGATATCAATGGGCTCTTGAACACAGAAATTGGGCAGAAGAACAATGGCGTTTCGTGTGCTTTTCTGATGAGTCTCGTTTTGGTATGAGACCGGATACAAGACGTATACGACACTGGAGAACCCCTGGACGCCAACAGCGATTAAAATCCTGCCAGGAAGTCCATCCTTATAGTGGTGGAACCATCATGGTATGGGCGGGTATTTGGATCGGCGGAAGAACTGAGTTGATTTGGATCAGAGGCAACCTCAACGCTCAAATTTATGCTGAGACGATTGTATCAGACGTCATCGTTCCTCTACAAGTGCAAATCGGTCCCTTATTTCAGTTAATGCATGATAATGCACGACCGCACACCGCAAGAGTTGTAAGACAGACTCTCGCCGCAGCTAACATCAATGTCCTGCCCTGGCCTGCTCAGTCGCCAGACTTGAACCCGATTGAGCATGCATGGGATATGCTACAGAGAAGAGCTCTGCCGAATATGGAGGGTATCCAGTCGCAAGAAGACCTTTTTTTGTTGTTGCAACGAACATGGGCGGCCATTCCACAGCGTGATTTGGATGAACTCATTTTGAGTATGCCAAACCGATGTTCTTGTGTTGTTAGTGTTCGCGGTAGAAACACGGATTATTAATTGTTTAAGTTACCCAATAAATTTTAAAGAAAACTGTTATTTCAGTCTTTTTTTCGAACTTTTGTGTTAGTGGTTCAAATGTCAAAAATCCCTTTATTAGGAAAATGGCAAATTTCTTTATTAATGCAAAGGTGACTTGGTTTATCGTTACTGTGACAAAAGAAAACACTTTATTTGATGAATCCTTAAAGAAAATTTTAATTAATATCAATCAGGAGAAAAGTTATTGCAAAAATATATGTTGATCCCTAGACACTTTTGATGTGTGTATTTTGTTAACTTATTAGTGGGCACGACTAATGCACAAATTAACTAACTTTAATAGGCTCACATTAATATAGAAACTAAAACTCAATTACCAAAAAAAAGTCAGTTAAACTCTAAAGTAGGTTCAACGTATCGATATTAAAGTTCAACGAAAAGTTTAATAACTTGCCCAGCGTACGACCGTTACAGTTTGTTAACTCAAATTCTATCAGAGAGCCCAGAGAGGTTGTTCCTGTTTTTGTTACAACGTGAAGTTAACAACACTTGTTCAATCTGTGTTCAGTCGCTGTAAATACCGTCAGCAAAAAAAAAAGAAAATAAAAATTAACTCGAGCCAAATTTGAAAAGTTTTCACTTTCGCATAAAGTTGTTCGGCAGGTTGGGATGCAAGCACCTATAACGGACTACGAATTTGAATATTTTGTTTCCCATTTATCTGAATAGTCTTTTCAAACTCTAGCAGTAACAATAATCGTTATTGCAGTGAATTTGGAAGAGGATTATTCAAACTTTTTTGGTGCTGTAGGTAGTATTGACAAAGCGACTTCCTCTAAGAAGAGGGAGATAACAAAGAATGTATCAGATCAACATGCGGTCTCCAAAAATTTTCATCTGATCGATCGGAATAAATCATCATTCTTTCCAGAAAGATTTCTTAATTTCGCCAAGAACTTAGAAACCCTAGATTAGAGCCGTCCGCTTTTGCTATCTTTGTGCCCAACCTTTCCACCTCTGACAAAGCAAATCTTAACAAGGCCTGATATTAAATAAGAGGCCGTGGAACATTTAATCTCTATTGTTTTCGAGCCATCGTTAGTTAATCAGCTTTCGTTCAGAATATTGAACAGAATCAGATCGTTCCGATAAAATAGCTGAAATCGCGTTAAGTACAATCGAATGTTAATTGTTCGCTACGTTTTATGGACCTTTTCGATAGGTCGTTAGTAGTAATTGGTCGTATATGCAGAGTGTTCGTGTCAAATTAGATGTAGTTCAATTATTTGAGTCATCATTTGCTGCAATATTATTGACGCCATTAACAGCGTATAAAAACAAAATTGATTGCGTTCTGTGTTTTATACTCTAGGCCATGATTATGGAAATAATAAGTGAATGCCGACATTTTCATCTGCATGCTTTATTAATCAAGCGTAAGATTTTCTTAGTACCTACTAGCTGTGCCCGCGACTTCGTTCGCGTGCATGACAGAAAACGTTCTAATTTTTTTGCGCGGCGCTTTCTTTTTCTAAAATAAAAGTAGCCTAAGTTACTCCCTTATTACATCAGTTATCTGCCAGTGAAAGTCCCGTCAAAATCGGTCCCGCCGTTTCAGAGATTAGCTTGGAACAAACAGACAGACAGACAGACAAAAATTGTAAAAAATGTTATTTTGGTATATGTACCATGTATACATCCATATGCATTTGGTAAAAAGCGGTTATTTTAATATTACAAACAGACACTCCAATTTTATTTATTTGTAAAGATATAAATATCGAAAGAAAAGTAATGTAGTGTATCGTGTAATGTAACGCGAATTCTGAGTATGGGCGCGACTAACTAACATTACATGTAACGCTCGCGCCGATCCATCGGCTGTCGGTTTTTAGCGCGAACACAAAAGCTCTCGCCATCGAACACTATTCGCATTACATTACATGATACATTACATAATATGACTTGACACGGCTTTAGACTCTTAGTCTCAGCTACTTGGCTAAGTGTAGGTACCTATTTATAAGTTCTCCGTGAAACAGTACATTCAGCAATATTACACTCAACCTTTTCGTAACTACGTGATTTAATCACAGCAACATAGATCAAGTTAAAGATATTATTTGAAAGAAATACTTTTACTATGAGCCCCAACCGCATAATGTATACGTACCTATCTACATACATAGGTTTATGCATACCATACATTATCCAAACGGCACGACCCACAAAACGGCAGAAACAGAGTCCCGACGACGACAATCCTTATATACGGTATGTAAGGATTGTCGTCGTTGGGGCTCCCCTATCTTTCCACCTATGCCAAAAATTACCTACGCACGATAAAAAGAGATCATGTATGTTACAATATCGCATCAATATAAATAAGAAAACTCTCACATATGAAGGAAAAAACGGAAAATAGACTTCAGTTTTTACGGCTCCATCGAGAATAAAACATTTTCTTCAAAATTAAATCATGCAGGCAAATAAGTATAAAAGTGTCGATCTGCGTGTTAAAATGATGTAGAAATTCTTTATTCCAGGAGCGAGCTAATGGAAAAAGACTCATCCACTTCAACAATTTCTTCCGTTTAATTTGTTAGCTAATTTCAAGGAGACAGTATTGTTCCTTGGGGCATTCCAAGCGCAATCGTTGGTTGTACGCATTGGCCACTACGAGATCCCGGCTTACAGAGGACATGGCCAATGTGTGACAGGCTAACTCCTAATAAGACTACGTTTTGACTTAAAGAGCAGTGGCTCTCTAATTAACAATATTATAGTGTCAGTTGTGAACCTACACAGTGCAAAAGGCTTACAAGAAAACTAAATTAAAGAAGTAGGTAAGTACTGTTAAAGAATAAAGGAATATTATTAGATTTGTTTCAAAATCTACGAAAAAACGACATATAGTATGATACTATACAGCTCTTTTAAGACAAATATAAAATATTATTATCGATCTTGTTTCAGTAGTAAAATAAATAATAATAATACGTTACAAACTTTAGATTTTGCTGTAAAACAATAACATTTTAACATTTTTGGTTAACATTACTAGCACCCAAGCATCGTTAAACGCGCCTGTGAATATTAAGAAGATTTACATTTTAGTACCCGATGCCAAAAATGTTGAGTGCTCAATCATAGTGAAGAGGAAACTTATTACGACAACTAGCATTTTTCCAGATTGAAAAACTTATGTAAATGATCAATTATATTCCATCACACTGTATGTAATCAAAATAAAGCATTTTGAAGTATCCACTGTTACAGGCGTTATTACGGAAACTTTTATATTTAATCACGGATATAAAACATTACGCTTTATTTGAACACAATTTATTAACGCTTTAATCTAATACAGGATCGTAAATCTTCAGTTTTTTGTGTTTTCCTCATAATTTTATACGCGTTGATTCTACTGACAGTTCTCAAATATTACAAAAAGTTAGATCTACCGAACATAATTATATGTTTCGATGTTGTGTTCTTTATCTATATACATATATCAAGACATTTCCTTACCCAATGACAGGAAGGTAAGCAAGAACAAAAATACGCAATTGTATTTTGTCTTTTCACTTTTTCACCGATCACCGTTTCTAACTTTCTATTAACCGGAGTACGACGTCAACGAAATCGTAGTACAGACGCCAGCACATCAAGCTACTACAATCTGTCAAATTTCTTTAATAGATTTTCAACTTTATCACTAAATTATAAGGTTCAAAGTTGATTGGGAAAATTTGACAGTTTCGGGTAGCTTGATGTGCTGGCGTCTGTAAAATTTGTACATAGCAGCCGGGGGTTAGGCCGAACGGCTTTGTTGCCCCGAAGCCGTAATAGGTAGAGTTGAAACTTTTGCGGCCGGCCCTTTCGTGCCAACGTAAAAGTTGATCTATGATTTTGCTAACTATATTTTGAGGATACACCATATCAAATTACTATTCGCTGAAATTGGTTTTGAAACCCATTAACGGTTGATTACGAGTATAAACTTGTATATTGAATGTTTTGACTAAATTTCCCTATTACTACGCCCGAACATTGAAAACAAGTTACGTCGGTGACACTATTCGCCAATTTCATGGGTTTTACTCGTAGACCAGGTATATCAAATGGAGCTAAGTACAACACAGAACTTTTTTAAGTTTCTCAAATATTTCAAGTAAACTGAGTCAGAAATATAAGATCGGATTTTCTTCGGAAGTAGTCGGCACCTAGCTTCTCATGGACGAACTTTAGAGTACCTAGTTACCTACATACACATACATACCAACTTATCACTGTTATACAACTTTGGCTCTCTCCTTTGGAAAAGGAATCTTACAGTTACAACGAGTACTGTACTTTTATGTTATTGCCTTTAGGCAACACTGATGTTAAAAGCCAGTTCAATTATTTATTTATTGTACATTTTTGGAATACTTACTAGACACATCTCATTTCAATAAAGAAATCTTTATTAAATTCCTGTGCCGTATAATTTACTGTTATTATTTTTATCATGCTGCTGTCCCAAATTCCATGGTCGTGGCGAACACGTAATTTAAATTACGCGAGAACAACAAAGTTATGGGAACGTTCGAAATGATTTATATTGCGGGGTAGCCCGAGGGCGCGATGGTTAGCGACGTGTTAACTTATCCCTATGGATGTTAGAATGTTGGGAGTGTCGGGACACACAGTTTAAAGTGCCCTGCGTTGTGCCCGCGGCGTCAGATATTTAGTTGTTAATTATCGCACTATTCATCTGTAGCGGCACGTTTGATAAGATTATGGTGAGTATTTTCTAATTTATAGAGTGAAAACTTGACAAATATTGTACTTTTTATGTTTGTATACTTTTACGCACTCCTCTTAATTAGCTTGAGTTCGTTTTGAAATGAAAACCATGCCATTTTATTTATTTCAATACCATAAATTCACGAGACCCTCTGGGAGTTGGTCTATTTTGCCGTTCAACGTGGCAATGCTGCCAGCCTTTTCGGCACTTTTCCCATTGACAGCGATGTGGAAGAATTCTTTGATACCTAATGAGCTCTTGCCTTCTTTTATATACTCGTACATAATATTATATATTTTAGTGTTAGTTTGTATAATGTATTTAGCCGGTCAATCTCCGCCCGTACTCTATGTAAATATACGCAATAGAAAATCAATTGTGTCTCACTAGCGGAGCCTTGAGAGGTCATGTATATTTTACCTTAGAAAGTATAATTTTTAGACATACATCAGAGTAACACAGTTACACCTATGAACATTCTAGTATAGCCTTTGTTTTTCCAGTAGTACTCTATAGCTAGCTCTCGCCGGCTCTGAAAACTGTTATCGCGTTCAAACAAAGTGCTCTTATGCCAACAAAATCGAATAAACTCACGCTGAAAGCTCTTCACCATAGCTTCTAGCACGTCACTTGTACTCGAGGAAAAGCTGCGAAAATTTTCACCTTCCCATGACATATATATACATATATATATATGTATATTATATCCATTAGAAGTACCTACTGACTTTTATTACGGCCCGAAAAAAAAATTCAGCAAGTTTTTATTTTATTTCAGTCCAACTCTCAGCTCTTTCACCTGAAAATAAATTGTTCAAATCCCTCACGAGCAGTTTTATTATGATTTATGGTAAATCCAGAGACATCTTGTGCTTAGGGAGTTTTATTTAGTCTGCCTAGTTTCGGCATGGGGTATAATAAGTTCGAGACTTTACGATGCTGTTTTGTTTTCAATTACCGAGCTCATATTTTGCTACCTGCGCCCATGGGTCCGCCTGACATAAGTTTGCTTGTTTAGGGGCACAACCCCCGCTTTTTTGATATAAAACATCGTCATGCATCGTTCTTTTCTTCATTTTTTTCAAATACAATTAGATTCTACGAATAGTTGCAATAGAGGTAAAACACTCATTAACATGCTGATAAAACTTTTTAAGTACCTACTTGTAAAAAAGAAAATATATAATCAAAATTCGATGAACGGTTATAAATATAAATCTTTCGGATTTGTTTGTAAAGAACCGCCGCCGCTACGCCACATATGCAAATACTCTAATATTGATGGAGTATTATGAAAACTTTTGATTGATCTTCGCGAGTTACATTTCCATGTTTACTTAGAACGGGAGAAATAACGAAACACTTCTCTTCGTATAAGCGAGAGGTGTGGCTAGGGATGGCAACGTACGATTTTGGGGAATATTTTTTACATTACTTTTCTCAATAGTGGCAAAAGTATTAACAGATTTTCTTATTCTAAATGTCTCTACTGTTAACTGCTCATTAGGTAGGTACACATTTGTTTGAAGTAAGTACTTGTTTAAAACATGTTTTGTGCAGTGGTTCACTATTTTAAATTAGACGATCAGCACTGCTTTGATCTGTACCTACTGCTTTATTTGGTACATGAAAATTTAGGGTCACACATGCTGGAGTAGGTTCTTAGTAGGTCTGTATTAAAGATAAAAAGAAATATATTTTCATTTTCGGTTTTTCATAAACAGCTTTAAAAAAAACAAGTCGGTACCTTTCCATAAACCAGCAGCAGCCCTACACAAGTCCTAAATATCTCAAAACAAACATTCCTGGCGAGTTCGCGCTATTTGAAAATACGGCCGAAGAAGGAAATTCAGAAGCGTTTTATTGTGAGAAAAGCGAGTTTGTTCCGTTTAATAGCCGCGTAAAATTGCGCCCATCGACGTAAGACCAACAAACTCGACGTCACGTCCGTAATCTTTCTCGCACGAATTGCACATCACACTTACACGATGATATAATTTGGTACCAATTTTATTTATTGCTAAAATATAGCCGACAGCCGACTAAAAAGGATTTGGAGCTGGCGAAGTGGAATTGCTATCGATCGCCCTATTCCAGACTCGGGAGATATTTATTCGTATTATATTTTCAAGGTTAGAGTTATAAAGGTGACAGTAACGTGCGACCTTGTTAGTATTGAAAGCTTCAGACCTGTTATAGATTTAGTTTGGTTTATAAAATGATGAATGATATTTTTAAGCTCGGTGTTCTGGGAATGTTGGAGGATAAATCGAATTATACCGTCATTCGATTTAGACTAAAAATAATGTGTTAAGTAATTGACACGATGTACCTATGTATTATTTTTTGCGTCAATGTAAGGTACTATAGGTAAATAAAATATTTTATATATTCGCATAACTTACATTATTTTCTATGGCGTTTATTCATGCCGTAGAAGTTAAATTTTCACTGTAAAAAAGGTTGCATTATATTCTTTTAAAAAAGAAAAATATTTGGTACGTTCAGTATTTTTTCAAATATGTTTATTGGGACTCTAAACATAACAAAACTTGTACCAAAAGCATTACATTTGGCTAACACTTGACGAAAACTGATTGTACCAACCACTATACCATATTTCCGCGTCTAGTTTTGACAAAATGGATATTTTTATCTGCGAAACAATTTTCGTAATTCCGGACGGGTTCTTCAACATGGTTAGAATAACAATTTTACAATTTTCTGTTGTCACGTACTCGCCACTCGTTGGACCCCCGAAGGAGAAAAGTAATCATTTCAAGCAATCGGAATGTCTAAATTTATATTCAGACATCGTCAATTTAAATGTTTGGCTTTTAAAAAGTCATAACAAACGATAGGACGGTACTGACAACTTCTAACTTAATTTAAAAAACCTGCAATGAATATTTTATTCGCTCCAAAGGCTTTATAATGAAAGATATTCGATATTTATTTATATTAGTATCCTCCTCGAAGTGGCGTCTCGTTACAATTTCGCAGACTTTTTTAAATTCTCTCATAAATTTTATCGACGTGGAAAAGTTTAGACAGCTAGCTAATAAGATTTCAGTTAAGAACGATAATTTCAAGTATTATTAAACTTCTGCAGAATATTTATATTTAAGGGTTTGATGTTTATTTTGATAATTTTTAATACAAAATATAAGCCTAACAGTGTATATGTAAATATACTATAATTATACATTAAAAGCTGCGCCCCGCGCTTTTACCCGCATAAGTCTCGATCCCGTGGAAATATTGGGATAAAAACTATCCTATGTCCTTTTCGGGACTCAAGCTATCTCTATACCAAATTTCATCAAAATTAGTCCAGCCGTTTGAGCGTGAAGAAGTAACAAACATATAAACACACACACACACTCACAAACTTTCGCCTTTATAATATTAGTGTTATAGTGTTATGATATGATTATACTAGCTGCGCCCCGCGCTTTCACCCGCATAAGACTCGATCCCGTGGGAATATCGGGATAAAAACTATCCTATGTCCTTTTCCGGGACTCAAACTATCTCTATACCAAATTTCATTTAAATCGGTTCAGTGGTTTAGGCGTGAAGAAGTAACAAACATATAAACACACATACACACGCACTCACAAACTTTCGCCTTTATAATATTAGTTATTATAGTTATTATGATTATGATTATACTAGCTGCGCCCCGCGGTTTCACCCGCATGAGACTCGATCCCGTGGGAATATCGGGATAAAAACTATCCTATGTCCTTTTCCGGGACTCAAACTATCTCTATACCAAATTTCATTTAAATCGGTTCAGTGGTTTAGGCGTGAAGAAGTAACAAACATATAAACACACATACACACACACTCACAAACTTTCGCCTTTATAATATTAGTTATTATAGTTATTATGATTATGATTATATGATTATGATTATACTAGCTGCGCCCCGCGGTTTCACCCGCATGAGACTCGATCCCGTGGGAATATCGGGATAAAAACTATCCTATGTCCTTTTCCGGGACTCAAACTATCTCTATACCAAATTTCATTTAAATCGGTTCAGTGGTTTAGGCGTGAAGAAGTAACAAACATATAAACACACATACACACACACACAGTCACAAACTTTCGCCTTTATAATATTAGTGTGATGATTATATGATTAAGTGTGAAGTGTGATGTACAAGTATATATAAAAAAGGGAAGAGCTAATTGAGTATCAAAGAATTCGTCCGCATCGCTGTCAATGGGAACGGTGACCCAAAGACTGGCAGCATTGCCATGTTGTCCGGCCAGAATATTTGAATGAAATACGAACGAATTCGTCACGGGGAAAACGTGTGTTTAATTTATAATCCGATCCAAAAAGAGATTAGACCCGTCTAAAAATGGCCGTAGCGAATTACGTACATCGCTTTTCAATTTTGGCAGATTCAAACGTATCGGGGAATGCTCCGATACCCTTTGCTTTGAAGTTCTGAGCTTTACAAAAGCGATTAATTAAAAAGAGAAAACACACAAGGGATCCAATATCAATCTTTCATTCATTTCGGCTTTGTGTTGGATGTACAATGTACATATCTCCGCACATTTGTTCGGGGACTCGGTGATAGCTCGTGTGATCGCGAATTATGTAATATTGGATTCTGTGTTCAACTTTGTTGTTTCTGACGTAAAAACAATGTCTTTGCTTTTGATATGAAACCAAACATTAGTCTTTTGTGTTTGCTTGTATGTCTATGAAATTAATAGATATGATATTATTGTATGTGTAAGAAGGATTATCTGTCATTATTTTTTATAGATGCAGATTTGTTTTCTACGACTCTTTATGTTGAAAGTGGGACCAAAAACATCTTTTGGTTGTTTCTGGTAAATAAATGTTTAATTGAAAATATGAAATCAGACAACGAAGATAGACGTAAGTATTGGTTTATTAAAGAGAGTTTTGGAATTTTGTCCGAACAAATAAATGCTCCAAAGTGTTTGCAAAATTACGCTAGAAACTAGCACACACTAATTATTACAATAATAATTTTAGCGAGAAGTTTTAAAGGCATTAGGAAACCCCATCGAAAAAAAAACCGTGTATTGTATAATTTGTGTTGCAAAGATTTGCACTCTAATAAAAATATTGCGTACATACAAAAACTGACAATACAAAACAATGGAAACCAGTACTATTATTTTTTTAATGCAAAATTCAGAAAGTTCATAAAAAACCGGTCAGGCGCGAGTCGGACTCGTGCACAGAGGGTTCCGTACAAGTACGTATATAAATAGTTTATCACGGGATTATTTTTTTTTTAATGTATCAACAAATTTACGATTTTCGGATTGTTTCCTTTACTTTGCTAGATAAAATTCCTTCTTGCCAAATTTCATGATTCTAGGCCAACGGGAAGTACCCGTAGTAGTTTTTGTTCTGGAACATAAACGCCCGTATCTTTTGATTGCGTAGACTTAGAAGTTTGATTTTTTCAATGCTTCAAGGGACTGCAGTATTTGATATTAATTTCAACTTGAGAACTGTTCCTGAGGAACTTGACCGACGGATAGACAGACGGACAACGAAGTGATCTTATAAAGATTCCATTTTTGCTTTTGAGGTACGGAATCTTAAAAACAGACATTGGCGCCGATTCCCTTGTTCACAAACTAAACTAAATTTATTTTCAGTTCATCTTTTTCTTTCTATTTCATTAAGAAAAGGACAGAAGATAAATATTAGTTTAGACCTGTCAAATTAGTCCGTGCCTGACGTAAATTGACGTATTTTTAATAGCCAATTTTTTAATCACGTCTAAATTGTCTATGGAGTATCCTAATTTGACAGGACTAAACTAATATTCATCTCCTGTCCTTTTCTTAATGAAACAGAAAGAAAAAGATGCACTGAACTTAAATTTAGTTTAGTTTGTGAACAAGAGAATCGGCGCCATTGACGCCAAATTAAACTGTTTTAATAATAAATTAAAACAGTTTGTTACATGACCCAACAGTTACGACGTATGACACAGGTCACATAGCTAAATCATTTTTTAATTTAGGAACAAAGTCATTAAGAAACACAAAATTTCCATTTACGTCAACGGTCGTTAAAAGCGGCAAAGTGTTCCCGTAAAGCAGGACATAACACGGGTGTATCTAAATGTACTTACACGCACAACAGAGCTTATAATTAATGTTACATGAGCATTATGGATGAAGGGTCTCCAAAATGAGCAGACGCCAAAACCTCGTACTTGTGCCACGGGATTAATAGGTAGTACTTGGTGGTACCACTTCACCGCAATGTAAATTTACAACAGTAGGTACTTTGCAATTTGTTAAGCACAATTGCAACGTACTACTAAATTAATGGGAACACGCAAAATCTTGTTAATTACATGTTTTCGGGTTGTGCGGTGTGGACTTGAAAATATTACGGGTTCAGTGTCCCCACCACAGAGCAGAGTAATGATAGAGCACGGGCTATATTTCAGGCCAAGCTGTTGGAAACTTTGCCAAAGTATGCGTGAATTTGGGACAATAATCCAAGTTTGTAACGCAGATCTATATCTACTTGAAGACGTTAGTCTAAAAACACAAGATGATAATAATGTAATTGGTAACAAAAGAAGCTTTCCAAATATTATAAAATCCAAAGATACCGAAGGTTTAACAACAAAACGATTTTATAAGGAAACCTTATTATAAAAATGTTGCGCTGAACATAACTTGGTTAGTACTCGGTTCGGTCGAAATCAGATTAATGATATAAAAACATTACCGACCATTTACTTCAACCCGATTGAAATCATCAAATTTCTCTGTACAAATAAGAAATAAACAGATATTTACCGAAGCGAGTTTATCGAAAAGTAAATCAAAGGCATTGCAGTATGGTTCGGTCAAGTTTCTGCTTCTGTAAGCGGCTTACTTTGATCCGCTATCTTCACGGAGCGATGCTTCAGCAACAAGTTCGGGGATTAACCAGGCTTTGTGACCGTTTTACTTATTTTTTTAAACTGGTTTTCAAACGTATTTTTTCTGAGCTCTCCTTACTTACCATTAAGCAGTTTCAACACTTTTTAAGGAGGCTAGCTGACTCCGCGTAGGTCGATTGATCTGCGATATTAAGGTGCGTTTGTCACGATCATGTCCTGAATGGGCGATCGCTCTTTAAAACGGGATCCCTCCGAGCCTAGGCGAGCACATTAAGCCATCGTTCCTGGTTTGTCATACGAGTACAAATGACTGTGATTACAGACATAACATATTATAAAGTTTGCAAAAGTCTAGCGGCAGTCGCTCCTTGTTGCTTATTTTATATTTCGTCCAAATCCTTAGGACGTGCAGAATCAGCAATAGCCGGGCGTTATGTCGGTATTGTTAGGCAGATCCTGTAGAGATTGATAATCTACAAGCTTTGTTAATTTTAATTAAGGCGAATTATTATTATACTGGTCTACATTACAGCTGTTTTGTATTTTTAACTTCGTGGTCCGACAATATCTCTGCAACGAGGACCAAAATGTAAATCAGACGTACATCAGTTCTGACTTCAAAAGAAAACTCATTTACTCTTTAAACTCATTAACGCTGTGTAAATAATCTAGATTAAGAAATTAATTATTAAAATATTATCTCTAATATTTTGACTGATTTCGATGAAATCTTCATCTCATATTACACAAAGTTACCCATCGTAACTGAAGTCATTAATTAAAAGTTTCTCAAGTGTGACGTAAGCAATGTTAATACGCCCGGCTTATAAAGGTAGTGAGCCGAACCCAAAACATGTTCAAACATATACTTGACACACGAGTATTGGTACAACGAGAACAAGGTATTTCTGTATACTAATTTCGAACTTCCAAGATCTCATTTGACTCCAAGCCTTCGGAATGTTACAAAATGGTGTGGGTAGTCTTGAATTTTCAAGTTTCAAAGCCAATATGGAAACAATGCTGGCACTGTCGCGTGGCGCCTTATAAAGTTTGCCTTCACTTTATACGAGACTTGCACTGACTTGAGCTTGTTTTGCTTGGAGTACATACAAAACCTTTATAGAAACTAATCTTTGATGGCACGCTGCTGTTATTATTAGTACTCTCAACTTCTTGGTGGCTGATGGGACTCCTTGGAAGAATGAGATAGTGTTTTGTACTTTGGTTGAAAATTGAGAAAGTTTCCTTTCAGACGAGTCGAAATCCTGTAAAAAATGTAGCTTATTTTATTACCAAAAACCTGCAAAAATGTGATTTACATCTTGACCTCATGTTACCAGCATATACAATTTACAAAAAAAAAACGAAGTAGTCGAAATTAAGGGTAAAACAAAACATATTCTTCTCTTCTTGTTCTCACACACTATTGTCTGCATTTTTTTTTCATTTCTATTTTCGCAGGTCTGCTGAAAAAATATTATTTAAAAATAAGCAGTACCTTTGTACTCAATACTTATATGACGTATCTGTTTGACTGTGTACATAAATTATAGAATAAAAATAAATAAATAAGGGTACCTAATTTTAGTTCCCAACTACCATTCCTCCAAACAGTGATCAAGGAACAAAACAAGAGCAAACTAAACGCACTACATCAAACGAGTCGAGTCCACCTTTACAATAAACTACGGCGCACAACGTGAGCAGCAACAGATGGCGACAATGTCCTAAGTTCTGATATAAATCAAACCCTTTTAATGTTCGACTATCGGTCGCTTGGGTCAAGTAGGTAAAAGTGATTTACTATAGCCATAAAGACAGCAAGAAACGGGTATATTGCGCTCGTCAGCACCCTTCAACCGGAATGGTTCGTGTAATGAAATGTAACGTGAAAAGTTTCCGATGGTACCGTAAAGGTGTTTTCCAAAGAATTGTATTTTTTGGGACGAATTTTATGTTTTTAGGTTCAGAATAGACGGTTTAGAAGGCTATGGACATATATTTTTTATATGGTAGATTATAATCAGACGTAAAATATTTCTTCTACTTGGGACTTTTGGCACTTCTATGGCGTCGTAAATCATTCTACATTTACCAATCAAAACTTTAGAGGCTTTCAAAACATAAGAATGAGAGCGGTCTAAAATAAAACGAATCAATATCTGTCTTAAACCTAAAGTCAGATCAGACTAATCAATTATTAATTTCACTTAGGCTCTATAGTCACAAAAGTTACTTTCGACGGTTTATCAAAATTGATTTCTCAGTCTCCATTGAGTCTTTATTGGCACAAAATTTCTTAAGAGCAGCCTCTGACTCTCATAAGTACCTACATAACTATTTCAATGTAAAATCCGAGTTGGCGACCGATCCGCGGTTCTTGACTAAAACTTTGAAGAAAGTCCCTACTGTTGTCAGGGTTGCCATTAGTGCTGGTACACATTAAGTTTTTTTTTTCTTCTTTATTGGTTGACCTTTTGACAAAAGATTATTATTAGGAGTGAGGTTTTTTATAAACAAAAAATTGCTCTACTTTGGAATTACGAAACCTTCGGAATTGCGGATTATCGTAGCGATTATAATATCCACTATTTCTTTAGATAAATGCAACAGACATTCGTACATAGGCCGAATTTAAGTATGACAAAATATATTTCTAGGCTGACAACCCTTCCAGTGCCTTCATTGAAAGTTGGCAACTTCATTATGTCTACTGTTTGACTTACAGAAGGACATTCTTCCTATGTAGAAGACTAGGTGGGTAAACATTTTTGAAGTAAATGTCTTGAGAACTTTAAGATTTTTCATGCGTACTAAGAAATATTTTGAATAACGGACCTAAGTATTTTTAAGAAGATGGCATAAAAAATAATATCTAGATTCTATGCCAACCTAGGTAATAATTTGACCTGGTTCAAATAAACCTTCGGTTATAAAATAAATCCTAACATTGAACAAAGAAACTTTATTCAAAACCATAAAATAATATTTTTTTTATAAATAAACGGCCCGTTTTTGTTTCACAGTCGACGTCCCAAGTCCCGACAAAAAGGCAATAATAGTTGGGCAAGTTTTCTTTAAGGGCAAAGGTAATACTCAGAGGGACAGAACAGTTAGTTTACTTAGTATTAGAGAAGTTTGTTTAGGCCCGCCAACACTAGATATTAACGCAATATAAATATTTCGGCAATAAATCAAACGCTCTCCTGACTCTAAACGTGTTTTGTAGATGGAAAGTTCTGGTGGTTTTTGGTGGAGAGTACCTCCAATTAGAAGGATGATAGATGTCTGACGGGTCACAGTTTCATGTTTCGTAGTGTGGAAAGCTATTGGCTGTCAAAACGTAGCCTTTAAAGCACATCGGAGTTCTCGGAAGTATGAAAACCCTGTGAAAACTGACAGCTATGAGGTATGTAACCGTTGTGTTTTGGAGTAGCAACGTATCGCAGCTTCCAAATAGAAACTAAGCTGTCGGCTTCCACTCGGCTTTTCAAATCTGTGTTCGTTTTCTTCCCTTGTATCAGAAAAGAACCAACTATATTAGAACACTTAATTTAGAGAATCAATTCTGAAAAAAAAAGATTTTATGATTAAAATCACACTAATATTATAAAGGCGGAAGTTTGTGTGTATCTGTACTTCTGCACGCTAAAACGGCTGGACCAATTTTGATAAAATTTTGTATGGAGGTAGCTGATACCCTGGATTAACATGTAGGCTATTTTTTATCCCGAAATTTCCACGGGATCGTCATTTGCGCCGGTTAAACCGCGGGGCGCAGCTAGTATTAAATAAAGAAAAAATTTTAGTAGTCCTCTAAAAATTTATTGACCTTATAAAGTTGCATACTTTTTAACTTTCTGGCCTTTTTTTGCAGTTGGTCGCAGTAACTGAGCTTTGGGCACCCTGAAAAAATGGGTTAGTTTAGGATAGAGCTGTGACCAATAGCGCGAGAGCCGAGCGAGCGCCACATCTAAGTTGGTCGCAGTTACTTGGCGATTTAGTATTTTTAGAACCCCAAAATGTTAATTATTTAAGGTTCTCAAAAAGAGGCGCAATCATTATATTAGAGTGTTAGAAGCGCAAAATGGAAATTATTCGAGGTTCAATTAAATACATGCCTCTGATTATTATGGATCTTAAAAGTCAAGTACAATATCGACAATTTCCTATATTTATACGTTTCACAAACAAAATAAAAAATATAGCAAGTTCCCAACCATTATGTACATTCTTGGAACTTGCTTTTTCTTCTTCCAACCGAACTATGAAGTGAAATAAAAACAAGAAACCGTCTGTTTCCGACACGTAGGTACGCGATGGGAAATGATTGGAATTGAAAGGGTGTCTAATTTCCGCTAAAAATACATTATTTTCGAATACGTAGCTACCACAAATTGCGAAAACTTTCCGCCATTACCGCTCACAACTTGACTTTGCTCTTGAAATATGATTGTTAGATGTTTTATTTGAATAAACAAAAGTTTTATTAAAACGAAAACTTTGATGGCTTGAAATGGACTGTTTTTGGTCGTTAATGTCATGAATATAATTTATTGAATAAATACGACAATAGTAATTTTGTTTCGTACCTATTCTGTTTAGCAGTTTCCGTTTTAATTATTCAGTATAAGATCAAATGATCAAATTGCTGAAATAGCGAAACAAAGCGGACATACCTACCCTGATTTGCTTGTACAAAAAATACAGAAGATTTGAACAGTGGCTTTCATTATTTTTCTCTACAATAAGAAATGTCACTCGCCGTCTCAAACCTCTATTTCATTCACGGTTAATAAGAACTTTTTTGAAGTACCGATCTACAAAAGTCAGATCAGATAAACTGCACCTTTACTATTAGCATCATCAATATTGATTTTGATTGATTTTTAAAGGTCTTTGTTAACAAAAAGGTAAACACAATATAGCAAAAAGATTTTATTCTAAATGTAGACTAGCATAATCTAATCAATGTTAATTTAGGCTTAATCGCCTCGTTTTGACAAACCAACAAAACGGCCTGTACTTATAATGGTATGATTCTGTTCTATTTTTTAGTTCTTTCGGATAATATAATATAAATCGGAAATAGTTCTTTCGGATGATGAGAAAATTAAGGATAAATGGAAGAGCTATTTCGAAAGACTGATGAATGAGGAGAATAACTGGAGTGGTGTGCTTGGGAATAAATCAGTAAATGAGGGGTTAGTGAGAATGATTAGTATGGATGAAGTGAGAATAGCAGTAACTGGGATGAAGAATGGTAAAGCAATATGTCCAGATGGAATACCAGTTGAAGTATGGAAGTTATTACGGGTAGATGGATGGACGTGGTTAGCTTTATTCTTCAATAAGTTGTTGCTGGAAGAAGCCATACCTGACGAATGGTGTAACAGTTCGCTGGTACCCATCTTTAAAAACAAAGGTGATGTGCTGGAGTGCAACAACTATAGAGGAATAAAGCTAATGTCACATAGTATGAAGGCTTGGGAGAATGTTATTGAAAGGCGACTGAGAGAAGAGAGTGAAATTTCGCGAAACCAATTCGGTTTTATGCCTGGTCGAGAAACAACAGATGCCATCTTTGCCATCCGCCAGCTGTGCGAGAAATACAGAGGTGCGCATAAAAACTTGCACATGGTATTTGTTGACCTCGAAAAGGCATACGACAGAGTGCCTCGTGAAGTTTTGTGGTGGGCGCTGAAAGTGAAAGGTGTGCCAGGGAAGTATGTGCAGTTGATTAGAGCGATGTACAGTCGATGCAGTACCCAAGTCCGGTCTACAGTGGGCACTACTGGCAGCTTTGATGTGGCTGTCGGCTTGCACCAGGGTTCAGCACTCAGCCCGTACCTCTTCGTGCTAATAATGGGTGCCCTTACATCAGATATCCAAGAAGAGGCTCCCTGGTGTATGCTGTTCGCAGATGACATTGTGCTGGTTGCCGACAACGGCTTAGAGGTCCAGAGCAGATTAGAGGTGTGGTGGGAAAGACTCGAGACCGTTGGCCTGAGAGTAAGTCGGACCAAAACAGAATATCTGTTTTGCGATTTTGGCGGTCTCTCCAGTCCTGTGCCCATATCTCTAACGCGCTCGCGTATGCCTAATAATTGTATGAGTCCATGTTACTTGATAAATAAATAATAATAATAATAATAATAGCATGCAGCGGAGATGAGAATGTTGAGATGGATATGTGGAGTGACGAGAATGGATAAAGTAAGAAATGAGTATATTATATAAGAGGAAGTTTGAAAGTGGCGCCAGTGACAGAAAAGTTGAAAAGAAATCGTTTGGCTTGGTATGGGCATGTGATGAGAAGGGACGAAACGCATGTGACTAAAAGAGTGATGAATATACATGTTGATGGATGAAGAGGAAGAGGAAGGCCGAAGAAAAGATGGATGGATTGTGTGAGGAATAATATGAAAGAGAAGGGAGTGAATGATAGCGTGACGGTTGACAGGGGAGAATGGAAGAAGAAAACGTGTTGCGCCGACCCCAAGTGACATGGGATAAGGGCAGGAAGAAGAAGATTCTTTTCTATTTTTTATTAATGACAAGATTTTTTTTTATTATGTCTAGCATAGACGATGTCAACCAATCTGTCAATCTCTAAAGTGAAATATAAAAGCAAGTGTGCATGTTATAAATTAAAAAATAAATAAGTTGGACGATAAAAATCTTCGATGATACAGTTGGCCTTGTAGGGTTAGTACTAGAAATATGTATGATTGAAAGTGTTACAACTAATTATTTAATTGATACATATTATATTAAGACTGTTTGGTTATTTAGGGGTTTACAGACCTACATTTTTAAATTAAGTTACCCAGGCCCCTCTTTATTATTATCAATGTTGAGTTTCACTCAAAAGCCAGCAGCCAACTGCTTAACTGTAGCCAAAACAATAAAATGAAAAGTTTGATTAAAACTTAAAAGTCTCAAGAAATTCATCAGTGTTAAATTAAGTTGAAAATTTGCATTGTTAATTTATATTACGCACCTTGCCCGTCTTATTATTAGGCATTCAGTTTCGGCTCGGAAAATTTGATTATTATAATGAATTATATTGTTTGTTTGCCTTTAACTTTCCTTGCACGTTTTGTATTGGACATAGCTTCTGATAAGAGAAGCTTTTACTTTGTTTTTGACTTGAACAATCAATCTTGAATGTTATTATGTAAATCTTCTTACAAGGTGGCCGCAAGAATCCGCTGGATGCAAGAGGCATAGGACCGGTCAATGTCGCGACGTTTGAGTAGGTCTATGTCCAGCAGTGGACCTGAAGGCCAATTCTCGTAATTTAAAACGTTCAAAATATAGTCGCAGTCTCATCTCGGCGACAAACAAATGTCAAAAACTTGTCAAAATGTAGGAAAATTTGAGGTATTTTTGACAGATTGAAACTGAGATCAGACCGTGAACGTTCTTAAAAATTACGAGAATTGCCCCTCTGTTTTGTCAATAATATGATAACCGAATATTTCAGAAATGTTGTCAAATTATAAGGATAATCAACTTTTGGTGGAATATTTTAATATGAGGTCTAAAACTAAAGGTATTTGGTTTAAAACGATAGCTGCTGAATCTCCTCGTATACCTTGGTTTATTAATGGTAAGTTGAGTAGGCGATTTTAGGTAACTGCTCTCAGATTGAGATCTGGACACATGCCTCTCAAAAATTTTGGATTCCTCATGAAACAGTGCATCTCTCCAAACTGTGAGACATGTGGTAAGGTAGCAGACGTTGTGCATTAAAAGTCCCTAAATTAAATAAAGAGAAAAAAAAATGAAAGTTAGCTATGTATAATACTTAAGATATATTATTTATAGAAGCAGCTGTAGGTGTAACATTACAAAATTAGAAAATATGTGACCTAACCCTTCGGAGTGCCCTGGCTTAGTTACTGCGACCAATACGGCTTGCGCGTGGTTATAGTGGCACTACCACGCACGCTCTGATTATTTCCACCTGTCACAGGCATGTTGTTTTATAATGCCTAAATAATACTTATACTTACTTTTCATGCAGGGATGTAACATGTGTCTCACCTGTTTTGAAAATATCTGTGTGCACGTATCGTTACTGAAAAATAGCTAAACCGTAATAAAAGTTAGGGTAACATAACTACTATTGTTTTAAGCAAAACGCTTCCATGTACCCAACAGAGAAATTTTGAATACCTGCAAACGGTCATGTATACGCTTTAATTAAATTATTGCTCTACCTTTGAAAAATTTATTAAATCGGCAGGAATTTGCACTTCGATCCGTTATTCGAGTTGGAAGCCTGTTGAACCGATTATGTTTTTATTACCTGATGGAATAATAGACTGGGCTTTGACTTGTCTTGGCTCGTACCATAACCGTTTGCTGTACATCAAAATGTTATAGTATTAGTTGCATTGCACATGGTTCAAAGTCGCTTGAAAATTAACATGAAGCCGGATTTCCTGTCAAATATTGTCTGTGGTAACCTCGTGCAGGTATTTTTTCAAAATAGTTTTTATAAAGGAAATAAAACTCTTGTCATAGAACACGTAATTTGTGTAGTGAGACTCGAGCAACTTTGCTTCTAACAATTGCTTACCCATTAAACGATTAGAAACACTTACCTCATTATGATACCACTTGCGTTTATTTTATTAACAAGCAACCCGCCCCAATTTCAAACGGGCGCAATGGACATGTCAAAACATCGAGATTTTGTGTGCTATATCTAAATATCATAATAAAATATTTTACAATTAGTCCATACGGAGAATATACTCTAAATGATCGTTAAAACCGTATCAAAATCCATCGAGCAGCTTAGAAGATCTAAGCGGTCATACGGATAGAAACGAAAAGTGATAACCTAGCAATAAAACCAATATTTATTACATTAAAACATGTAAGATTGTCCTATTGAATTTGAAAATGGAACTCTATCAACTGAAGATAAATAAAAGCGGTTAGCTCAATTTCTTCTACCAAAAATGGTGTGCTTTTGAAGAGTTGTTTAACGTGTAAAACACACATTTAAAAAATCACAAAATCATGACATCGTCTACTTAAAAACAATATTAAATTCAGTCGCTGATAGACGCACAGCTAAAAACTACGCAAATATTTTTAAAAATTCATCCCTTGAAGGGGTTAAGTAGGTACCTAATGAAATTTTATATAGAAGTTCGTCATTTTTGCATAATTATGAGAAATCCCATGGGGCACACGACTTGTATTACAAAAGCCAAGAAGCCTTAAAAGAACTTTATTAAAATACCTGTCTAGAGGTAATTTAAAAGCTAATAATCAACTTAGCAACCGTTCTATATAGGTACGTTACGTATGTATTAATAAAGTTAACGTCTCAACAAGCAAAGCCAGGAAGGATATTCCGACGGTATTTCTTAATATAATCTGTCTACATACGCATTTATAAAGATAAAATATTTAACTGATCCACTCAAACTTTTTGCGCTAATAATGATTGACACTTTTTTTTAGATGAATGAACCTCTAAAAACTTTTTGTTCTTCTAATAATGCACACTTTTAAAATAAATTTTAGGGTTAGGTTTGGTTAGAACTGTGACCAACCGCACGAGGGCTGAGCGAGCAAAGCGAGTGGTGCCGCGGTAAGGGCCAGCAAGGTCCAAGTAGATCTCAGTTACTTGTCAATTTAGAATTTTTAGGTCCCCAACATAAGAATTATTAGAGGTTCACAAAAAGAAGCGCAATCATTATAATAGAGTGTTTAATAATATTTTTAGGAGCGCATAATGGGAATTATGAGAGTTTCATTTTATTAGAGGTTTGATGCTCTTTATGCCACCGATCTATTTAGCTTTTGTTCCACCACAACAACAAAGTAAAAAAAAAAATGTTTATTGAAGAAAAGCCTACGTACATACTAAAACAATGTTGTATTATCACTAATTGTTTAATAAATAGTTTGATATAGGTACTCGTAGGCATTGAAATCATGCCCTCAATCAAATTATAGTCTTACGAAGAAACTTTCAACCATGCTAATGAATTCCAAAGTTTTTAATATGCCTTTGGGTTAGATAAGTAATACTAGGTACCTCGGGTCGCTTGTCCAAGGAGATGGCGAAGTAGACCGAGACGTAACGCATCGGATCAACTCAGGATGGATGAAATGGCGACAGGTCACAGGAACAACTTGCGACCCACGGATGCCCCTTAAGTTAAAGGGGAAAATTCATAAGTCTGTGATACGGCCTGTCGTACTGTATGGGTCTGAATGCTGGGCTGTGAAGAAGACGGATGAAAAAAGATTGCATGCAGCGGAGATGAGAATGTTGAGATGGATGTGTATAGTGACGAGAATGGATAAAGTAAGAAATGAGTATATAAGAGGAAGTTTGAAAGTGGCGCCAGTGACAGAAAAGTTGAAAGGAAATCGTTTGGCTTGGTATGGGCATGTGATGAGAAGGGACGAAACGCATGTGACTAAAAGAGTGATGAATATGCATGTTGATGGATGGAGAGGGAGAGGAAGGCCGAAGAAAAGATGGATGGATTGTGTGAGGAATGATATGAAAGAGAAGGGAGTGAATGATAGCGTGACGGTTGACAGGGGAGAATGGAAGAAGAAAACGTGTTGCGCCGACCCCAAGTAACATGGGATAAGGGCAGGAAGAAGAAGAAGTAATACTAGGTCAAATTAAATCAACTAGCGAAACCTCACAGAAATGACGGGTATCGATATTAAATCTCTGCAAAAACCAATAATTAAGAAATTAATATAATACGGTTTTTAAGTTACCAGTCTAATTCCTAAGAAAGCGGTGAATGGTCACACCACAACGTATGGCCAAATACAGAGCGATTTTTGAAACCTCAATGAGAAATACTGGTGAAAAAAACAGAATTCCATGACGGACGTTCTACTATAACCGAACCATTTTCCTAGGAAACGGAATGTTAACCAAGAAACGTCATACGAATAAAGTAACCAAAATATGTGTCTAGGAAGTAACGGTTAAATATTACAAATAACATTTTTTTAAATAAGCCATATACCTAACATCAAGATATAAAAAAGCCGTCAAATAAAATTAAGAGTTAGCTAATAAGAGGTATTAACGAATAAGGTAAATTTTCCCTTGAAGCCGCGCCCCTCGTGTCCCAAGGCTCTTTTTAAGATGTAAGGCAATCACATGCTCACATATTATTACAAGTAACTCTCTCTACAGAAACTTTGATGAGCTCGCATTTAAATTTCAGATCGTTCAGAATAAATTTTGCAATCTAAAACCTACCCTTTCCTGCTTTAATGCTTACTTTTTCCAGTTCCATGCTGAAAGTTAGGAATAAGAAAGGCTTGTTCCAAGTTTTTGATATAGTTTTGTTACTCACGCACGGATCATAGATGTTACGTAGATAAGCTAAATTAGCTATATTAAATTACTAGCTGCACCCCGCGATTTCACCCGCGTAACTATAGATCCCGTGGGAATATCGGGATAAAAAGTAGCCTATATGTTAATCCAGGGTGTCAGCTACCTACACACAATTTTTTTTTCAAAATTGGTCCAGCCGTTTGAGCGTGAAGAAGTAACAAACATATAAACACACCCCCACATACACACACACCCTCACACACTCACAAACTTTCGCCTTTATAATATTAGTGTGATGTGATGTGATTTGATTAAAATTGATTGTAATAAACGTCAAATTTGCCTAGCCTTTTCCCAACTATGTAGAGGTTGACTCCCAGTCTAACAGGGTGCACCTGAATACCAGCATTTGACATAGACCGATTGCCTATCTGGCCTCCTTAACCCAGTTATTGGATAACACGATACTCTTTGGTAAGACTGGTTGTCACTTTTGTGGTTCTGACTCCCCGTAACGACTGTCAAAGATCTACGATCTACGGCCTAAAGTGCTTTCCGAGGCGCGGTGGGGTCTCGAAATTAATAATCGATTGTAATAAAATTGGAATGAATTGGATTGGATTGTATGAAATGAAAAATCATGGATTTGCCATAAAAAAAGAAATAGCACTTGTCAGTAGTTTATGATGACATTTAATAGGTATTGAGCCGTTCAATAGCTCATAAGGTATATCTACAAGTAACAGGAAGTTTTCTTAAAAGGAACTGAAATAGGTAAATCATTGTGAGTTCTTCTGAGGGTTCGTTTAGCTTAGACGATCGAATTCTCTTTACCAAACTCTTTCTCTATAAACAGAGACAGATCATTCTCCCGTTGGTCTATCTATACTAAAATGTCAAGAATACAAAAAAAATAACGCTCTTGTTCTGGTTCTACGTTCGTTTGGTCCAAACTCACCTTTACGCGATTAACTTTAACGACACTTTTGTTACTCGAGAATATGACTTCATTAAAACCTAACTAGGTAATTAGTATTACTTAGTACTTAACCAAGTTTCAGTTAAAAGCGATAAAGTGAACACTGAACAATAATATAATATTTATATCTATTAATAAATAAGCGAGGATGGTGTATAAAACGGACCTCCTTAACTTTAAGTAATTTTGTCCTCTGTCCCCCGAGAGCGACGTTGCCGTTCTGTAACCTTCTACATGATGAAAAGGTCGGGTTATTTTAATGCATTGATAAAAAGGGTATTCTTTGGCTTTGAATTGAGTTACTGTTTTATTCGGTATAAAATAAAAGATTTTATTTATCCTCGGCGAAATGGTAAAGTGGATTAAGGCTCCTTAGCACTTAAGTGATTGAAACACTTAAAAAAATGAATTCATTTTAGTTTTTAGCTTTTACATTAACAGCCTCCTCTAAGTGAGGATTTTTATATAGTAGGAAAAGTTTGGCTCTTGACCCGTGCCGTAAAAGGCTCTTGATTAAGAGCTCCGGTCGAGTTCGAAAACTCGTCAAACAATTCCGATCGGATCGGTATTAAAGCCACATAGTCCGCACACAACATTAAAAGAGTAATTATAATTCCTTTTACGTGCCTCCCTATTTTATTTCTGAATACATTTCTAAGTAAGTGAAATAACGTCAACTTCAGGTATAAGGAAACCTAATTACGGTCCACTCAGACGGACCACTTTGCAGCACCGCCTCCCCTGAAACAATCTACTCACTACTTCATTTCACTTTCAACACGAACGCAATATCATGGTATCTTAGACCTACGGCCCGTTGTATACTTGCGACTTTTAATCGTTACTACACGTTGCAAGTCTTACGCACTTTGTTTTTTGGTTTCATAATCGATTAATTCCAATACAATACGAACGAAGCCTAAACAGACATCCCATTTTCTTCCTCATGAATATTCGTCTGTAATTTATTATTCTTAATTCAGCCTATAATGTTCTCACTGCTGGGACATAGGCCTGCTCTCTGAGGGAAGTGGGCCGTAACCACGCGGGCCCAGTGTGGTTTTGTGAATGTCACGTCTTCGAATTTTTGGTTCTAAGCTGGTTTTCTCACGATGCTTTCCTTCACCGCTTTTATTCCCTACTAGCTGTGACCGCGACTTCATCCGCGTGCATGACGGAAAACGTTTTAATTTTTTTGCGCGGAACCCTAATTCTTTTTCTAAAATAAAAGTAGCATAAGTTACTCCTTATTACATCAGCTATCTGCCAGGGACAGTCCCGTCAAACAAATAGACAGACAGACAAAAATTGTAAAAAAAAATATTTTGGTATATGTACAGTGTATACATCCAGAGAAAAGGGGTTATTTTTTTACAAACAGACACTCCAATTTGATTTATTTTTATAGATTAATATCCCTCAATTAACTATAGTAGGTATCTATGCCACAGTACCTTTATACCTAGATTGTTGACCTAAACCGGTCAACAAAATAATATTGCTTATTTAAAAATCTGAACTTTCATTACAAAACAAAAGACGTATGTTTGTGCAAACCCTACTGCCTATGCCTATAGTTAGTGTACACCACTCTAGAGCCATAGTACGCATACCTTCAATATTGCGGGCCTAAGATCGAATGAAATGTGAAATTAATAGCACTTGATGTAATTACTCTGGGTGCCGAATTAAATAAGGGACCATTAGCGATGTCTGCAGTCCGTGAAATTTATGAAAATAATTCTGAAGACGTCTTTTTAAAAGGTTCTATTGTTCTTGGGTAATTGTTGGGAAATGCCTTGAGTGTGACGATATCTGTAGTATATAGAACATGCTATCAGTATATATAAAAATAGGTAGGTGATTTAAAGGCAAATGACTGAAGCTATGAGGAAGGAATTAAATTAGAAAATGATTTTCCATCGGTGATTACGTTTTGTTGGCTTTTTAGTGGATTTGCACGAATTTACTCCGAATCGGGCGAATCGACACTTTTAATTTTTTTTTATTGGTGGCTCGCAAGAAGTTAATTTAATTGTGGGCGAGTCGACAACTCCAGAAATATGTATTAGGCAATTGGCACATTTTGAATTATATGCAATACCTAAAGTATAGAAAAAAAAGGACACTAGCGCACAGAAGTGCCACGAGTTAAACATTATAAAGCGTGTATTTTTTCTTAACTTCAACATATCGACGATGAATTGACAAGAACCTTTATCTACCAGAACATAATTTTACAGGAAACGAAAAAAACGTTTTATTTATTTTAAACGCAAGGTATGAAAAATATTATTCTTGGTTATATATTATACAAGAAGCGGGTATAGGAGGATATATGAGACTAGTGTAACGATTATTTAAAGTCTATCTACGTAAAAAAAAAAAAAACGCAAAAATGTCACTTAGGAGTTCTTGTCACTTCATCGTCGATATGTACTTCTGGAGTTGCCGACTCGCCCACAAATAAATAAACTTCGTGCAAATTTAATAATAAGCCGTTTTTACCCGACTGCGGCGAAGCCCAAAATGAGGGTTATGTGTTTGACATGTATGTAATTCTTTGTTCTCTCGTAACTTCTAAACGAATGAACAAATTTGAATTAAATTATACGTCTTTAGATTTGTCTTGGTAGCGCGAGTGTCACTGGCTACATTAAAATAAAAAACAAAGTAAAATGCGGAATTGACAACATTTCAAACCTGACACGACCTTAAAACAAAAATACTATTTCTTTATTTTCGTATCCTGAGTTCAAATATATTTTTATTTTATTTTTTTATTTATTTTCTGAGAAAAAAAATAAAAATCAAAAAACATGTGATGACGTCACATAAACGGCGGAATGAGGTAGTTACCTTTGCGCATTCCAATGTCTTTGATTGAAAACATTACATCAAACAAGACATGTCAATGTCACCTAAGAAGTGTAACTAGAAAACAACTAAAAAACTGAATTGAATTCAACAATATTTTTTCCTATCAACTCGACACGCTGCTTACTGTTAATATTATCAATTTTTTATTGATATTTCGCCAATAAAATGGATCCCAATGAAAAATATACGCCAATGAAGGAACCAAAACAACGACTAAGACAACTGACGTCTAACAGTTTTTTTGACGGGTCACAATAAAGCAAAGGTAATATCGCCATTCTACCGTCATCTGGCACTTACGTCTTTTTAGAATACACCGAATTTCAAAGTTAAAATTATGAATGAAAAGTACATAATTTCGAAAAACGAAAAAATATGGGTGCCCTAGATTTGAATTTACTTTTATATAACGTAATAATACATGCAGGTTAAAAATATGAAATGTTGTCAATTTGGGGTGCCATATTGTGGAGTTCGAAATTTTTTCTTCTTCTAATACCATTGAGTGGGATATTAAAATGAAGGGTTTGAAAAGGAAATTACAAAAATATATACAACTTATATGGTAAAAAAAAATGCGAAGTGACAAATCGTAAAAAACTCGTACCAAGAACTAAATTGTCTGTGAAATCTTTCACGTTTGTAAACTAAAAAGCTGGAAATAGAAAAGTAATTTAAAAAAACCTAAAAAACCCGACTTCGGTAAAAAAAACTTAACTTAAAAAAAACTGAAAAGCTAAAACAAGCCCATTTTAAATTAAATAAAAGTTGGAAGCAGGCGGGACCCATACATTTTTTATTATATTTTCGAACTCAAATGGGTCCTGCCTGCTTCCAACTTTTATTTAATTTAAAATGGGCTTGTTTTAAGCTTTTCAATTTTTCAACTTATTTTTTTTTTTAATAAGTAACAAGAATTTAAAAACTGTTCAAGGTTCTGCTAATGTCTGCACGAACACAACTCTTTCTTGCAATGAAGATAGGCACTCGTACTGGCATAAAAACTATATGCAATGCTAAAAGACTGAACTATTTAATTCAATTGGAACGAAAACGAATTACCACACAAAACAAAGTTATGAAAGGGTAGTGTTACATTTCTGTTAAAATGAATCATCATAAAATCAGCTTATAATGTTCCTACTGCTGGGACACAGGCCTCCTCTCGATGAGAGGGAGTGGGCCGTAATCCACCACGCGGGCCAGTGCGGGTTGGCAGATGTCACATGTCTTCGAATATTTGGTTCTAGGACATGCCGGTTTCCTCACGATGTTTTCGTTCACCGTTTTGAGAGCAGTGGTGATGAAATAATTTAGACAAAGTAAAGCGCCTATCTGGGCTCGAACCTACGACCTACATCTCTTAAGTCGCGGCCGTTACCGGCCACCACTGCTCTCATACGATAACTCTTGGTAAGACTGGTTGTCAGACTTTCGGCTTGTTTCCACTCACATCTGCCTTGTAAAAGTCTTTTGTTAGTCACCTTTCATTCATCCCCTCAACATGACCAAACCAACTACGCGTACTCTTTTAATTTTTGGTCACTACATCTTCCTTCAACCGCTACGTTGCCTTATTACATCATTTCTTTAAACTGAGTAACAGTAACATAATCGCACCTTTCATAAACTGTTGATTCAGACAGTAGAGAAGGTTGCAACATTCTTTCAGTTCCAAATCAGCGGGGCAATTGCGTAACACATCGGAATCGGTTTCATTTTGACAGTTCAACATTCATTGCGTTATTTACGTGTTGAGCAGGCAAATTTTTCGAACTTATAAAGCATTGGATTAGAAATTTGCTTGAAAATGATTCAGGTTCCGATTGATAGTGTGTTACTCAATTAGGGTGCAGCAAAAAAGCAACTTACCAACATTCCAACTAGAATAGAATAGAATACTCTTTATTATGTACACCATATAAATTACAGACATAAATATAGAAAACTTTACAATGGGTGACACAATGGGCGGTCTTATCGCTAAGAGCGATCTTTTAAAGACAACCTTCCACCAACCAACCAACAACCAACTACACCTTCATTTCGAAATAAAAGCGCACACACTTTTAGCATGCAGGGGAAATTGTTCGCAGAGGATCTCAGTATTAGCAGGCAGGGTATTTAGCGAGAGCGAACTTACGTGAACAGCCTTTGTGTGTGAAATTGAATCATGAAGCAGCTTTAATAAATTAATCGCTAAGTAGTCGTGTCTCCCTTTTAGAGGCTTACTTGCTCTTTGCTGGAATAATGTAATATTCGTGATATACGCTAGTAATAACACCTATTAGGCAACTGTATTGAATTAAACGGGGCAGGTGTGCGATCGATCACTCTGATGAGTCCCTGCGGAAAGTAATACAATGTTATGGAAAGAATTGAGCTTCCTACAACTGTGAGTGGGTGTGTTGCTTAAGATTGATTACTAGATACTCATTTGAAAGGTGAATTTTCTTTAGTTACAACGCCTTTCACTGTTTTTGTTCGCGATTTAACTAAGAAAGTATCTAATTTTTAAGATTTTACCTCCTTCCACCTAAAATCATGCATTAAAAATAATAATTACACGTTATTACGCGCACGTCTCCCTCTCACCGAAAGAAGGCCTGTGTCCCAGCAGTAGGAACATTATAGGCTAATTATTATAAGTAACGCTGACGTCGGTCGTGGACGTCGGTCACGCGATACCCATAGACATGCATGGTATACCACAAATTCCAAAATATATTGTTAGCATACCTTTGATGTAGACTACCCACGCCTGTGACCGCCGAATTTACGACGTGTAATTTTCGGCAAGTATGTCGCTATACGCTACGCTTATTAACACCTTCGGCGCCATGTGCATTTTTTTTATCACAGTGTCTGGAACATTGTGTATCCAAAAGTATACACATCTTTCTACTTAGTAAATGCGCTGTGAATCCTTTAGGAACACATTTTCTATACATTTATTACGCAAAAATGGAAGTCGTGGCCTGACGCATTTTTTCGGTATACTTAAATGGTCTGGGAATCACTAAAAAAAAAACAAATTAGTCAAAACGTGGTCAAAACTTGAGAGAACGGCCACTGGCGATGAGGGTGTTAAAGCCTAAAGTACAAACACTCCACCTTATTTTTAAGTACAATGACATCTCCACAAAATACCTACGTAGGCACATTTATAGCACAAACGATGCGTATGTGAGTGACGTCATTAAAATGGGTCCTTACCTGCACCGCTCGACATTCGCAAGTGTGTCTGTCTACGCTCTCACAAAGAGGCCCACTTACGGAAAATACCACTAATGTCGAAAATATACGTAATAGGGCCGCTCCGTGTGTTGCTTGTTCTTCAAAAAAAATAAGTTTAAAAACTAAAGACCGACTACTGAAAAGGATGAAACAAGAAAGTACCTTCCTGTGGTCGCATGCCGCTGTACTAACATACTTATAAGCTATGGTAGCATATAATTATATAGTAATTATATATTTGACCGGTATGTATGTATGTATGTAAGTTCATCTGTTCCCTGATAACTTCTAAACTTCTTGTCATAATGGGACAAGTGAGGTATCGTTGGAAATGTCTTGATCGTCCGCTGGTTATAGGCTATGTGACGGCACATTAAATTCAATATGGCGCCCTCTAGCGGGCATAAAGTCACGATCTAAAAAACTTTTCTTTAATAATGCCGTGTTGTACCTACTATATAATTATATGCTACCATAACTTATAAGTATGTTAGTACAGCGGCATGCGACAAGAAGTTTAGAAGTTATCAGGGAACAGATGAACTTACATACATAGGTACATACATACCGGTCAAAATCATAACCCTCCTTTTTGTTTCGCCGTAGTCGGGTAAAAAGGTTTAGTTTTATTTTATAAACTTGTATGAATAAAAGGTTGTAGAATCCTACTTCCTACTATAATGATGGATGGATGGATGGATGTTTGTTACTCTTTCACGTAAAAACTACTGAACGGATTTTGATGAAACTTTACAGTAATATATCTTATACATCAGAATAACACATAGGATACTTTTTATCCCGATATTCCCACGGGATCGACACTTATGCGGGTGAAACCGCGGGGCGCTGCTAGTTTATACATATTGCAGTCGCAGATTGTTGACTGGCTAATATTTTTTTACTGCTTCAAGAGCTGGTCTCTTGGAGTATGTGCTAATACAAGAGAAGAAGAAGGACCTGTTATAAAGTAATGTAGCAGGTATTCTATTCGTCCCTTCTGGAAAACAGGCGTGATTTTGTGTGTTAGTCGATAACTATACGTACATAATATAAAATAAAGTCTAATTTCATGTGTGTCGTTCTTTTAAATTGCACAATGGACATTGATACGGGTTTCACCACCATTTAGATAATTTATTCCGGAAGGTTTATGAGTGTAAAGTTTTAATATTCAATTTAGATTTAGAACAGACATCTCGATTTTTTGTCATGTCGTAAAAACCGTGCGAAGCAGGTCAGGAGTCAAGAATAAAAACACAAACTTGCTTCATGAAAGACTTATTAGGTAACAAAATTCAAAGTCTGACGACAAACGTTTCTTGATATTGTAAGAACATGATTCGGAAACATCGGAGCCTCAATTGGTATTCTGATATTTTTATCTCCTTGCAACATTTCAGGTGACAGCTGTCATACGAGTTGCCGATTACTCGCAAATTGCTCTGAAGGAGTACCCGTGAGGTATGAATATCGCGAAATATTTTTGTGAAATGTGTTTCGTACGAAATAATTTACCTACTTACCAGCAAATTTTATATTTTTATTTACACTAAAGAGTGGTTTTGGCTTGTTAGTGTTGTTTTTAGGATTCTGCCACTTAAGAGGTAAAATCCATTATTATCACTATTGAAATTAAAAAAAAATTGTAATTGAACAATTTTTTTTCATTACTTTTTATTTTTAAGTTGTTATTGGAATAATATTACATACAATTCAACTGTCAAATTGATAACCTCCTTTTTTTTTTGAAGTCGGTAATTAAAAACCAAAACTTATTTGACCACCACCCGGTGTCAGATTTGCTTTTCAAATTAAATTAATTATAACGGCCGATGTTGGAAACGGAGCTATGTTTCTATCATAACTCATTATGCGATCTCGTTACTAACATTCCGAAAATTTTAATCATAGTACAGACCGTCATAATTACTTTCTCAACTTCCCAAATCCGCGCCATTCATCTCAGTTAAAAAATGTTTTACAGCACCTAAGTGTGTTGTGAAGTTGAATTGTATTCTTAAACTTTAAAGGTGTAATTTGAAGTTCTTCAGAAGACGTGGATGGCGGAATAATAACATTCACAGTTTTAAACTTTTGCAACTATGAAAATTGTTGCCAGAATCGAGTTTAACTCTCATCGTTCACAAGTGCTGGCGACTTTGTGCAACTTCCTTTTTTATTTCAGATTTTATGTAGCTATAAACTAAAGAGCTAACTTCAAAATTAAAGCTTTGGGAACGAAATAGGAATATCTTAAATGTTGTTAGAGTTACGGGTGTGCCTAATTGAATGAACAAAATCCAATTTCAGGCATTAGTGTCTAGAATTTTTAACAAGATGCTTGAGTAAGAGGGAAGTTTTAGTGCCGTACTTCGAAGTAGATATATGTATCCGTATGATGAAATGGTAGTGTCATTAAATTGTGCACTTTGAAGGCTTGTGATGACGACCTTTCTTCCAAGGCGTATTTTGTCAGGAATGCCAGTTATCTTGTTGTATATCAATTAATACCATAAAATAAGTCGCTTTTTGTGTTTGTCTATGTGACCGTGTTGTTTATTTATTTATTTAAAATTCGCACATAAAAAAGGTACAAAGGCGGACTTAATGCCTTAGGCATTCTCTACCAGTCAACCAAGATTGTTCTTCTATATCTAAACCACGCAATGGATTTTAATTCGTCATCAGTTAGAAAATTTATTCCAGATTTTTATGTGTATAATTTATTAAACTTAAATATTAATTGAAGTTTTTTTTTGCGACACGAACCTTCTTCGCACGACTCGCAAGTTATTGATAATAACGAAAGACGTATGAAATGTACCCATTTGTTGTGGTGTACTACAATTTGGTAACTTTTGTGCATGATAATACCTACAAGCAGTAAATATTATTTGAAAGCTTTAGTAAAACGACGGACTCATCAATTTTATTAAATCTCTTTACGAGACGGGTTCCAAATGTCCCTGAAAACGGTCCGGTTTACGAAAACAAGCTTATTGTGGCTTACGAGTAATTACCAACTTCGATTTATTGGGAGACATTCTCGTCGTACACATTCGTTGAAAGTGTTTTACTTGCAAAGCGACATAAGCTAATTAAGTTAGTTGATGTTCTATGAAATATTTAATTATATTTATTCAGAAAATCGCTGAAACTTCATGCCAGGGCAGGTATTTACAGAATAAATAAAAATAACATAAGTCCCTGGAAGTATGGATCAAATCGAATAGGGGCGTGGGCAAGGTCATTTCCAAACTTTTTAACCCTGAGAATGTCAGTGAATTTTTTTACGGTTCAAAAGTTATGACCGATTTTTATTTTATTTTTTCAATCACTTCGCATAGTGCTCAAAGAAAATAATCATAAAAAAATACTATCAGGGCTATCTAAAAAAAAAATTGATAGCTCTGATAGCTGTTTTTAAACATTTTTATAAAACGATTCGATTTCTCTTCTCTTTTTTTTAGTTGTCTTTTTAGTATTTTTTTTTTTTTTGCTAAAACGTTTGGAAATTACCTTGCCCACTCCCCTATTCAATTTGATCCATACTTCCAGGGACATCCTGTATATCGCTCATTTGGAGAAACATCGACATAACTACTAGGTACTTTTTTTTAAGTCTTTTTTCCTAACGTAAATACGCTTTCTTAGTGCTTTGGCATATTTAACTCATTTTTGGAAAAAATACATTTAAGTCGATGTTTCTCTAAATGAGCGTTCTATAAAACTTCAAAGTCCTGACTGACTGATATATCAACGCACAGCCTAAATCGCTGGTCCTAGAGAAATGAAATTTAGAGCAGCGTGTGTTCTTTGTGAAGAGTAGGTTTCCATTAAGAAGGGTTTTTCAAAATTCCGCCCCTAAGAGGGTGAATGGAGGGAGGGTGGAAATTTCACGCGGACGAAGTCGCGGGCAGAAGCAAGTACTATAATATACTCGCTGACTTTTTCCAATTTTTAATAGTTAGTTACCTATTCTGCTATTCAGGGAGGAAACAAATCCAGCAAATCAAAGATCATAAAAATCAATCCAGCCGTTCTTGAGTTATAAATGGTGTAACTAACCCGACTTAGTTTTATTTATATAGATAGATAATGTTATCAAGGATTCAGTATATGAATCCCCCTTTTTTTAGGGTTCCGTAGCCAAATGGCAAAAAACGGAACCCTTATGGATTCGTCATGTCCGTCCGTCCGTATGTCACAGCCACTTTTTTCCGAAACTATAAGAACTATACTGTTGAAACTTGGTAATTAGATGTATTCTGTGAACCACAGTAAGATTTTCACACAAAAGTAGAAAAAAACAATAAATTTTGGGGTTCCCCATACTTACAACTGAAACTCCAAAAATTTTTTTTCATCAAACCTGTACGTGTGGGGTATCTATGGATAGGTCTTCAAAAATGATATTGAGGTTTCTAATATCTTTTTTTCTGAACTAAATAGTTTGCGCGAGAGACACTTCCAAAGTGGTAAAATGTGTGTCCCCCCCCCTCTAACTTCTAAAATAAGAGAATGATAAAATTAAAAAAATATATATATAATGTACATTACCATGTAAACTTCCACCGAAAATTGGTTTGAACGAGATCTAGTACGTTGTTTTTTTTTAATACGTCATAAATCGAAAACCGCAATTTACCTTTCACAAAGTTACAACGAACTACAAGAACTTTTATAATATGTTACTTGCTGCTACGGAACCCTTCATGGGCGAGTCCGACTCGCACTTGGCCGGTTTTTTTTTGGGTGGGAAATCGTCAAATGACCCCGCTCTGGGTGGAGCGGAAGGGAGTGTCAGACTCTTACTGACAAAAACCCATCCGTGTTCCTTCCTTAGCCCTTTATGTTCCGGGGTAGCGGTAACCCTTTCGGACAATCCCGCTACCCCGGCAGGCTTCGGCCCTAACAGGACCCTTCCTTTATGCTGACATCTCTTTGAGGCGCGCGTGGAACACGTACGCGCCGTCCGGCACGGGCCTGGTCCTGATCGGACGGTGAGCTACCCATTACTCTCCGTCCGCAGGCCCGCGCCTACGGTGGCCGGGAGTCGTCACGCGGCTCCCGACGCCCGGAGCGTCTCCCGCGGCGGCTGGGGTGTGAGGCTCTCTCCCTCAGCCGTTCCGCCACCTCCTTCGCTAGCATGGCTGCTTCGCAGAAGGAGGTGACCGCCTCCCACTCCCTCTCGCCCCGGACCATGGCTTGAACCAGGGCCGGACGCGAGAGGTCGCCGCCGCTGTCGATCGCCTCTACGAGGGCACGGCGGTGCTCCGTCCATGCAGGGCAGACCTCCACCATATGCTCCACCGTGTCCTCTGGGCGATCCTCGCAGTGGTGACACCCGGGCGTCTCCTCCCGCCTGATGATGTGCAGGAACCTCCCAAAACATCCGTGTCCGGTGAGGACCTGCGTCAGGCGATAGGTGAGGACGCCGTGAGGCCTCTCTAGCCACTCCTCAAAGAGGGGTCTTATCGCCACTATCGTGGCGTGCCCTGCGCTGGGTTGCGAAAGCCGCTCCTTCCATACCACCATGAGATCGCGCCGGAGGTCTGTCCGCTCCGCCGCGATTTGCCGCGGAAGCGGAGTTTCCCCCCGGCTGTCCAGAATCCCCCTGCGTTGAAAATTTCGACGGTTATTATAAAAGGGGTTTAAAATCATGTGCTGAACTCATGGTTTCAGTCCCTGCCACCTGTATAGTACTCACATTTTGCCAGCTATGTTTAACGCTCATATAAAAGGGGGCGAGCCTATTGCTATCAATTTGGCACAAATCCAGACTCCGGTTTGCTACTGAGAAATTCCTCCTGGAAAAACCCAATAACACTTTGCCCGACCTGGGAATCAAACCTAGGACCTCATGCTCAGCAGTAGCGCTTGCGGCCACTAACGAAGTAGTTGTGACTACTAGACCAACGACCTGCCTAAGATAGAATGAACCCTTAAAAGGTACCGCAAAACGGGGCTACTTTGACTTCCAGGGTTACTTTGACAGGCGTTGGAACTACTTTAACAGAGCGCCAAAATCGGTTTTCACGTGTGCTCAGCATGAGTGCGTGACCTCGAGTAATATTGCGCGAGGCGCGGGGTGTGGGTAAGGCGTCAAAGCGTTGTGATTGGCCTTGTCAAAGTAACCCTGGAAGTCAAAGTAGCCCCGTTTTACTGTACTGCAACTTCTGGAAAAACTCTTTAAAATATCCATAGTAATATTATAAATGCGAAAGTGTGTCTTTCTGTCTGTTACCTCTTCAAGCTTAAACCGCTGAACCTTTTTAGCTGAAATTTGGTATAAAGATAGTTTGAGTCCCGGGAAAGGACATAGAATAGTTTTTATCCCAGAAATCATCCTTTAATGGGGTGAAAAGTGGGGTGGAAGTTTTTATGGGGAATCAATAACCGCTGAACAGATTTAGATGAAGTTTGGCATCTGAGTAGACCATGACCTGGATTAGGACATAGGGTACTTTTATATCGATATTCCTCCCGTAGGAATCGAATTAAGACTTATGAGGGTGAAACTGCGTGGCGCTGCTAGTTTTATTAATAACAAAAAGCTTTCTATCTCAAAATTACAAAACACATAGGTACATACTTAAATATACAGTATAAAAACATTATCATACATAATCACAAACATAAGTACATGTAAATTAACTCAACAACAATAATTTACACCCATTCAGAGCTAAATAAGTTCGCAAAGAAAATTTTCAGAGCGGGCTCAGTGCAACCTCGTATAATTTTTATTAAAATTAAAGACACAGTCAAGTTTTCCCACGGTTCTTTTCTGGTACTAAAAGTAAAGTGTACAGGAAGAATATCGGTTTTTCTACTGCAAAACAGACCAAGTTGTGGAGACAATCGTATTGCAGATGTAGCTCTGCAGACTGGAAATATCCCGCCCAGGGTTAATATGATTTTCTTCGCTGTAACTTTTGCGCTAATTATCATAATTTGCTCTGATTGAAGTGAATTGCGGGATCGTGGCTCAATAATTAATACCGGGAACAATTATTCAACAATTTTAAGTTGGGCTTGCTATCGATCTGTCTATAGATGAGTTTACATTCTCATGCCTAGCAGAGCATATTTAATCCGACTACGTTATCAGATAACCGCTGAGTATATAGAAAGATAGATATATAGAATACTCTTTATGATGTGTATACACCACAAATTTTACAATAGGTGGCACAATGGGCGGTCTTATCGCTAAAAGCGATCTTAAAGACAACCTTTAGTTGAATAAAAAAAGGGAAGCAGAGACAATACATAATAGGTAAAATATTCCCAGCATACGAGTATTCCCAGCTATTGTATCTCTTGCATTGCTTTAGTATATTTATATGTATAGTTTTATTTAATTATATGTACATTTTATAAAAGGGTCCTTAATTTATGAACAACGAGCTTGTCGGAAATTATCCCACGAGAACGACTACCGGGACAAAAAACCATAAAAGCTCATGTTACTCCATAACATCAGGTACACGCTTGTGAAAGTCTCGTCAAATTCGGTCCAGCCGTTTCAGTGTTTCATACTTCCCGTGGATGTCGTAAAAGGCGACTAAGGGACGTACCGGAGAATGGGCAGCAGCGTTCTCTATGCATTTCACCACCATTCTGCGATCGCCAACCCGCCTGGCAAACGTGGCGATTATGCCCCCCCCCCGCATATGAGGCTACGGTAGCGGCCAACGCCACGGTGAGGCAAGGGGTGCTAAGAATCCCTAGAAGAACAAACAGACAGACAGACAAAAATTTAAAAAAAAAAAAATTTTGTTATAAGTAGCGTATATACTTTCACTAGCTTTTGCCCACGACTTCGTCCGCGTGAAATTTCACCCTCCCCTATTCACCCTCTTAGGGGTGGAACATCGATTTATTAGTGATCTATGGTGTGGAATTACGAAAAACCCTTTCTTAGTGGATACCTACTCTTCACAAATTGAATGTCTCTAGAACCAGAGGTTTAGGCTGTGTGTTGATGTATCAGTCAGTCAGGACTTTGAATTTTATATAAATACTTTCTTATGCATTTAGTAAAAAGCTGTTATTTTGATATTACAAACTTCATTTTTATTTATTTGTAGGTATGTAGTGATGAATGTATTCATTTTCTCCATCCTTGTACTTTATCATTCCTTCCGAAAACACCGAAGAATTCTGTGAAAGGATTAACGCAATTAAATTTATTAAACTTCATTTACTCTATTCTGTATGTATTCCAGTAGTCAAAAGATGCCACCACACGAGATCTCCAGCTCACAATCGCGTTGCTAATTTAATTAAATCTGCTTCGTAATAACGTTGTTGCTTATAGTGCATTGTTTCATTAATACGGGGTATACTTATTCGTACTGTATTATTTTAAATTATATTAAAGGTATTGTACATAATTAAATCGTGAATGTTCCGTGACAATGCCTTTGTTTGGACAAGGATAAATTTTGCAACCTATTTAAGATGAGAAGTAAAATGCTTGCTATTTATTTATTAAAGAACATCAACAGCATACACATTCAGCATTCTACTTACCTATTGACTTTATTGCCGAAATCCGTTTAGACGTTAACAGGCTATTTTTCAGTCCTCTAAGCATTATTTTTACGTTGGAACCTTCTCCTTTTATTTACTTTTAACGAGGTCTTGGAAATTGATGTTGGTGTACGATAGTAAAGTAAGATGGTTTCAAGAAAACTAATTAGGCAGCCTACGGAGAATATCGACGGTTTGTCTTCTAACTAAAACTAAACTAGCACATTTAGAATGTAAAGAATAATAATTTATTCTCATGACGTAAGGTTTACCCTTATTTTAATAAGATAAGACTTACATTGTTGGTTCGTCTTACGTCAAAATTGATCAATCTTTGATCGTGAATGTGCTACTTAAGTAATGGTAACCACACACGTGACGATATATTCGTGCAAGTCTAAACTTGCACAAGTCTGTGTGACACCAAATGGCTCGGATGATTGTGCAAAGTGCAAGTCTATAATTTCGCGCAAGTATATCGTAACGTGTGTCGTCTGCATAAAAATCATACCTAACAAATGATATTGAAGCGGTTCGTATTTATATTGACATACAGGGAGTTCACATTTATAATAGGTATTTGTTTCACATTGACACTGTAATATTAAATAACATGGGATTCAATGGAAATAGCAAATGGGACCCATCATTAATACCTAAAAAATCGGTTTCAAAAGTGGCATCCAACGAAAATAAATCTATTAAACATTTATTTGGTAAATCACTTTTCTTCTGAAAAGTACACATGTTGTTATAACATGGAATTCAATGGAAATAGCTCATGGGACCCATCGTTAATACCTAAAAAATGGGATTCAAAAGTGGGATCCAACGAAAATAACTCATATTAAATCAAGTAGCACAGAGATTATTTTACAAATAAACAGTACACATTTGCCACCTTGTGGGGAAGGTAACAAATACCTGAATGAGACATCGCGAGAAAATCCTCGTTCAGTCTAGTTAGTCACGTCCCCCTTACAAAGCCACATAACGCCGGGCACACACGGAGGCAGCTAGATCGAGCACACGATAAAATTGTAGAAAGGATTTGTTCGCGCGCACTTCTTTAGAACCTCGGCAACTTGTGGAGAATTTAGAGAGAACGAGCTTAAAGCATGTTACACACGCATGCACATAGCGTGGAGAGGCGCTTGGAATTGATACTGAAAGTTTCATTAATTAAATACCTAATGTTTATGTATGAAACAATTTTAAATGTAGATAGGTATGTAATAGAGGTGTTGTGCATAAACTCTACTGCTTTAAACTAGTCACTACATTAAATTATAGTGTACGGTCCCATCAACCGTATATTCCCTTTGCGAACGCAGCAACCTACTTGGATGTCGTGCGTCACAAATATTTTGCTATAATCATAACGCTTTAAGCAATACACGGCGAGTCAGTCAATAACTGTGGAATTAAGCACTTGTCAAGGGAAAGAATCGCTACGACTTTAACTTGTTAACTTTCTACATTATAATATACTTAACTTTAAAATCAACTTGTGGTTCTTTCTTTGGGCTCCATAACTAAACCAACATTAACAAAGTGATAGTGTACGGTGCCTACAACCATTGGCTCCTACAAGTAGTGTATTATTTATTTATTTCGTTTATTTATCTATTTAATTATATTTTTAAATATTTCTTAAAATATAAAAAATAAGTATAAAAAACATTTAAAAAATATAAAAAAATGTAGTCCGCCGGTGTCGGGAGCAGGGTCCAAGCTACCGGTGATTAGGGCTCCAAAAACAGGAACATCCTCACAATGCGAGCCGTATCGAGGAGTACTGCCTTCTGAATCAGGCCCTTGATCCAACCGCCTAACGAGAGCCTCGATAGATGTTGATCGAGGCTTTCGGCCATAAGGCCATTGGCCATTATTTATTTTATTATTGTGGTGTATTGAGGGCTACACAGATGTGTGTGTCTTGAAGTGAAATAATAAAGGAATTATTATTGAATAGTTATCATCAGGGTTGCTGGTGCGTCGGCCTGTTTGTATATCACAAACAAAAGAAAATGTTTTCACAAAATAACTAAAATAATGAAATCGTTACTAATAAACAATACAGTAAGTGAGCTCGAAGTAAGCTGTCATTCCACCTGAAGGCCAATTCCCAAAATAAAAACGTTCAAAATCTATTCGCAATCTCATCTCAACTCAACGACAACCAATGTCAAAAATTTGTCAAATATGTAGGGAAATTAGAGGTATTTTTGACAGATTGAGACTGAGATCAGACTGTCAACGTGCCCCTCAGATGCCAGGGATTGACACTATTGACAGTTCACATCAAGCTCATTCACCTAAGTTTTCCCGGTGAGATTTGTACAGACATCGGAAAGAGTCACGTTTTAAAAAATATAACGACAAAGACGTAAATACAGTTCCAAAGATAATAAAACTACCAAATCTTAAGTTTAATTGCCATAATTTAAATTTACATTATTCGCAATCTAGCGAAAGTTAGGTTATTAGTCAAACAATTTAGATCCAAACTAGTTCCGAATAGTTTCAACTATGTAGTTTGCAGGATGTAAGATTCGAATTTGAGAAACAGAGAATCGTAATGTAGTACCTCCACAAATTCGGATTTTTCTCTAGCCAGTCAGTATTTTTATCCGACTGTGGCGAAGCCCAAAAAGAGTGTTAAGGTCTCCTAAAAAGAAGCAGTCATTAAACTCAACTCATTTTCATGAATTAACTAACGGTCAGTGGGTTTACAATTTAATGTTCGGTTTCACTTTTACAATTAAACACTTTTATTTGTATTTGGTGTTTCATGAACTGTTGCCAAATAGAGGGGCTTGTGGCCAAGGAGGGACTTGTTACTAAGTAATAACAGCCGCAGGAGTCGATCGATCAGGTTAAGCTACGCTTACCGCGGTTAGTCCTTGGATGGATGATCTTTACCTCCATATCAAAACCCCATCGTGCCTCGGAAATCACGATAATCAGTTGGTTCCGGCTGTCATCCGTAGATCTTTAGCAGTCGTTACGGGAAGCCCAAAAGTCTGACAGCCAATCCTACCAAGAGTTTCGTATAACCCAGTAACTGAGTTGTGGAGGTCAGATAGGTAGTCGCTTTTGTAAAGTCCAAGATAAACTCAGAAAGTACATACGAATCGAAAAAGTCATATTGGTCGTTGCCTGGATTTGAAACCACAACCTCGTGCATGAGAGGTGAGGCCTGAGCCACTGGGCCAAAATGACATTCATCATCATCGTCATCATTTCAGCCGAAAGACGTCCACTGCTGGATATAGCACCTCCCAAAAGCACCTCCGCTTCGACCGGTTCTGTGCTTCTCGCATCCAACGGGTTCCTGCGGCCTTCAAAAGGACGTCGGTTCACCTTGTGGGAGGCCTTCCAACGCTACGTCTTCCGGTACGCGGTCGCCACTCCAGAACCTATCGGCCCCATCGGCCATCTGTTCTGACAAAAATGACATTACTTTTGACTTTTAAAATTTCCTTTAATATAAATAAATTATTTGATTTTGCCTTGATTGCTACATCCAACTCTTAAAAAAGTGCTGCAGTTAAAAAAATGGTTGCTCGTAATGTCGTATCGTGAGTCTACCACGCTACAACGTTACGAGCAACCATTTTCTAAACAAGTTATTTATCACCATACACTTCAATGCATTTAAATAGACCCGTTATCTTTTGTAACGAATACCTACGAGCCTTATAAATGAGACTTTTTAATCAAAACCCACAAGTAAATTACAACCGTTTCGGATAGCGCTACAGTGTGCTATCTTACGTTTTCAGTCATTGAGGATCGCAATTCAGCTACTTACTGTGCCTACAGCTATAGGTACAACATGAATCAGAAAGGTGTGGCCAAAAAGGGTGAGGTACAGACGACAATAGGGATACAATTATCATATGTCCCATACATTTGGGTCGAGTAGGTATTAAAGTTTTATATGGGACAGTTGATAATTGTTTTCGCGATAACGAAGTTGTTCCCAAGTTCAGTTCAGTTTGATGGTCTGCACCATACCCTTAAACATGATCACCAGTGGCGTGCATTGCATATAGGCATAATAAGCAGTGCCTACCTCGATATATCAACAACATTAGCCTGTTAATTACATTTAAGTATGTGTGCCCCATTAAGAAACTCACTAAGTATCATACCTAACAAAAAACAAAATCTTCATACAAACACACGCGGCAGTAGGTAGTCGCCGGACGGCCACATTCGCACATTCGCCGGATTCGCACATTGTCATTGGTTACTCGTTCAAGTTAATACGACAAAATTAAAAATACGTAGATACGTCCCCCGCGTAATACCATAACGTTCGACCTTCGCAATTTATCACCCTTAAGTAGGCATGCCTAATTGTATACTCAAATAACCACACTTTTGACCTCACTTTTTTTCTGATTAGTGACCGCGTTTGCCTAGACTAGACCCGGCCTAGTGTCTACCTATTCTAAAAACCAATGCACGCCACTGATGATCACACATTTTTGTTACACGCTGTACAGGTAAAAAACCTAATAGAAAAAAAAGATACAGGTTGACGACGTCGAAAGTGCGTCAAGCGCACTACTTCTGTCACGGACCGCCATTTAAAGCAGTCAGTTTATATGTATATGTCATTTGTGCCATGGTACGAGTAAACGGTGACACGCTTGGTTTGTATGGAAAGTGTTGACAATCTTCTTTTAGCATCGGCAGCCGGGGTTTCTCTGTGTAAAACGTTGGTTATATTGAAGGAGTCTATTCTATGCCAGAAGCATAGGGAAAACTTACCTTCCTTTAGATTTAGTTAATTTCAATATGATTAAGTTATTTTCAAAGTATTTAATGTTTCAAGTACATAAACACAGTATAATTAAACGTTATCTATCTATCATTGTGGTTTTAGCGTACGTGTACGCTTTGATGTTACATAAAAGATAAACCAACTATCGCTCATATCTTCAATAATCTAATATCGAAATATCAAAATGAATAATTAATTTAATAGCAAAGTTCTGTACCAGCCGTAACTATGTATTAGTTGCGGGTTTTCATCTATCTAGAAGTACTTATCCCTTTTGTAATTAAAAAGTCTGTTAGTCAGTTTTACCTATAAATAATTGAATTAAATCTGAAGAGTTTGTTATTTTCCACAGATAGTCAAAAACCTTATAATAATATTTAAGGTTCAGGGTACAAACGAGAACGTTCTTCTTAGCATGCCCATGGCAATTTAAATGAGTTAGCCCAGAATATGGCTACGTGTTTTCCACCTTCAGTAGCGTCCATCGGTTCCTGCAACGTACGTGTACAAGCAACAGGACACACTGAACACGATATTAAGTGCCCTATTGTTTGTGGGACACACCACCACATTAATTAAACTCTCATTTATAAAGCTCGTATTCGTTACAAAAGAAAACGGGACCCTGTTCCTAACTCAGCAAACGCCGTCTGTCAGTCTGGTGCATGTTTAAACCTTTAGAACCGTTACAGCTCACAAATAAAAATAAAACAAAAAAGCCGGCCAAGTGCGAGTCGGACTTGCAAACGCCCTTCGTTCCTTCCGTACCACAAGGGAAAAAAACGGCAAAAAAAAATCACGTCTGTTATATGGGAGCCCCCCTAAACTTTATTTATTTATTCACAAGGCAACTACAACAGGCAATAATCACATTAGGGTATACAACTAAGGTAAATATTATACAACTAAGTATTCTATGAATACCTATTTCAAGCATCTACCTGCTGCCGTTATTAATTATCGAGCAAATAACGGCAAAAAAATCACGTTTGTTGTATGGGGGAGCCTTCTTTAAATATTTATTTTATTCTGTTTTCAGTATTTGTTGTTATAGCGGCAACAGAAATACATCATCTATAAAAAAATCAACTGTCTAGCTATCACGGCTCATGAGATACAGCCTGGTGACAGACAGACAGACAAACAGACAGACGGACAGTGGTGTCTTAGTAATAGGGTCCCGTTTTTATCCTTTGGGTACGGAACCCTAAAAACCTGTGCGGTCGGGAGACCCCCGTCAGGAACGAAGTTCCTTACGCAATACTTGCAATATGAAAAAAGGGAGAGAGAGAGAGAGCACGCGTTTTCAATACAAAGCCATCTAGTATAAGTTTTTTTTCTTCCAAAGTGATCTAGACGAGACGTACTGAGGCGGGGCAAAAAAGACGCGTTTGTATTTTTTCAACTTTTTTAATTTAGTTTAAAAAGAATCCCGAATTCCCATCTAAAAGGGTACAAAACCTTTATTTTACCTAATATTTAATGCCCCAGTAATGAAGTAAGAGAAATCTAACGCAAGTAGTAATCTACTTGCTGAAACGGATAACATTGCCGTCAGTAGCCGTTCCTTGGTATTTAAACTGAACTTTTTAAATGCTTCGCTTCAGAAATGCATTGGCTTAAGTGTTTCCGATCGTACGAGTATGTAAGTTGTTCCAATCGTTTTTACTTCAGAGGTTTTACAGTAATCCCTCTCTCCCCTTTAACTTAAATCACTGGTTTTAATATTCACATAGGGAAGTACACTTACGCAACATTTATTAGCGGTTTTCTCCTAAAGTAGTGAAAATATATTTTATGAAAGAAGAAAGAAAGAAAATACGTTTATTTGCGGTGAAAATGACGCAAAAAAGAACATAAACACGAGAAAAAAAAAGGTAGGAGGAAACATGCGTCACATCCACGCAAAACGGCTATCGCTCAGCATTATGCTGCGACCTATGCAGGACAGAGCCCCAGCGCTGGTTTTCAGCGACAGCCGGCGCTGACGTAATGACGTCGTCCGGTGCAGCAAACAATTATTAAAATACAGTGTACTTAAAGAAAAATAATTGAATTTAAAAGTGATAGAATATTATACTAAACAGGAAATAGACATAGGTACAGTACATGCTATGAAAATATCATCCTCAATAAACGTTTTTACACTTTAAGTATGTAGTGGCAACATTTCGAAGCGTCCTTATTTTAATGTAGATGTACCCAACGTGCACCAAAGAAATTATGATGTATGTGTTATGGTGTTACGAACTGTTGTTTTATTATCGAAACCATATTATTAGGTTGCGTCTCATATCATATAAAGCTATTTGGTATATTTTCGTTTCAATAACGTTCACAAGATATAATAAACTTGAGATAATAACCAACTGTTGATATAATTTCTTTACATATAACATTTATATACTCTAAAACTTATTTCGTATAACGTTATTGGATATAACGTTTATTTAATCGAAAATCATTATTAGGTCTATCCTTTTAAAATATATATTGTTACCGTAATTATCGTTAACACCCCGATTCAGAGCAATCCAACTCGGATAGGTTAGCTTTGAAGGCCTTCGTGGCTTCGTGGATTAAAATATTGTCTTTAAAAGTCAATATGTTGTGCTACAAAAGTTAGTGACAGAAACGAATCGCTGCAAAACCGACTCCACGTAGTATTGTTTGCCCTACCCCTAGAGTGTAATTAAGAAGTAGCCATTTTTATTTCACGAGAAAACTGATTTTGAATTTCGCATAACTGATATTTATGCTTATGACTGTAAATGTTTTTTGATATTTCCGTGCTTCGAACCTCTAAGTTTGCATCGATATACATACAAGTTTTCACAATAATATATATACCTAAAACATTTTCACCAACTTTCAACCGCATAGGCATATTTCTTACATCGGAATTTATACTTTTTCTTTGATTTTTTATTTGTTTTTATCTGATGTACGTATCTGGTGTATTGTGTGTCTTTTAGTCTGTGCCAAATACATTATTTTCTTTCCTAGTTCCATACCATAATATCGTAACACGAAATACAAACTTTGTTTACATTCAGTAATAGTGATAGATTTCGCTGTCCGATCTACATAGATGGGTTCCACTAGTTTTTCTGTTGACATAAATCGTGACCCCACGGGGGTATGGGACATGTTACGGAAATACTTGGCAGAAGGCCCTCTTGGGTAGTGTAATTTATAACTATATGGGAACAGTAGTCAGCCGGTGATCGCTCGCACTCCAATGAAACAGACATATATCACCGGACTTTATAATTTATTGCGGACATAGGTCAAACAGTACAAAACAAAGTCGTACATGTACTTATGTAAAGTGGGTTTGCCTCTTTTTGTTTTTGTTTCCAATTCTAACTGTAAGGAAGCAATGTAAGAGAAATACAGTACAAGGGTTGGCAGCCATAATTTGTTAAGTAATGTGACTGGTAAGTTCAGTTTGAACTAGGTCTCGAAAAATCTAAAACAGAAAAATAATATAACAATACATATAACACACACACGGTGTGAGTGTTTGTAATACATCCATACTAATATCATAAATTCGAAAGTAACTCTGTCTGTCTGTCTGTCTGTATGTTACCTTTTCACGCCTAAACCACTGAACCGTTTTAGATGAAATTTGGTATAGAGATAGTTTGAGTACCGGGGAAGGACATAGGATAGTTTTTATCCCGATATTCCTACGGGATCGACACTTATGCGGGTGACACCGCGGGGCACAGCTAGTATTTAATACGTTGTAGTAACCAAGCTTCAGAAATATGGCAATGTCGTAAATAGCGGTATTTATATGCGCTGGTTTGATTATTTTGTCAATAATTAATACTACAGTCCGGCCGTCGAGTGAATGTATTCCTGACACCTGTCAGTGCGACAATTCTAATAGCCAATAAAGATCAAATTCATAAAATGCGTATTCGTTTCTATGAAACTGACAGGTGTCAAAACGCATTCTCTCTACGGTCGCACTGTAAATGAAATGATAAAATATCGCTCTACAGTGCACTTAAATATTGATAACGAATTGCAAAAATAACACCGAATTAGGAGCTTTTCGAGTTTTAAAACGGAATATTCAGTTTGTAGAAAATAATTATTCAAAGGAGACTGTTAAAATTTGTATGGGAAGTGGTCTATGATCCAATAGCGATACTGTAGTGGTATTTCTGTTGGAATACCTCAACTATACCCTTGTGCAAAGGGGCATCAAAATCTAACCCGGCAGTTTTGAGAAAAATAATACTTTAAAATTCACATTTCTTGCTACATTTTTATATTTTAAAAACGTTTTAACGGGTATTTCTGACTTTATACTACTTAATTAATGTGGTTTTCTGCTAAACAAAGACACTTACCACCTCGACAGTGCTGAATTTCAGTTTTTTTTTCGTTTTTAACCAACTTCAAAAAAGGAAAGAGGTTTTCAATTCGTCGGAATCTTTTTAACATTTTTTAATATTTATATTCACCGATTTCTCGAAGACGGCTGACTGATTTAGAAAATTATTTTTTTTGTTTGAAAGGGTATACTTTACCAAGTGTTCCCATTGTCACCAGGTCAGGTTTGAACGGGTATTTCTGACTTTATTAATGTTTCTCTACTAGGCAATGTCACTTGTCCCCTCAACTTTTTTTTTGTACTTTCCGATTTTTAGGCATTTTTTAAATATTTATGTAGGAAGGATAAGTCTTAAAACAAAAAATTACTCCAAAATACGAAAAATAAGAAGGAACTCTATTTGTAGCAGCAGAAAACGGGTGTATGTAAAAAAAATATACATAACTACATAGTATAAAAATATTTAAAAAATGTAATTCCGACGAACTGAGAACCTCCTCCTTTTTTGAAGTCGGTTAAAATCGAAACAAATACTAAAATCTAGGAAAGAAACACATTAATTAAGTATTATAAAGTCAGAAATACCCTTTAAAACGTTTTTACAATAAAAACGTTATCATGAAATTATGTATTCTAAAATATTATATTTCTCAAAACTGCAGGATCAGATTTTGTTGCCACTTTGCACAAGGGTATAGTTGAGGAATCCTCACAGAAATATCGTAACAGTATCGCTATTGGTTCATAGACCACTTTTTAAAGTTATCATGAAATTATGTATTCTAAAATATTATATTTCTCAAAACTGCCGGGTCAGATTTTGATGCCACTTTGCACAAAGGTATAGTTGAGGCATCCCCACAGAAATATCGTAATAGTATCGCTATTGGTTCATAGACCACTTTTTAAAGTTATCTTGAAATTATGTATTCTAAAATATTATATTTCTCAAAACTGCCGGGTCAGATTTTGATGCCACTTTGCACAAGGGTATAGTTGAGGCATCCCCACAGAAATATCGTAACAGTATCGCTATTGGTTCATAGACCACTTTTTAACAGTCTCCTTTCACAGTAAATATTTTAGTGCACTATAGTGCTCTGTAGATCGATATTTCATAATTTAATTTATAATATCAATCTCTAGTTAAATGGCTCCATAACTTAGTAAAGCTACTGAGGAATTACTAATTCATCCAAAATAATCTATCCCGCTAATTTCCCTACACATAATAGATCACCTTTTTTCCACTTACTTCTCTTTTTTTCGTTTTTAATCTGATTGTTTAGCATTAATTTAGCATTGTTATGTCCTATCCCTTCACACTTGAGGAGTGTCTGATTAAAAACCAATACTTAAATTCTAAGGAGTTTTATAAAAAAGTTAAAAAACTTATTACAAAAAGGCACTGGTTAATTTAGTCACATTTTTGCAATATATTTACTAAATAGCTGATTATGTTTACACACCGTGTGGTGGGACCCTGGTGATCTGCTGCACAGGTATTTTTAGTGCAGAAACCAGTCACTCACAAACTAATGTCAATAGTTTCTAAGCTTGTCTAAATTAATATGATGCCAATGTTTGTGAAGAGAAAATAAATAATTAGAATTTGAATCAATAAATAATACTGAACAGCGAAATCTTAGACAGCAATTTGCGATATTGCCTTCTTTCAGAATGCAACCTCTTAACATCTCATGAACATTTCAAATCTATCCTCCTACTGTTTAAAGATAACAAATAACACCCTATGACAAACGGACGGATGGAATGGCGGAGTGGAGCCATAGTAACAGGATCCCTGCCCTAAAAACGGGCGGAACTCGAACCTCATACGTGTACAACGTATTTCCTACCGATGAATAGAGCTCACGCTTTTCAATATCAAGTAGGTAAATGTGATAGACGTTTCCCAACCTTGAAGCAATATGCTCTTGCATGTAGGTATATTCCTTTTTGCCGCCTGACTGTGGCACCTGCTTTCGTATCTGAGAGTCCCCTTCCCGCTGACACAGTTATTATTTATGTTCCCAATCTAAATATCACGAGTTTTTTTGTGCAAGCACTACCGGGACGGGGAGACAAGTGAATAAGTTTGTTGCAGTTTCCATTTAAAAGTAGGTTTTTGTCATTTAGTTTCCATGTAATAGTTATGCTAATAAAACTGAAGAGTTTATTTGTTGTTTAAAGGCGCTAATCTCTGAAACTACTAGTCGGATTTGAAATAATAGATTGTTATACAAGGGTCGAAAGGAATCAATTCCCTGCGCTCGGGCGTCTATAGTCCGAATTGATGACTTTCACCAGTGTTAAACACTCTACTTTTCATTTCGAATTCAAGGAAAGTTAAAAATAATAGTTTTTCTAAAATATTTATTATTTTCTTGTCTGTTCGCCACTTCATAAAATCATTTTAAAAATGTATTTAAGCATCTTTCTTTTGAAATTTCTGGCAAAAGATATTTGATAACTGTATTTGCCTCGTCTTTAACCGAATCTAGGGTCAACATTTCAGAATCGCTTGTAGGTACTCATTTTTAATCAAATATTAGTCTATAAAACCAAGTCTTTGAATTTCGGTACAGCTTACAGAGTTAGTATCTCGCCAAATTATACTACCTATAGTCTTTTTTAAGTTTTAAATATGGAACACACCGCGTCCGCGTCACCGCCGCGGGCTGGCCTGCTTAATATGTAGATATTTTTTTTAATCTTTATACACTTAAAAATTTCATAACTGACTACCTAACCAAATGTAGTTCTATTTTTAAAATGCATTCCCGCCCTAGAGAGGGAAGCAATAACTATGAGTCTTTCCCGCCCAAAGGTGGGCAGCAGCGTCTTCCACCCGCTATTCGGATCAAACAAACACTACTTTCCGAGTATGAGAAATTAAAATATATTTTTGATTTTATAGCCCAATACTTGAGGAAGGTTATAGGCTAGCTTATTTAACATCACGCTACGGTCCTAAGGAGCCGAGCAAAGGTAAAAAGGCAGAAAGAACGCTAAGTCAAAACGAAGTAACATAATAGCGTGGGCGGGCTATGCGATGTGACGGATCGGCGGAACAAGAAATTTTACGCGGACGAAGTCGCGGGCAGAAACTAGTTTAAATTATACGTTTGATAGTATAATTAAATTACCTTGGGAAGAAAGGATCATCATCTGCCTAGCCTTTTCCCAACTATGTTGGGGTCGGCTTCCAGTCTAACCAGATGCAGCTGAATACCAGTATTTTACAAGGAGCGACTGTCTATCTGACCTCCACAACCCAGCTACTGGGTAATACGATACCCCTAGGTAAGACTGGTAGTCAGACTTTCGGGCTTCGGACTGCCCGTAACAACTGTCAAAGATCCACGAATGACAACAGGGATCAACGGCTTAAAGTGCATTCCGAGACATTAAATGGTCTCGGTATGTAAAGATAGTCACCCATCCACAGACAAGCGTAGCTTAACCTGATCGATCATATATCATAAGGGAGAAATAAAGTTGTTCATTATGTGGTAATTGGTAAACGAAGGGATTTCCTCGTAGTGTATTTTTTTTGTGAATATGCACATTTTTTATTTTCTGCAGATTTTAGAATCTACGAATAAGCACAGGGATTTTCCACTAGGTACGGATGGTGTGTTTAATTCACACACAAAACGAGTAGGTAGTAATAATTCTTTCGTACTAGATATAATGTTCGAGGATATAAGATTCTTAGATATGAAAATCTCTGTACAACAAAGTCACCATCTAGCAAAAACTCTAGTGTCCGTTATTTTTTAAGTTTTAAAAACCGTTTTCTAACAAATGTATAACATTTTACAAAAGGTTACAGAGGTACTCGTGTATAATATTCTATAAAATCAGATAAGGCCTTTACCTCTCGCTCGGTCGTCACCATTTGGCAATATTTATGTTATAAGCGCACAAGACCGAACCTCTTGGGTAAATAACCTTATTCCAAAGAAAATAAAAAACCCGCAAATATTCTACTTCCATACATTTTCAAAACTTAATATATACAGTTCCGCGTAGATTTAAGGGCGTGAGTCCCTTGAGGCACAAGTCACAGGCCAGGCTACGTATATATCACCCTCGGGACAATACATTTCGTGCTTTTCCACGATAAGTAGCTCATACAAGATACACTGATTTATAAGGGGCGAAAAAATATTACTACCCGATAACGGGGCAGAGTTGGCAATAATATTTGTGACGTAATGTTGCGTGCATTGAGAAAATGTTTTATTGCGGCTGGTCTTTGTAAACAAATTACGATCTTGAATCTGGTGGGGCTGTTTTTTGTTTTGTTTTTATTTAAAACACTTCATTTCGTCCTATGCGGGTCTTTTGTATTAGATTAAAGTATTCATTATTTTATCACTATCACGCCTTATGAATATAAGACACTGTTTAAATTATTAAAAAAAAATAAAAAAACAGCGTCTCAGATTAGCAAAACCAATGGAATTCAGAAGCAGATACTACCACTTTCACGTAACTATTTACCATCATCTGTAAAATTGTTTATTTGGCTTGAAGTTGCTGATAAATATCAGCGTTAGACAAGAAGTAATCGCCAACACAACTCGGTAATTGCATGACATCGATATCACCGAGGAACCTAATGAAATTGTATTTTTATAATAACTATTCTTTATGTTAACGGAAAACATCGTAAGGAGATGACGTATCCAAGAAATGCGGATTACAACTCACTCTCCCAGGGGGTAAAAGCCTGCTGTTGCGGTAGTGGGAACATTACACGCGTTTTATGCTATATCAACGAACTTTAACGTCACACAAACAAAATTTAGGTAGCAACCAGCCTTATTACACCAAATTAACGCCCTAATCTACCCACATTAGCTGAGCACGAGTATGTAATTCGTCATAACAACACGACACGTGTCGAACAAGACAACCGTGTCGAACAACTTGCCCGAACAAGTTCCGAACTCCTTTAACACTTTCCTACACATGTTGTACCGAATGTTCTCTGCGGATTGCTAAGTCTGATGTATGTTGGAATAGGATATTCGTTTTCAAGGCGTCTTGTGGGTCTCGTAAGATACGGCTTTTGCTTGGAGCTGTATCTCGATGTTGAGTTTCGAAGGTATTGGCTTAACAAAAGTTACGTTCCTCTGTTACGAGCAGTAGTGGCCCAGTGTAAACGGCAGCGACTTACGAGTTTGTAGGTCGTGGTTTCGAATCCAAGCAGGCACTTTACTTTGTGTAAATTATTTCATCACAACTTCTCCCAAATCGGTGAAAGAGAACATCTTTAGGAGACCGGCATGTCTTAGAACCAAAATTTCGCAGACATGTGACATCCACCAACCCGCACTGGGCCCGCGTGGAGTATTATGGCCCACTCCCTCTTACAGAAATGAGGTCTGTGTCCCAGCAGTAGGAACATTATTCCTTAATAACTAAGTTTCAATTTCCATGAATAATGTATATCTATACATATCATTAATTAAAGTCTCTCTGTATAACCATGACACGTTTTTAACTACACATCGGATTTTGTCACGGTTTTCACCAACATTTAGGGAATTTATTCCGGAAGGGCTATGTGTAAACTACATTAATATTAAAATAGCATATAATAAAAAATATCGATGTTTGTCCAAGTCGTAAAAACCATGTGAAGCAGGGGTAGGTCGCTAGTAAAGTACGAAGTGAATTAATTAACCGACTAACTACTACCAGACAAGGAAAAATACTCGAGTGGAGACTATATATGCTATAGTAACAATACCACCGAGATAGAAGCTCCAAAAGTCTCTCCAAACAAAGCGAATATTGGCAATAAGATAGTACTCAATCAAGGCACATAAATCTTCGTATATTAGAGTGTGCTCATTCACACACATACGCGATTATATCCATAGCAATACACAGATAAACTATATCCATTACTATCGATCTTGTGTTTGTAATACATTATTACTTCCCCTCGCCGCTAGTCATTTAATCACTGTAACTACGGCTAATGCGGAACATTATTTGGGAGGAAGAAAGCCACGCGAAATATCGCCGTGACGTGCGCTAATACAAAATACTGGGCCATTAGTTCTGTGCCGTGGTTTAGTAAGCGATACTGTTGTTGCCTTACTGTGGATCATTAGTGAAATGGAACTGCTCTATTAGAACGTTAAATCAATAATATCATTTATAATCAAAGCATGCAAATCAAAGAAAATTCTGTGAACGCGTGGATGTGCTACGCAAACAAGTGACGCGTAGCAATATTCCTCGTAGCTGGCGTAGCACTGGCGTCAGCTACGCCGTAGCAACCACGTAGTTCCTTATTCTCGATAATATTATTATAATGGTTGCCTAGTTCCATGATACTAACAAAGTGCCTCATCTACATATTGGATGTTTAAATCGAGGAGGAAGTTAATTTTGAAAATGGAACTATTAAAGCTCTGTTTTTTAATTGAAATTTTAACAAGTTCACAACTTCAAATTCTTAATTCAGAAACGGAGTCTTATTGAGCTGATTTATGTTCTTTCTTAATTAAAAAGCTTTTATAAACTTCAAAGATTTTTTCCAAAATAATAACTTGTCATAAATCAATGTTTATGCGAGATCCGACTGAGATCGGCTCGTTTGTGAGTGCTATGCCAAAGCCACGCGGCCAGCCGTTGTTCTCTGGTACATTAATTACTCCGCGCGGCAGTGTGTCGTGAAATATGAACCTGCAGCGATATCCCATTGCACTGTGATGCTTTTGAATTATTTATGTGAACGTACAGAAAACTTGGAGATAGAGGCTCCAATCTATTGGAGCGTTATAATTTATTCATTCCGTTGACATTGGTGGCCAACCAACTGAACGAAATGAAGAGTACTGGTGTTGTTTACTAACAGGCATATCGAGAAAGTCTACTAAATTCCCGCGTTGAACTGTATAGTTAAATTAATTATTAATTTTCAAACACATCTACTCAAAAAGAGCAAGCGTATTCTCCGTAAACATGGACTAAAATAGCTCTTTAATCAATAGGGACTAAAAGTGATTTGAATTTGGAATGTGGATATTGTTAGTGAAAGTTTCAATCACTGAAGAGATCAAACACGAACATTGTATGAACAATTAACAGGCTGTATGATAAAGTAAAACGATCGATAGCCAAATTAAAAAAAAAAAAGTTTGTGAAAATATAACAAACGCGTGAAAAGCATTCATTAGTAAGTGTTTACTTACTCAAAATTGTACGTAAATGAATAAACGTACCTACTATTCTTATTCATAAGTTGCACTTACTTATTTTTTCATAGAGGGTGATAAAAAGTAGAGTATCCACCTCGGGAGCAACACTAAATAGTTGTTTGCTCCCTTGACAAACAATCTACTATTTTTAATAAGCTGAAAATACCAATTCTATCTTCAGTCCCTGTCTCGCTTACACATAATATAACCAAGTATATAAATTACTAGCTGTTGCCGCGGCTTCATCTGCGTGTATTTTGTATTTCATTCATGTTAAAGATAAAAATGAAATGCTGTTCGTTGGTAAGCGCATCACTTGAGAAAATTATTTTTTATTTTAAAAGGTTGGTAATAATGGTAATTTAGGTTTAGATGTTAAAGGAGATCACCCATTTTATTCGGCGACTTGGGATAAAAACAAAAAAAGTCGACGGCCAGCAATGAATTACATATTATTTGAATGGTCACAGTAGTAGAAACATTTATTTGTATGGCGACAACGCTTTAATGAATTTGAGAACAAAGATATACAACGATCTTATCTTTCGATCCGCCTCCATAATTATTATATATTATAATTTAACTCCGAACACAAATTGTTCTCGACTTTGACGCCTTAGTAAAAAATAATGAGTTATAAATGTGTACTTTAAATATATGTAATTATTATTGATAGCCGCCAAAAAGATATATACAGTACAAACGGGTTGAAGAGTGTATCTAGTCTAGAATCTCTGTACGAAATTTCAGCTCAAAAGCATTAACTTTGAAAATGCTTAATATTTTTTTATTTCTACATCACGGCGCTGCACTGGCGCGCGGCGGCGTGATGTGAGTGTACTAGGCGCACAGACACACTACAGATAATGGATAATGACCCCCGTAGTGCGGCGGCACGTTTGTTATGATTTCAATTTAATGAAGTATCGAAATAAAAAAATATTAAGCATTTTCAAAGTTACTGCTTTTGAGCTGAAATTTTGTAAAGAGATTCTAGACCAGATACACTCTTCAACCCGTTTGTATTGATATACCCTTTCTGTAACACCCTGTATATCCCCAAATGGGTCCTTTCCCGGAAAATTTATAAAAAGGACGTTAAGCTTCTCTCGGATTCAGTGAAAGCTGGACGTCCTTTTTCGTCTATAGGATTTTTGTATGAATTATTGAAAATTGAACAGGACAAGTCGGTCGGGTCAGCTAGTTTTTAATATAAATAATTAATCTTGATGAAAAGTAGCTTATGTCCCTAGGTCCCAAACTACATACTCGTATTTGTCAAATGTTACGATTGGTTTATGGCCGATTCCTATAATTTACGAACTGTTATTGGTTAAAATTAAAAGTCTTGAATCATTACCAAATGAAGCAAAGACCTCTTAGCTTACGAAACTATTTATATGAACAGTTTGGCAATAAAATAATCTACCATCAGTAAGCAAAAGGATTCGTTTTTATTTGTAGAAACCAAGCTTTAGTTTAGGTGTGAAAGGTTACAAACAGAGAGAGTTCCTGCAAAATGTAAACATTTTTATTATTAGTATGGTTAAAGAGACATTTAAATTCTCAAATAAAATTTCTGTTCGACAAAGCAACAACAATGACATGTTATTTATTCAGCAAACCGAAATAAAGCCAAAGCGGTCATAGTCAAAGGCATGCATTGAACCCGTGTAAGCACGGGAGGCTGTGATCATAAACTGCGGTTAAATGAAGCGAAAAGATTGGCAAAGCTTAGCCTCACTGCATGAAGTTAGGTGCATGGCCTAACTTACAACACGTGAGTTAGCTTAGCATGGGTTGACAACAATAGTTAAACTGTGGAAGGCGAATTCGCTGTGCAATTTCAAAACCTAGCAATTGACAAAAAAAAATCTGCATTTTTGCATATTTGACTTGCTAGATTATCTAGAAAGTCAAATATGCAAAAACACCGATTTATTTTTTTTGTCAGTTTCTAGGTTGTGAAATTGCACAGCCGAAGTGTAGTAGTAGTAGTGCTATGACAACTTAAATAACAAACCTATCTCGTATTGATAGGATATGGTATATTTGGTAAAAGTGTAAGTCTTGAATTATAAGAGAAATAGCTACCTATATCGAATTACTATATCACTTGTTTACAAGAAATTGTGAAAAATTATAAACTATACAGGGTTATTTTAAATTGGCTAGCTTATTGTAAACTGGCAATGTAATTATATTGATATTTAGTTGGTAACATTAGTTTACGTTTTTGTGTGTTTGCAACATTGACTCTTATGTCCTTCCGGTTCCGTCTGTTATAATTTACCAAGCATGGAAGTAACACAATAAACTATTTGGTTATTATTATCAGCATCTTTTATTTAATCGCTACATAGCTAAACTCCGCAGACGGTGGGTGTCGATATCTAAATACGATAAAACAAATATTAAACCATTTTTCTTTGGATGTCAACGACCGCTGTTAGTGTTGTTACTGAGATAAACAGCCTTCTTTTGTTCTATCGTGCTTAGATATTGATACCCATCCTGTCTGATGTTTACACAAAAGTAACAGTTTTTTTAAGCTGATATTTTAAGTGACTACAATAATAATAACTGCGGTCGATGATCGCACAAAAAAAAGCATGTTTAAATATCGGTACCAATCACGTCTTCGAGGTTTAGCTAGCCAATTTAATTTAACCCTGTATAACTACGTAATTAGTAAAATGGTAATGGTATGGTGGTAATGGTGGTGGTTGATAGAGTACGTGGTGTGTCCAAAGAGATATGAACGCGAACTGGCCGACATTTTGGTGAACAAGCGAGTGTACATACTTGCGTTTGATGCAATAATATATTTTCGCTGAGTGTTCGATTAAAACTCTAGCATAAACAATATTTGATTTTGTTACATTTCATCTAAAGAAATAGAAATAATACTGAGAGGTTTCTTAATTGATGAAGTTGAGAACTTTAGGAATTTACTTAAGGGGAAAACGTCAGGGTACCCCGCGAAATTCAAATTTTCTTACGTCATTTGCAATTTGCGGCTTAGTGCCAGAGTATGTATTTACATAATTATAATCATTAAAGTCATCAATACATCTCTCTAAGTTCACATTTAACAATGTGAACATTGAATCAATAGATATGAACTTTGCGAGCTACCCTGGCGGTTCCCCCTTAAATGTGCATTATTAATGTGATCCCATCAATGTAGCCCGCATAATTAATTTCTTACGTTTTTGGGAAAGTTTTGAAATTCGCGGGCTTTCACCTTAAGTAACGCCTATAGACTTTGACAAGTTCTCACCTTCAAATTTTCAATTCGGAAACCGGCGCCCTAATTGCGTGCACACGTTCAATCACAATCTGAATCATTTTGAAGGATATTGCTAATCCATTGCTTCATATATTCGAACAATTTGTCTGCTCAACAACGTAAACAACGCAATGTATGTTGTTCAACTGCAAATAGGAAAGCCATTGCTACTGTGAGTTTGTTATGCAATTATGTTGCTGGCATTACTAAAATGTCGTTATTTTGTGTATTTGTCGTGTTTGTTAGTAAATGTTGAAAGTGGTGAAAATCGACTTTAAAGAATTTGAACAATGTCATTTCATTTCATTTAGATAGAAAACTTCTGAATTTTATTCATAGCGTTGCTAAACGGAACATAACATAAACGTATCGTTCAGCAACCGGAAGGAATATGAATATTTAAATATATTATGACCAGAAGACAAACGGAAGCGTATTGTGTAGTTTTTAATGAGATACTATAATGGTGGCGGTTAATTGAAACCAACGATGACAGTTAGGAATATATTCAATATAGACAATACCTACTTAAGTTCTAATGTACAAAAGTAGTCTAGACAAAACCTATGTGTGGGTCCAGGGATGGACTGCGGGGCTGTCCTATCCCTTAACCTCCTAGCTATGCTATTCCTGAGGGCGACGGAGCCTCCACTCAGGTCAAGCTTTTGACAACGGTGGTGACTGCGGGGCTATCGACCACTGTGCCTTCTAAGCCGTGAGTGAAGAACGTTCTTTGACCGGCTGACCGTTTATATAGGTAGTCGGTTTGACCAATCAATGTGTGTGTCTTCACTATCACATGCTTGTATGTAGTGGTGACCTTCGTTGACGTCATGGACACTTCACACGTCGCATGTAAGATGTCGCTAGTAGTCGTCTTATTGATGATCGATCTTGTTTGTGTTGCGACCTACTCAGGTAGCGTAGTGTTGTGCACACAATCCGGTAGATGGCCAAAGTTATCGTGTTATAATACCTACTTCATAAACGTAGAACATAATAACGTAACAGTCTATGTACAGTTAGGAAAATTCTTTGTTTATCCAAATCTATTATATATGTCGCAACCAACTAGCTTAATTAGCCTTTCAGTTAACTGTCTAGCCTTTTAACTAAACGGCGCCGTTCAACTAGCAGCCTGAATGATATTCAGCCATTCAATCAAACAGCTGCTAGGCAAATGACTTGGATCGCTAACATTTAGTTAAACGTAGGACAAGTAGATACAAGTAATTACTTGCCTAGCCCAGATATTTAAATTGCCAAACCAGAAGTCGGTAAGAAACCTAACTTGGAAGTAGCTCTCGCCGGTCGCTGCCGCGCACCGCTCGCTCGGCTCGCGCGCTTTTGGTCCCGTTCTAACTTAACCTTATCTATTTGGCCGGGGTAGCCTGGCTTAATTACTGCGACCATTTCAGCTTGCGCGTCGTTGATTACAGTTCCAAGCTAACTTATGAACTGCCGAACTATTTACCTAACTGCCCATTCCAACATTTTTACTGGCCATTAAATTTATTACACTACTTGAGTATTTTAGCACTGACACTGTAGGATTAAATAACCGACCAGTATTCTTTCTGTTCATGTTTTAATTTAACAACAGCCGAAAAATTAAATTACTGCCAGTTATTTTTTTCAACTGATAATAATAACCTACCTGATGTTTAAATAACTGTTATTAAAATGATTTCCATTGTTTTTTCTTCACATTTTCGCCAGCATCAGCCAGTCAGTTTATTAAATGTTGTATTAGACGCATTGACTGAATATCATTCAGGCCGCTAGTTGAACGGCGCCGTTTAGATAAAAGACTTGGCAGTTAACTGAATGGCTAATTAAGCTAGTTCGTGACGACATATTATATTATATTCTAACCATCTATTAGCTTCATCTTATATATATATTATATTCTATCCATCGCTTTCCATCAGGCGTGATCGAAGTCAAGAGCAGGCCCATTCAGCAATAAAAAAAAAAAGATACATTTCGCCAATTTGCCACGTTATAGGTAGTGATTTGGTACAACTGTTAAAGAATGACAGTTACGTTTTGAATATTCAGGCAATTTAAGTTAATGTCGATGCGCAAAACAATTAATTACCCCGGCTTTACTCAAATAACATCGTTAACTAAACAACAAAAATAAAACCACACATTTACAAACTGGCAACACAACACACGCATTAATTAACGATATCCTCAAAAGATTAGCTTAAATGGATTAGTGTTGCCACACTGCTTCGGTAGCATCTCAAACAAGATTCGACTAAGTCGCGCCAGGAGGCAGGATTACCGAAATAGAGTTGGCGAGGATTAGGCCAGAGCACTCTCTGCCGTTCGATGTAGTACCCGCTTAATACGAACGTAATTGTCACGTGGGAACGGAAATGAAGGCGCAGTGTTCTGCATTTTATGTTGAATTGTATGCGGTTCCGTAGGTGCTGTTGAGTGTAACAGGTAGGGGTCCTCTTAGACGAAATAACCTATGTTGCAAAAATATCAGCCTATGGGGGGGAGTCTTAAAATTCTAATCAACTACGAGTATTTCAAATGATACATAATATTAGATTTCATTGAAAACTAATATTATGAAGAGTTGTAATTGTCGGCACAGAATATATAGGTACTAGACGTATTGTCGGCTTATATTTTACTAGCTTCTGCTCGCGTCTTCGTCTGCGTGGAATTCATAGACCCCCCCCCCCTCACCCCGTCGCATCGCATCGCCTGACCGCGCTATTACTTCGTTTTCGCTTAGCGTTGTCTCTGTAATTTTTTTGCGCGGCTCCTAAGCCTCCTAGCATGCATGTTAAATAGCCTATAGCCTTCATCAACATTTGGCCTTAAAACGCAAAAAGGTTTTTTTTTTAAATCCGTCTGGTCGCAGAGATTAGCGCGTTCAAACATACAATCGAACTCTTCAGCTTTATTAGTATAGATAGATGTTCGTCAGAGGTAATCTAAGGAAGTACTGATCAGCACCCTAATTGCGTAACACACTATCAATTGGAATCAGAATCATTTCGAAGCCAATTGCTAATCCATTGCTTCATAAGTTCGAAAAATTTGTCTGCTCAACACGTAAATAACGCAATGAATGTTGTTGAACTGTCAAAATGAAACCGATTCCGATTGATAAAGTGTTACGCAATTGCCCCGCCGATTACGCAAATTCTTTCACTGATAAAATTGTACACTAATGCCAAGAGCCAACAGACTAGAAACTTCACGCTGACGAAGTCACGGACCGAAGCTAGTTGAAAATAATAAAAAATACTGTACTCCTATATGTCCCAAATGGGTGAATCTCACGAAATGCCTCGCAAAATCAGTATTAAGTAAACGTGTTTTTAGACCAAAAACTTTTTAACAAAAAAATTAAACCTCCGAAAAAACTGAAAAGCAAAAAATAAAAACCTTTTTTATTTTACCTTAATAAATAAGTTCTTAAACTAATGCAAGTATACCTAAGTAATTTTGAGTCGGCGCCAAACAAGCAACTTAATATCGTTGCGAGTGGTCGTGCGGAGAGCGCATTTTTTGTTTGGAATGTTATATTTATCGCTGGAGATTTCACGTTGCATTATTAATTTGATTTGGTTATTTCTTTAAATTTAAGGTAATTTAGTGATCATTGTTCATTGATTGTTTGGCGCCGACTCAAAATTTCTTAGGTATACTTGCATTAGTTTAAGAACTTATTTATTAAGGCAAAATAAAAAAGGTTTTTATTTTTTGCTTTTCAGTTTTTTCGGAGGTTTAATTTTTTTGTTAAAAAGTTTTTATTTTATAATTTTTTGAGGCTATAATTTACTAATTACAACATGCTTAATTTTTTATTACTTTTAAAATAGCTACCTACCTTACTTTAGATATTAACTGTTATATAATTCTTCTTTAATTATTCTTTTTTGTATAATAAAATACTTAAAAAACAGGCTTTATATACCAACATAGATAGGCCTTTTATTTTAATTGTAATACACAGCTCAGCATTTTAAAATCTGTGAATGAACTATAAATCACCCCTATTATCCCACCCTTAGGGTAGGTTTTTTTTTTTCCAAATTTACATGGGACCAACTTCGAGGTATGTCCTATCCAATAAAAAAAGAATTATTAAAATCGGACTACTCTGTAAAAAGTTATGCGTGGTCATACATTACAATCAGTGAGTGAACAATCAATCATCCCCTGTTTTCCTACCCTTAGGGTTGGATTTTTTTTCCAAATTTATATGGGACCAACTTCGGGGTATATCCTTTCCAATAGAAAAATAATTATCAAAATTGGACTGCTCTGTAAAAAGTTATGCGTGATCATACATAAAAATAAAAAAAAAATATACGCGTCGAATTGATAACCTCCTCCGTTTTTTCGTCGGTTAAAAAGTAAATGCTTGACCGCGCTCATGATCTTTTCATAACGTTTCAAAACAATATCAGAAAAAAAGAATATCAAGCAAAAGTAAACAAAAAAAGTAAAGTAATTGAAAAGAACGATACAAAATAAAGTTTTAAGTATTCAACTTCCTTTCTACCAGATTTAGTAAGTAAGTGACCTCTGCGTATTAAAACTGCAATACTTCGGACGTCACGTCCGCTAAGAACGTGCCCTCGTCTTTAGGTACAGTACATTCCGTTGGCCCTTTAAACTAGGACACGACACAGCTATACCTGTAAGTACATAACGTAACATTGCGCCTCTATTTCCCTAAGGGTATAAAGACAAATTATAATTTATTATTTGTGTACTAAGAATTGTTCAAAATCAAAGTATTTTATCCTTATCTTTACATACTATAAAAAAAAAGTGGCCGAAATGTCTGTACGCGCGTAGCTTCCGAATGACTAGGAACACCAAATTGGATAATTATTTTTTGTTGTATTCGGTATTGCCAGGATAAGGTTTGTATGAAAGTAAATTTCGGAAAGTCGAAAAAAAAATTGCACCCTCGCGAAGCGCTAGTTTCACATAAATACTACATGGGCACTTATGAAACGTCAGAAGCTAGACACACGGTTCTTGGTCGTTTCTTATGGAGAAGAGCGGGAAACCCAACGGTTACCCTTTTAAAAGTTTTTTCTTTACTTTTTTTTACTTTTAAAATGTTTTCAAATTACTGTGTTAATAAGTATGGGGGAACAGTGCAGGCCTGTCGACAAGTACCAGGTACTTAAAAAAATAGTGAATGGCTAACAAATCGAAACATTTATGAGTCTACAAAGCCAAATTTCCAAGTTAAGAAGTGTTATGGAATGAAAACTATTTGCATAACTTCTTTTGTTTAAATTAATTGCTTATACAGCGTGCTTTTTTATATCCCGTAACTCTAGAGTCTAGGGGTCATTGTACTCATCATTATGATAGTTCATAATGATGAGTACAATGACCCCTAGACTTTTACTATGGGACCAAACCCGAAATCCCGTGTTCCCTACAATTTGACGAGTTATGAGATACACCAGATTTTATTCGCGATTTTGGGCTTGTTCCCATAGTAGAGTTGTTCATAATGATGAGTACAATGTCCCTCTAGAGTTATGAAATATAAAAAAGGACGTTGTATATAGGAATATACGTTGTACACTTGTACAGCTTGTAAAGCTTAATCTTTCTGTAAAACAAAATGCATTATCAGCCTATAATGTTCCCACTGCTGGGTCGCAGGCCTCCTCTCTGAGAGAGGGAGTGGGCTGTTATCTACCAGACGGGCCCAGTATGAGATGGTAGATGGCATACATGTCTTCGAATTTAGGTTCCTTCACGATGTTTTCCTTTACTATTTTAAGAGCAGTGGTAATGAAATTATTTACACAAAGTAAAAGCGCCTGCCTGTACAATTCATAAGAAGCCTTTACAACCAAACGTGCAAAATGTTAAATGAAAAAGCAAACCTCTTGACACATTTTGTTTCCCTTTCAATTCACAATAAACATTTTTAAGGCCTCACTGTAAACGTTATGGGGAACGAGAACAAAACCTTTTTCATATTTTCATTAAGTGAAGTCGTGGAACGTATAAATTTTAATGATTCCGAACAAGTTGTAATGAGCTTTCAGTTTCAAACCAGGAATTAAGAAAAAATGGAGGTGTTTCTTGTTCTTATGCCGCCTACACTGCACCAGTGCACAACCTAGGACAAACGTACTAATTAATCTGAATAATTTCATGAAAATATCTCAACTTTTGTACTTTTACTTTGATGATTGTCCTGGTAAATTTAATCAACAATATTTTGTTCAATGTTGATACAAGTCTTCTAGGCCTTGTCCACACCTAAATCATCTTGGTGTATTTTATAAAAGGAATTGTCACTATTGATAGTTAACTTCAAGCTCCATTCACTTTTTTCACGGAATAGTTATTTTCGAAGCAAAATGACTCACATGTCGCGTATCACTTTGTCCGCTAATGAGACACAATTGATTTTCTATTGTTGCGTCGCTGATTGGCGACGAGCGCCGCTTGCCCGGTTAAGTTATAACCTAGTCGTGGTTTCTCATTAATATAACATCGAGGTGTGCTCACTAACCACATCTCCGTTACTTCTAAAATCCATGTTCACAGGCGAGCGATGTTGAAACTCAACGAAGCCGGTGACGAATTACAAAACCTAATAAATATTCAGCGTGATAACGATTGTTAGTCACATTGAGATTTCTTTTGAAACCGCGGTTCCGGAGCTTCCTGTTTCGCTAAATTTCTCATATTCATGTGGAATTAATGAGTGTTACTGTCTTAACTATACTGATATTATAATCGGTTCGCAAAGTTCAAGAAGTTGTTTGTAAAGTACGTCTGAATTTGCATATGAATATTTATGACGTTTGTTTTAGACATGTGAGGTGAGTAATTGAGCAAGTCAAGAATTAGCATAGGTTAAATTGCATCGGTTTGTTACGTTATTCTATAAATCGATTTAACCAAAGAAAATGAATGATATTTAATTTTTGTGATTAAAAGAACATAAATTATAAGCGATGCTGATGTGCCGTGCCATCCGGTCTGTGCTCTTACTGCAGGATAGGCCATGGTATCTGAGGCAGTCTATACCTTCACCGTATTGACAGCGATGCGGAGCCACGCAAGGAACGCTCAAACGCAGACAAGCAGCGAGCCGGAAGGTGGTGTCACCCAGCATAAACTCAAACCATTTATTTCAAATAACCCAATTACAGGCACTTTTGAATTGTCAAGGGGTCGGTCAGTCAGAAAGATGCTAGTGGCAAATTCCAAAGCGTAACAGGTACCTATGGAGAAGAACAGGCAAGAAACTCCACGGACACTCTTTTAAATCAAAATAATATCGTTACAAAATATTGGTGACATCATTCATGGTGAAATTATGCATGTGAAACGATGCAGCACGTTAAAAGCGTCCGTAATGAAAAGATAAAAGAAAACAATTCAAATATTAAATTAAATTTAAATAAGCCGCAAAGAGATGACCAGTCCCTACTGGCGGCGCCCGTTCACGAACATGACGCATGGATTAACACCATTCAGCTCAACCATTTTGAAGGGAGCTAAATTATCCAACACATGCGCCACCATCGGCGAGACATTTGAGTGAGCATGACATTCTCTCAGCCGCCAGGGCACATTCAAATCAATGAAAGACGTACCCAGTAAATGGTAGTTTCATAGTATGTAAATGGTACTCACACATGTGCTATGCGATTATACAATACTAGGAGGTTGAATTTATATAATGCAAAAATAGTTTTTTAAAATCTTCAGCAGCTCCAACTATATTTTCAAATGCTAATCAGTTTGTTTATGAGTCCTTGTGGAGGAGGACCAGCGTTAGACCATAGGACCTATGTTGGTAGTATATTGTAATGCTTGAAGCCAGAGGCCTGACTTCTACTCACACAGCCAGCAGGTGGGCACGCAGCAGTATTGGTGGACGTATTCATAACATTATTTCGTAAATGATTAAAAGATCAATGAAAACAACAACAAATCTTTTTACCTAACTTATTTTTATGTAAATAAGTATCCATAACAGTTATCCTTGTCCTATATTTTGAGAGTTAAAGTAGAAACGCTTCGTAACTATACCATCGTCAGAGATTACTGGACTAAGCTTTATTATATAACGCTAGTAATACCTATTTACCGAAAGTTCTTTCTATTTTCGTCCGTAATCTTATGTAAACAGTTCTCTTAACCAAAAATAAAGTAATATTACGAGTATCGTACAGAATAATGGTATTACAAAAAAGTATTTTAATATAAAATTGATTGAAACTAACATAACTTATAATAAGTCAAAGTTCAGGGGGGCAATTTTCGTAATTTTAAGAACGTTCACAGTCTGAGAAACAATTCTCGTAATTTTAAGAACGTTCACAGTATCAACTCAGTCTCAATCTGTCAAAAAATACTTCTCTTTTCCATACATTTTGACAAGTTTTTGACATTTGTTTGTCGCCAAGATGAGACTGCGACTAGACTTAGAACGTTTTAAATTACGAGAATTGGCCTTCTGATCTGCCTCAATCTGTCAAAAATACCTCTTAATTTCCCTATATTTTGACAAGTTTTTGACATTTGTTTGTCGCTGAGATAAAACTGCGACTAGATTTTGAACGTTTTAAATTACGAGAATTGGCCTTCTGATGTTATGTCGGATAGCTGCTCTACGCGATAGCTACGGCGTAGCTGGCACGATGATGTCACCGTAACCCTTGCTACGCTCTCGTAGCAAACAGCCGAGTCACCCTTTACGGTACATGATTAAGCTTAAAGGGGAACATGTTGTATTCAAAACTGTATTTATATTACAAAATGGATATTTATTTTTGGATAAAATTATGTCTTGAATAACGTGATTGATAAAGGCAGTAGCCGTCCCCACTGTCATCACAAAACCAGTGTTAGTTAATTAGAGTACAAATAGTAGATTGTTTGCCAAGGGAGCAAACAACTATTTTGAAGGCGAATGTGTTCCTTTGAATCCAGAGCGAAGTGAAGGATTGTAGAGTAGAATTCCGAGCGCAGCGACGGGTTCTAAAGTCGAATCCTGAGCGCAGCGAGGGATTCAAAGTACCTACGTCACTCAAGCTTAAAATAGTTTTGCTCCCGAGGTGGATACTCTACTTTTTATCATCATCTATGAAAAAATAAGTAAGTGCAACTTATGAATAATAATAGTTTTGGGATGCATGAATAAGCCTCTTGGTGTAGCGCGGTTTGTTCAACTGAACCGAGCGCTCGGCGCATCCTGGACAGTCACACCCAACACCTTATTTGACTGGCCAATTCTTCCCTTGCGGTGGTAGGGCTAACGCCCGCCTGGTTTGCGACCACCCTCCACCGGAGTCCGGCGTCAAGCAGCCTGCTGTGTTTCGTCGATGCGTGGGAGTTCCAGTGCCTTAGGCACCTTCTGGGCACGCTCGTCCCATCATAGACCTCATCCAATGCTTTCCATCAGGCATGATCGAGGTCAAGAGCGGGCCCATTCAGCAATAAAAAAATAGTACGTTTATGTATATAAAATTCAAAGTCCTGACTGACTGATATATCAACGCACAAGCCTTAACCGCTGGTCTTAGAGACAAAATTTGGAGGGTATATTCTTCGTGAAGAGGAGATATCCACTAAGAAAGGGATTTTCGAAATTCCATCCCTAGGAGGGTAAATGGGGGAGGGTGAAATTCCACGCGGACAAAGTCGCGGGCAGAAGCTAGTTTACATATAATTAGGAACAATACATGGAAATAATTAGAGGCTAGTGTTTATATTTGAACAATTATGGAAGTGCATCGTAACATTTTTTTTTATTTGACTTGCGCGCGTTTTACTTTATCATACAGCCTACTTGTTTATCATACAATGTTCGTGATTGATCTCTTTTGTGACTGGAACTTTTACTAACAATAATTACAAATTCAAATCACGTTTATTCCCTAGGGATTAAAGAGCTATTTTAGTCCCTGTTTACCAAGAATACACTAACTCTTTTTGAATAGATGATGATAAGAAGATATTTTAATTCTCGCCCTTGAAATTCGCCTAATTTCTTGAATACCTCTTCTAACTTCGCTCTATTTATTAAATTCTGAATTCTATTTTTGCCCTCATTGGCTCAATTCCCTACCAGGACTACATAATAGCAAAGAATACATCTTAACTAACTGTGACTGCAAAGTTTGTACGCAAAAAATATCTCAGTGCCTCTGAGCTTAGCTTGGAAGCTATATAACATTTCATTAGCGGTCAGCGAAGACGCTCCGGTTACTGAGGTAATAAATCCTCATTTTTACTAAAGGACAAGTGAAAAGAAAAGAAAAATAGTGAAGGGATTCTGTGTTATGAGCGAATAAACTATTTTGTTAAGGTTTAAGAGATGTTGTAAATCATTTGAGATTGAATGAAACATGGATGAGATTATTGAATTATTTACTTAAAAAATGACTAGGTTTTGCTAGAGGTAGGAGGAGGAGGAGGGTTTGGTAGAGGTAGGAAATTACCCCACGGAAACGTCGTACGGAATAAAAAGTATCCTATGACCAAACCCAGGAAATGGTCTACCTGTGAGCCAAATTTCATCGAAATCCGTTTGGCCGTTAAAAAAAAGGGCGTGATAAGGTAACATAAAGACGGATAATTTTGTATGTATAATATTATATATTACTAGCTGCGCCCCGCGGTTTCACCCGCGTAAATGTCGATCCCGTGGGAATATCGGGATAAAAAGTAGCCTATGTCCTTTTCCGGGACTCAAACTATCTCTATACCAAATTTCATCTAAATCGGTTCAGCGGTTTGAGCGTGAAGAAGTAACAAACATATAAACACACACACACACACTCACAAACTTTCGCCTTTATAATATTAGTGTGATGTGACAAGGTTCTGTCACGATTTAATTTGACGTGATTTTTTTTTATTTATTTGCTTCAAAGAAATACATTATAGTACAATTACACATATCCTATCACCTCAATTAATGAAATCCAATTCACGTTATGAATTTACGATCGTTCGTTATTACTTTAAAAGCAACAACAAAAATCCCTGACAAAAAAGCAACATTTGTTTCTTTGTTCATGAAGCATACATTTAATATGCGTAATCAAATAAAATAGCCATTTTGTCCATATTCTATAACATCATGGGTAGGGCTACCCCGGCTACCAAACCAATTAACTGTCCAAAAGTTTAAATAGGCACCATTTAAAGCGGTCAAAGTTGCATGTAGGTTTTGTGTGTATGAATATGTTTAGGTTGCTTTTAAAATAATGCGCTCTAAACATCAGTTCATCAAGAATTTCTCACAGCCATCACAACCGACATAAATCCACGAAGGCATAAAACGCCCAACAAGAACTTTAATATACATCCATCTTCATGCCTCCCTCAACGTAAGCAACTCTGCCTCAAAGCAAAATGCAACGCTGTAATCCTCATATTATTACAGCGATTCAAGCTTCAGAGATCAACAACACATAATAAGTTTAATGTAACATATAAAACGGTGGAATCCTAACAGTAGCGCTGTAAAGCGCTGCAGAGCTTTGCAGCCTTAACCCATAGAATTGCGGTTTAGCCGCAGAATTGCAGCTTTAAACGCCTTAGCCGAAATGCGGCTGTTTCGAACTCTGTTCAGAATTCGGATAGTTGGCACCCCTGATCCCAACATGGCGACCGATGCGCTAATTGACGAGCGATTCCCTTTTAGACTTTTGTATGAATAGTTAACTGTTGCAACAGCTATTAGGCTTACGACCATTGGTTCGTATGCATTATGGTGAACATTGGATTTTCATTCTGCTCTTTGTTTGTTGAATCGGAATTCGTTTTTTTAGGGTTCCGTGCCCAAAGAGTGCCAGGGAGGCCTTATTACTAAGGCCCCGCTGCACCTCCGTTCGTCTGTCACAGGGCTGTATCTTATGAACCTTAATAGAATAAAGTTAAAAGTTTTTTTTATTGTTGTCTTTAAGTATTTTTTTTAAATACCTATGACATATACAATGTGGGGATGACAATACAACAATAAATTAAACTTCGTATACCTAATGATGTTCCTAGTCTGCGTACACAATCAAATAATTCCAATAGTTTAGTCACTGGACATTATTTTTCATTTGTAACATTTTCTACATGATGTATCTGTTAACAAGCCAGCACCGGTAGGTTAAAGACATCTGCAGTTAAACACAACATTTTGTCAGCTGACAACATGCAAATTTGGCGAAGGTTATTGAACCAGTGAGCTCACTGGTTCAATAACCTTCGCCAAATTTGCTCTTAAATATATCCCGATGCGAACGAATGCATATTATACCTTATGCTTGAGACATAAGAGTCATGCATGCGGAAGTTATTACTACAAATGTTATTTTTTTACAAAACTGCAAAAAAGGGGTGCCCGGCACACTGACCTATACAATTTTTCCAGGTTTCGACCATATGGTTGTTGGGTCAATAACACCGCTCTGTTGTAGCAATAATAATGTGTTCTTTTTTGTTTACACTTTTATGCAATTTAATATGTTAGAAAAATCATTTTTTTTAATTTCAACGTTAGGATTTATTTGATGGTTCCTAAATACTCCTATGCATTAGTATTGTTAGTGTTTTCATATATTGTTGTATAGTCATCTCCACATTGTATAGACGCCAGCACATCAACCTACTACAATCTGTCAAATTTCTTTAATAGATTTTCAACTTTATCACTGAACCATAAGGTTCAAAGTTGATTGGGAAAATGTGACAGTTAGGTGTAGGTTGATGTGCTGGCGTCTGTACGATCAGCTTCAGAGAAAAGGAACCCCTCAAGACTTTAAAGATTATCGCCCGAGCGCGCTCGAGCCCGCTGTCGCTCGTCGCTCGAGCGACGGCGGGCGCGTCACGTGGCTCTGGCCTCGAGCAGCTCCCTCCCCCGCTGCCGCGCGCCGCATCCATCTCTGCCCGAGCATCCACCGATCCCACTCAAATATTATTTGCAAGTTTTTAAATAATTATAATATGGTATTTTTTCGGCTTTTTGCCCGAACCGTATCCCAAGAATAACTTAACTTACAAAAAGACACTTTATGTGCGATTGAGGATACGAACCCGCATCACCAGGCGCCAGCCGATCACGTAGACCGCGCCTTATACCACTAGACTATTGAATCAGTTAGCCATCTTAACGAAAATTTGAATAGCTTTACTCCTTTTATCGAACAAGGTTGATAACGGTCTAATCTTCTAGATATTAAGGTTTAAATTTCAACGTCCACCACGTATTATAAATACTAACACCTTACCGTCTTGTTTTACAAAATGCAATTCGTAACTCCTCAATTAACTCAATTATAAGGTTGAAATTTGCATAGATTTCTTGTTTGGTTGAATAGAATGTGCTTGATTCCGATTGTTGCCCTACCTACCGTAATTTTAATTTAGAATTCTTCTTCGCCTTATTTACTAAACTGTGATTGAGGGTATAATTACTTATCAAATCGTTTCGTTTTCGTGTCGATCCGCTTGTGCGTAATTATCTTCGTCGAAATATTATCCGATTTATTAAGTTTTTGAACAGTTGATTATATTAACCGATAGTATTGTTCGATTAATAACTTTTTGAAGGCTGGAATTAAATAAACTGACGACTGAGGGAAACTGACCAGTGATACGCGGACTCTAAAATTGTTGTTCTCTGGGAACAGGAACAAAGCATAAAGAACGAGATATGGGCATAACGGTAAGATTTACGTTATACACATATATGTATTTATTGTTGCAATCATGTTGCATTATTACTGACAAGTTGGATTTTTTTATGTATTCCTAATATTATTATTTTCGTTCCAGAGAAAAACAGTTCGTAGATGGATACAAAGGTGTCATGCGACTGGTGATGTGAAATGTGATCGCGAAGGCCCTCGCTCAATAATTGTTTACACTAATGAATCGGGGCGACACCGTAATATTGTGGAAGTTCACTCAGTGACACCCTTCAAAACTACGCGTTCAAGTGTGACTTCAAGAAGTGATAGACAGTGACGGCCATCCTCTCCGTTATTAATAGGCAATTTACTCGGCAGATTTATTGTGTAACTGATCTGATAAAATTACATTGGAACGTATGAGCAAGTGTTAATGATTCCCAATATTTGTGGGATCATTAATTCGTAGTTAATCAAAAATAAACAACCTTTATTATTATCAATCCAGATACTTTTGTTTACAAGTAGTCTTGTAGGTAATGTGTGATGCACCATCTGACCTCACATATTTTTATAATTTCTAATGTTGTGTTAAATAAGGGTTATCAGAAAATGTGATAAAAGAGAAAGATGTATATTGCTATACTTTTATAGTTTAGCATGTTGGTTCTTCCTCTGTAATTCACAGGCACAAATGACAACATTTAATTTTTTAATCTTTTTTTCCGATAAGATCATACAAAGTATAAAAAAATAAAGTTTTCACAACTTTAAATGAATAAATATTACCTATTGTAGTTGTTTCTAGAAAAATCTATAAATGAACCGTTATCTAATGTTAAACGTTCTAAACCTCACCCAGGGTATCTATTTTGTGTTTAGTTAATATTCTAAGTAAATAACCCCAATTTAACACACATAGAAAACTGTATATTCAACCGTGAAGTGGGTTCCATGAAGTCCTAGAAATGTAATTAGAGAAATAAATGAATATTGTTTATGCAACATGCCTAGATTTTCTTACAAACCTCATACCTACTTCAACATTTGATTTCTTAAATAATAATTAACAAAAATCACATAATAACCTATAAAAGAAACAAAAAAAAACAAAAAAAGAACTTCTCGTCCGAGGATTTGAACTTGAGACCATCGAATTGTTAAGCCGCTGTCTTAACCACTAGACCAACACGCCATATACAATACGTTACAAAAAACTTAAATGGGTTTAATGTCATTCCCAAAAGGGGTTCCCTTACTTTGAAGCGGACTGTACATACTCTTGCCGTTATTCCAATTTATTTGGGGTCGGCGCAACATGTATTTCTCTTCCATACCTACTTCCCTATTAGTCGTCATCTCGGTAGTCAGCCCCTTACAAGCCAAATACCTGCTTTTTTGTGCGGTGACATGGAACCAATCGTGGCTTTGGTGGTGGTTATTGAATTTTCAGTATTTGCAATCTCAATAAAAGATCGCTTTGTGTGATTCACTGTCTGTATTCACTGCTTCAACTCTCAGATGTTTTATCTATACACACAAATAAATAAAATTGAAGTGTCTGTTTGTAATGTCAAAATAACTGTTTTTTATAAACCGACTTTAAAAAAGGAGGAGAATCCGTTCAGGAGTTTTTGCGTGAAGAAGTAATAAACATACAAACACACTCACGAACTTTCGCCTTTATAATGTTAGTGTGATAGTTTGATATCGCTTCCAAAGTTTACTAATTAAAAGGTAAATAAAAGTAATGTATTTTATATAACGACTTACTTCAAACTTCTGTAAGCTCAAACATAATTATTTTGAAAAACCTACACGTGCGAATCCAACCCTTCTTCAGTGGAACCTTTAATACGCTGAAGTTTAATTATATTCGTACAACACAGATACTGTGAATCGGAAGTTGAAGGAGGACCAACTTTTATGACGCTGCGAACCGGCTTGGTCTATGAAGGATTACCCGGAGAACGTACTTAAAGTATGAATTAGACAAGCTTTTACAAAAAAAAAAAAAAAATATATTTAGCCTGCACTGTCCTACTGCTGAGAAAAGGCCTCCCTCAAATCCTTCCAGGCATCCTTTTCTAGAGCCACCTCAATCCAACCCTTGCGGTACGTGTCTAGGTCATCTCGCTACCTCTTCCTGCACCGGCCTCGGCGGCGCCGTTTATCGTCAGGCATCCGCCGTGTTGAGACTGTTGCCCAGCAGTCACTCTGCATGCGGCTGACGTAACCCGTCCAATCCCATTTCAGCTTGGCAGCCATTTTGCCACGTTTAGGATTCTTTGGAGCGCAGCGTGGTGTTTCGTATTAAGTAAAAATAAAACAAATATATAATTACTATCGTAGAAATATTATTGTTATCGTAAAAATATTATTATTATAGTAAGAACATTTTTTTTTTTAATTTTAGTTTTGATTTATTTGTGTTAAATATGCTATTATTATTAGTCGTAAAAGCTTGTCAAAGCCATAAATTTATCTTCGTAAATTATTTTTGTAATCAAATGTAATAATCATTTGCTTGATTATGGGTAATAGGTACATGACGTACAAAAAAGTTCTATAAATATTATGAAAGGAAATTTAACATGTGACAAATATCTAATAGTAATTTATATCTTCCATCCTATCTGCTATCATGTGAGTGTTTATTTTCTCCTTTGTCATATATATGTCATCTTGAGGCGATTCCATTATAAGTCGTGACGTGTCGTGTCAAAATAGGTAAAACTTTGTGCAATATTTTTAACTGCCTACTCCTAAAATGTTGTCGATACACTTAAAATAATCATATTATCTTTATTTGTGATTCAACATAATAAATATCAGCCAGTACATTACCAACAAAATTATATTTTTACTGTATTTGCTGCAATGTATTTACTTGTGTTAAAAACAGGATAGTGCCAGCAACTCGTGACAGTTTAATCACGTAATGAAAACACGAAAATTGGGCGCATCTGTTCATTGTTTAATATTATATTAACCCATATAGTCCACTAGTGAAAACATTATTGTATGTAACACGAATTTGTGATAGCAGTAGGTACATACACACGTAAAAAATGATCAGGCTGCTCTGCATATAAACATGGCTGGTATGTGGACAAATTCTGCGCTCTTGAGTAATCTACCTAGCCGTTTCTCAGCTATTTTGGGACCGGCTTCCAGTCTAACCAGATGAAGCTGAATACCAGTATTTTAAATGAAGCGACTGCCTATTTGACCTCCATAACCCAGTTACTGGGTAACACGAAAATACTAGATGTCAGAATTTCAGGCGTGCTTTCGGCCTTCTAGCTACCCGTAACGACTGTCAAAGATCTACAAATGACAGCCAGGATCAATGGCTTGACGTGGTTTTCGAGGCACGGAGGGCAACGGTTGCTTAAATTGAAAAATGATTCGCAAGACTGTTATTATTTAGCCACGGAACCCTCACAAATCCTGCGCTCTATAACTTGTTATTCCTCCTCCCAGATTACAGCTAGGCGTTGAGATTACCCCCGTCTAATTTCCACTGGCTTCCAGTTTATTCTTTGAGGCTATAAATTGCTAGTTTGTAGTATAAATTACATTGCTTGTATAATACAAGTTATTTTGTTAGTGGTTATGAAAAATTGTGGCCGCCGGGAATTAAGATACCTTATTGAATTAATGTTTCATAAACAATGAGCTTTAACAGGGTTAAAGGAGTTGTGAACTTTGTATATTATTATACTTTTTATATTTTCGGTTAGTAAATTATGAAAGATAGCATAAAAATAGAGTTTTGGTTAAATTAAAGTGATAAGGCCGCCCATTGTATGTTTATAGTGTTAATTGTATTTTGTGTTATGTATTTTCTGGTGTACAATAAAGTATATAATATAAATAAATGTATTTATGTTGGCCACATGTAAAACTTTTCATCGTACATAAAGTACGCGTGAATACTCCGGCAAAGAAATGAAAATAATACCTTAAACATTGTCTTTAGTCTGACAGGCTATTTGCCACCAAATACCGAAATATTTCATGTTACAAGTCCAATTTTACGTAAAGAAAATTATGCTTTTCGGTTCTGTTTCGGATAATAAACGTACATTATTTGGCAACTCGGTCACGTCTTTGTTGTCTTACAAACGAAGCAAGCCGACAGCGGCTTTGTGCCTACTGTCTTAACCCAAGGTTTAAGACGGCAAAGATATACTTACAGTAAAATATGTACCCATCCTTTCTTTTACGTGAAGACTGATTATAAAGTATATCATACAATAGGTTCTTGTGTTCGTTCTGCGACTCCTAAAAGAGATACATGTCCCTTAGTTTAACAGATACGAAAAAGATAACAATTTTAAATGCTTTTATTTGAAAAGCTTATCTGCCCAACGAAGGTAATAAATATTTATAGAGTGGTTTTATTTTGATTTTCTTTAATCTGTTACAGCAATTACCCAACATTTCATTAATTTATGTTTTCATTGGCGTAATTGTTTCAATTGTATTCATAATTTATAAACACCTAAGACCAACATTTTAATTTAAACAATTGAATATTATTAATAGTCCGACTATCACCAATAATAACAAAACTTTGCTTGAATTTGTCTACGGCTCGCCTTTCAATTAGACTTTCAATTAGGTAGGTTGTCATCAATATGTAATTTTTATTGTTAAAAGGCCAACCCCGCTAGGTAAACATTGAATATTAATGTACATGCATTAGGTATGTCTAATCAGCTAAAACGAGATAAAAGTGACATTCTTTAACTAAATGATGTGCGAGTTAATCAACATTTGATACGTAAGAGCGTTGAGTGCGAGTGGTCTACCCTTTTCAAGGCCCCGACTTAATGGCGAGCGCTGACATTTTAGAAAAGGGTCACTAATTTATCTAAACACTGTTCGTTGTAACTTGGCCTTAATTATAGTTTAACTTATTTGCGGCAGCTGCCCGCTGTCCGCGTGTACGTATTCAACAATTTCTGTAATTAAGTGCTAAATAACAATAGTTTTGTGTAACTTCAAGTTACAACTTACAAGTTGGCTATAGTTTTTAGTGGAGGGTGTTCCACTGTTCCCTATTCGCTTGTGTTTGATAGCACCGCTAAGTAAATAGTTGCGATTTGTTGCGGGATCTAAAAGCGGTTGGTATACGAGAACTTAGTCTCAATTCATCTTGTGGTGCCGATAGCAGTTCGGAGGCAACACGTTCTCACTCCGATTAAATTGTTAATTCCTAGAGTACCTGCGAGCAATTTATTGTGACTGTTCTTTAGCGAATAAAATACGGGTACTTGGCTGTTGTTCGTTTGATCTTAGAATAAATGGTCGTATAAAATGTCGGAACTTCTAAGCTAGTTCACCGTATTAAAGCTAAGCAGATCACATCACCGCGCTATAATAACTATAAACAAGCGCGTTACTGCAGTGGGAGCGTACGTGCGAGGGGTGAGTTTGCGTCGAGATGACACGTCGTTAAAGGTGGGACAATTTATTGCTAAGCAGACGAAGTGATAAATGGGTGACGACCACGATCTACACTCGCGTCAAACTCGTGAACGTGTTGAGGGTGTTGAATAAGTAATAAGTAGTCACAGGAAATAATTATTATAGGTGGACATTTTAATATTTCTTTAGAAAAACTTGTTTTAAAATTGTAGCAAAATTTCTGGCAAAAATAAAAATATCACAATTAGGATTTAGTTTATTTTTAAAAAAACTAATTTAGGTAGGCATTTCTTTCAGAAATTATTTCCTACGAATTTTAAGTAGGTTCTTTGAGAGCTATACGAGTTCTCAGAACCGGGACGAGTAAATAAAACCACAGTTTGGCATATTATTTCAATAATTAATGATTCCTAGAAGATGGTTCATTGTTTTTACATTTTTATCCTTGTCTCTAGGCTTGTCAGCCAAATCTGATTCTTATCTTTTTTTTTTTTATTATTTTTACAAATCATTGTTTGTGTCGTGTTTCTGTCATCTACTGTGCAAAGTATTCATAAAGCTTGCATTTAAGCATGAAATAATCTACTTAGGTATACTTTCTATGGTATGCTATGTTTTTTAAAGGGACATTCACATAACATTAGCTGTAGGTATCTAAAACTACATACGCGATCCAAAAAAACGATTTATCGACATTCAACACGCCCAACACAAAAAAAACAATCCTAAGCACCTAATTCTCTTTACACAATTTTTCACACAAAAACACCGCCCTATAGATTTACATAGTGTAGATTTGCGAGACGGGACCAAGTCATTCTCTGGGGACCAATCGAGGCTAAGCCGCGGACGGTCGCCCTGCACACCGGTGATAGTGAAAAAAGCTACTCTCCGTGTAAAGGCTGTGTACTTTGGTGTTCGTTTGATTAAAGTGCCGCGCTCTCCGTGAATTTGAAACGGCTCGTGAATTTTTTGAAACTTATCCTTTGCAAATGTTTGGACGATCCTTGTGATGTAACGGTTGGAATAACATGGAGTTTGACGTTGTAACTTCCTTAATAAGATTAAGCTGTTACTTTTTAGTTTTTATTTTGTATTAAATTGGCCTATAAATGCTATGCTATCTGTGCAGGATTATTTGTGAAGGAAATCATATTTTTTTTAATGCCACACTTATTTTTTACTTTTAACAAAAAGCCAAGGAAACTGACATTTAAAATCATCTACCTTAATTAGATCGCATCTATTATTTATTAGACAAACCCAAATTTTCAAAGCAACTTCGTGTTGTTACAAAAACTTCGCTACAAGACTGCCGACCGTGTTGCCGCGCAGGCAATTATAAAACACCGTCAACTTCCACATAAACAGTTGGCCTAACAAGCTTGTCCGACGCAATTTGTAGTAATCCGGTAACAGATAGGAGAAAAGTTGTACCATAGAGTAAGAATTATATTATACTAGCAGCGCCCCGCGGTTTCACCCACATATGTTTCCCGTGGGAATATCGAGATAAAAACTATCCTAGGTCCTTTCCCGGGACTCAAACTATTTCTATCCCAAATTTCATCTAAATCAGTTTAGCGGTTTTAGCGTGAAGATGTAACAGACAGACATACTTTCGCATTTATAATATTACTCGTAGTATGGATACACACACCATGAGTGCGCCATTGTGACCATATTCATTGTTTTATTTTATGTTTAGTTTAATTGTATAAATGTACTACACATACCATTACCTATTTTTTTCTGTGGCCTTCGCAAAAGACACAACTAGTGTTTATTGTTGGAAAATGCCACGTGGAAATTTTGGAGTCACCTACTAAGCATGTATCTACTTGCTTTAAAGGCAACAAACATATCAAACATCACGCTTTGTATATGTCTATTTCCTGTTTAGTATAATATTCTATCACTTTTAAATTCAATTATTTTTCTTTAACCTTTCGTATGCCGGAACGTAGATCTACACGAGACACAATGGCTTTTTAATTGTGTCTGTAATTACGGCATTCAACCGGTTAAGTACACTGTATTTTAATAATTGTTTGCTGCACCGGACGACGTCATTACGTCAGCGCCGGCTGTCGCTGAAAACCAGCGCTGGGGCTCTGTCCTGCATAGGGTCGCAGCATAATGCTGAGCGATAGCCGTTTTGCGTGGATGTGACGCATGTTTCTCTCTACCTTTTTATTTTATTTTTTGTGTTTTTGTTCTTTTTGCGTCATTTTCACCGCAAATAAACGTATTTTCTTTCTTTCTTTGTTTCCTCGAAGGGTTGGGCAGAGATTTACTTATAGTACACCCACATTTCGCCAGTTATGTTTAAGTCCCATGTAATAGGGGGCGAGCCTATTACATTCAAGCGGGCACAAATCCAATGGTCGGGCTGCAACTGAGAAATTCCAGATAGAAAAAGTCAGGAACACTTTGCCCGACGACACACTAGACTAACGAGGCAGTCTCTGTGTGTGAAACTCCAAACGTCTTAAAATAAACATTTTTATTTTATTATAATATAATATAAATAATTATAGAAACAAAACTTGTGGGTTATTAACATGATGTGCAGCTGTCGACTACCTCTATACCTCTTTCTGTTTTGTGCTCGTGATTATAGATGTATTTTGTTTTTATTTTCCTTTATTCAACTAAATACATATAAATTATATTTTTAAATATTAGAATTAAAAAAAAAAAAACTTTTAAAAATATAAAAAATAGTAGCCCACCAGTATCGGGAACAGGGTCCAAGCTACCGGCGGTCAGGGCTCCAGAGAAAGGAACCTCCTGACAATGCGAGCCGTGTCCAGAAGTACTGCTTTCTGAATCAAGCCCTTGGGGCCCCATCTGCCCAACGAGAGCCTCCTCAGGTGTTATTTTTCTTTATTATTAAAATCAATTATTTTTTGGAAGCCCGTGTTTATGTGACAAAAAACCTATTTTTCTTTCTTTGTGTTGATAAAATGTTATGCAACTTCTTTTGGTGGAAATTGCAATTTAGTTCAAATTACAGACCTATCGGTTTGTATACACAAAAAAACACATACATTATAAGTTTCGCTTCTACACAGATTTCATATTCTATGATTGTAGGCAGTGTTTGGACGGCAAGTTGGAAGTGGGTTGTCCAAGAGGTGGAAAGATACACTACATTGATAACAGTCCCTTTTATCTGGTTTGAAGGGTGTGTACTGTTGTGTTTTTATACTATGTTGCCATGTTAACTTACTGTTTTATATGGAACAAGTTCACTCTATACAATTCTAAATGCTCAAGCAGTACCTCGTAATCGTAGGCTATACTGATACTTTATCCTTTGGTAAAATTCATTGATTTTGTATGTTTCATAAAATTACCAAGTTATTATGTACTAGGTTCTGCTTGCGACTTCGTCCGAGTGATTTAACATAAAACAACCTATGGCACTCAGTAATAGCACAGCTTTCCGTCAGTGAAAGAATTTTTGAAATCGGATGAGTACCTAGTTTCGGAGTTTGCCTCTTACATCCAAACTTACAAACTTTACCTCTTTATAATATTGATGTAGACAATTTCCACTGAATATTTTGTCTAAGCGATCAATCAGTTGTTTTAGCTCAACTCATAGATTTATACTCTTGATAAATTCAGGTCATCGATTTTCTTATTTTGTAGTAGGTATCTTAGAGATTTTGTTGGCTTAGTGTTCTCACATAGCTCTTGATTGGAAAGAACAAAGTCTTTGGCATTAAATACATGTTGCGGTATATTATATCTGCCTGGCAAACCTACTGTTGTGGTTGTAGGCATTATTTTTATATTGACCGAAAGCAATGGAAATAAAGAAACAAGTTTTATTGTTATTGCGACTGGTCATGTCTTAACTGTAAAGGCTTATTTTATATATTTTATTTTTGGATTGTTTTTTTTTTTGTTTCTATTTTCTGTTTTAACGTGTATGTATTTTTTACATAGGTCTCACATATAATTATAAATTCAACATTGATGATATAACTCATATATCTGTGACAATATAATTTATAAGAGTGCCCGTTCTTCTCCATAGATTCCTAGTTACTACGCATTGGAATGTGCAACTAGCTTCATATTTCTGACTGACCGACTCCTTGATAAATCAAAATTGCCTGTAAATGGTTTATTTGAAATAAATGCTTTGAGTTTGATTGGAAAATATTATTGAGTAAAGTGAAATGAATTGTCGGTCAAGTGGTTTCGCAAAAATTACTTCGTTTCTTGGGATTTTCATAGGACAATCACAAACCCTACAATGGGACACCTAACTTTGAGAGGCGACCACCCAGAAATATGATCTACAAGCATTAGCTCAGAGGGGCAATTCTCGTAATTTTAAGAACGTTCACAATCTGATCTCAGTCTCAATCTGTCAAAAAATGCCTCTAATTTCCTTACATTTTGACAAGTTTTTGACATTTGTTCGTCGCTGAGATGAGACTGCGACTAGATTTTGAATATTTTAAATTACGAGAATTGGCCTTCTGGAGTCATGCTTTTAGATCATTGTCTTGGGAAGTCAGTCGGCTACCATCGTGCTGACTGGTTTTATCTCATCATCAGCCTACAGCAGTCTACTGCCAGACGTAGGCCTCTCCTATTGCACGCCATTCAACTAGATTCATCTATTCTTATGTAATACACGTTTTTGTTAGTGACTGTACGAAAGATGATAAAAACGGTTTTTCAGATTCTCTCACAATACTTACATATAATATTTCGGACCGTTTTTTTTTGTAGATGGGAAATCATCAAATGACTCCTCCCTCTCTGAGTGGAGTGAAAGGGAGTGTTACTCTTACTGACTAAAACCCACCCGTGTTCCTTCCTTAGCCCTTTATGTTCCGGGGTAGCGGTAACCCTTTCGGACAATCCCGCCTTCGTTTTGGCTCCTAAGGGTCATAGCGTGATGTTAAATAACCTTCCTCAAGAATTGGGGTATCAAATATACACCCCATTGGGGTATCATATATATCAAACATATTTCAGACCATAAAAGATTTACCAATACTAAAGTTTAGTATTGCATGTTCTGCTTTTCATATTTCGGGAAAAAAAAAAGTTCAGTATTGTCTTCCCGAAAACAAAAAAGAATTCGCAGAGCGCGCCTTGTTTTACAATAACATTCGATATCGCTCGCGTATTGCTATTTCCAATATCACTTGAAAGTTTTTCGTTATCTTTTCTCTCACAAAGGCGTAAAGGAAAAAAGGTATGACACACACACACACTGCATTAGAAAAATAGAGCCGATACTATCAACATTCCTTCTTATCTAATATCGGGACGCGAAAATAATCTGATACAAGAAAATAAACTGCCGGGTAACGGAGCTGCGTTACAGCCTTACTTTCATATAAGTATTATATGTAGGTACACTACCTTTTAAGTTAAATGGATCATGATAGAGTAGCTACAATTATTTTTTTAACATATTAAATAGGTAAAATGCGGTTATGGACGCGAGAGCACGCAAAATATGGAAGGAGTGTAGGGAGGCTTTTGCCCAGAAGTGGGACAGAGCAGGATAGCAGAAATAGGAAGTAGGTAGGTAATAAAAATTAAGGGGACAATATTTAATTGACCTTATAATGATGCACGCTTTTTAAAATTAATGAATTTTTAAAAACTTTTTAGGCTTCTAATGATGAACGAATTTCTTAATGAATGAGCGTCTTTTAACTTTCTAGGCTTTTCTCACAGTTGGTCACAGTAACTAAGCTAGGGCACCCCGACCAAATGGGTTAGGTTAGAACTGTGACAAAACGCGCACAAGCGGAGCGAGCGTCGCAGTTACTTCGCTATTTGGTATTTTAGGACTCAAAAATATGAATGATTTGAGGATCACAGAGAGAGTCGCAATTATTATATTACATGTTCTTTAGTATTTTGAGAAAGCAAAATGACAATTATTTGTGATTTAATTATATATTAAGAATATGCAAGTACTTAATTAAGAATATGCAAGTACTTAATTATGTTTATGCATAATTAAGTTCTTGCATATTCTTAATTTAACGTTCTTAAGTTTCACTGATTACGGACGAAAAAGAAACAAAAAATAAACCTCTGAAACCACTTTCTATAAAGGACAAACAAGAACAATTCAAATCGAACAATCTGAACTAAGCCTTAAAGAGAAGCCTCGGCATTATCATGAAAGTGATCACTTGATCACTTTTGATAAGTGCGCCGCCCTACAGGATTACTGTCACAAGAGCTTACAAAGTTGTGTTTTATTGTGATCTACATTTCTTTTTCGCTTTATTCGATTAGGTTCTTATAAGCTTCGGATTGGGGTTTGATAATAACATTAAATATTATATATTTAATGTTATTATCAAACCCCAATCCGATATAATTGAATAAACATTATTATTATTATTATCATTATTATTATTATTATTATAACGTTATTATCCTTGAGTTGCAGATAATAGAGTTCCAAATAAACGGTAAAGAATCGTTTAGAGATACAACATAGTTAGTATAATACATTTCGATTATACAGCATGCCGCTTTAATGGCGACATTAATTTTACATACGTATACGGTTTCGCGTTTTGGTCTTATGAACATATATATTTTAATTTGATTACAAGTTATTATTTATTTATTTACAATTTTCTAAAATAGCATATTGGAGCAACCTGTACTTAAAGAACTGTAGGGCAGGGCCATTTCACGGGTCACGGATCATAACAATGAAATTAAATCGGATAACGTGCAAATACTAGGCAAATTGAAGAAAAGAGAGAGAGAGCCTAATGTCAGCGAACGGCGCTGGCGGTTGTTTTTAAATTACGAATTAGTTTAAATACTTAGTTATAATTTTTATGATTGGTGGTCGCTAGCCCGTGTGTTAAATTAATGTTGCCATTGTAGCATAGGCACTTTAACATAACCTGGATTCTGAGCAAAAGGATCGTAGGTATGAATTCCAACTTTCAAATTATAAAAGGAGAAACTTACTGACTGACTGACATATCAACGCACAGCCGAAACTACTGGGACTAGGAATGTGAAATTTTGCGCACAGCTTCCTTTTATAATGTAGGGGAGCACTAAGAAGGGGTTTCAGGATATTCAACCTTAAAGAGGGTGAAAAGGGGGGATTTTTTGAAGTGTAAACTTCTTTAGCGGCGTTGCACACTTTTTTGTAATGGGTAAAAAATGTTAAACTCGCGTCAGGACACGTGACCGTCAGGAGAGACTACACAGGGGAGAACTATTACTCCTAACTACTATGTATCCCCCTCTCTTTCTACGGCGGCGCCAACCGAAGTGAACCAAGTGACACACGACAATGGATGGATGGATGGATGGATGGATGGATGGATGGAAGGATGGATGGATGGATGGATGGATGGATGGATGTGGGTGTGGGTGTGGGTGTAGTACCTACACTGCTGTGTATTCGTAAAATTCGTGTATATAGTGTTTAAAATATGGAAATTGAACAAAGTGCATATCTATTAATGAAAAAAGTGACGCAGAAATAGTGAAAAAAAAAATGAGTTATATTAATTCAATTAATAATTGATTTATTTCAACGTAAATATTCAAGTTTTCACTTCTGCCAGCACTCCCGGAGTGCAACCCGTCTTTTTTTTGTATGAAAAATCTTATTCCTTGAGTTTATTTTGAAACTTGGCACGAATACTTATCTAAGTAAATTATGAAGGTTGGCATTTTTTGTTTTTCTAAACTATCCCCTAAAGGGGGATTGGGGGATGTCAACATCTGAATGGAAGAATTTTAACGCGCGGTCTGATTAATTCAAAACTCAGTATTTATACTTAGGACCAAAAATAAAGAATAACGTGTATCAGGGTTTTTCGAAAATCTACATCTAACTGCGTGAAAAGGAGTAGTTAATTTTACAGGGCAAGATTTTACTGCGTGACTTGATAACTCGAAAATTGGTATAAATAATTCCACCCCTGTGGGGGAGAAAAGTGGAATACAGTTTATATAAAAAATCTTAATCATTTAGTTAATAAACTTGAAACTTGGCATGAATACTTGCCTAAGCAACTAATAAAGTTTATCAGTAAAGTGAAAGTGGCTTTTTTATTTGGAAGGGATTATAATCCCTTCTAAATAAAAAAGCCACTTACAACATAACGGGGTAGTTTTGATAATCTAATAGTGATAAACTGTTTAGTCCCCTAGGGGACTGGTCTAGGGGATTTTAGTGGAACGACTCCTCAAAGGGGGTTCAGGGGTGTTAAAGTTTGTGTGGAAGAATTTTAACGCATGGTCCGATTAACTCGAAACTCAGTATTAATACTTTTGACAGAAAATAATCAATAATAAGTGTATGGGGTTTTCAAAAATTGACCCCTTTTTTTTATGGATGGTAAATCATCAAATGACCCCTCCCGCTCTGGGTGGAGCGAAGGGAGTGTCAGACTCTTACTGACTAAAACCCATCCGTGTTCTTTCCTTAGCCCTTTATGTTCCGGGGTAGCGGTAACCCTTTCGGACAATCCCGCACCCCCGGCAGGCTTCGGCCCTGGCAGGCCCCTTCCTTTATGCTGATATCTCTTTGAGGCGCGCGTGGAACACGTACGCGCCGTCCGGCACGGGCCTGGTCCTGATCGGACGGTGAGCTACCCATTACTCTCCGTCCGCAGGCCCGCGCCTACGGTGGCCGGGAGTCGTCACGCGGCTCCCGACGCCCGGAGCGTCTCCCGCGGCGGCTGGGGTGTGAGGCTCTCTCCCTCAGCCGTTCCGCCACCTCCTTCGCTAGCATGACTGCTTCGCAGAAGGAGGTGACCGCCTCCCACTCCCTCTCGCCCCGGACCATGGCTCGAACCAGGGCCAGACGCGAGAGGTCGCAGCCGCTGTCGATCGCCTCTACGAGGGCACGGCGGTGCTCCGCCCATGCGGGGCATACCTCCACCGTATGCTCCACCGTGTCCTCTGGGCGATCCTCGCAGTGGTGACACCCGGGCGTCTCCTCCCGCCTGATGATGTGCAGGAACCTCCCAAAACATCCGTGTCCGGTGAGGACCTGCGTCAGGCGATAGGTGAGGACGCCGTGACGCCTCTCTAGCCACTCCTCAAAGAGGGAAAATTGACCCCTGACTTCGATTTTTAAGAGGATTTTAGTGAGTGGATTGAATAATTTAAAAAAAATGTATAATTAGAGCTTGAAACTTAGCACAAATACTGATCTAAGTACCTAAATTATAAAATTCGTAACTTTTTGGAATTCGAAACTACCCTAAAGGGAGATTGGGGGTGTCAAATTTTGTATGGAAGAATTTTAACGCACGGTCCAATGAACTCGAAACGCACTACCGACCAACCAAAATAAATAATAAAATGTACTTACCAGGGTTTTTCAAAAATCTACCCCTAACGATGTGAAGAGTGGTGATAGTCGATTTCACAGGGGAGTATTTTATTACGTGGCTTGATTAACTGGAAAATTGGTATAAATAATCTTTAAGTCAAGTTATAGAAACATCCTAGACGATTTTTCAAAATTCCACCCCTGTGAGTATAAAAATAGTGGATACAGTTTATACGAAAAATCTTATTCCTTGAGTTTATAAACTTGAACAATGACACAAATACTTATCTAAGTAAATTATGAAGGTTGGTATTTTTTTTTATTTTTCTAAACTACCCCCTAAAGGGGGATTGGGGGTTGTCATAATTTGTATGGAAGAAATTTAACGCGCGGTCCGATTAACTCGAAACTCAGTATTTATAGTTAAGACCAAAAATAAAGAAAAGGGTAGTTAATTTTACAGGGGAGGATTTTACTGCGTGACTTGATTAACTCGAAAATTGGTATAAATAATCTTTGAGTCAAGTAATGAACAAATCCCAAACAGTTTTTAGAAATTCCACCCCTGTGGGGGTGAAAAGTGTAGTACAGTTTAATGAAAAATCTTATTCATTTAGTTAATAAACTTGAAACTAACGCATGGTCCGATTAACTCGAAACTCAGTATTAATACTTTTGACAGAAAATAATTAATAATAAGTGTATGAGGTTGTATGGCTCAGAGGTAGCCAGTTAGTTACAGTTGAGTTGACGAAAACCACAGACTTCACGACAATTTAGTTTATTCGTAAAAGTTACAAGAAGGTTTCGTTGAATGCTAATCCGCGGTTATAGCGCTACGGCAGCTATTGGTCAACTAAATAATTATAATTATAAAAGTAAATAAAACGAGTAGCGGAAAGTAGGTCGCGGCGTAAGCAGTTTGCCTGTACGTGAACCGTACAGAGGTTTTCGAAAATTGACACCTGACTTCGATTTTTAAGAGGATTGTAGCGAGTGGCTTGGATAATTAAAAAAAATGTATAAGTAGACCTTGAAACTTGGCACAAATACTGATCTAAGTACCTAAATTATAAAATTCGTAACTTTTTGGAATTCTTAACTACCCTTTTTTATGGATGGGTAATCATCAAATGACCCCTCCCGCTCTGGGTGGAGCGGAAGGGAGTGTCAGACTCTTACTGACTAAACTAACTTAGCCCTTTATGTTCCGAGGTAGCGGTTACCCTTTCGGACAATCCCGCACATTCTTAACTACCCTAAAGGGAGATTGGGGCTGTCAAATTTTGTATGGAAGAATTTTAACGCAGGGTCCAATAAACTCGAAACTCACCATCAAACAACCAAAATAAATAATAAAGTACCAGGGTTTTTCAAAAATCTACCCCTAACGATGTGAAGAGTGGTGATAGTCGATTTCACAGGCGAGTATTTTATTACGTGGTAACTGGAAAATTGATAAAAATAATCTTTAAGTCAAGTTATAGAAACATCCCAGACGATTTTTCAAAATTCCACCCCTGTGAGTATAAAAATAGGGGATACAGTTTATACGAAAAATCTTATTCATTTGGTTAATTAGCTTGAAACTTGGCAATATTTGACTCAGTAAATAATTAAGATTGTCACTTTTAGTTTTAAAAAACCCCTCAGCGGATTTAGGGGGTGACAAAGTACCTAATAATAGGTTAGTAAACCGCTGTTGGATTAACTGGAAACTCAGTACTTACTACTAAAACAAAAAATAAAAAAGTATGTGTTTTAGGGTTTTTCAAAAATCGACTCCTACCAAGGTGGAAAAGGGTAATAAAGTTTAAGGGGTGGATTTTACTGCTTGCTTCCATTAAATCGAAAAAGGGTATAGGTTTTTGAGTCAAGTTATGAACACATCGAAAACGATTTTTCGAAATTCCAACCCTGTGGGGTTGAAAAGGGGGGATACAGTTTATTTGAAAAATCTGATTCCTTTGATCTGTAGGTAAACTTAAAAATTGTCCCGAATACTTACCTATTTATCTAAATAAATAATAAAGATTTCAACAAAAAATTTAGATTTTTTTAGAGGAAAGTACGAAATACACGCGGACGAAGTCGCGGGCAAAGCGCTAGTTATTTTATAAGGTTATTATCGAAAAATAAGCAAAAGTATCGAAATATCTCCCGAAACAATTCTCAGAAATCCTTCTCAGCGGAATCTGACCAAAATACTCAGCATATTCTTAATTTAAATTCACGCAAAGGAAACTCCGTATACAGCCCTTTTATGAAAATCTTTTTTTAAAGATAACATAAATGTGCTGGGGTCTGCAGATAAACTCGGAGTCGCCATGAAAGGGTTAATGCAATGAAACCTGCCGACAATCGCACTCCAGGGGCGGTGGGGTTGGATCCTATTATCCGATATTTCACACGGCCAGCCAAGCAGCCAGGTATCAGCTCATAACTGATCTCGTTTTATGGTTTGAAAGAGCAATATTGAATTATGGAAAATTCAAACCTTAAGAGGCCGGCGTAGCATGCGTAGTTCATACAATCATTTGACCAGTTTTTTTTCTAATCTTTTGTACCAACATTCCGTTCGCAGTTAATCAATAGTAACCGACGAGAAATTTTGATAAACCTGTCAGTGACAGCAACCTTATCAGAATGAGAATAAAGATTACTGTGATGGACAGTGGTGCAAAATCAAAGGTAAAATACTTTGTGCTTGGCCAGACTGGCAGCGCGGGCGCGACGCGGGGGCGGGCGGCGTGGCGTTCTCAAACAAGAACTTCATTTCAGTGTCCATAGTGGGCACGCGGACGCGGTGAGCGGCGCGGTCTGCTCGGCGCGGGGTGCGCGCGGGCAACTTACGCCATAGCTCGTTCATACAAGTGGCCGCAGTGGGTGCACGGGCGGCCCGCGCAGGGACCGGGGTTCTCAACCTAGTTCGAGATTTTTTCTAGTAAAAATAAGTCTTCTTCATACATGTTATATTTTGATAAACACTGGACACGACAACACGCAGAACGCAGCCGCTGTCGACTGCGGACAGAACACGCGCGTTCCCGCACCCGCGCTGCTCCCCGCCCCGCGCAACCAGTCTCGCCTGTCTGGCAATGCACTGTAGAGAGCACGTTCTCTAGTACAGTCGCCCGCGCAACCAGTCTGGCAATACACTGTAGAGAGCACGTTCTCTAGTACAGTCCGTTTACGACTTTCATACATAATTATTAAATTATTTTTCATTTAAAAGCATAAGTAGATGTACTATTTAAAAGTATTTCACTGAAGTAGGTACCTGCATTATATAATAGCGGTAGATCACAATCCCGCACATTAAAGTATAAATACAAACCTCGGAACGGAGCGAGTAAACTTAATCAATCTTCCACTGACAGAAGTTTGGGTAATAACGTGCCCTTTTCGTTTCTTCTCGGTTGCAAATTACTCGTCCGCTCTTGCCAACACTAAGGAAACTTTCACTGAATCGAAATTAAATTGCTAATTTTGCTACTAATCCCTGAATTTGTTATCGATCGCTTCTTTCAAAGTATCTCAATGCCAACGGAAAGCTGAATTAATTTGAATTTGTCCGGGTCATTCAAATTACACATTAACTTGCCAAATGAGTTTCTATTTAGGAACGCTCCATGTACAGTCGTTACAAAGCTTATATATTATGTAGCTCGTTTCGGCTTCGCGGTTATTTTGTGATAGAAATGAATACTAAAATCGTTTAGGTACGTATAGATTGTTTTATTAAATGTTAGATTTTCGTTCTTAAAGTGCGACGCGACAGCGCGACGCGACTCTAGTAGAAATATTTCCATGAAGTTTTCATAGAAATGGTTCTACTCTAAGCGCATCGCTGTCGCGTCGCGCTTCATATTAGATCGCCTTATTAAGGATCCTCCTCTCAGATTAAAATACCAGCAGTAAAAAGTAATAGCCGATCTATATCTAACTATACCAATAATAAAGCTGAAGAATTTGTTTGTTTGAACGCGCTCATCTCTAGGAATACCAGTCGGATTTGAAAAAATATTTTTGCATTCGATTCTTGCAATTCTTGAGGAAGGCGATAGCCTGTTTAACATCACGTTATGACCCTCACGAAGTAATAGCGCGGGCAGACGATGCGATGCGACGGGGTGGGTCGGGAATTTCACGCGGACGAAGTCGCGGGCAGAAGAAATTACTTGCTACCCTCTAGCTACTAAATATAAAAATAATGAAATCTCAAAAATGATAATTATACTCTCAATAAACTTAACAATTCACATCACGATTTTTGCCAATAACGACAGAAACCTAAGAAAAGTAAACCAAGATATATTAGCAAAATATTTGTCCCGGCCGAGGACTTCGTAACTCGAAAAGAATCATCTGATATTGGCTTATAATATCAAAAACTTCACGTTAAATTTCGTATCCAATATAAACCGCGGTGAAAGTTGAAAACGGCAAGTTCGGGAGGCACTTATCTCAAAGTTTTCGGGGACACGAGGCACTTTAGCGTTGGATTATTTATTATCATATCATGGGGCGAGATGAGTGGCTAAATTGTGTGATGACGTGTGAGGTAACATGAAAAGACGATGAAGTGGCCCTTTGAGCAGCAAGTCCGGCTCGCCGACCCAACTCAAAGGCGCGCTCTGCCTAATGGCTTGTGTCGATGTGTTATCCGCGCGCACACCCCACTACACTAAAAAGACGCTAGTTTACAACGTCTTTGGTGCCTCAATGGGTAACGGCTTTATCTAACGGATACTATGTCTGAAATAAAACGCCAAGTCAAGATCTTTGAACTCTCACTTCGGAAAACTTTAGGGTAACCTCTTCAGAGGGCAATGTTTCAAAGTAAAACTTAACTAATATAATATATCAATAACACTCAAACATCCCCGTCCCCAACGTGAGCTATAAAACAAGATTCTCCAAACATATTACGCAGAAAACTTACACCCACTAACCCAGAGATTACGGATAAGAAACTTACGTACGCCCAACAACTTTAATATTTGGGAAAATTGTAATAAAGCATCGCTAGATAAACGGGGAGTTTGCGCGGTAATCCCCATTCTGGCGACAGCAGGAACGCGAAAGTGCGACGGTACATAATCACCGGCGCTTGGCACAGAATATATTAATTGATAACGTTGGGTCACAACGCGACGAGCTCATAACTCACGAAAACGGTCATATTTCAACGCTGAACAACTTTAATTTAGCACTCATTATCACAGTTGGTTTGTAATTACATTGAGCTCCATGTACGATGTAGCAATTTTATAACCTCTGGGAGCAATGGAATTATTGATGAGCCTGTTACAGACGTGCCCGAAAATTAATCTCGCTATTCTAAAAGGGTAATAAATCATGATCTTGAATGCTAAGAGCTATGTTTAATTCACGTAACAAAAGTTATATTTTCAAGGTGGTATTCCAATTTGTAACAAAAACCTGGAATGTGGATGTGTGGAAAATTTTGCTGGAGATTCAAGAACAGAAAATGTATTTAGATATACCTAAATATCTATCTATTGTTGAATCTCCAGTAAAATTTTCCTCTACCGAAGACTACCCCATAATGAAATAAGGATAGATATATGGAGACAGCAAATAAGTATAAAAAAGTCGATAAAATCATTACTTTCGAACACAAACGAAGGTAAAATGCAACAATAAATAAACAAACATAGTAACAGTGCCGTTACGAGTTTCGCGTATATCATAAAATGCGCCATATTTCATCGTTGAAATTTCATTTAGCACTCATTACCCGTTGCAGGTTAGTTCGCAGTTTCAACGTACCTAGGTATGTTTAATTTGTAGAGCAAGTAACCCGAGGGAAAATGATTTAATCCCATTTGTTTTATGTGCCTTTGTTTACGTCAGTTGGCTGTTATGTACCATTTTACGTTAACACTGAGTAATGCGAATGTGTCCTAGGATATGAACGGGACGCTGACAGGTGTGTGTGCATGAAACCTCGCAAGAGCATAATAATGTGTACCGTATCTAACATTATGACTACAGGTTCATAACTTTGATGAATTTAAGCGCCTATAAATAGCGTTGTCTTCATTTTCTGACTATTACATATAAGGTTTTTCAGCCATTGTAAATTTCATACACTGACCTTATTGGTGTAACTATGGATGATAAATGGCTAAGAAATGATGTAATAAGGCAACGTAGCGGTTAAAGGAAGATGTAGTGACCAAAAATTAAAAGAGTACGCGTAGTTGGTTTAGTCATATTGAGGGGATGAATGAAAGGTGACTAACAAAAGATTTTTACAAGGCAGATGTGAGTGGAAACAAGCCGAAAATCTGACAACCAGTCTTACTAAGGGGTATCGTATGAGAGCAGTGATGGCCAAGTGGTAACGGCCGCGACTTATGAGTTGTAGGTCGTAGGTTCGAATCCAAACAGTAGGCCCACTCCATCTCACTGAGAGGAGGCCTGTGTCCCAGCAGTGGGAACATTATAGGCTCATTATGTAAGATGCGCAGTACTCGTAACCGGCGTGCATGTATAATAAACGTAAACAAAGCTAAAGAAGTATGTTAGGATCGTAGCAGGTGGCGTTCTGTTTCTACCCACCCCCAAAAGGCGTGAGTTTATGTTTTATATTATCAGCATTTTATACCAAAGCTGAGTATCCATGTTTATTGTTAAGAATTTGATTTAGATACTTTGGTAACATTCTCTATGTTTACTGCTATGTCATAATAAGTATCCTAGGAGGAAAAACAACTATCATCAAAAGCTATTCGTCAGTAAATCAAAAGATACGATTGCATGACTTGCAAGGACTTGTTCAAACAATGAGTCAGAATAATATGACAAGTTAGCTACGAGGGTAAAAGGAGGGTAGAAGGATCAACAGCCTTTGATATTAAGACCGTATTTCATTGTTGTTATACAAGATAACGAGAATTAAGTGAGCCATCCTTTTTCAACGGACTTCAAAAAATAAAAAAATAAAAGCCCGACTTCGGCAAAAAACTTAAGTTAAAAAAACTGAAAAGCTAAAAACAAGCCCATTTTAAATTAAATACATGTTGGAAGCAGGCGGGACCCATACCAATATTATTATACTAGCTGCGCCCCGCGGTTTCACCCGCATAAGTTTCGATCCCGTGGGAATATCGGGATAAAAAGTAGCCTATGTCCTTTCCCGGGACTCAAACTATCTCTATACCAAATTTCATCTAAATCGGTTCAGCGGTTTGAGCGTGAAGAAGTAGCAAACATATAAACACACACACACACACACAAACTTTCGCCTTTATAATATTAGTGTGAAGTGTGATAGTGTGATTTTCAAATTCGAATGGTTCACGCCACTGAACCATTCACTCGAGTAGCATACACAGGCCATAATGTTACCACTGCTGGGACACAGGCCTTTTTCTCTATGGGAAGGAGTGGGCCATAAACCACCACGCGGGCCCAGTTCGGGTTGGTGGATGTAACATGTCTTCGATTTTTTTGGTTCTAGGATATGCCGATTTCCTCATGATGTTTTCCTGCGCCGTTTTGAGAGCAGCGGTCATGAATTAATTTTACACAAAGTAGAGTGCCGAAAAGACGCACCGAAAATGCCTGGAGGAGCTCTTGGGCCATGAAAGACCTAATGAAGGGTGATCTTCCTTTGTCCCTTAAGAGAAAACTCATTGACGTGTGCATACTTCCCATCCTCACATATCAGACCGGGTTAGGAATACGACCATCCGTTCCATCACAAAGATAACTGATGTCACTTGGAAAGCTGCCACGCTAAAATGGAACTGGGCTGGACACATCTGCCGCATGTCAGACGAACAGTGGGCCAAACTTACGACCCAATGGGTCCTTCTTAATGGCAAACGACATCGTGGCAGGCCCAGACGGAGATGGCGGGATGAGCTGGACTCCTTCAACAAGAACTGGTCCTTAGCAGCTTTGAACAGAGAGAGGTGGAAAGAGAGTAGGGAGGCCTTTGCCCTGCAGTGGGACGTCACAGGCTAATAATAATAAATAGAGTGCCAGTCTGGGTTCGAATCCACGACATACAACTCGTAAGTCGGCACCGATACCACTGGGCTACCACTGCTCTCGAGTGAAGCGTGTAATATTGACGTAAATAACTACGGCTAGTTCATCACGGAACGCCTGCTCTCGATACCCATCACATGTGTAATTTCATCAACTAAAGTAAATGTTAAGTTGCCGCGGCTGCAGAGCAAGAGCGGTTCTGCACTGCATCCGATCCGAATCCGAGAAATTTCGGTCCGAAGTAGCTATATTACTATTGTCGATGCGGGGTTGCGCACCAAACCCCTAAGGGGTCTGCTCTCTAAGACCGTCAGCAAAGATACGGGTTTGTCCGAAAGTAGTTGATTCATCAAAACAAGTGACAAATATTTTTTTTCGAACGGGCAAAACCACATTGCGAAAAGAGACTGCTCAACTGCTGTGAAATCGAGTTGTCAATCATTCTTAGTTCAGGCTCCGAATTAATGTTATATTCTAATGGTTTGCGGAATATAAAACTCCCGTAACTTCGGCCGTGACTATGGATTTCGTGCTAAGGGAGTACACCTCCTATTAGATGTGAACCCTGTCCGTCCGAATTTAGAAAATTCCCAATTCGGATAGAACTCGGATATTGAATTCGGATTTTGGATCCGATGCAGTACAGAACCGCTCTTACCTTATTGCCTTGTACTTATGTGTGCATTACATGGTCCTCACATGATCGGACCAAGATGTTGTCTGGACTTTAAAAGAGATTGTGATCTGAGAGTTTGTTTCGGCCTTTCTTCTCGGAGTAATCGGATAGGAAATGCCGACCTCATCTAGTTTTAAAAATATGATTGACGTGTAAAAGTGTTTGTATACTCGTAAACCTAATTACAACAGCTGATATAAATAAGGCCAAATATAGACAGCTGTGATTTCAAATTTGTAGCGAACAGTAAATACTTAATGTTCTTGCATTATACCCCTCTCGTCTGTACCCAGCGCTATTAGCTCTTGTCACGGCCGCTTTCCTGTAATGTGTGTACCCAAATATTACAGCCGGAGGCTTAATATTCCTAAACATTTCCTATCATTCCCGAGATCCCGGCCGACCCTCCAGACAGTAATTACAGACAGAGTTTAATTAATTAAATAATTGTGATCTCCTTGTAAACATAACTTAATTTATGTTCAATTGTTTGAAATATAAATAGATATGTTTTTGTTTATTAGTATGTTGATTATACTTCGTGCAGGAAAATGTAAATGCTGAGATTATATTAAAGGTTTATGACTTTATAATTAATGTTAATCATGTTTTAGGTAAAATAAGGATAACAACGTCTTCGTTGATTATTGGATAATTTAATCATAATAATAATCACCCCATCGCCGTATCTCTACGTTGACGTCGTGGTGGGGCTTGCGCGCTCCGAACTCTAGGCCTGTGCCGGAAAGTTTACTTTCGGGAATGGGTCTAAGGTGAGGAGCCAGACCAAGAGAGATACAGAAACCCGCAGGGCAGCATGTGGCGAGCTGTTGGGCAGTAGCGACCCCACGGACCCTATCTCCCGGGAGAAGTCTTGTTCCTCACCTCTGGCTTGCCTTTATTGGCCGGCTGGAGTGAACAATGACGAGGAACAGAGCTCCCACCTCATTCTTGCCTTTATTGGCCGGCTTGAGTGGAGATTCGCAAGAGCAAACGTGCTCGGAGGAAGGAAGTATTCCAGGAAGGTGCTGGTAGGGATCTTGACCGTACTTCCGGGATTGTCCTGATAGCCGTGGAATACCTCTCCACTCCTCATAAGCACCTCAGGACATGTTGCCCCCTTGTTGCTACGTCACTATGTGCTAGCGACCGTTTCCGGGGGCCCATTATTATTGAGTGTGCAAGTCCCCCCTGTCATTTTATCCGTGTATATGTTACCGGCCAAACCCGATTTCAGGACAAACTAGTTTAGCCTAGGCTAAACTAGTTCTTCCTATACGCGATAGGGGGTGCCCTTCGCTCGCCCTTGGATCTTATGTCGACGGAGCCCCGCTTCGCGGGGCCCCTATTTCTGTGTAAAGGGTTTAAAGTAACCTAACCAAACCGAACCTCGGGGTGCCCTTCGCTCACCCTTGCATCCTATGTCGACGGAACTAGTTTAGCCTAGGCCAAACTAGTTTGTCCTGAAATCGGGTTTGGCCGGTAACATATATGTATATATAAAACATTGATCAGGCAGGGGTCATAGTTCTTCCATAGCTCTTGGTAACCAGTCCACTTTAGCCACCCAAACCCATAATCCAACCTTTTATTTTTCCATATCCTGCAATAGTCCTACACGAACCGGGGGTTGTCCTTGGGTGCACTTGCATAGTGCATACAGGGATAATCGTCGGTTGGTGCCACATTTCATTAAAATTTCCTAAGGGGCCTCTGCGGGTTGGCTTCGGCCCCTCGTACGCCTTCCAAAGGACCGGGACCCCATAGTCCCGAGATGTTTAAAATCATACAAAATAATAATCATTTATTTTAGAAAAGCCCTGTTTATGGGTTACACAAACAATTTTCCAAGTAAAAAAAGAACATTACAGAAATGGGAAGATATTTTGCAAATGTTGTGGAAGCAACACCAATCTTTACTATAAGTACTACTCGTACATTCGTTTTATATTTCAGCAGTAAACTAATTTCGAACGTAGGTTCGAAACTAGTTAGTAGATAGTAGTAGTACTATCTTATACATGCTCTTTTTTCTAAAATTTACAAACAGGTGGCTCGATACATTAATTAACTCTTTGTATAACGGAGGTACATGTTCAACGATATTGTTTTTCGAAATTACTTCATCAATATTTTTAACCAGGTCCGTCCCTTGTTTACATTTTGTTTTTACGGGAATATGTTTTATAATCACATCGTTGTTTTTGTAACAATATCTGTGCTTTTCTAGTAAGTTTCCATTAGAAAATACGTTCACGAAAATTCATAAATTCACAAATATATCATGCTTCTGTATCATAAGCGTTTTAGCAATATACTTAATTATGTTTGCAAAATAAACTAAAGAAATCCAATTCAAATTCATCTGAAACATAAAAATCTGAGCAAAAATCCCAAGTCTCCAGTAATTACGAATAATGGCTTCAAATAGATTCAAATGAAGGTGACATATCCCAGACCTATTTTGTGCAAACCCTCCCAATTGAATCCAAATACAAATTGAATCGAAATGCCGATACTCGGAGTCCCTTATTTCCGGGCACCATTTAAAATTACGACTACCTGTGATATTCTTCTAATAACATTGCACTGTTTAGTGAACAAACTGGGGCACTCAGCCCTGCAACAGTATCCGGGCAGCTGCTGAGTGGCTATTTATATTAGCCTAATTAACTACGGATACAAATTAAAACTTTTTCATCAATATTTTGTTTGGTGCTCGGGTAAACAAAAATAGTTGCAAAAAAATTTAAGCATTTGTAGACCGCAGAGAAAAAAAAATTAAGCATTTGTAGAAAATGCTTAATTTTTTTTTTATCGTCTATCTATAAACCAGCCATTTCTAACTCCTGATACGAAACAATTCATAGGTTTACTAACTCTAATTCTTAAATACCTATTGTATTCCTGCAATATTCTCCTTCAAAATTAACAAAATCCGTTCAATATAGCTCTAAATAATATATCCTATACCCATTTACTCAGAAAATAAACAAGTAGGGACCCATAACGAAAGGGCAGAGCGCTACAAAGCAAATTGAATCGAGGTGCCGATACTAGGAAGTCCCTCATTTCCGTGTTATTTGTTGTCGCTTGCCCCATAGGCATTAAATTTTCTTCTATGTGCCATCGTACGCATCCGGGTATGATGACCGTCCTTCCCAATGCTCGGTACAAAAGTGAATTAACAGTCGTCCGCTCTCATTCTATTGACCTTTACGCCTTCGTTATCGAAAATCGAAGCTAATAGTTTCCGACGGCAAGGCTCTTTGTTGATAGTATTGTGTTGTACAAATTGTGGAGGGTTTTGTGTTTCGTCGATACTTTAATTGGTTACTAAACTGAGTGGAATCTGCTAATTCTGTTTGTTTTTTTTTTTTGGTGACTGGCTGTTTTACAAAGGAACTTCGTTGCCTAGTGGTGAATCTCGTTAAAATATCAGAGTGTAGGTTACAAGCTTGATGATTTTGTGGAATGTGTTTGGTGACTATAAACATTCGTTGTTTTTATGGTCGCCAGCTCTCAACGTAGGTAGTCCGTTAATTAACAAGGGTTTATATGCCTGTCTAGGTACCTTCACACATTAAAAATAATGAAGTTGGCTGATGTTGCGTTCTTCTATTACCTATACGAAAGAACTTTATAAAATATTGCACGAGTTTTTATTGGCCAAGTGCACAGGCTTAAAGATAAATAAACTTTTAAGTCCGTTCAATACTTTTTACAACAAAACTTTTTAATTACTTTTCTAATATAATAATATAAGGGCCACCTGCTCAATGCAGCATAGTTATTAGACCCCGGGGGCCCGGTGCCAATAGCCGAAGGACAAGCCGAACTATGCTCAAGGGATACTGATAACGTAGAAAACGCTTTATAACACCCTTAAATAAAGTTAATAGCTCTCGGGAAGTTTTTCGCTGTACCCCTTAGGGCCATTACGCAGTGTACGATACGATTTATATAGCGTTTACAGACTTAGGCGCGGCCCGAAGGATTCGCCTTATAGTATTTAGGTGTCAAAATAGAGTTGTACAAGGTCGATTTACTGGCCTGATAGCGCACCCTCGTTCTTACTTGTTTTGAGGGCTTTAGTGATTTTTATTGGGTTTTTATAGCAGTGTGTTAGCGGCTACGAGCGTGTTATATAATCGATATTGTTTGTCGTTCTTTATCGCGCACACTGACCCTATATTTTTATGATTATGTTGGGTAATGAAAAATACGTCGAGTCAGGGATAAGGTATATCCGAGGTAGTTTCGGACTGAACACTCATAATGACATAGGGACATGGCTATTATCATCAATTTGACTGTTTATATTGCTGATTTAAAAAGCATTTTTTGCTTATAATTTTACTAGAAAAGATTTTTAATAATTGAAAAATCACGATACAGATATTTACCTAAACATTCGGGTTTTTCAAGATTTGCCCAATGATCAAGTCGAAACATCATGTTAATCCAGCTAGTTAACTGCGCGGCTCTTTTTAATCAAGCCCCTTTTACAAAGATAGGAAAATCTTTATTAACCTGAACCGGTAGAAGCAAATGAAACCCAACTAAAACTAAGCGAACAATTCCCATTCATCCAGCCGTATTCCTCCAATCCGACGCATGAGGGGAAAATGTAGATAGGAGCAAAAAATCCAATCCTATATTTAACTGGCTTTCATAGGCACCGAACCGGTCGGCTAACTAATCGTTTACCTATACCGTAACAATCAATCGCACCCGCCTTAATTTTCCAGCCAATAACGGAGGGCCACACAATCCATTCAAAGTACCTAATTAATGGGACAACATATTTTCCGATGCGGATCACGTAGGTATAGCAGGTGACGTCATGAAAAATACGCCATCGCGCCATATATAAGGGGATGTGTGCATTTGGCGCCGAAACACCGTTTTTATGGCTCGTCCAACATTAATTAACACGGGATCTGGGAACGACAAATGAAGAACGGCTGGCTCTGCAACCGTTGATTTGTTGCAAACTGTTGGTGGCCTCACCGCTTTTCAGAATTGACTTTTTGCAAAGAATTTGGGATGAAAATTTAAGGGCTTCGGAATTTTTGTCGCCATTTCAGGCATGTGTCGTTTTGGCATATTTTAAGCGATATTTTGTAATAAATTGTTGTTATTCAGAATACATTTTCAATTTTGTGAAAGTAAACAAGCAGAAATTAGCATCAAAAATAAAATTCATAAGTAGGTACTGATTATTTTTAAATTTTCATAATTTTTCATCGGCAAAATATTCAGAAGCTGCTATCAAAACAATATTTATTTCCCATACTTATGCAGACATCAATCTACGCCGGAAAACATGAACTAACTTCTCAAGCCAGAAGTTTTTCACGACATCGCGTAACAAAATGTTCGAAAAAGTCGAAGCTCGATTATTTTCGAAGTTTCAGTCGACATTCGCATTCGTAAAAGAGCCTTTGTCAGCTCATTTCTCACATTCTGATTGAGATGGACTGTCTTGCATAAATCTGAGGCATTTCATTTCACTCCAGCAGGAAATATTTCAAGTTATGAACAAGAACTCGTAATTTTTACTAATGGATGTTTCTTTTTAGGAAAGTATATTGTAATTTAGGAGTGGTATTTTTATCGGTCTGGGAGTGACAGGGAAGTGGAATTGTGTTTTGTATAGGGCCTGTGAGGCTTACAAAAATATTAACAGATTATCAGCAGCAGTGGTGGCCCAGTGGTAACGGCCGAAACTTGTATGTTGTATGTCGCGAGTTGTATGTCGTGGATTCAAACCCAGTTTGGGTTACTAGGTACTCTACTTTGTGTAAAATTATTTCATGACCAAAACGGTAAATGAAAACATCTTGAGGAAACCGGCATATCCTAGAGCAAAATTTATTAAAATAAAAATACTAAAACCCACATTTTCAAGTACTTTAAAAGAAGTGCTAAAGACATAAAAAAGAAAAGAAAATAAATAAATAAATCGGTGCTCTGATTGGAATACCTCATGTTACTCTTTACTTACCTAATAATAATCTAAACGTCGGTAGCGGTTTTGTAAAACAGCTGATTCTAAAACTCATCTGCGGCATAATACAAGAACGTTGAAGAATATCCGTATCGTGTGTGGTGTTAACTCAACATAAAACCGCTGGCGGCGCGGCTCCCCAGGCCGCCGGCGCGACTGCGCCGCCTGCCATCGGCGGGCTTCAGTCAAGCTGACAATTTTTTTTATGTCACTTTTGTTATTTTTATTAAATTTTAGTTTCTAATTTATATTATATTGTGTGTGTGTGGGCAAAATCATGTAAGTAGTGTAAGTTTTTTTTTTTAATGTTTAATAATGACGACAGTAGTGACGCCGTGCGAAGCGCCAGTCAACCTACCACATCGCTGGATGGCCTAGTGAGATGCCCTCATTGTCCCCAAGCACGTTTTTTTAAGGGTGAACGAGGCTTGAAGGTACATTTGGGGAAGAAACACAAACCCCACAATGTGCCTTCATCATGCCCGACAATACCCACTTCCCTAATACCTAATTCACCCGCTCAACCCTTTTGGAAAACCCTTGCAAAATTAAAAACGTCGACCCCAGTTTTAAAGAGAGTTCCTCGTGGCGCGAGACCATCCGTGGCTTCGAGTTTAGCGCGTTGCATCCGCCTCGCCGCCCGAGAAAACTCTCAAAGTGCTTGGGAGCAATTACTCACCTTCCCGTTTAGAATTCTACATGTGCAAAAAAATTTGGCAAATAAAAAAAAACCGAGTGTGCTTATGACCACACGACTGAAGTGAAACTTCAAACGTATTTGGCTATGAGAGGAAGAGAGAAAGAAAATGTGCGCGCGCACTGCTTTCTCTTGCATATATCCCCCACTCAACTCCCGTTCGCCTCGCCCGTAGCCCTTAGACATGGGTCGTACTTGCAAAATCGACTACTAGGGCTTCCAAGTACGTCCACCTTAAGAAACCAGGGCCTAAAACCAGGGCTCGAGATACTTTCAAGTATTTTCTATCTGCATCGAAAACTGATCCATAACTTCATACAAATAAGAAGTACAATCGCGTAATCAAACAAAAGCCCTGTTGGAAGTAAAAAGTACTTGCATAGGAAATTGATCCGTGAATTCCTATAAATAAGGAGCACAATCGCGTTTACAAATAAATACTTTTACAAACCATTAAAGTAAAAATACTTGCATACGAAATTGTTCCGTAGACTCTTACCACACCTCGGACACTCCATACAACCCTCGCAAAATAATTACCTATTACTACTACATAAACAAATGACGTTTGTATACGTGCAAATGTGTGCGTGAAATCTAGTAGCGTAAAAAAAAAGGCGCGGAAAGCAATTTGTGTCGGGGAACCGAACGACGTCGGCGGCGGCGCTGCCCGAACGTGTGCATTATTATGAAGTGACCAAGTAGTTCAATTGTTTATTTATATAGACGGGTTCGTAATGAAATAAAAACACTAAAATAGTTTAGTTTAAATGACTTTTCTGTAAATAATGGGTTATTAAATCGCATGTTATTAAAATTGCGAAATCATACAAACAGTATATGTAAATACGAATTCGGAAAAGCATCACAATATCCAACCATCGTGATTAAAACTCAAATAAAACTTTTAAATCGCATAATTGTGTGTCAGCAATACAGCGCTGCGGTTCGCGAGCGCCCTTCCTAAAGAGTCGGCGACGAATACCTCGAAGTGCGGGGTGAGGTGCGGTATCTGATATGAGGGCGAGGAAGGGAGTGTCCTTTCTGTACGTAGTACTATTAAGTATTCTGTGCTCTTACTGATAAGGAGTATGATCGCATTTGCGAAAACAAACACGGTTGTTGAACTATTTGAGTACCTACGTACTCGAGCGTCGAGGCACGACGGAGCGATATACTTTCAAGTATTTTCTATCTGCATAGAAAACTGATCCATAACTTCATACAGATAAGAAATACAATCGCGTATTCAAAAGCCCCGTTGGAAGTAAAACTACTTGCATAGGAAATTGATCAATGACTTCGAATAAATAAGGAGGAAAATCGCGTTTACAAATAAATACTTGCAAACCATTAAAGTAAAAAAAACTTTTTAAGAAACAAAAACCGACTTCCAAAAAAAGCTTTACAAAGTGAAAAATAACTTTAATTTCGGAAGTCGGTGTCTTTGGATCTTTATTTTAGTTTTTTGCCACCGACTTCCGAAATTAAAGATATTTTTCACTTTGTAGTGTTTTTTTGAAAGTCGGTTTTTTTTTTCTTAAAAAGTTTTTATTTCACGCTTTTTAGTGGGTCTGCTTATAATTTATCTAAGTTACAATAGCCTAGTGATCATCGCCTTTTATAAACAAAATATTGCTTTTCCCGATACAGGGAAGTTAATTGTTGAGGAGTTCTCCAGATCCACCATCAGCTCCGTATCACCATTCACATTGTGACGAGCATAAATTGCTTAGCAACCATATTAAAGTAATCGAATCGCAACCCGTGAAATACTTAGATATTATTGAGTAGTTCCGGTGGCCATCTGTGGTCTTCATCATCAGTTCCACATCACCAAATAGTGCTTTCCGAGAGCAAATGCACGAGTTACTATAAAAAATACCCAAATCGCTATAGGTGTGCCTATAATATTTGAAGAGTTCCTTCGATTTCTCCAGGATCCCATCATTAAATCCTGCCCTGATGTTTTTAGACTAGATGCTGATAATCCTGGCTGCAGCATCAGGCCAGACTTGTCAACATTGCATTGAACTTAAAATTTAGTCCTGTTTAAAATGAGCCCAAACACGACTACGGTGCTGTAATTTCAAGGTTGGTACTTTTTCTAATGCTCCTGGCTTCAGCATCAGGTCTTTATGTACTTCGGTGTTCCTCATTAACAGTACGTTTATCCACACATCGAGCCCTTTTCAATGAGCCTTAACACGATATATCTGCTGTTAGTTGTTGAGGAGTTAGGTACTCTGCAGACTATCCTGACTGCAGCATCAGGTCATGACTTGATGATCATGAGACCAAATGTGGCAAATGCCCTATCAAACATCAAAACAATTGACTAAAACAGTCCTTGCCTGTTCGAGTAACTTCTTACTGTTAAGGAGTTGTAACTTCCATCATCAGCCCAGCTACCTGAGATGGTGACAACCATACGCAAATACACAAGATACTTCGTAAAATATGCGAAAAACAATAAGTGAGCCTATAAAATTTAAAGGTTACCCTCGATTACTCTAAGATCCCATCATCAGATCCTAACTTGGTGACAGTGGGACCACCTCAAAACTATCTACTTTGGAACAAAAAAAGAATTTTGAAAATCCGTCGACAATTGGCGGAGTATTCGATGAACAAACATACAAAAAAAAAAAACATACAAACAGCCGAACATAGTACCTCCTCCTTTTTGTGAAGTCGGTAAAAAATACTTGCATACGAAATTGTTCCAAAAGGAGCATGATCGCATTTGCGAAAACTGACGCGGTTGAGTACCTACGTATTTGAGCGAGTAGCCGTGCAAGTATTTTGAGTCGGTACCCGGTGTGCGTACTTGGAAGCAAATACCTGGTGTAAAAACCCGGTCGCATATTTATGCGACCGGGACCGGGTTTTTACACCAGGTATTTCCAGCTATTTTTTACGTACCTTCCCTACTCGCGATCACACGTTTTCGTAACGCTTTCGCCAGTTTACTCCCCAAGTCAAGCGCGCCTAAAGAAGTTTCACTTCAAAAACTTTAACAGCACAAATCAAGGATAATTGTAACATTTCGGCCCAAAGTTTTGACCCTAAATTAACAGCGCACCTCCCCCAAAGAGGTTTATTGCACCATGTGGAATCTAAACTAGGCGAGGGTGATATCAGAGGCGCAGCTAGAATCATCTTTAGCAGCGATGTGGTTGCGCCGTACTCTCCAGAGACTCTTACAGCTCTGGAGAGCAAACACCCCACCCCGGCAGATGACCTCTCCTTCCCTGACCCACCCGATCCGGAAGTGAACACAATTGAAATTACAGCTCAACAAGTATGTGCGGCCGTTTGCTCTTTTCGAAGTGGCTCCGCCGGCGGCCTCGACGGCCTGACACCTCAACACCTGAAGGACTTAATGTGTTCAGGCGCCGGGGAGGCTGGTGAGTCCCTTTTGAAGGAGCTGACGGCCCTCATCAATCTCATGCTCTCCGGCAATGTGAACGAAGCCGTCATTGATATTTTGTATGGGGCAAATTTATGTGCCCTGCGCAAGAAGGATGGCGGCATTCGTCCCATTGCCGTAGGGTCCACTTATCGTCGTATCGCAGCCAAAATTTGCTGTGCTTTTTACAGCGAAACACTAGCCAGCAAATTCCAGCCCCGACAGCTAGGCTTTGGGTCTAAAGGGGGCTGTGAGGCTGCGGTACATGCATTATCCACCTATCTCAATAGCGATAAAGGAGAGGTCATTCTTAAGGTTGACATTAAGAATGCTTTCAATTCCGTAAACAGGGACACCTTGTTGACAGAAGTTCAAAAAGAAATACCCAAAATTTACAGTTTTCTCTATCAATGTTACAGGCACCCCTCTAAATTACTTTATAAAGACAACCTTTTGAAATCAGCAGTTGGTTGTCAACAGGGTGACCCTCTTGGGCCAGTCATTTTTAGTTTGGCAATAAATCCAATTATTCGACAACTAAATTCTAAATTCAACGTATGGTACTTGGATGACGGAACCCTAGGAGGTGATGTAGACACAGTCTTAAAAGATTTACAGTTTTTAAAAGAAAAATTCAGTTCCATTGGCCTAGACCTTAACCTTTCAAAATGCGAAATTTATCTTCCCCAAACGACTGACAGACAGACAACCATTGCAAAATTTAGTACAATAGCTCCAAATATCAAAATTACGGAAAGAAACTCTCTTCACCTTCTAGGGTCCCCAATTTTTGACGAATCCTTTCCAACGTTCATTGAGGAGAAGATACAAAATTTTAATGACGTCTCGGAAAGACTTTTCAAAATTAATATTCATTCGGCCTTCACACTCATTCGGTACTGTTGTTTTGGACCAAAATTTACTTATAGCCTTCGCTCCTCTCATCTATGGAAGCATCCACAACTTTTAGAAAAAGTAGACCAAATTATTAGAAACACATTAACTTCCATCCTAAATGTGGCCCTGGACGACCGTGCGTGGCAGCAAGCCACACTACCCATTCGCTTGGGCGGTCTCGGCGTCCGCAAAATTTCAAGTATTAGTTTACCAGCCTTCCTCTCCTCGGTCCACAGTACCGATAAATTAACCAGGAACATTTTATCTTCCTCACTGGTCGATTTTGAAGTGCCGTTTTTGACCGATGCGTTGAATGCTTGGAAAATGGCTTGTCCCAATATGGTTTTGCCTGATAACCTGTCTTCCCAGAGACAGTGGGACGTGCCGCTCTGCAGTATTATACGGAATACCCTTGTAAACACGTCACGTAATACTGTTGAGCGTGCCCGTCTGCTGGCTGTGGGAGAATGGGAGTCAGGTTTGTGGCTTCAGGCGCTCCCGTCATCCACCATAGGCACAATGATGGATGACTCATCGTTTCGGCTCGCTACGTGTCTCCGCTTGGGCGCACCTTGTGTTGCTCCGCACCGATGTCACTGCGGTGAAGCTGTCGACAGTCTCGGACACCATGGCCTGTCCTGCTGCAGGAGCGCAGGTCGCATAGCACGGCACGCCAGCATCAACGATATTATTCGTCGAGCCCTTGTCACCGCCGGCGTACCAGCGGTGCTAGAACCAAACGGCTTGGTACGTGATGATGGGAAGAGACCAGACGGCATGACGTTGTTGCCTTGGAAGGTGGGTAGGCCTCTGGTGTGGGACGCAACATGTGTCGATACCCTTGCGCCATCTCATGTTCCTAGCACTGCGGGCTGTGCTGGCGCCGCTGCTGCAGCTGCTGAGACCCTCAAACGGCGCAAATACTGTAACCTTGTGGGCAACTACAGCTTTGAGCCGTTTGGGGTCGAAACGCTCGGGTCATGGGGCCCGAGCGCGCGTCTCCTTTTTAAGGAAATTTCTCGCCGGCTGGTCGATACTTCACGTGACCAGAGGGCTGGGTCGTTCTTTGGCCAAAGAATTAGCATTGCCATTCAACGTGGCAATGCTGCCAGTCTTCTGGGCACGTTTCCGGATGACAGCGATGCGGATGAATACTTCGACGCCTAAGTTTTTTATTTTTATATACAGGGTGAAATTGAACACATGCGACAAATCGAAATGGGAGATTATACTCATCATTATGAACAATTTTTACTATGGGACCAAACCTGAAATCGCGAAAAAAAAATCAGCTGTTCCCTACATTTTGGCGAGTTATGCGAACATAAATGTAGGGAACAGCTGATTTTTTTTTTTCGCGATTTCAGGTTTGGTCCCATAGTAAAAGTTGTTCATAATGACGAGTACAATCTCTCATTTCGATTTGTCGCATGTGTTCAATTTCACCCTGTATTTGTATTGTAAGTTAGTTAGTCATTTATTTTAGTATCTAGTGTATATAGTTAGTTTCTAAAAGAATAAATAAATAAAATATTTTGAGCGCAAAAAAAAAAGAGCAAAAAAAGTTAAAGACATTTTGCGTCCACCAACCCGCACTGGGCCCGCGTAATGGATTATGGTATGGCCCACTCCCTCTCACAGAGAGAGGATGCCTGTGTCCCAGCAGTGGTAACATTTTAAGTTGATTATTATCAATAAGGTTTAATGCAAACTTATAGGTTCAATAAGAGTTGAGGCGTTTTTATATCAAACGTCCACGTAGATACTATTAACTATGCAAATGATCTTACAATCTTACACGTATACAAATTACTCAGTATAAGCTGCCTCATGAATTACGCAAAGCGACTGCCAAATCTTCTAAAGAAAAAAACTGCCTGTAAGCATTTAGAACATTATCAGCGATATCTAAAGACCCTGCAAATATCATTTTTCACGTAGCGTGACCACATGAAAGGAGGTGAAATCTCGATAGGCTCGAATAAGCTTAAGACTTTATTCCGGAGTACGGCGAGCCACCCTTAACGAGCGAACGATGAACTTTGTATAGACATCGTTAACCATGGCGGTTCTATGATGACTTAATGAAAAAAGGTTACGCAATATCTATAGAAAATTCCTGTAGGTAAGCAAGTGCATAACACAGTTTATAAAATTCTGCGGTGTGCAGTTTTGTTTCTTATAAATGATGCTTCAAAAACATGACATGCAAGCACGGATATCTATGCATGTGTTAGAAAATGGGGTAGAATTTATTTATAGGTCTATATGTATATTACCCAAATATAAAGCTTTAAATCAAAGCGAAAAAAAGCGTTACTAGTTATTTAATATGTGTAAAAGTAACCGTGTGGAATATTTTCTATGATTTGCTACATTATTCCTTAATATTTTAACTAGTCTACTTTTACAGACATACTGAAATAAGGAAGGAATGATTGAATAATGTAAATTAGGTATTAAATAGGTACTTGTAACAAGTTTTAGGTTATGCAAAACATTACTATTTTATCAAGTTTTAACAGTAAAATTATAACAATAACAATACCTATAATTAGGATAATCTATTACATGCAAGTCTAGTTAAATCATTTATTCCAAATAGGCATATAAACGGCTCTTTTGAACGTCAAAATGAACGCGAAAGAAACTCCACAGTTACTCTTTTAATATGTTTTTTTTTTTTTTTTTTTTTTGTATATATTAATTATAATAATATGCAATGAAATGTACCTTGAATAAAATTACTATACCAAAATCATCATCATTATCCTCAGCCAACAGCAGTCCACTGCTGGACATAGACCTTCTCCAGGTGCACGCCATTCAGTTCTATACTCGGCAACTCTCATCCAGCTGCCACCAGCCACCATGCGCCATTCGCTCCACCTAGCCTAAGGGCATCCACATTTTGTGTATATATATATAATGGAGAAGGTATGTGTGTCTCGTTATTATCGGCCATATTTTAACTACTGTGGGCGAACTATGTGGGTATAGTGTTGGTTATTGCGCAATAGAAAAACGGTTTGCACTTCAAATCAGATTATAATTTCACGAACAAATTAATAAAACCAAATACGGAACGCGGGACAGTTTCTGAGCGCATGTTGTTCGTATGATGTCCGATGTCCAAGAGGGCCGCTCCACCTCGCTGCATGCTCTCTTGTACTCCCTACGAACTCAGGCTAGACTCTGTGAGCGCCGCCAGATGGCGCTGGCGTTCCGAATAGTCAAACCAATGACCGGATGCGACATATATACAGGGTGTTACGGAAAGGGTATATCAATACAAACGGGTTGTCTGGTCTAGAATCTCTGTACAAAAAGAGATGGCTAAAAAAAACCCAGAATCGCCAGAAATTTCATATATGCCATTTTTATAGGCATAATATGTACAACAAAAATATATAGTAATATACTGCAGAAACGACGTGGTATACTAGATATACAGGGTGAATTTTTCAAGTGGGCGTGGATGGCCAAATCCGAAACTATGAGGACTAGCGAAAAGTACTCAAAGGAGTTGCGGGCTCGATTTTGATGAAAACTAAAACTGCATCATTAGATTTTTGAAAAATCAATATTTCTAGCCAGGAATCGAACCTGTTGATTTTGAAAAAAAACCCACTGTATTATTACACCATTCGATAGTGTCGCTAATAAGGATCAAATTCTGGGAAGTAATGACATACGGCAAACTAAAATAAAGAGCTCATTTTTAACAAAGTAAAAAAAAAAAGAAAAAATTCAGCCCGTATAAAGATTATTAATAATAAAACATATTAAAATATGTATTGAAGGGTATAATTTTTACATTATTTCCATATATTATCATAATTATACTAAAGAGATTGTGATAAAATAAAAGTCGAGTAATCAATGTAAGTATGAATAACATAAACACACAAAGTATAATAACTTTTATACTATATGGTTTAGGAGGCTGATTTTTTGAAACCGTACTGGGTTTACTATAGTGAACCAATTTTTATACATTTAGTTGCTGGCGATTCTGGGTTTTTTGTCTATGAACTTTTAGCCATGTCCTTTCAGCTCAAAAGCATTAACTTTGAAAATGCTTAATTTTTTTTTATTTCGACATCACGGCGCTGCACTGGCGCGCGGCGGCGCGATATGCGTGTACTAGGCGCACAGACACACTACAGATAATGGATAATGACCCTCGTAGTGCGGTGACACGTTTGTTATGATTTCAATTTAATAAACTATTGAAATAAAAAAATATTCTGCATTTTCAAAGTTACTACTTTTGAAAAAAAATTTGTACAGAGATTCTAGACCAGATACACTCTTCAACCCGTTTGTATTGATATACCTTTTCCGTAACACCCTGTATATGTATATTAATATTTACTATTTAGAATTAAAAATGAAGCAATGACCTGAGATAAATTACGTGATTGATACGTGGTGCTCACATAATTTCCAAGTATTATAAAAATAGACGACTTTCCAGAAATTTTAACAAATAATAATTCCGTATGAAAGATAAAGTAATCACAGAATGTAAAATTAACGTCATAAAAAGTTTTATTTTGTCTAGAATCTAGATTGTCCATAATGACAATAAAAACAATAAATAATTTAAAGAACTTAATAAATTGAAAAATTGCTTATGTCGGACTGGAACTCAATCTAAAAAGCATAACGAAAAAGTTACTGACGAATCATGAATCATTAATTAACTAATGCATCCAATAGACCAAAATCTCTCTATATATGTGTAGATTATTTACAAACACTTAATTTCGAAACCAATATCACTAGGTCTAATGTAGTCGATACATTAAATGCTTCTCTTGTCATGATTAATAAATGGCAAATATTCGACAGCTCTTGGTAAGTAAGCTGGCAATTTATTTCAGAAAACCAAATACGCTGACGTAGAGACAAGTAGCTATAAAATATTGCACATTGTTTATGGCCAGTTTCAATTTATGGGTCATTGCATTATTATCTACATATTCGGTCTTTATAATATGCTGTCAGTTTTCCGAATAATCGTTTTTAATAACTATCGAGTCGCCCCTGCTTCGCACGGTTGACAAAAGATCGAGATTTCTTTATTAAATGTAAGTTTTAAATTAGTCTTATATACACATAAACCTTCCGGAATAAATTCTCTAAATGATGGTGTAAGCCGCATCAAAATCTGTTGCACAGTTTAGAAGAACAACGATATCACACAGACAGTCACGAAAAGCGACTTCAATTAGTATAATTTTATTATTTAGTAATGAACAATATGACGAATATTATTAAAGTTAAAAAAATTGCAAAACGATAATTCCATTATTTGGTATGGGTCATGCAAATACTCGGCCAATCTACGATAACAAAAGGTCAATTCCCGTGATTAAAAATGTTCAAAATCTAGTGATTTATTTCCGTTGGATCCCGTTTTTGAATCCCATTTTAATATTTTTGGCGTTGGATCCCGCAAAACATTATTATGTATTTCCGTTGGATCCCGAATTTAAAAAATGCAAGATAATTACGTTTTATTGTCGTTGAATCCCGAAAAGTATTTCCGTTGGATCCCGAATGCTTAAAAAAATCTGAATGCGGATACTTTCAACAACAAAATTGTTTATAATAAAATGAGGGGTTCACTAATGTTTCACCAAAACTCCATTGACCAATTAGTTTACAACCAACGTTTCGTATACTATTTATTTCACAAACAACTCATTTTCTATATAATCTAGTCGTTTCTGGCACTCGCCGGCCGCTGCCGCGGCACCGCTCGCTTCGCTCGCTCGGCTCGTGCGTAGGGGTCACAGTTTTAACCTAACCTAACCTAACATTGTTTTTTTTTTAAATATTTAACCTAATCTAACTAGTTCGGTTCCGGGTATCCCACTAAAAATAATCTATTTTTATTGTTTGATAAAGGTAAATCACTTTTCTTCTGAAATGTACACATGTTGTTATAATATGGGATTCAACGGAAATAGCAAACGGGATCCATCGTTAATACCTAAAAAATGGGATTCAAAAGTGGGATCCAACGACAATAAACGAATCTAGTCACAATCTCATCTCAGCGTCAATCAATGTCAAAAACTTGTCAAGTAGGGAAATTAGAGGTTTTTTTGACAGATTGAGACTGAGATCAGACTATAAACGTTCTTAAAATTACGAAAATTGCTCCTCTGATCAATCTTTAATATCGTATTCAAAAAACAATTGCTTGCGTGGGAGTAATTGTTTGAGATGTAGTAAATCAGAACCTATTTTAGCACACTCTCGGGAGGTTGATATTACTAGAGCAAGATCCAATCATTACCAGTTTTATGTGTCTCTTCCTTTCTTAACTTCGATAAATACTAAACGAGTTTGGAATAATCCGTCGTTGTTGTGATTCAAGATAAAACGAAAACGGATAACATTTTTTCCGTTTGTTATACGTTCCTTTTTTCTCAACCTTCAATCACAGTTAAGTTGCCGTTCCCCTCGTAAATATAACAGAATGCGATTCCATTGAGCCCCTAACAGACTTCCTGCAAATAAGTATCGCGGTAAAAAACGTAGCAAACAGAAATGAGCCCCATTGTTCCCATAACCATTTCAAATTTTCACGATCAGTATACGGAACAATTTTTTCCTCGTATTCAATTTGTTTTGAAAAATAAAATAGTATCAATAAACGACGCTGGCTTCTAAACTTAAGTATACCGAAGACGAATTCTAAAAAATAAAAGGGGCACTTCGAAAGATCGGGGCCCAGCCGAACTGTGTTAACCACAGGCGCGATAAAGAAGGCAATTTTCTAAATAGGGCTTGTGAGGATTTCCCTAATGTTGGACAAAAAATGGATTGCTACTCGCCGGGGAGATACCTTTCCTACACAAGTTTCGCTAGCCAGCGAAGCAAAAATGTGGACGAGCACGTATTTTAACTTTGTAGGATCTAATACTGAAAGTCGTATCGCGTGAATGAGGACCTCTTCCTTTATGTCCTGCCACTTTCAACTACTTTAGCGACTCGTTCGCTCAGCGGGTAGTTCGTTTCTCCTAGTTTAAGATCTGAAGAGTCTCGATGTAGCTTTTAGGAATCTTTTTAAGTACCAACGTCTACGTTAAGTTGAAATATCCTGCAGTTGTTGAATTCATTTTATAGTGATTGTTGAATACAGAAAATACCTAAAGATAAAGAAAAAACCCTCGCTCCACTTTCCAACACTAATTCGCTATTCTTTTTGCTATCATTGTTTCAGTCATAAATTGGATTTGCTCAGATTTTTTGCGGCCACGTTCATCCATCCATATCTATGTATTTTTCTTGTTTCGCTGAATCCGGAGCAATATGGTACTTTAAATGTAATCTTGTAATCAAATCTGCAGGGCAAACATGAGTATTAGCTTGTACAAAAGAAATATTTTCGCCTTACTGGACCTCTCAGACAAATGTAATTAAATTCTCTGAAAGTATTGGGACTAAAGTTGTACAAGCAACTGCCTAGACGCAAAAGCAATTTGTGTCATCAATTACTTGGAACTTTATTAAAGAATTTGGGGCAGTTATAGCCTTAATATGTTATACAAAAGTAACCACGTAACATTTTCTAAGAAAACTACGTACTATGTTCTCTTAAGACGTTATTGGTTTCTTTTACAAGATTATTTATAGCGACAGAAGAACTCAATATTGTTTCAGCATTTTTTCTATGTAAGAGTAAGTACCTCCCCTCCCAGGCAAATTGGAAGATAATATTTTCGGAGGTCAAAAAGGCGACGAAAGATTCGATAAATTGGCAGCTATGACCAGAAGGCCACGTCTTGAATTTTAATCCTGATTAAGACATTTTATGATATATTTTTTTTTCAGTCAGTCTAGTAGTATAATTATATTATATCACAACCAATGACTATTTCAATGGAGTTTAACATAATCAGCCTATAATATTCCCACTGCTGGGACACAGACCACCTCTCTCTGAGAGGGACTGGGACTCCACCTCGCAGGCGGACAGTGCAGGTTGGCGGATAAATGCGATGGAGTTTATTTTCCCAACTGCGTTTCAAATTATAATTTCGTATTCCTACAGTACCTAAACCTACCTATCAACATAGTAAATTACAAAGTGCATTAATAAACAGCAGAAAACAATCGAAATATCACCGACTGTTCACACCGCCGCGAGTACTCGTTTGTTGCAGCGACAAGAACTATCAAAAAGAGTTCTCGCTCAGCGACGCTCGCTTGGCGGGCAGGACACTCGCTGAGAGACTCAAGCTTAGTCCAGCGAGAAATCGCTCGTCGGCGTCGCGCACTCGCTGTTCGTTGCTCGCTAACTCGTTTTTAGTTGCTCGTGCCTTACTTAAACAACTAGGTACCAATCTAAGACTTAGTTTCATTTAATAACAAATAATGGCGGTCCAGATTAAGTAAGATAAAACAAAACAAATCTAAGTACGCAGAACAATCCTACGCCGAATCCACTCAGCCTTTATACACCTACACACATACATAATGTATTCAACAGTCCAAGAACACAACCAACTCATTTACTTCTATAAAAAAATACACGAAACATTTTCATCCTAAATTTTCCGTTTGAGGTAAAGTCGAAGATACACGGTACCCTAAAAAGGGATGTAGCTATCTTTTGTAAGGCATTCGTCTCAAAGCGGTGGATATCGCCAGAGAGGCACGTTCAATTGGATTGAAACGTCGACTTCGGAAAGTGGTGTTGACCAAAGGGTCCTAATAGCATTTTTGTAGTGAAGGCCTGAAGGGCGCGCTACAAAAAATTGATTCGCAGAAAGAAAGCTATTTATCTTTGATTACTATTTTGTTGATTAAATTACGATAGCGACAATTTGGAACCACCCTTATCCTGAATGCCTTCTGATAGTCAATTATACGAAAATCCCTTTATTTTAGGTATAACCCTTCAGTGCCTTTCCATGAAACACGACACTGAATAATAATCCATTTATTATGTTGTTATTTATTACTCGATGACAGGTTAGGGAAATTGTTACACAATTTATTCAGTCAACTTTGACAGGTACCTATGTAAGTATGCCCTTTAACATCAATTTCATGAAGCATTTCTTTTGGATCATTACCAAACTTTTTGTTTAACAAGTTTTTTTATTAGACGCTTTAAATCGTACGCCATCGCGTCCGTACCATAATATTGTAAATTAAGATTTACATAACCAAAACTTCTGAAAACACAATTACAGAAGTTTTAACATAGAGCCTGTAACGGTAGTAGGTAATCACATTTGTCGGGGAAGTTGCTAGAGAAAATTGTCTTTGGTGCTTGTAACAAGGTTCAGCCCTTACCATTTTCCAACCTCTGTTGACAGAGTCGAGACGACTTAGACTAGAAAATACAAGACTAAAGTTCAATCTTTGACGTTCAATGTGTATCTATCGGTTTTTCGATTCGATAAATGTCTTTGAAGTGACAAAGCTATAGTGGTGAGATCTCTAAATATAATGGATCAAACAGGGCTTAGTGTGAGTAAAACTGAACCCCTTTTAAGTCATGCTTTAATAAAGTACAAAATCCGTTCAACTATTAGTATAAGTAACTATGGTTAAGATTTTATGAGTAATGTTAATGTGATTTTCCTATATTTTGGAATTTCTTGCCCGTTCTTCTCCATAGAGATCTACGTTTTTGAGTGGGCAACTAGCTTCAATTTTCTGACTATCTGACCGACTCTTTGACAATTCAAAAATGCCTGTAAATGGTTTAATTGAAATAAATGCTTTGAGTTTGAATTTTAAACCAAAATAACAATATTTTAGTAGGTATCGCTCTCCAGTAAAAATAAATCGGAAGGACTACTTAGATAGTACTTCAACAGTACCGAGTTTCAAAGCTGTGTGTGAAGACAGAATAATTTAATAAGAACGGGTTCTGAGTTAATTTATTTTGTTAAACCAAAGCCTTACTTATGCTGTTGGTACTAGGCTCAAATAAGCAAGTAGGTACAGACGCCAGCACATCAAGCTACCCGAAACTATCAAATTTTCCCAATCAACCTTGAACCTAATACTTAAGCGATAAAGTTGAAAATCTATTAAAGAAATTTGACAGATTGTAGTAACTTAATATGCTGGCGTCTGTACGTATCTTCCTGGAAATTAAGAAGCTTTATAATGTTATTGGGAAGAATCTACCTGTGTTAGCAACAACCTGGTTACTGGCGTCAAGTTACGAGGTTAGACGGCGATCGCTTTGTGTAACTCTATAATTTCCATTAACTATCAGGTGAAGAAACTCAATACCGGTAAAAGGAAATCTGTGGACATTTTGTAGGGTAATGTGAGAAGAACATAAAATACAAAAATAATGCCATTTACCAAGGTATCCAGCGATAATTTAAAGGAATAGAACACCCAGTGGAACTATATATTACAAAGCTATCAGTGAATTGCATTGAGACCGAATCATTTATTCACCGAGTCAGACCGAATGCTGAGAATTGATCTGCGAAACGGAGGTGTGTGCAAAATCTAGCAATTTGCTTGTAAGGATCTCATCTACATACGATTGACTATGCAGCATCATTTAGGATATCAGTATGATTATAATGACAATATTATGACTAAAATGAAAGTTTGACATGCGGACTGAAAACTATTGGTAAGCATTAGAAAATTATCTAACATTACCTATTACACTGGATCATACTTATTTCGAAATTTCTTATTTGGTTCGTAATTCACTAAGTAACTAAATATATATAAAAAAAACTATTTTTAGGTCATCCAGAAACGTGCCCAGAAGACTGGTAGCATTGCCACGTTTAATGACAACGCTATTTTTTTGGCCAAAGAACGAGCCAGCCCTCTGGTCACGTGAAGTGTCGAGTTTCAAAAGTTCTTAATAAGAAATTTTGAAACAAGTATGAAAACGAACAACCAGAACCCTTAATGCTAAAATCAAATTTAACAACACTACACAATGTAATTACTTAAAATCAAAGTTTAAACTCGCTCGCAAAGTCCGTAAAAGTCCTTCAAAGTTTCTGAGATCATTTACTTACAAGGAGGTACTTTACCTGGACACAAAGTGAAGCTGAAAGGTCTTGTAAACAAAACAGACAACGGCCAAGCAGACGGCAACCTACTTCAGGTCACGAATGAATACCCAAAGGGAAAATGTAGCTGGGAAGGTCTGGACAAAGAGTTTGGTAGACTATTCGTTACACAATTGTCCCGCAAAAAACAGGAATGTGAATTGAAATTGTAAATTTGTATCTCAACCTTTGGCAGGCTGTGGCATGTTAAATAGTGTTTGAGGTCTCTTAAAAATAAAAATGTGTATCATTTCAAAATATTACAATAATTTGCACCTAACTACATTTTTCATAACAATTATAGACACTGACTTGTCGACAACAATATAGACTTGTCGTTGTGATTTTGTCCTAACTGCAATCATCTACTGTCTTCTTTTATTTTTGGTTCTTATAATTAATTAGTATGTATTTATTTAAGTATCTATAATTTTGGATATGTATTTTTCTGTGTATCTATTTTAGTGTATTGTATATATAATATTTGCACCAACGACAGCCCCATTTTATGTCCAGGGAAATCACTGTCCATTCCAAGGTTGCCTGGAAGAGATCGCAGAAAGCGATAAGGCCGCCCATTGTATATTTTGTAGTGTTTGATGTGTTTATTTCATGTTATGTATTTTTGTGGTGTACAATAAAGTATAAATAAATAAATAAATATAGACAATGTTTTTTTTTTAATTTCTATTACTGTTTATTCATTACAACTCCTTCAAGGACAAAAAAAGGAATATAATAATTAGGTCGACACTAAATTTTTCATTTCACTAAATAATAAAATACATATTATAATCCACTTGACACACTCACCTGTTTAAGTTGAGCAACTCGACAATGTAACAATAAAGTAATTTTCATTTGCATGCACAGCGTGTTCATATAAGAAAAGATCACACTATGCTGTAACAGGATGCAAATACATCGACTAACTTAGATACAAGTAGGTACACCCTAACTTTCGGAGCACTCTTACTTCCGGGCGAAAAGTATCGAAACATTTGATCTTATCCTTATCCTCCAAGACAACAAAGAAAAATATATCACATAAACTATCTTTCGAAATAATCTAACTTATAAAAAAAACATAACGAAACCATAACACCAACACAATCCGCATCTTCCGTGTAAACAAAAACTTCTCCACATTAAATATCTATACGGAAGTTTATGCAGTAACTTTATTTCCTTTAGGCTGCCGCCTGCCACCCATCCCCCAAAAAACCCTCCGCTTCAGTCGGAAGTCTCGATAATGTGATATGCGAAGCTCAAATACGCCTACCCTCTGTGCTTAAGGTTAAATATATTTTTGCTTTGTACAGCCCCTGACTTGTTTTGATGTTTGCTTAATATTTTCCATGTGTGGTAAACAACGGGAATAATAGTTTTAGTCACATCAAAATGTTGTCAAGCACCTTTTTGCTGCGTGTTACACGATCAAAGCTTTTTAGTTATAGCGTTATGTGATATATGTTTCATTTACGTCGTAAAAATGCTCTGAGCATAGTGCTTTATTTCCAGTAACATAAATCCTTACATAGTATAAAACAAAGTCGCCAAAATTTCTGTACGCGCATAACTTCCGAATAATTGCACCAAATTGGATAATTCTTATTTTTGTATTCGGTATTGCCAGGACAAAATTTGTAAGAAATAAAATTACGGAAATTCGAAAAAAAATTGCACTCTTGCGTAGCTGGGGCGCGCTAGTGTAATAATATATATCAAAATCGAATAAAGTTTCACGTATTATCTAACAGAGAATCCCTTTTAGGTACGCAGCCCTCGTAAATGAGATAATTTTTATTCCTCTATGTAGATTTTTAGGACACTTTTACCCGTCAATGTTTGTTTACTTTCTGTAATACCTAACTTTCAGTCATGCAAATTCCAGTTAGCATAAAATGGTTCCGTAAACTATGTATCCGAATACTGAAAAGCACAAAACGTATGCTTTTTATTCAATTTCAAAGTTTCAAGTTGGAATCGGAATTTGATGACACCCGTTGCCTATATCCAAGTTTTTATCGTACCATAGAAAAGTATTCTATTACTCGAATGGAGCTTCATTCGAATGCATGCAGCGCCGTCGTCGATGTAACGTAATATGCAACGTCGTCGCATCGTCGATATTCACTGTTTCACCTGCTTTACCATTCAGGACGACGAGCGCCCGATGCTGATACGATACTGAACTACACTTACTACTGCTTGCTGAAGACACAGTAATGTGTGGTTAGATGCTACCGAACCTCACTTGCATATTAAACAGGGAATAACATACAGTAGGTACTTTCCGATGAAAGTTATTCGATTATTAAAATCCAATATGAGTACGTTGCTAACAGCACGTTTTTCGTAATGTACAGCTTCGGGCAGAAGTGCCCCAAGCCTTACAAACAGCTTTTGTGTTACGCTTTATCAATATTCTCTGCACAGAATCCCCCTCCTAGATTCATCGGCTTTCACACAAAATATCGATGGTCAGTGACCCGCACATTCAAGTTTTGTTTATAAAAATCTGAATTCTCACCACTCGACCCAAAAAATTTGTAAACGTTAATATTTCTTCATACAGACGGTAATGAGTCGGTAGAGAGTAAATTTTTCAGAAAAACGTTTGGCGTTGAAGAGGGAAAACGGCTGCGTGATTACTAATAAGAATTGGAGTAACTTCTTTTTTTTTTTTGGGGGGAAACAGGTTCTACTTCGAAACAAGTTGGTCTTGGAATTTACTTAAAAAATGTTTTATAAAATGTATCTAAACAACGAGTATTTTTGTTATTTTTTTTATTCTTATAATCCTTCCGTACCTTTTCATGAAAATTGTAGTTTATTTAAGTACCAATATACTTGCGTTGATACTAAAGTGATAACTAACAAAATCCCACATAATACATCAAGACAAGTAATGCAGAAAACTTCTAAATCTGTTTGCTAAACCCAGAAACGTTCGTAGTTCTAACCCTAACGCCTAACAAGAACTCTATATTACGTACAAGTCTAAGCTGTACTACGTTCAAGACGGCGTGGTTGGCTGGCAAGTTTGTTCATCAACAAACTACTATTTCATAATACGGCAACAGTCTGGCTGACTACACAAATATAGCCGAGGAACAAGGAGTGAAAATGGCTACTTACATTCCATCCATTCCATCCGAACTTCCGAAAGTTAATAAGGTACACCTGGCTTAGGTTAACTGAGTCTACACCCTATTGTTGGGGTGTTATGTAAATAAGGTATTTCGCTGTGATTTACGAGAGTTTTTTTCTAAGTAACTCGGGTATCTTTATGTTTGTTCCGCGTGAAGTACATTTGATTTATTGATAATAGCGAAGTATAGAATGGCCGTCATAGGAAAGTATACTTTGAATTGTAATGCATTTATGAATGATTAATTTTAGGATTAATTTCATAATTGCTAATAATTACTAAGATTTTTGTTTAAGTCTGAAACTAGTCGAGCAAACCAAAAGAATTTAAACACATGAAAAACTTATGAGACAAACAAAAGCACGTTTAAACCTAGCAAACTATCATACGTTTAATTTACACACACATGTTGACTCCTAGACATTGTGGGTTTCATACATTAAATAAATCTCGCAGCTCACTTCACAAATGCTCCATAAAATTCGCTTTGACGCTTCAGCACTGTTAATTAAAGAACAAACAATATTGCAGCGCTTTTGAAAGCTGCTTTAATATTTCGGCGAATAATGAATAGCTGTGATACTCGGCGTTAATTGAAAGAACATTTGATATACTGTGGCTCGATATGAAAATAAAAAATGGAAATATGAAATACAATTTTCATGAATGTTTTTGTGTGTTATCTAATATGGGCTGTGAAAATGGCTCATAAATGAAAATTGAAATAATAAATACAATGGACATTGTGAATATGGCGGACGGTATTGTGAACTATTTGTAGTCCCATTTTGATCGTAGCTTCAAGTTCGTTCTGATAAATAAGAAATTGAATTGTGGTTAGGTCCTGGTAGGTATCAATATCAATAATACATTAAACTGTGATATCTGAGTTTAGTTTCGGCCTTTCTTCTCAGAGTATTCAGATAGGAAAAGTCGACTTGCATAGCTATTCACAACCACTCGTTACGCTTTCGTACCGTGTCGAACATCAACCGTAAACGCTGTTCACAGGTTCAAAACCCGAAAATTTTATCAATTTAAATCAAACAGACGACCGTAATATTTCCGACAGCTGTTTGCTGTCGGGGGCAAGGCAAATCAGGTTATCGAAATGTGTCATTTTCGATACGGTAGCCTGTCGGATGAGTGTAGATAGCTATGCTGATCCAGTGTTTAAAATATGATTGACTTGTAAAAGTGTTTGTACAACCCTACTTACAGATATAAAATCATTTATCAAACTGATATTGCGATTCAAATAAGATGACCATACAACATGGTGCCTACCAAACCGAAGTTTTCCCAAGATTCATAAACATTCTCATATTTTACCCTTTCATAAATAACAAATGTGACACACATTGATATTCTCGACATTATTTAAAAGGATCAACAAAAAGCAATACATTTTCATCAAGATAATTCAGTTTGTAAAAGTCAGCTGCTCTCTGCTCGTTACTAAGCTCACCACGCATAATCTAATACTCTCGCGTAGTATGCGGTGTTGATCGCAAGTTTATTACAAGTCGCCCCACGACTGGGATACACGCTTCGTATAAACCACACGCTTTGCTATAGAAAATTATGAATTTTTGGCAATACATCGGATGGTAATAACGGTTTTGTCTGCTACACGTACACACTTCATCTACACGCTACATGTAAATGCTACACTCTTTTATAATTATCGTGAATTTTACTAGCGCTAAATAAACTTGCCTACCTGATAGGTATTTACGAAAATATTTAACAAATAAAGATTTAGATTCATAATATCATATTGTTACGAAAATCAGACTTAAAAAAAACAGCCCTTCACATCGTTGTTAATATTTCACAAACCGCAACAATTTCAAGCTGGTACAATAATCATTTTTAAAGATTTTGCATACCTAAATATTATTTTACCTATAACGGTAATGGCATAAAATTATAATTACAGGCAATCATGTGACCATACAGCTGTTAAATTATAACCTGGATGACAAATCACAACGCGATTGTCCAAAAATGTACGATTTATTGGTAATATTCATGCAATATATTGGTCATATTATGAATATTCACTTTACACAGAAATGCTGAAGTCCAAAGAGCATTAAAATACATCTGAATAAATTATGAAATCAAGAAAAAACTTCACAAGAAGGAAACTTTTAACTCATCTGCTTCGAGAGAAACTATGAGTATATAACTCCATTTTTAACCGACTTCAAAAAAGGAGGTTCTGTATTCGACCCGTATGTATGTATGTATGTTTGTATGTCCGCGATTTTCTCAAAAAATAATTAACCAATTTTGATAATTGTTTCATTAATGTGATCTACATACTTTCAGAAAGGTTTTATTATATTACCCATTAGGTAATTATTCTTATATACGAAGTTATATGCATAAATGTACTGCATCTCCGGCATTTCTATGCGAATTTTGATAATTCTTCTACTCGGTGTCTTCAATTCTTCAATGCACTAGTGTTAGTTGAATTTGTGAGGGGTAGCTACAACTAAAAAGTGAATAATAAAAACTTTTTTACAAAAAAACAACCGACTTCAAAAAAAACACTACCAAGTGAAAAATAACTTTAATTTCGGAAGCCGGTATCAAAAACGAAAATGCGGAACCAACGACACCTACTTCCGAAATTAAAGTTATTTTTCACTTTGTAGTGTTTTTTTTAAGTCAGTTTTTTTTTTTGTAAAATGGTTTTCTCAAATGTAATCCTTCAATATGCTTAGCCGAGTAGCTTGCCTTTTCCGTCATTTCCTTTACTGGTGGTCCTATTACTTACATTCACTTTCTTTTAAGACTTTCGCTCCGCATGTACCTATTGTTTTCTCCCTAATAATTTCTCTTAACTTCTTCTTTTAAAATAAAATTTTATTAACCGGTTCGATTTTTCCGCATCCTCATCCTGAAGGCAATAATTCCCATTTAAAATATGTTGATGTTGGTAACTCCATTTAAACACATTTATATTCGGAGCGTAACCTCAATATTGATATATTCCTTCTTTACAACTATTGCTTTAACTTACCATTTACTCTTCCAATGGATATCATCGGTAAACTCTACCCACTTCACCGATTTTGGTACAACCAGAATTGTATAGTAACTCCGTTTCAGTGAGTAGCCGTAAAGGAGGAGAATGTTCGTTTCATTCACGAGATCCGAGACCCTAAGTCACCTTTTGTGACTCCTTTGGGAAATGATGTGATGGTATATTCCAAGTCAAGTCACATGACAATTAGAATGGCATTCATCTTGGGATTCCAATCTCCCGACAAGAGGGTGAATATCAAAATATATAATGCTCTATATACTACTTATTATATAAACACTGAACACGTTATTGGATTGAGATGGAAAGATTGTCGTGTGATGTAGGTTGACATAACATGATAGATGATCCAAATCCTTTTTCGGAATGGAATATCGTCTACGGTCAATATTGGTTTTAAAAACGGCTGCGTCAGTGTGTTCCAGGCTTTGTCGGAGTGGCTCTTTTTATATGGTAATCGATTCAAGATGGTGCTGTTGTACAAGTAAATATTTTTGGTTATTAAGTACTAATGAACAGTTTGTGTTAATTCGAGATTTAATTGCAATCAAATTAGTGTTGAAAATATAAGCGCATCAGGACCGAAATCGATTTTTAGATTAAAATAATGGACAAAATTCAAGTTCATTCGTAACAAAATAAGTTTAAAAAAATGGCTCTTCTCAAGCCCCTCAAGCCCTAAAATAATTAAGTAAACGTAAATGTTCAAGTAGGCACTTCCATACGATATACAAAAAACTAAAGACGAAAACCGTTCGCCTAAAATTTGATTTTACTTATTACATAAGTGCGTTAGTGGGAGTAAGAGGCAAGGAGGCAAGGTGCTCTTAGCAAATAATTTAATTAGCCCATAATAGGGAAACCGGGTGGTGATATTATTCTACCTACTATACGTATACTCTCAGATATACAGGGTGACAGGGACATAGACACGCAAACGGTAACCATAAATTCAGCACATGATTCTAGATGATTCTAGCTTTGAAATTTTTCGTCAGTTATCAAAATTCAAAATAAACAGCAGTTTCATAGAATAGTGCTACCTACTTACGCTGCCAAAATGTGTGTTTTTTTTATAACCGACGAACATTTTCAACGCACGGGTTTTCAGAATCATCTATTGAAGAAATAACAGGTTGCGCGTCGATGCGATCCCTGCCACCCTGTATTTTATATTCTTAAGAGAGACTGATTCAGTGTCGCAGCCACTATTTGTTTAGGCTGGTTGCTCACTTATTTAATATAAACGAGTGTATTCAAATATCCAGTTGGGGTTTGCCTCTATCTTGTTACTTTTGGTAGGCTTTCGTAATTTTATTTCAAGTATTGTGTGATATTAGTAATCAACGAATCTGTGATTATAATAATATCGTCGTATAAAGAGAAAGCATTAGATTTTTTGTATGTTTGTTTGTTATGCTTTCACGTTAAAACGGTTGAACAGATTTGGATGAAATTTGGCACATGGGTAGACCATGACCTGGATTGGAAAATCGGATATTTTTTTGGTGAAACCGCAGGGAGCAGCTAAATACTTAAGATTATTTTAAGAATTCAGCGGTATTGTTTTCAAACTAATTTAACGATTTCCTTTTTCTTTTGGTTCACAAATACATATATAGTTAGTATAGTTTAGTATAGTCGTAGTTAGTCGTAGTTAGTATAGTCATAGTTTTTAATTCTATGAGAATGAAAATATTTTATCCAAGCCTAAAACGTTAAAATAATGTTTCACGGCGATTACGCCGTCAAACATTATTTTAACAAGCAAAAGTAAATGTACTCTCATCAAGACACAAACGGCCGTGTTTATGACACGTTCATGACCAGAATTTGGTGAGAATGTTCATAAGAAGCGAAGATGGCCCCTCCTGACCCAAGGCTTGTAAACCGAAACTTGCGAACTTCGCTCATAAAACTCAAATTGAAGGCTGAAAAAGAAAAAGTCTTACAAGAAATGTTTTAGGCCGATTTTGGCTGAAACCTTAGATAATACGGCGGAGATGAAAATTTACCAAATTCTGGGAAACTAAACTACATTTTTATGTCGGACCCTCATGTATTGAAAACATAAGTAGAACGAATGGAACCAAATCGAGGTAATGATTTTAGAAGATTGCGTACTTATGTGCTTGGTAAAAAGGTAGGGACCGTGATTCGAATATATCTGACTTTGGGTTTCGTAATCGTAAGGAGCTTTATCAAGAGACCTCAGCATTTTAGTTTCAGAAACCACTGATCAAGGGATTTCTTTAAATCTTTCAAGTTCATAAAATTGCTAACACGTTTCGGCAAAGATATTTACTTTCAGTAAAAATAACGTGTAACGTACAACAAATACTGTACACACATGTAAGAAATATTACTATCTGTATATATCATAAGTGTCATATAAATAAAGAAATGTTTATTTTTCATATGTTTAGTTTAACCATTTGAATGATAAAACCCATTCGTGCTAGTTATAGGTAAATATAGATATTACTTTAACGTTCATATAATAGGTATGGCGGAAATGACACATCATCTGCCTAGCGTTTTCCCAACTATGTTGGGGTCGGCTTCCAGTCTAATCGCAAGCAGAATACCAGTATTTTACATGGAGCGACTGTCTATCTGACCTCCACAACCCAGGTGCTGGGTAATACGATACCCTTTGGTAAGACTGGTTGTCAGACTTTCGGGTTTCTGGATAGCTGTAACGACTGTCAAAGATCCACGAATGACAGCCCCAAGCGCTTAACATGCTTTCCGAGGCACGGAGGGGACTCGGTATGTAAAGATGGTCACCCACCACACACCAACCGCGGCAAGCGTAAAAGAGTCATCATTCTTATTTCTACTTCGATAACTGTCGAAAGCCAACAGTTACCAACAAATAAAAAACCTTTAGTCTGATTCCAAAAATTAAATTACGTACCCTTTTAACGCCAAATACACGATTCTCTTTACATACATGGAAATCAGGTGGAAATTCACTCGAGCATTAAATGGAAGCTGATAAAAAGGCAAAATCCAGTGCTTACATAAAACCCCCGATAGATGCATTGCAAGTTTAATGCAACAGAGATCTAGTGACCGTAACTAATGGAAGCACTCAGCGAGACACGGTAGTTGACAGGAATCAGAATGAATACGTACCTACTGCTGGCGAGCGCACTTCAAATAACTTAACTGCTGTAGGTCACAAAGGCCATTCAGAAGTATTTGCTTCCACTAATCTATGGAGGTGATTAGTGTTGGCAACGATAAGAGGCTTTCGCAGTTCCAGATTTAGATGATCATGGTTATGTGTAGCTTTATGTGCAGTGGTGTGAGAGCTGCAGGTACTTACTACGCGACGTCGGGGTTGTAAGTGTAATTAATATGTTTAATTTTAATGTTCCTAGTTGGGACATCATTATCACAGTGCACTAGTTCACCTGTGGGTACAGTGGCCTCTAAAAGTTAGTTGACAATTTTCCACTTCAGCTTTGATGGCACATTATGATTTAAAGAAAGAAAAAACAAGTACTCCTAAGGGATCACTTGATTATTTTGTATCATAAGTCAATCGTAGTTGAATTAGTCAATAAAAACGTTATAGCAGTTCAAAAATTTGGATCCCTAGAATTTTTTATCATAATGTGGCGTGTTACCCCTGAAGTGTAAAAATGTCAACTAACTTTTGGACGCGACTGTACATCGAAAGTTATTAGCTTACAGCATTATACTGTTCACGTTAGGTTATAAAACTCTCCGTTAGTAGGGTGGAAAACTGAACGTTCGCATAAGTTATGCTCTCCTAGGTGACGTTTTAATATTATGTAGTACTGGTATTACCTACTTTATGATAACTCCTTGCTCTCACAAACTGTCTATAATAAAAACAAAGTATTTCTTATAAAATTCGCAAGATACCTTTTTTTGAGAATAAAAAGGCAAAAATTACGTCCAACAATATCATCCCCTTTGCCCTTATTACCTGTGTTTACAAAGAACCGGTGATTTGAAGGGCACGCGTTTAATCTAATCTTCATAATATCTACGTCGCTCAACCAGATACCTGTCAGAGTATGAAGCCGGCGAAATTATGACAAAAATAAACTTTATACGCATACAAAATATGAAGAGCGCTTCTTTTGTACCTAAAGGAACCTTAGGTATCTAATGTTTATTATATGACGGCGCAGACCTTTTCCAGAAAAGGTCATCATATTAGTGATTCAGTAGCTTTAATATCATCAAGAATGTGCCGGAATATAGGATGGAATATAGCAGTTCTGATATCATCTTTGTCATCAGAAGACATCCATGCAACACTTCTAGTGTCAGTAATCAGCAATTGTCAATCTTATCCAACCTCTTCGGTGATTCCAATACCTTCGTCACAAAACTAGGCACCACTTGCTGCGCCGTTATTTTTATATACAATGCGGTGGCTATTGTTCAAAATAAAAATTAATATCAGAAACTTTTCCCAACTATATTGGGGTCGGCGTCCAGTCTCTCTGGATGCAGCTATTAGAATACCAATATTTTAAAGGAAGCGACAAAAAAATGCGGCAAGAAATTAATATCAGGAACTATAATTGGAAAACAAAACAGTCACTAGTGAATCTTGATTTCTCGTCTGTCTAAACAACCCAACCACTGCTGTAATAAGATTCATAGCAAGTTGAACTACTGCAAGTTTAGGTATCCATTAAAATTGAAATACCCAACATTACTTGCTCATCAATAGCAACGTCTAAACACTATGTCAAATTTTAAAAACCCTTCATTTAAAATGTTGCCAAAAGTTTTTAAACCCGTAATAGGTACCCGTAGCAGCATATCCCATTACAGGAATTGATTGACACTTCATTTAGCGAGACCCGGATCAACCGTTTTAGGGAAAATTGCCAAAACTTTTATGACAAACGAAGTCTGTTTCTATAAAGGATATAAAGTCTCTTCATTCTTATCATTTTTAAATATGACAATCGTTTATTTCAAAGACCCTTGAATACCTTTCACAAAGTTTGCGTATTTTTTGTTTGTCTTAAAAGTTGGTGAAACAAAAAGCCTGTCTACATTGTTTTACTTTGAAATTGCCGTTTGTCTGCTTGCTGTTATGGATTAATCGTCTTTTTTAATAGAGTTTTAAATCCAGTTTTGTTAAAATTACGAGTTTTTCAACTTGAAAGCCACTTCAAAAGAAACGGAACCGAAGATAATCAATTTTAATAGACAGCGCTAACGGATTATTCTAGGTGTCTGCGTCTAAAACAATTCTTCAACTGTTTGCAGATGCAGCGAAAACTTTAGTCATTTTAAAATCTGAAAGCGCTTAAAGCGATTCAATCATACTTTCCTTCCGGAACGACTGGCGTCACGTATTCTTGAATAACCTTTGAAGTTATCTTTTACGAGGACTATTTCCCGAAGCCAAAAGATACTCCAATGAGATTAGTTTAATGAAACCGTACGTCGAATGTGGTGTATGCGGCTGGCAGTTGAATTAGCATGCAATTTTCCATATTTTGAGCATATTTAATCCTGTTACCTGCAGCTGCAGCTTTTCTGTTTAAATAGGCAGATGATTTGATGCACGGCACATTTTATTTATAAGTACAATATTGAAAATGAAGTATAACATATTGTTTTGATAAATATGGTTAGTAAAAGTCGACACTAATTAGAATACTTTTATAAACAACTAGCTGCCCCGCGGTTTCTTCCACGTAAATGTCGATATCGTGGGAATATCGGGGTAAAAAGTAGCCTATATGTTTATCCAGGGTGTCAGCTACCTCCATACAAAATTTTATCAAAATTGGTTCAGCCGTTTGAGCGTGAAGAAGTAACAAACATATAAACACACACACAAACTTTCGCCTTCATAATATTAGTGTGATTTATGTATCTATGCATATAACTTATTGATATCATAATGTAGAATTGTAGATGGATAAGCCACAGCTTCTAAGAGGGTAGGTAATTCCAGTGTTATGTACCTCTAAAAACAGTGTGCGGCAGTTTCTCCCTAACAGTGACATATTTCACTGTTACCGACGTCTGTATTTTTATGTTGCAGCGTCCTGATGGCACGGTACTCCATTTTTGTCACCCTCAGCACAGCTGAAGTGGATTTTAAGTGGTGTGCTGCAAACCATCCGTTTTTATGCTGAAAACATTTTTCGACACTTCAAACAGTTTTCGTATTTTTCGAATTTGTTACCGAGAGATATCATATCCGTTTTAAGTAGGTGCAGCTTTTCAATGAACATACTTTTTTTGTGAGTTAAATTAACATTGCGTCATAGTGTTTATATAATAATGCAGTATTAGAATAAAACAGTGGGTACCATCGCCAGTTTCAGTAAATTAATAACGTATTTAATTGTATTATTACAGTACTCTTACGAGACGACTCCGCCTTTATTTTTTGGGTGGGAAATCATCAAATAACTTCTCTCGCTCTAGGCGGAGCGGGAGGGCGTGTCAGACTTTTACTGACTAAAATCCACCCGTGTTCCTTCAGTTGCCTGTGCCAGGGGCCACGGTATCTCTTTCGAACAACCCGTGCCCCTGGCAGTCATCGGCCCTAGCGGACCCCGTCAGTTAGTGCTGACATCTCTTTGAGGCGCGCGTGGAACACAACGCGCCGTCGACCCGGGTCTGGTACTTACCAGACGGCGATCTGCCCATTGCTCGCCGTCCGCAAGCCCGCGCCTACTTTACTAGGGCCTTGAGGGCACAAAGATTGCCTCGCCCTCACGCGCTCCGCCACCTCCTTCGCGAGCATTATTGTTTGGCGCCGACTTAAAATTACTTAGGTATACTTACATTAGTTTAAGAACTTATTTATTAAGGTCATATAAAAAAGGTTTATTATTTTTTGCTTTTCAGTTTTTTCGAGTTCAAACCTACTACAATGTCTATGCCAAATAAAAGAAAAAAAAAGAGAATCAAATTATTCTGCCCAAACATTTGGAATTTGATCACATTATTTTTACAACATTACCAAAGATTTAATCCAAATCGTTGGCACAAAGAGGCACAAAAACGTGGAAAGAAATTGGAAAGTTTTCTTACGTTTTCCGCACTCATACATAATACATACAATTCTTAAACGTAAAAACTTAGGTAAGTACCGGAGGTAGTAGAAGTACTTTCGAGGCAGTTTATTGTTATATAGAAATACTCAAGAAACCCGTGACTCCGCCTGAGCTAAAAGTTTTAAGTTTTATGGTTCTGTAAGCAGGAAAAAAAAATGTTGTCAAACCAAACATTCGATTGTTCAACGTAGTTCTGAGAAACTGACACATTATAAGCAATTTGTGGGTCAACACTTACGAAAAAATTAAATGTGTCTCAACGTGACGCGTCACGATTTGCTCCTTTATCATTCGATTATATGAGCATTGCCGATACTTTTGCCTAGTGTACGAAATCACTACATAGGAAACCGAATTCCAAACGTAAACTATTTGATTTACAACAAAAACTTATAGAAATGTATATGTCACCGGAAAATAGCAAGAACCGCAAATTTATAAATTTCCTAGGAAATTTATAAACTTTCGTAGGATTCTAAACGAGAGATAAATTGTATTATTTTACGCCCATATTTTCGTAAATTTATCAATTTGCGACGTCTCGTGGTAAATTTATAAACTAACGGATATCCATTCGTAAGATTCTAAACGGTTCGACCAATCACAGAAGAGCATTTAATTTTACGCTTTTTTTAAATACGGAAAATAACACACTGCTCTCTGATTGGTCGATGTTGACAGTGGCAATGGTTGTGTCCATAGACTTAGGTACAATTATGGGTCTAGTTTAGTAACCTTAGCAAAATAAAACTATTTTCACAGTTCCAACACAGTTTCAACATTAAAAACTTTACAAAAAACACACGAACAACCGGTTTTTTATGTTCCGTGGCGTGGCGAACAATGGCGGTAGAGAGGAAGGAGAAGGAACACGTGACATATTCAACCAATCAGAGCGCACATGGCGTTTGGTTATTGCGTACTTATTATTTTACGCGTGAGTTCGGTAAGTTTATCAATTTGCGAAAATGTGGGCGTAAAATAATACAATTTATCTCTCGTTTAGAATCCTACGAAAGTTTATAAATTTCATAGGAAATTTATAAATTTGCGATTCTTGTTATTTTCCGGTGACATATATGTATATTATATAGAACTGTATGTAGTACATAAAATAGTTTAAGCGTACCTACACTATATAAAACACAACTATTCCTTTTCTTTGTGTAATACGTCAACACGCAGTGGTATTTCTCGATAAATATCAGCCGTTCAATTTAATTCAAGGGTCACTAGATCGTCGCTTGACATAGGTTCCACTCAGACTGGCAACTTTATTACAACTACGCAGCCACAAAAACTGTTCAAAGAAATAGTTTCATTAAGATTTTTCAGCAGTACTTTACAGTGAATCTTGTAAAACAAAGACGCTTTTCATGTCCGGTGTGTGACCATGTTATTCGTATAAACTGCGTCAGATTTTGATGCGGATTTCATCATGATTTAGAGAATTTATTGCGAAAGGTTTAAGTATTTTCATTTATATAGCATTTTCTCAAACATGCTTGGAAATTTGAGGATTATTTTGACAACCTTCTTCGAGATAAATCGAAATTGCTGTACTGGCCAAATACGTGCGAGCAGCGGCCGGCAAAAGTTGTATGAAAATCCATATCTGTCGTGTTTTGCGACCAAATAAATTACATAGTAAACTCATATCTGTCGTGTGATTTAAAAATGGAACGATCTTTTCCTCCGAGACATGGCAACCAAGGAGGTAACTTATCAAAGGTTTTATTTAAATTTTGAACTGGCTTGCAAATAGAAAGCTGTTTACTGCAAAAAAAAAAAAAAAAACAAATGAACACTTTAACGCGGGTTGTATATTCAACAACTGTATTTTCAAATAAAAGTTCTGCCTAGGTACTATTTAGTTTTAATTTCCGCGCAGTATTTGAGAAAAGTACTATTTTATTTATTTATTTATTTATCCATTTATTTCAGGCATCAAGGCCTATAGAAAACACATAAAATACAATATTAATATAACTTAAAATACTATAAATAAATACATCATTATAATTAAAAACTAACTAACTAAACACGAAGTGACGGCGGCGTCGTGAACACGAAGTGACGGCGTCGTGTTTCGCTGACTGTCATGTAGCCGGCCACGAAACCGGCTGTACACAACACCCTTCGGCCAGAACTCTTCTTTGAGGAACTTCTCGAGATGGTGTGTCGGAACACGCACCACGAACGACTTGAAGTTCGTGTTGTGACGCGCCTCCAACTTCTCGACCCTCAAAGTCCAGTTGGTCTTCACACGCAAGTACTCCACGATCTCCTCAACCTTCGTGGAGTGGTGCAGTCTGGACACGTACAGCTGCGTCGTCGGGATTGCTGGACGCAGCAGCATGTTGGGTCCTGCCAGCGCGGTGCCGCACTGGTTCCGACAAGGAGGTTTCTTCTTCTTCTTCTTCTCCACTTTGATGAAACCATCCTTGTCGCACGTGTCCTTCTCTGGATCCTGCCTTTTCAAAACCTTGTTGGGTTTCGACCGGCACCGTTTACCCCCTTTTAGTTTTTTCCGCTAGTTTTACCTGTGAGTTTTGCGACTCAGCAGGCTTGTTAGCGGCTACTATTGCTGCGTAGGCTCGATTGGGGGTCGACGAACCTACACACGACGTTGTCTCCACCTGTGTCGAGGCAGGGACGGCCACGGCACGCGTTGCAACGCATGCATTCTCGGCAGCTGGTGACGCATTCGAGCCCGCCGACTCAAAACTGCAGATGGAGGCATTTTGTGCCCCGCGACGCGTGTTCACATTTGCGGCGTCCGCGTCGGTAGGTGACCTACTTGCAGAAATTGCGTTGCGCAAGCGCACTACTTCGGCCCGTAGATCACTGATGGTGTTGTTAGACACCTCCAGCTTTAGCTGCATCTCGGCCTGGCATTGCTTCAGGAATGTAATGTCCTTCAGCAGCCTGGTGACGTCTACGTGGTCAATCGTGACGGGAGGCAGCTTGTGCAGATCCTTCGCCACGAAATCAGGCACGTCGTCCGGGTCGGTCTCCTTCATCAGCGTTACGGTGTCCTGGAGACTCTTCTCTGTACCGGCCCTTCGACGAGACGGCATCTGGCTGACTTTGCCGAGCGTTGTAAACAGCAGCAACTTGGCACTGCTAATCTCCTCCTGATGGACTTACACGTTCGTCCTTCAATGCCTCTTTTGCTGACCGCTGCAGTAATGTACTATAATACTAAAGTTACATACAACATGCCGCCTTAATGGCGACATTAATTTAACACACGTATACGGTTTTGCGTTCTCGTTTTATGAACTTTCACATTTTAAAATTGAAAACAGCATCTTGGAGCAACCTGTACTTAAAGAACCGTAGCGCGGGGATCATTTGCCGGGGTCATGGATCATAGCGTTGCAGCAATGAAATTAAAACGAATACCATGCAAAGAATAGGCGAATTGAAGGAAAGAGAGAGAGCCCTATGTCGGCGAGCGGCACAGGCGGTAGTTTTCAAATTACGAATTATTTTATGTTGTTATAATTTTGATGATTACTGGCCACTACCCACGAGTTAAATTAATGTCGCCATTGTAGCGGCACTTGTATCCATATCCATACTAATATTATAAATGCGAAAATGTATCTGTCTCTCTCTCTGTCTGTTACCTCTTCGCGCTTAAACCGCTGAACCAATTTAGATGAAATTTAGTATAGAGATAGTTTGAGTCACGGGAAAGGACATAGGATAGTTTTTATTCCGATATTCCCACGGGATCGACACTTATGCGGGTGAAACCACGGAGCCCTGATAGTCACACCAATATAAAGGTGAAAGCTTGTATGTTTGTATGTTTGTTACTTCTTAACGCTCAAAGGGCTGAACGGATTTGAATGAAATTTGGCAAACAGATAGTTTATAACCAGAATTAACACGTAGAATACATTTTGTCCCGATATTCTCACGGGATCGACAGTAATGCGGGTGAACCCGCGGGGCGCAGCTAGTTGCTTCAGATGTTTGAAAGAAAGAAAGACAAAAGTATTTATTGCGACTCGTACAGGAAGATCACAAACTAAACTAAAAACAGTAAAAAATTAAAACCAAGTTATATAAAAAAAAAAACAAAAGTAACAAAGAAAAATGAGACAGAAACTCCTATACGAGGCCAAAAGGCTCCTATCTCAGCATCAGGTTCTTTCTTTCAGTAATAGATGGTTGTATTTTTTCTTGGTGTTTAGAAATCGATACTTATCACGTCTGCACGAAAAAAATCGCTAGTTCTATTTTATTTACACATTATCGCATAACATAAATTTTACCTCCATTTTACCTGAAAGATGTCGGAAGCAACATTGTACCTTCTATTAGCCCAACAACACGTAGGTACCGAAACTGTCTATCACTCTCCGCCCACGCCGCGTCTCCGTAATTTGTACAACAAATATGCCTTACGAGTGTAATTATATCTACATTCGGTATTTAGAATACATACGGGAACAGAAAATATGTTTATTTTTTCTGCCCGTAGAAGAGATCGTTTACATTTTAAATAAGTACATGCTTCTTTTAAATTAAAGTATTTTCGTTTACATTTGAGTTGACGATATCAAAGTAACGAGCGGATGGATGACACTGTTGCTACGATGTAGCAACCGTTTGCTACGAGACGTAGCAACACTGCAATTTTACTAGTTAAAGATCAATGATATCGGTAGTGACTATTTTGAGTTATACCATATCAAAGTACCAATGGCAATGTAGCTACGACGTAGCAATTGCGATCTGCATCACGATTGCTACGCCGTAGCAGCAGTGTATTATGGCTAAGCTGCAACTAAGCTACGCTTTCGGAGCCATTTTCAGATTAATTTAACTTTTGATTTGTTGAAGTGTCCTTTATCGCATACGCTTAAAATCGCGGCAACAGCTTGATCATTTCAACGACAAAGTGATCGCCAATATATCGCCCGTCTGAACTCGTTTTCCGGGCTATTTTGCACAAATTCCCACAAAAGCGACGGGTCAGCTCGCGATTATCGACGCAAGGCGGACAATGCTGTGAATAATTATTCAATTTGTTTCCCTTACAACGACGCCGTCAACCAGCATGTAAAGTAGGCTCTCGTTTTACTGGAAACTTTATTCTTGAAATTAAATTTTATTCGAACGATTTTATGCACACTGCATCCGGTGTCAGTGCACAAAGTGGTTGCTTGATACTCGGAGCCTTTCAGTTTTTGTTTTCTCCTTTTGTGAATGTATCTTTAGCTAGCAGCAAAAATTTCTTTTTCAGCCTATAATTTGACTCGGACTTCTTCTCGGTGAGAGGGAGTGAGTTGTAATCCACCACGTGCGCCCAGTATGGTATGGTAGATGTCATACGTCTTCAAATTTTTGTTTCTAGGACACGCCGGTTTTTTCACTATGTTTTCATTCACAGTTTTGAGAGCAGTGATGATGAGGAGATTATCAATTCGACACGTATGTATATAATACATACGTGTCGAATTGATTCTCCTTTTTTTGCAGCCGGTAAAATTGCGGTAATTTAAAAAAATCAAGAGCTGTTAACCCTGACTATGCATTGCGTAAACGGAGTTGATACTATTTTTATAATTCAAGAAATATTTTGTACAGTCAACAAAGGAGATAAGTATGTAGGATCGCTGGATATAGTTGAATTTTAGTAAAAAGCCGATGGATGCTGTCGACTGAAATTAAAATTTGATAAATGAGCTGTTTGTTTTCTATTAATAAAATAAAATTTTATTCGAGAACATCCATCAGTTTCTTACTAAACTTCAACTATATCCAACGATCCTGCATACTTATCTCTTTTGTTGACTGTACTTATCAGTATTTCATATTTATACAGGGTCAGATTAAATTAGCCAGTGAAACTCTGCAGACGTGATGGATATCGATATCAAAACAATATAAAATATTTGATGTTCTTTTTTTGGGGGTTAACGACCGCTGGGAGAGTTGTTACTCGAAGTATGAGCTGAAAAAATCTGTTTTCTTTTGTTTTACCGTGTTTAGATATCGATACTTCTGTGAAGTTTACACAAAAAACTGATTTTTAAACTGATATTTCAAATGACTACATTTACTGCGGTTGATGACCCCACAAAAAAGTCTTCAATCCATCTTATAATATTATATACTATACTATATATATAACTATTTATTACTACCCATACTAATATTATAAATTCGAAAGTAACTCTGTCTGTCTGTCTGTATGTTACCTTTTCACGCCTAAACCGCTGAACCGATTTAGACGAAATTTGGTATAGAGATAGTTTGAGTCCCGGGAAAGGACATAGGATACTTTTTGTCCCAATATTCCCACGGGATCGAGACTTATGCGGGTGAAACCGTGGGGCGCAGCTAGTATAATTTATTTTTTGTTTTATCGCGTTTACCCATTACGTCTGCAGAGTTTCACTACCTAATTTAATTTGACCCTATATAATAATTAGCTAATGCCCACCATACGTTGCAATGCCTTTTTCATCTGTGTTGGGACTTATTTTTCACACCATAAAATTCGTTTATTTTATTCCATAAAGCCGAAATATCAAAATTATCCAAATTGGAAACTGACAATTTTTACAGTCCTAAAATGTTTCCATGCTAAAAGTTTAGAAAATAATTCGTGGATAGCTTTCGTTGGCTAAACTCTACTTATTACGCTATCTTATTGCGCAAGACACAAAGCACAATAAAACAAAGATGACTGGCCTGTCGAGTCGAAGGCGTTTAATTTCTTATTATTCAAATTCCAATAATTAATTCACTACAGACCCGAATGGAATGCTTTTTAATTAGGACGTCCCCTCGCTTAGGGGCAAAACGTGGATCTTTTGACCTCAGGCCAGCGATACACCTGGCAAAAATCACGTCGCGTAATTCGGCGTAGGAATATACGCTTTGACATATCCAGTATTCTATGTACTGTTTATTTTATTTTGTTACTTATAGTACCTACCAATCATTTTCAGGATTGACTATTTTACTTCGATGGTCCTAGTTTATCATTTGTGACCTCAAGTGACAGCTATGTAAACAGAACCCAGCATAGCATAAATATGTAAGCTGTCACGCCCTTTATACCTGGAGGATTTTATTTGGTCAATAAGTATTTTTGGTTTACATTTTTAATTTTAATTTTTTTTGCTTGTGTACGTATAGTGTTCATTGTATTTGTTGGTATATTGGCGTAGCTAGCTAACCTATGGCAAATAATTTAATTGAATGTTCTGTGTCCTGTAATGTTAATTACTTTGCACATTTAGTGTTGTATAAAATCAATTATTTTCTAACTGAACAGACGGCTGTGCTCCTGGGGAGTTTGTTCCGCCACTTCTTCTCCCCAGCGAAAGCTTTAGGAAGTGGTGAAGGGCGGGCGTTTTGGGGGACTGCCGTTTGTAATCTTGACGTTCGAAAAGTACTGATTCTCAGCCTAGTTTGAATAAATGACTTTTGATTTTGATTTTTTGACTTGGTTTCCGTACGCACTTTTCGGGTTACCATAGAAAATCAGCGCTGTGCTGTGAGTGCCCCATAGCACAGCACCATGCTGCGTGGAAGCCTTCAAGTCACAGTCATGACATGCAGCTGTCGACTATTTCTGTTTTGTACTCGTGATTATTATTATTTATTTTAATTTTTACAAGTTTATAAAATAATCTAGACTAGAACTATGCCACGCAAAACCGTTTTCACAGTTTGTCTGTGGAAACAGTACAAACAGTATTACAAATAAGGTTTATTAGAGCGGACACTTAATTTTCCCTTATTTGCTTACATACAATTATTTGTGGAAGACATAGGTACTCATATTTTATTATAAAACTAAGTAAAATCCTAATTACCCGACTACGGCGAAGCAAAAAGGAGGGTTGTTGACCGGTATGTATGTATGTAAGTATGTATGTATGTTCATCTGAGGTATTGTTGAAAGCGTCTTGATTGTCTGCTAGTTATAGATTACGTGATGTTGCGTTAAATTGAATATAGCGCCCTCTAGCGGACATAAAGTCATGATCTAAAAAAACTTTTTTTAATCATTTCGTGTTGGGTATCGAATGAAAGGGCTTAATTAGCACATTTCAAAAATATAAATATTTCTGAAACAAGCCCCAAAATAAGTAAATAAAAAATAAGTTTAAAAATTAAAACTCGACTACTGAAAAGGATGAAACAAGAAAGTACCTTCCCGTGGTCGCATACCGCTGTACTAACATATTATAAGCTATGGTAGCATGCGACCACGGGAAGGTACCTACTTTCTTGTTTCATCCTTTTCAGTAGTCGGGTTTTAGTTTTTAAACTTATTTTTACTAGCTGCGCCCCGCGGTTTCACCCGCATAAGTTTCGATCCCGTGGGAATATCGGGATAAAAACTATCCTATGTCCTTTTCCGGGACTCAAACTATCTCTATACCAAATTTCATCTAAATCGGTTCAGTGGTTTAGGCGTGAAGAGGTAACAAACATATAAACACACACACACACACACTCACAAACTTTCGCCTTTATAATATTAGTGTGATTTGAGTAAACAATTACGAACGAATGCAGAATGCTTTTCGCGCGATTTTTTATTTTTTCACAACAATTTTTTTTTAATTTGGCTCGCGCGCTTTTTACTTTATCATACAGCCTGCTACTTGTTCATCTCTTTGGTGATTGGAACTTTTACTAACAATATCCACATTCCAAATTCAAATCCCTTTCAGTCCCTAGGGATTAAAGAGCTATTTTAGTCCCTGTTTATGAAGAATACTCTAGCTCTTTTGATAGATGTGATAAAAAAAAATATTTGTCATTTTATCATAGAACTGGTATAACGATATTAGATTTTACACAAAATACAAAGAAGGTTGAAGTTCCGATCGACCGATTTAATGCTAGACTAGAACCCTTTTTTTACGATTACGTCAAAAAGCAACATGATTTCCGCCTGATTTGTTACTGTTCATTAAAAAAAACCGGTCACGTGCGAGTCCGGACTCGCGCACCGAGTGTTCCGTACTTTGTAGGTATGTAACTACAAATTTACGGTTTTCGGATGTTTTCCTTTACTTGTACTACATGACATTGCTTCTTGCCAAATTTCATGATTCTAGGTCAACGGGAAGTACCCTAGAGGTTTTGATTTCGGAACATAAACGCCCGTATCTTTTGATTACGTTGACTTAGAAGTTTGATTTTGCACTGCTTCAAGGGATTGCAGCCTTGACTATTTGATATTAATTTCAACTTGATAACTCCACGAGTTCCTGAGAAAAAGCGTCTTGACATACGAACAACGAAGTAAACTTTTAAGGATTCCGTTTTTCCTTTTGAGGTACGGAACCCTAAAAACGTTATAAACGTAAGCTGAATCTCCGTTGCGTAATTTTGGTCTGTGTATCCACCAGTTTAATTACTCAACAAGTGATTGTTTGCCATCATACACCGGCTGAATGACTTCCATAGAGGTTTATAGCGATTGTCTATATCCCTTAAGGCTGCTTGAAACGCTACAAGATCCAGACAGATACTCCCAAGTCCCAATAGCCTTGGTGTGTAGGTACTACACAAGACCAATTGGAGCGTTATGTTGCCACCGCACCGCTTGATTGATGTTTAATTACTCGCGCGCATATGCAATGCAATCCTACGTGGAATCAGTGATACGCCGATAAACATTAATCTATATCAATTACATTAGGAAATGTATCAATAAGTACCTTTTAAACGTATAACCGTAAAGCTAAACTTAAATAACTCTAGCATAGGTCGATTTTTTAATAGTCAGATAACATTTATAACGCTTAACATCACGACTGTATTCACCAGAGGGTTAGACAGAGGTGCACCTAATAGTACACCGACATTTAGCCAGTTATGTTTAAGGCATCGTTCACACCAAATGTATTGTCCGCCGCCCGCCGACTGTGAGTATAATGTAGTGACAACGCACTACGTAATAGCGTATAGTCGGTTCGGTGGGAACGAGAACTTAAATACATATGGAAAAGCGATAAACTGCGTAACGCGCGTTCACAGTCAGCGGCCAACAATACGCTAGGTCTGAACAATGCCTAAGTCCCATGTAATGGGAACGAGCCTATTGCCATCAAACGAGCACGAATACAGACTCCGGGCTACTGCTGAGAAATTCCAGATGGGAAAACACAATAACAGTTTGCCCGACCCGGGAATCGAACCCAGGAACCCATGCCTGCCTGGTGCCTGGAGTGGAGACCGCGTACCGGCAAGAGTAGTGTGGGATGCCCCCCAGCTAGATGCGACCTGAAGAAAGTGGCTGGGGTAGACTGGATGCGGAAGGCGGAGGACAGGGTGCTGTGGCGCAGTCTGGGAGAGGCCTTTGTCCAGCAGTGGACTGCGATAGGCTGAGTTGATTGAACTCGTGCTCAGCAGTGGCACTTGCGAACAACAGACGAGGCAGTTCCTCTAAAGAATTAATAGGTTTGACGTATAGAATGTATAGAGGTATGAGGAACAGGGTGTAAAGCTCACTCATACTCTATAGAAAAAGAGGATCCTCCTACCAGACGGGTGTTGAGTGTGGCGGGCAACTACCCGATGATTAATGTCGGGCCGTTGTATCTATGCTAGTTGCGCGGTAAACTCTGCTTGCGAGATGCAGGATTTTGCGTGACGTCATGATGAGGCGTTGTTCGCATGTGGCATTGTAGATGCCGCTACAAATCTTTACAAAAGATTTAATTCACCGATAAAAGTCAACGAACGAGTGAAAATTTACGTTGACAATTTGAAAGGGACGTCAAAAAGGGTGTATTTGATAGATGGATCTACTTGGATAATATTGCTTTCCTTGTAACTTATTAATTTATACAGCCATTTGCAATTAGATCAGCAATGTCAAATTAAAAATTCCCTACTAGATTGACCAGCGACCATTAAAGAAGATGGTATATTCTTTTCCGGGTGTACATTTACTACAATTTTTCGAACTATTGAGTCGGAACATCTGGTTTTAGAAATGTCCTGAATTCAAAATGAAAAGGACTATGTAAAATATCTCCTTGGAATTCTTCTACCGACTTGGTTCGGAATTTTATTCAAATGAGATTTTTATTAAATTCTGTGGTCTGTTCTCAATACACAACATTAAATAAATGTATTCTATCAATTACACCGTGTTTCTATCAAATGAAACTTAAAGTGCTTATAATTTATTTGCTTTCTTCTCGAATATATCGCTGAAACTGCCGAAAACATCTCCTCAAGCATGTTATTAATACTCACGTCATTCTCTAAATAATACAGTTCTGCGCAAACAAGGAAAAACTGGAGAATCATGACAAATGCCCAGACAAATTGTAGGAGCCGTTGAAAAAGTGAAGCCACCAAAGATTAATGAGAGCCAATAAGGAAGCCTTTGTGCGTTTGCATTTCATTAGGAGAGGTTCGATCGTCATTGTGGCAATATTTTTGGTTAACCGGTTAATATTATATGTACCCCTATGATGCATGCCTGTAACGTGTGCAGTTAAGTGGACTGCAATTAGGATCATATTTTCGGTAGGCATGTATTTTCTAGAACCTCTTAAAATTCCCATTTTGCGCTCCTAAAGATGTTATTGAACACTCTAATAAAATGATTGAGCCTCTTTTCGTGAACCTTAGAGAATTCCTATTTTGGGGTGTTAAAAATATTAAATGCACAAGCAACTGCGACTAACTTTGTAGCATGGCTGCTGACAGTTCCTAACTTAATCCATTCGCTCGGGGTGCCCTGGCTTAGTTACTGACCAAAACGGCTCGCGTGTCGTTGGTCATTATTCCAACCTAACCTAGCTCGTTCGTTCAGGGTAGTTTTTGCGACTACAACTGTGCGGAAAGGCCAGAAAGTTAAAAAAAGGCAGAATTATTAAAAATATATGCATCATTAGAACGCAAATTTTTTTTAGAGGTTCATTAATTTAAAAAACGTATTGATTATTAGATGATCAATATGTTTTTTGAACATCAGTTAAATATTTCCCTTTTCAGTGTAAGAGACAATACGTTGTGATGGTTAAATTAATCAGAGTCAAAAGTTCTCTCGAAACTTTGTGATGAACTATTTCGTTGACAGCTCTAAGCAAAATACTATACTGAATAACAGAACATAACATCAAATAAAGAACGCGGTAAGGTAAAGTACGCGGCCGTTTAGAAGGCATCTGACTTTTAGATAGAAACGTATATTAGCGACACAGACCAAACCAAACTTTTTCTAAAACAACGGAACTTCTCTTAACGGCTGCAGTGTAATCTACAATTAGTTATTTATGCAACTTTTTTCATAATAAGGGGTATTAAAACATGAATAGTAAGTATCACATGAGTGTTTTAATACCTAAAATTATGTACGGTTACATACAAGACTGTATGTACACCGATGATATGAATCCTCTATAAAAGGTTCTAAAACAATTTTTTGCAATACTAATAAGGAACAAAAAAGGCGGTCGGGGGGATACGACTTGAATTCGAATAACCTATAAGTTCTTTTTTTAAATTACTGCGCTGTGGTAGTGAAACGCGCGTGCATGACAATGTTCTTTTTTTGAAAACGAGCTGCGTAATGAAATTTAGTACAACATAATAACACTCGTTTAGATGATATTATGGTTACTATGACACTGGTTGTTTTAAGGTTGGCAATAAGCTAACTGTTTCAGAAACTTTGAAAGAGGATTTATAGCATGGGTGTAGATAAAATATAAAACCAGCCTATTATTGTCCCACTGTAGGGCAAACGCCTCTTCTTATACAGTGACGGTACGAGCATTGATCACCACGCTTGCTCAAGACTGGTTGGCAATTTTAGAATTATATTGACTACCAACTTTGCCCCCGCGACTTCGTCCGCGTGAAATTTCACCCTGGACCATTCAACCTCTTACGGGGGGGGGGGGGTCTCTTAGGGGTGGAATTTCGAAAAACCCTTTCTTAGTGGATACTTACTCTTCACAAAGTACACATTCTCCAAATTTCATGTCTCTAGGACCAGCGGTTTAGGCTGTGCGTTCATATATCAATCAGTCAGGACTCGGATATCTATGGTCAGGACTTTGAATTTTATATAGATAAGTTCAGGTTTGCTCACGATGTTGCCTTCACCGACATCAGTCTATCGATATCAATCTACAAGATTAAGAAAAAAGTTGAATGAACAAAGACAAAAACAAATTCATGTCTCTTCAACGAAAAGAACACATAAACAATTTTGATACCCAAAACGCGTAAACAGTATGTTATTATAGAACGCTTCCCGCACCTAAGTGGATACGTTACGCTCTCGTACAATACGATACGGTATCGTGCGAGGGCACGTCAATATTACATACTGGGGAAACAGAAGTTTAAGTGGTCCCACGAGATCAGACACTTCATACGTTCAATTGCATATGAATGAGCTTCGATGGCTCGGTAAATAAACCACTTGTTTCTGTCAACAACGTTTGTTTCTTTTTTAAATTGTGTTATGTGATGTTCGTTTTTATTGTTTCATTTTATTTGGGAAAATAAACGGTTACACATTACAGTATTACACAAAATTAGAGAGCGAATGAGTAAATGTATAAGCCACGACATTTTGCACATGCTATAAAGACAGATTATAAGACTAATACGATGTGAGCTTAAAATGTAATAGTTACAATAAAATAACATAATGTGTTAATGATAAAGCAAAAGAGGCATGCAAAATAAAACGAAAAACAATAAATTACAAAGATGCATTTAAGAGTTAACAAAATTACGGAGTAATATCCAAAGTAGTTTCACAAACAAGACCTCTAAATTTACCAGCTAGAAAAGCGAAGATGTCAATATTTTAAAAGTAATTTTATTGACCAGTAACACAACGTAGTTCAGCTACATTCGTACGAATAGAAGATACTGTAAATAGAGGTCTTGTGCGCACCCCACAGGTGTTAAAAGTATTATGATGATGTGACAGACTTAGGTTCGTATTACCCTCACTAAAAACTGAAGAAGTATTTAAAACTCGTTTAAAGCCATTCGATTGGTTGAAACTAGTTTTAAGTCAAGCTTGAGTTTTGAGTAAGTTTCTGTTATACGGCCTTTAGTACCTAGTATCTGTGCTTGAAATGATAGGGATCAGAATAGTACCTATATCTTTGGTTTCATGTTTCATTTTATATAAAATTCCTGAATGAATAAAAATAACAATGTCGGCGCTTGTGTTCTGTATTAAAAATCAATATTTTTAGTTAAAATTCTATACTGGACGGTGCTGGTGTATAGCCAGTACTCGATACCTACAATACTGGCTGTATAACAAATATGTTATGTAGGTACCGCATCTACATTAATTAACATACAGATATTAACTGCGAATTAATTGCCACAAAGCGAATCGCTCTTCTAAAACGTATCCGTATTAGCATTTTGAAACGCTATCAGGATTGCATCAATTGACAATAATTATTCAAACTCAAAGGCAACAATTTGGCTTAACCAAAGTGTAAGTACCTACTACATTATCACGAACCAGCGGGATAAGGGAAACTAAACTAGCAACACATCTGCCAAGGTAAACTAACTCCTACAATGATGTTTCAAATTATTTACAACACAGCCGAATCACACGTGGATCGATCAGGTTAAGCCATGCTTGCCGCGGTCGTTCTGAGGATGGGTGTCATTCTTCACATACCGAAACCCGTCCATGCCTCGGAAAGCACGTTAACCGGTTGGTGCCGTCTGTTAATCGTGGATCTAAAAGTCTGACAACCAGTCTTACAAAGAAGTATCATGTCACCCAGTTACTGGTGGTTGTGGAGGTCAGATAGTCAGTCGCTCCATGTAATGCTCCAATACTGGTATTCAGCTGCATCCGATTAAATCTAGCGTCGACCCCAACATATGTAGTTGGGAAAAGTCTTGGCAGATTGATTGTGTCGCTACGCTAAGATGAATTGAAAACAAATGACGTCACTTGTACGAGGAAGGGTCTCTTACATAATGATCAATGTTACTGACACGTGAATACGCGTGTCTTGATCGACAGACAAGTTATCCCTCAATAATTATGTACGTACGCTATCAGTTAACTTAGGATATGGATATTTAAAATCCCGGCACACTGAATATCTAATACAAGACACCTTGAGGCACCTGTCCCACCGGCGACAAGATAGCGACTACTTAGCTATCAACGATTTTCTCTCTCAAGAAACGTACTAAAGATTGTAGTGTAGGTCCCATGTAAGTAAATAAAAGAGATACATAATTATATCGGAACGTGTCGGAAATACATCATTCGTTTGACTGATCGGGACGCGAGTGCCATCTGGTGGCGCTTTACAGAGTCCTAGCCTGAGTTCGTGGGAATCGACGAGAGCGCGACAGAACGACGTGGAGCTCTTGGACATTGGATATCGTACGGACAACATGTGCTCAGAAACTGTCCTGCGTTCCGTATCTAGTTGTGTCGTATACCTACAGTGTGTGATTCGCTAGTGTGATTAATTTGTGCACGAAATTATAATATGATTTGAACTGTAAACGGTTTTTCTATTGCGCCATAACCAACACTACCCATAGTAGGCCCACACTCGCTCAGCGATATTCGCTTGGCAGCCATAACACTCGCTGAGAGACTCACGCTTGGTACATATGCATCGTCATCATCTTCCTGCCCTTATCCCATGTTACTTGGGGTCGGCGCAACATGTTTTCTTCTTCCATTCTCCCCTGTCAACCGTCACGCTATCATTCACTCCTTTCTCTTTCATATCATTCCTCACACAATCCATTGATACATATGCGTATCAGCAAGAAATCGTGGGTCGCCGTCGCGCACTCGCTGGTAGTTGCTCGCCAACTCGTTTTTATTAGTTGCTAACTCCACTCGCTTCTCGTTAATCGCCGGCGGAGGAACAGGTGCCTTAAGTGTTCGTCAATAGATGATTGGAACTTTGATTTTAAAAATTTTTTTCGTCAACATTAAATTCAAGAAATACCTAAAATGTAAGAATTTAAACTTTTAATAAACCTATAAAAATTCAACAGAAAGTTAGAAATCTATAACGACAGACTATCTAAATAGATAAAGGAGGTGATCATTAAACTTTCATTGCCATTTGGCCGCTATACGATTTCCTAGCAAATAAATCAACCACAAAAGAAAAGTATTTTTTTGTAAGGAAAACTTTTTCTTTGTAACGTTTCAATGGTTCGCTTGTTGGATTGTATGTTGAGAGTAGTGAATACTTACTTGATTCAAACTTATATTTTGTGTAAAAGAGGTTGCTGCAGGTACCTAGGCATCTTTTATCCGGGACTTGTATCTATTACTTTATTCAAAATACCTTTTTTCCGGCAAACCGGGCAACCCCGGAAACCGGCATGTCCTAGAACCAAAAATTCAAAAACATGTGTCATACACCAACCCGCACTGCGCCCGCGTGGTGGATTATGGCCCGCTCTCTCTTACAGAGAGGAGGCCTGTATTCCCAGCAGTGGGAACAGTATAGGCTTATCATACTACCTATTTTTCCGGTAATGGGTAAACTCTGGAAAATAGTACTCAGAACTTGAGCGCGATTATGTATGAACGTAGCAACAGAACGCTGCTTAAATTCAAAAGGGCCACAAGTCGAAAAAAATTACAAATCCTTTTTAAACCAAAATTCGTATCAATTCTGCCTATATTTTTATATTCGAAAAAGACACCCAGTATTTTCGCAATAAAAATGGAGCTAATCGCAAAACAGCCCTTTTTGCATTTTGACACTTAGGTGGCTAACTTCAGATCAAAATTGCTTTAAAAAGGATTTGTAATTTTTTCGACTTGTGGCCCTTTTTACTTCAAGCAGCGAAAAGTATGGAAGGATCGTAGCAGGTGGCGTGCTGTAGTTTCTGCTTATCCCCCATGGGAAAATGCGTGAGTTTGTGTTAGTATGTGTGTATTAATTATTTTTGCGTAAGTATAAAGGCTCCTTGGAAACCTTAAAATACACATACATATGAATTTAAAAGGCTGAAACATGATATACGAGTATGTGGTTTTGCGAAATGGTTATGTAAGTACCGCTCATTAAGGCACTAGGTAATAATTGCCATTTTCCGATTCGTTTTTCTCTTTATCCAGAAATAATAATGTTGTAAATAGTTCAGGATATCAAGGCCAATTCTCGTAATTAAAAACGTTCAAAATCTAATCGCAATCTCATCTCGGCGACAATCAATATCATAAACTCGTAAAAAATGTAGGGAAATTAGAGGTGTTTTTGACAGATTGAGACTGAGATCAGACTGTGAACGTTCTTAAAATTACGAGAATTGCCCCATGTGCTGTGGTTATATCCGAATTTTATATTTTCTCTCTTTCCGTCAAAAAACATGTTCATTTCGTAATGAAGAATGCTGTGGTTGTTGTAGTTTTTTTTAAGAAAATGTTTTTTTTATATTTAGGGCATTGCATAAATCTTATATTTAATGTATATTTCACACGTCACGTCACTTAGCTCCTCAATCTATACTTAAGAATAAATAAAATAATTTTTATGTCTGTTTGTAATTTAAACCAATAGCTTTTCACTAAATGCATATGAAATTATATACGGTACTTGTAAAAAAAAAAAAACATTTTAAATTTTTTTGTCTCAGTCTGTTTGTTCCGGCTAATCTCCGAAACGGCTGAACTAATTTCGACGAAACATTCACTGGTAGATAGCTGATGTTGTAAGGAGTAACTTAGGCTGCTTTTTTTAGGAAAAAAAACGTTTTAATGTCTCGCGAACGAAGTCGCGGGCAGAAGTTAGTGAGTAAATAAAAACCGGCCAAGTGCGAGTCGGACTCGCCCATGAAGGGTTCCGTAGCAGCAAGTAACATAATATAAAAGTTCTTGTAGTTCGTTGTAACTTTGTGAAAGGTAAATTGCGGTTTTCGATTTATGACGTATTAAAAAAAAACTACTTACTAGATCTCGTTCAAACAAATTTTCGGTGGAAGTTTACATGGTAATGTACATTATATATATTTTTTTAATTTTATCATTCTCTTATTTTAGAAGTTAGAGGGGGGGGACACACATTTTACCACTTTGGAAGTGTCTCTCGCGCAAACTATTCAGTTCAGAAAAAAATGATATTAGAAACCTCAATATCATTTTTGAAGACCTATCCATAGATCCCCACACGTACAGGTTTGATGAAAAAAAATTTTTGGAGTTTCAGTTGTAAGTATGGGGAACCCCAAAATTTGTTGTTTTTTTTTCTATTTTTGTGTGAAAATCTTACTGCGGTTCACAGAATACATCTACTTACCAAGTTTCAACAGTATAGTTCTTATAGTTTCGGAAAAAAGTGGCTGTGACATACGGACGGACGGACAGACAGACAGACAGACAGACATGACGAATCCATAAGGGATCCGTTTTTTGCCATTTGGCTACGGAACCCTAAAAACGACTGTACAATTGTTTTTATTTACTCACTAGCTGCTGCTGCGCGCGACTTTGTTCCGACCGAACCGAGTCGGCTGCAAACATAATCGTATCTACTCGTAATACACACATTGAGATAGATTTAATTAATAGCAAGTCTCATTACTACAATTAATTCCTCTGTTAGTTATCTCAACGACTCAACCCGCTAGTTACCAAGCAATTTTCTGTGTTTAATTAAAGCCCTCATACATAATACTTCATTAAGACGACTAGGCTTTAGTAGGTGCAATAGTAAAGTAAACACAAATGACATGTACAGACTCAGAACAATGGGCTTACAAAATCTAGAGCACTCTGAGATAAAGAATCATTGATTGATCACATACTTATTACTACATAAGGGTATGTGGACGTGGGTGTGGTGTGGTAAGGGGTTGTTATGGGGTTTTTCCATTCGGAAGTTCTTGGTAACAGCCCGAAACTTGGAAGTTGGCCGTGTGATACCCCCATGCCTTGGAAAGCAAGTTAAGCAGTTAGTCCTGCGCCTGATCTCTCTCCGGACGTGTCAGATTGCCGTCCCATCGCACAACGAAGAGAGAATGCACCTGTGCTTGCGCACACACTTGTGTAACTTAATATCTCCCGCGCCGAAGGCTGGTCTCCGCTGAGATTAGTTGCCATTGCCAAAATTCGGTCTGGAGGACCTTACTACATAATAATAGTATGTACAAGTAGGTATGTAAAAAAGGAGGGGAACAATACATAGCACATCAAAAAATTCGTCCGCACCGCTGTCAACAGGAAAAGGGCGCAAAAGGTTGGCAGCTTTGCCACGTTATATAGCAATTCTGGTTCCTTGGCCAAAACAGACCAGCGGTGCTATTCTGTAAAAAGGTCAATAGTGTCAATACCTAGCGTCAAGTGGAATGACAGCTCACTTTGAGCTCACTTCACCTACGTTATCACGTTGAGATTTTTACAGAATAGCACCGCAGCTCTCATGGCCACATGAAAAGTCGACCAACCCGAGAGCGGTGTTTCGAAAAAATATGTGGCCACTCGCACTCCATACCTGACGCACAACTAGTGTGACGCACAACTAGTGTTGACGCATCCTTTTTATTTATTATTTATTCTTCTGTTGGAATCTTGGCCGTAGACGGTACTTTTTGTTAATGTGAACACAGGGTGTGGCATCATTCGTAAATGCACTACTAAAACAAAAGAGGGTATAAATTAATAAATTACACGAAAACCAAAATAGCAATGCTGATCTGTTTAATTTAATTATCGTAAGTATTAAATAACGCTTACCTTCTTCTACTAACATGTGTACCTACTTCATCTATTGTTATAGGAAGGTACATCACTTTTTGTTCGAATACCATTGAATTAACTGTTTAGGAGTCATTTTTTAACTTAGTTTTATTATTATTATTACGACTATCCATGTATCTATTCAAACAACCCACAGTTTTATTGTTCGCAAGTGCGCGTGCGGTCCGTCGTGCTCGGCGGCCTGTTGCGCTTTGCGTGCACCGTGCACGGATCAATCTTATCTAAATTAATCTAGAAAAGAAAAACAGGTTTTTGCTGAGACTTTGATGTTTTGTTTTTGTTTTTTTTTCTTATTTGTATTTGTAATGATATATACGTGATTACTAGTTTATTTATTTATAAGTACCTATGTCTTAGGTATGTTGAAACTGTGTGTACTCCCCGTCACTTTTCCCTAAGGGTTCATTAGAAAACCAGCGTCAGGCAGCATCTGTCTGGCATTAATGCTGAAATGAACCTTTTTGGCGCAGCCGTGAGGCACACACTATTGTTGTTAGAAACATTATTTTTTTTATTAATTTTGTATTTTGTGTTTCACGAACTGTGTCCAAATAAACATTTTTTCTTTCTTTCTTTCTTTCTATACCTCTATTGTTTCAACCAAAAGCGACTCTAAAAAATAAAAGTACACGCACACTGACACCGACTGGCAATAGGATCGCCCCATATTATGTGGATGTACTAAACACGTTGACTTATGCTTTCGGGGAATATCTTGGACTTGGCTCGTATTAGGAGCCTTTTTTATGTAGAGCCCTTAAGGTTGAACTAGTCACGAGCTGGAACTCATCACTCACGAATCTTTGTTGGCTCATAACTTTTTAATGGCTTTTTATTTTACTATTCTGTTTCCGTACAGACAAAATTAATAATATGACAAAACGATATCATGTTTAATTTTGGATGCACAATGTCAAACAGTGGAGTAATAATCTCCCGAAATCTGTATAGAAAAAAATATCGACTAGTGGCACTGTTGGTGATGGGGTGATGATTAAAATACACGGAGGTTTTCTTTATGGGAGGTGAGGCGGCGGTGGGGAAGCAGAGTGACAGAGCTTCGCCTTTTGCTTGTAGAGGTCTGGAACGGAGTGTGTGGGGCGGCAAAACGCGCCTTCTTTTATACAGAACGCGTTACCGCCCCCGTCGCTCCCCTTCCCCTCCCCCGCACTCAAACTTTTATTGTTTTTCCTTATTTCTATGTCACAATTTTCATTCTTATTACTATTTATTTACATAAGTGCCTACTGGTTACTTAATTTACTAATTGTTTTACCTCTACGACGGCCCATGTCACAGGAATGTGATTCTTCGCGCGCCGAGGTATAAATATTGTTTACCCCCCGCTACCCCGTATTAAAACGGCGGGCCCCCCGGCGCGCTTCTCATTTGAATTGTGACCGTCGTAGAGGCAAGGGAATGAAACGCAAAACGGTAAACTTGTTTATTTGTACATAGGTAAACATGGTATATGACAGTAAGTATCTAACTTATATATTTAAAGACGACAATTTCAGTTTGATATTACGTAAAACTACAATTTTAACATTTAGGCTTAATTTTAATACAGAGACTAGTTTTCTTACCGTTTTAACAATACAAGAGGGTCGGCTAACGCTATGGCTTATATATTACATTACTTCGTTACGTTAACACACATAGGATTATCACAAAACACAATTTTACATAACATGAATCTAAATTATTGCACAAAGTTAACAAAAAATGCACAAAGGTGCCGGCACTACTTCCGCCCTGGAGCGAGGTGACCTCATACCTCAGTTTGTCGTGCACATTCTCCCGCCGTCGCGAAGCCGCGACTCTGTTGGTAGCACGACGATCTTCCTGGTGGGACGGCGTAGAACGTGGCCGCCGCTGGTGATGACGTCCACTACTCGTACCTCTCCATCGGCTCCAGGGTACAGCTGACTGATGCGTCCTCGTGGCCAGGCGTTGCGTGGTAGGTTGCTATCGCAGATGATGACTAGGTCACCCACTTTAGGTTGGGTACCTGTGCTGCTGGGCTCCCGCCGGTGTTGCAGTAATGGCAAGTATTCCTTGACCCATCTTCTCCAGAACACATCTGCTAGTACTTGGGCTCGCTTCCATTGCTGGCGAGCTGTCATGTCCTTTTCTTCGAAGTGACCAGGTACCGGAACGTGAGGATTTGGCCCGATGAGTATGTGGTTCGGTGTCAGCGCTTCTGGTTCTAGGGGGTCGACAGAGACGTGGGTGAGAGGGCGCGAGTTTACTGTGTTCTCGACCTCAACCAATAGTGTTACTAGCGTCTCGTCGCTCGGACATCGCTCGGTAAGTGTGACACGTAACGCTTCTTTTACTGACCGTACCATTCTTTCCCAGGTCCCTCCCATAAATGGCGCAGAGGGTGGGATGTACTTCCACTTGATGTGATGGCACGTAGTTTCGTGTTGCAGGGCTTCGAGTGCGGCTTCTCCGAGTTCCTTTTCAGCTGCTTTGAAGCAGGTCGCGTTGTCGCTCCAGATTTCTTTAGGGCATCCTCTTCTGGCCATGAATCTTCTTAATGCTGATACTGCTGAGTCAGCACTCAGCGAGTGTACGACCTCTATATGGATCGCTCTACAGGTCATACATGTGAAAAGCGCGCCATACCTCTTTTCTCGGTGTCGGGCGACTGTGACCTCTATCGGCCCGAAATAATCGAGTCCGGTAAAGGTGAATGGCCGCGTGTGGTGTGCCAGGCGTGCTGCAGGTAGGTCACCCGTGAGGGGGATCGCTGGCTTCGTTTTTCTTATGCGACACAGTAGGCAGCTTTTCACTATGTTTCTTACGGCTGGGCGTATTTTTAATATCCATAGTCGTTGTCTTAATTCGTTTACGACCGTTTCTATACCGCCGTGATGTAGTTTTTCGTGTACATAAGCTATGTACAACCGTGTGTAGGTATGTTTACCTTCCAATATTGGGGGATTGGAGGTGTCTTCGCTTATATCTCGTGCCGCGGTCACTCTTCCTTTCAGGCGTATGATGCCGTCTGTATCGATGTACACACTAAACTTGCTTAGTCGATCGTTGTTGCCGGGCGCGTTGCCTTTTATTATTCGTTCCCTCTCAGCTGGGAAGCTTTCCTGTTGACTCGCTCTTATCCATAGTTGCTCCGCTTTTATTAGGTATGAAGCGGGCAACTCGTAGTAGCGATCGGTGGGGCGGGGCGAGTTTCTTGTTGCTTGCGCCGGGGTTGGTGTTTTCTTTGTAACTCGCCAGTTGGGGTCATTGCCCTCCGCCTTTTTCGTGCGTTTTCGAACAGCTGTGACGGTACTTCTATGGGGTCGACACAGTTCAACGAACTGTAGTACTCTTGCTGTCGTTCTTATGAGTCGATGCCATTTTGAGAACTTTTCTATGCGTGGAAGAGAACTTAGACTGTAGTCACTCTCCAGCTGTTGCAGGTTACATTTTTCTCTTTCTTCTCCTGTGTCATATTTCACAGTTTTTTCTTCTTTTGGCCATTGTGACTCGGGGTTTTTCAGGAATGAGGGTCCTTGAAACCATCTGTGAGCGGCCGTGAAGTCGTCTGGCGTATCTCTCGTCGCGTCGTCCGCTACGTTGTCCTTTGTTGGCAGCCACCGCCATTCGTTTTTCTTCGTGGTTTCTTCTATTTCAGCGAGTCGGTGAGCTACGAATGACTTGTAGGTACGTGGCTCTGACCGGATCCACACTAGTGCTGTGCGTGAATCGCTCCAGTAAGTCTGGCTCGCTGTCTCGTACTCGTGTTCTCTTATTACTGTCTGTGCGAGGCGTGCACCCAGTAAAGCGGCCTGTAGTTCGAGTCTGGGCATGGAGATGGGCTTGAGTGGTGTCACACGACTCTTGGCAGCCGCTAGGGCTACGTGTACACTGCCGTCGGCTCGCTCTGTTCTCCAGTACACCGCCGCCGCGTAGGCTTGCTCGCTGGCGTCAACAAAGGTATGTAGTTGACGTGAGGTACTTTGTTCGACGTCGTAGCATCGCGGTACTCTCAGCTGTTTTATTGTGCTGAGTGACGTCATCCATTTCTTCCACCTGTCTTCTAATTCTGCTGGTATGGGTTCGTCCCAATCGGTTTTGTAGCTCCAGGTGTCTTGAAATATTCTCTTGGCTGGGGTAGTGATGGGTGATATCAACCCCAGCGGGTCGAAGAGTGCCATTATGATGCTCAACGCTTCTCGTTTAGTAGGAGAGCGTCTGTTTTCTTTTACTTCTGCTGGCATCTTCATGTTGTTTGTGTTGAACCCGATGTGATCTTCTTTCACGTACCATAGTAGTCCGAGTGTCTTTTCTGTTTCCGCGCCACCTAGACTTACTGTGGCTGCTTCGTTTTGCTTTGGTGGGCCGAACTCTTCTATTGTTCTTACGTCGTTTGATGTCCACCCATCCAACACGAACCCTGCTTTCTTGTGGATGAAGTCGACCGCCTTTGTTGTCTCTTGTGCTTCCGTAATTGTGGGGAAACTCTGCAGGTAGTCATCCATGTAGTGGTTCTTTTGTATTGCTGCTGCTGCTGCTGGGTAAGTGGACGCGTACTCGCTCGCGTTTTTATTCTTAATGTACAGAGCGGTGCACGGTGATGACGTAGACCCAAATATGACTGACGTCATACGGTACTCTTCCGGTTTGCCCTCCCGCCGTTTGCCTCTCCACAGGAATCTTAGGGCGTCTCTGTCTTCTTGTCTGACTTTCACCTGCATGAACATTTCTTTTATGTCTCCGCTGACAGCATATGCGTGTTGTCTGAATCGCATTATTACTCCAGGGAGTGACTGCAGCAGGTCTGGTCCTGAGTGCAGCATGTCGTTGAGACAGATGCCGGTGGCTTTTGCTGCTGCGTCATGTACCAGTCGAGGCGGTTTGTGTGGCTTCGCTGGGTTAATGACCGGAAAATGGGGCAGGTACCATGTCTTCCCTTCTGGAGCTGGGACGGGTGCTTGTTCTGCATAACCGGATTTAAATAAGTTTTCTATTCTTTCTTCGTATTTTAGCTTCAAATCTTCGTCTCTATCTAGTTTCTTTTCTAGTGAACGCAGGCGTCGCTCGGCTTCGTTGTAGTTGTTTGGTATCTGGAAGTCTTTTTCCTTCCATAGCAGGCCGGTTTCGAATCTGCCGTCGGGTAACCTTTTGCTGGTTTCTTCTAATATTTGTGTAGCTTTCTCTTCTGGGTCTTCTTTTGGTTTCTTTGGTTCGATGCATAAGGATTCGAGTTTGAAGTAGTTCTTGATTGTTTCTTCCATTGATGACTCATCTTCTTTTTCTCTGATTTTTCCACAGAATGCTACGGTGGCTGCGTGTGAGTTGTGACAGCCATGAAGAACCCAGCCGAGTTGCGTGAGGGATGCAACTGGTTGGTTACGGCGCCCGGTGCGTAGTTTTCTTGACACTATGAGGTGCCAATTATCTTGACCAATCAACAACTTGGGCGAGGCGCGTTCGTATGCGATCTGATCTTTGATGTCGATCAGGTGTTCGCAGTCTTCTAGATGACGATCGTATATTGTTTCTGGTGTGAAGTTCAATCTCTCCACGGTGCGCGCTGCTTCTATTTTATATTCTTCTTGCGCGTATTTTCCCCTGATACTGAGGTTAATGACCTTGCTGCTGTCGTGCTTTATTTCGTTGCCGATCCCTTGAATCCACATAGTGTTTGTTGGACCGTCGGCTCCGATGACGTCAGCTATTGATGCGTCGACTAATGTGACGGTGCTTCCTTCGTCCAATAGTGCATATGTTTCAATGCTGGTGTGCGGCCCCTTTAATATGACGGGAGCGATCTTCAAGTATGCACGTCGACGGTCACACGGTTTGGCTGTCGATGTGACCTCTACTGCGGGTGCTGCTGACTCCCCCTGGGTCGTGTCGCTTGCTGTACCTTGACTCTTCTCATGATGCAGTAACTTGTGATGCCTCATGGTGCATCCATGTTTTCCACACGGCGACGCTTTGCATTGCAGTCGGCGATGTTTGCTTCGAAGGCAGCGGTAGCACATATTGTTTCTCTTTGCTACTTCCCACCTTGAGTTTGTATCGAGGGCGACGAACTGCTGGCAGTCAGGCAACTTGTGGTTTTGTTTGCACTGCGGGCAGCGTTCGTCTGACGATGTTCTTTTTTCCGCAGCGAAGGTACGTTCTGCTCTTCTGTTTTTTCTATCTTTTCCCGCGGCGTCGTCGCTGATCACTTCTGGTAGGGCGTAGGCACCACACTTGTCCGCTTCTTCATTTAAAAACACAGAGATCTTCTTTAGTTCAGGCGTATCTTCTCTTTTCATCGCGGCGTAATCATACCACTTACTTTTTAATATAGGTGTGAGCTTCTCTGTTATTATTCGCGCCATTTCAGGGCTGTGTAGGTATTGCGTTTTTCTTAATGCTTCAATGGTGCACACTATGTTCGTCACTCGACCGGCGAAGATACACAGATCTCTGGGGCTGTCTGTGACCCGGTTCAGTGACTAGAGCTTCTCCATTTCGACGTGAATGAGTGCTTCTGGTCTTCCGAACCTTCTTTGCAGGGCGTCCATGACGTCTTCTGGGTCTGGTTGGCTCACTATTAGGCAGCCGACAGCTTCTTTTGCAGTCCCACGTAGGCTTCGACGTATTCGCGCTAAGTTTTCTGTTCTTGTGAAGTACTTCAATGTTTCTTCGTACGTCGCCTTGAAACCGAGCCAGTCTGCACAGTTTCCACTAAATAGCGGTAGTTCTTGAATGTACTTCGGGGGTTCCCTTGTGCTTCTTACCGCTTGAGAGAGAGCGGCGGCGAGGGTTTTCACGTCTATTAACGGTTGACGTGTGTCTTCTTGCGCTGGTGTCGTTTCTACGGGGTCTTCTTGCTTCTTCTTGGCCTCTTCTTGTCGCGTGTTGCACTGGGTTGGCTGTGGTTGACTTGCTTCAGGTTGTTTTAACCACGTGCTGATGCGGACTGAAGCTAGGTCGTCTTCCATCTCTTCTTCTTCATCTTCTGATGTGTCTGTTTCTGCTCGGAGGCGCTGGACCCTTATCTTCTGCAGTTCCAGTTGAGCTTCTGCTTGTTTCAGCTTTAGTTCGGCCAATTTTTCTCTCGCTTCTAGTGTAGCCGTTTTCTTCTTATGGGAGGTTACTGAGCGGCGTGACCGAACGTCAGCGGGTTTTACAGTACGCTGCGACGTTTCTTCTTGATCCTTATTGGACGCGGCGCTGGTGACATCCGTCCCGGTGGGTGTTTCTTCCGTGGCGGTCGAGTTACTATTCCCGCTGCTATTGCCCGACGCGTCGGTAGCGGTATTCGTCTCGCCACTGGCCGAAGAATCTTCTGGCGTGGCCTCTTCTGTGGCCGTAAGCGTCTTCGTTTCTTCCTGCCGGCGCCTTGTTCTCTCCCCGTCCTTGCTCCGCGTTAAAACCATTTTCTTGCTGATTTACGATGATTATCCGACTCCGAAGGACCATTAATGTTGGTGATGGGGTGATGATTAAAATACACGGAGGTTTTCTTTATGGGAGGTGAGGCGGCGGTGGGGAAGCAGAGTGACAGAGCTTCGCCTTTTGCTTGTAGAGGTCTGGAACGGAGTGTGTGGGGCGGCAAAACGCGCCTTCTTTTATACAGAACGCGTTACCGCCCCCGTCGCTCCCCTTCCCCTCCCCCGCACTCAAACTTTTATTGTTTTTCCTTATTTCTATGTCACAATTTTCATTCTTATTACTATTTATTTACATAAGTGCCTACTGGTTACTTAATTTACTAATTGTTTTACCTCTACGACGGCCCATGTCACAGGAATGTGATTCTTCGCGCGCCGAGGTATAAATATTGTTTACCCCCCGCTACCCCGTATTAAAACGGCGGGCCCCCCGGCGCGCTTCTCATTTGAATTGTGACCGTCGTAGAGGCAAGGGAATGAAACGCAAAACGGTAAACTTGTTTATTTGTACATAGGTAAACATGGTATATGACAGTAAGTATCTAACTTATATATTTAAAGACGACAATTTCAGTTTGATATTACGTAAAACTACAATTTTAACATTTAGGCTTAATTTTAATACAGAGACTAGTTTTCTTACCGTTTTAACAATACAAGAGGGTCGGCTAACGCTATGGCTTATATATTACATTACTTCGTTACGTTAACACACATAGGATTATCACAAAACACAATTTTACATAACATGAATCTAAATTATTGCACAAAGTTAACAAAAAATGCACAAAGGTGCCGGCACTACTTCCGCCCTGGAGCGAGGTGACCTCATACCTCAGTTTGTCGTGCACAGGCACCTTAACTAGGGTAGCCTACAAGTATTACTAAATTAAATAAACGGCCTTTACTTAAAAATCGATGCTTATACTTAAGTAATGATTCACTTAAGCTTGTCTTAACTTTAAGCAATGTTTACAAGTAAGTACTTGCGAAAAAACGTTAATACTTTCGGTTGCCTAAGAAAGCGTTGAACAATAACAACGGTTCAAAATACAAAATGTTTTTTGACACCTTAATATCAAACACTGTGAAACTGGCAGATTTTCATGATGGCCGTTATAATATTGCGGAACCGCTCTATGCCTCCAGGAAATCGTAGCCAAAACAATACATAGTCGCTTTTCCAAAATAGGGTTTCCTCTATTCGCGTTCAAACAACTACCTACTGTACCAGTTGAGAAAAGACTGCCTTCACCCCAAATCTGTCAGTGTGGACACTGACATGACGACTTGATGACGGTCGAGATTCATAGCCTTGCGGCGCAGGAGCATCTTAACTTTGATTGATAATGTTACGCTTCAAAATAGGATTAAGATTAAAGAGATCTTGGATCAGTTGACCAGTACACAAATTAATAACATTTATGTGTGCGCAAAAAAGAATTGTATCATCGTTTTTGATGCTTTATGCAGCTAAAAATATCCATAATATTTTCGGTAACTTCTTCAGTTTATTTAGTAAAGATTCATAACATACCACAACATCAAGCCTGTTATTTACCCGACTACGGCGAAACAAAAAGGAGGGTTATGATTTTGACTGGAGGACAGGTATGTATGTATGTTCATCTGTTCTCTCATAACTTCTAAACTGTTTGCCATAATTAGACAAATGAGGTATCATTGGAAGCGTCTTGATCGTGCGCTAGTTATAGGCTATGTGACGTCATATTAAATTGAATATGGCGCCCTCTAGCGGACATAAAGTCATGATCATATCAAATAAAAGGGCTTAATTACATTTCAAAAATATAAATATTACCCAAATAAGCTCCAAAATAATTAAATAAAAGATAAGTTTAAAAACTAAAACCCGACTACTGAAAATGATGAAACAAGAAAGTACCTTGCCGTGGTCGCATACCGCTGTACTAACATAATTATAAGCTATGGTAGCATGCGACCACGGGAAGGTACTTTCTTGTTTCATCCTTTTCAGTAGTCGGGTTTTAGTTTTTAAACTTATTTTTCAAAGGGTTGGGCAGAGGTGCATCTATGTAGTACACTACACCCATATTTCGCCAGTTGTGATTAGATTCCATGTAATAAGGTCGGTAGGCAATAAGGTCGCTCCCTAACCTTATTGCCTTCAACCGAACACAAATCAGACTCCAGGCTGCTACTAAGAAATTCCTGATGCAAAAACCCAATAACACTTTGTTCGACCTGGGAATCTAGCCCCAACCCTCAGGCTCAGCAGTAGTACTTGCAACCACTAGACCGACGAGGCAGTCATTCAGTAAACATTCGTTGCCGGAAAATTAACGATCATTGCGATTTCAATGAGTTTCAACCCCAGCACGGAGAACAGACTAATTGAAATGTACGTCATTGGTAAATTACCTGTATCTCACCCAAACCGCTCCTAAACGATACCGCAGTAATAAATGGGGGCGTGAACTCACTTTCGAATGTTTTACAGTAGATTTTTTTTTGAAGTGAATACTTCTTTAGCGGCGTTGTACACTTTTTTTGTAATGGGTAAAAAAACTCGCGTCAGGACACGTGACACTGATCGAAAATTCGTAAGACGGATGCAGAGTAGACAGCCGGCGCGGCGTAAGAGAGGAAGTATCCCCCTCTCTTTCTACGGCGCGGCGAAAATGTGTGCCTGCTGTTTCGTTTAGGCTGCGCAGGGCGCTTGCGCAAAAATGTTCGTGTGTATTTATGTTACAGCGTACCACGCGCATCCATGGATGGTGACAGCTGATGGGTCGACCGTCTGTGTAGTGGCCACACTGCTGTGTATTCGTAAAATTATTATAAAACAAAAAAATAGCTACTTTACTTTAATTGTCATGTTTGTGTACGATAGCGCATTAAATACATATTGTATTCTACCACATAAATGGTAGTACTTTTATACATAATTTTAAGCAATTCATAAAAATAAGAAAAAGAAATGACGGAAACTGACAAAAACGAAAATTTGAGACATCTTAACAAAAATAACAAAAACTACTGAAAACGGTTTTACAAATGGAACTTCTCCCGGGTTTCCAATAGGTACCTACTAAAATAACAAAGGATACCTACATCGGATACAAATATGTAAGATATTATATTACTCGCATGTAACAAAGCTGAACGGAATAAATGGGAAACAAGTAATCCGTCAGCCGTATATAGGTACGTCAGCAATAGAATCGTAAAAGTGGATCGGTTGAAAGCGGCATGCTGCTTGTAGTAGTGTAACAAGTAAGTCAATTGTACTTTGTTCACAAAAAAGTATGATATTATAAGCTGACGAATTTTTTTGCCCGTATTTTGTATTGTTATTCTTATTCTTTATTATACACTTTAAACAGACTCCGAACCTAGGTTGGCCGAAGCAAAGAAAACCTGTTCAGGTGTGGAAATTTATAGACGACTCCGCCTTGGAGTGTAAATGTGGTGCTATTCCACAAACGATGGGACACTTAACACGTTCACTGCGGATCACCCAAAATCGGCCCGATACGGTGCTTTGTGTTGGTGCGCACGGTCAAAACTATATCTTTCTCGCTGGTGCGGAACGATTATCTTCGGTATTTGTAGGAGTTCGACAAAGACCAATATAGATTTCGGCTCGTGGTTAAAAATGTAGGTATTTGGTATTAAAACATCGTGGCGGGCAAAGGGCCCGCCACGATGTTCGACCACCATCGCACTGACGGTGAAAAACACCCGCTCCCTGCGGCGGCGGGCCTATTGTGGTATATGACCGATGCCGACCTGTCGCCGCACGGAGCGCGCGCGCAAGCGTCGAGCCGCCAGTCAGTGCTGTGCTCTCTACAAGACAGTACGTGTGCGTGTCGTTATTTTATCGACAGATGAGAAGAATTCTTTCTAAGAGAAGAAATTATGCACGGTGCTATGAAAAACTACGACAGACATTAGATTGCAAAGAAGCAAAAAAAAAAAAATAAAAAAAAAAAAAAACATTTTGCAACAAATGCAATCAATCCCTTTGCGTGCAGTCTTATAAAGAAAGACACGTACCAAATTAGTTTACTGCTCCTGTCTGGCTTATGTGATTTACTAAATACACACTTTTTTATTTCTTATAATTCTGTTTTATTTTCGATAACTCTATATTTTTGTCTGTCCCATCACTATAAAAAAGTACTTTCTAGTGCGGTATCGGTCGTTATCGGCCTGACACTTTCCTTGGTTGATTTCTCCTTTCCTGTTTGGCAGATCCAGGGGCGAAACGAACGTAAAGAAACTGGGTTCAGGATCATTTTAACAGTATAAAAAAAACAGTGTACACCATGTATTCGCAAAGTTACAGCGCTTTAATCTATCCTAGTGGTGTCAGGTCAAAAAGGACTGATACGCAATGTCAAAAAAGTCGATGGATGTCCATTTCGACCGCCAACGCACCAGATGAAAGTTTGTGATTTTTTTGCCGCAGCTAAGGTGTTAATATCGTGCCCTGCGTGTCCTGACAGCTGCACGTTACAGGAACTGATGGACGCTAGTGATGGCGCCAAACAAGTGGCCGAATTCTGGGCCGAGTACATTTAGATTGCCATCGACACGCTAAGAAGAAGAAGATTATACACACGAAGGCCGACCGGCCGGGTGTCGAAATCAGGACGAGACATCACTTGCTCTGGCGTCACCAGACCTGACTTTCTTCATATTTTGGCTGCTGAGACCAAAACTGCAAACGTAAACTGCAAACAGGAAAGTTTTATAAAAATGTAGTTATTGTTTTAGTATATTATGGTGTCTTACAACTTCCACACGAACAAAGTCGCGGGCAGAAGCTAGTTACAGATAAACATGGTAGTAAGGTGTAAGTTTAAAATTGCAATGGTTCTACTTCTACTGGGTATTCCAGAAGTCACGCAAAATATAATTTTGATCGAAAATACCAAAGATACAATTTCAGAGACATTGTCCCTATATCATATTATTGTTTTATACAAATATCCAGTCCACTAATCTGATGACATCACGTTGGGTTCTGCGGGTTAGGCGTGAAAAGGTAACAGGACGCGGACAGAGTTACTTTTGCATTTATAATAATATAAGTACCTATGGATAATTTTAGTTAACCACAGCTGCTCGAGGACAATGGCAAGATCTATAAAGAGTTTGGTGATTCCTACTTTTTTGTTGTTTGATCAAAGGAATAAGAATAATTTATTGGTCCATTAGAATAAAAAAATAACAATATTAAATCCAAACTTAACTAAAACTATACAGAAACTAAAATATATCGTCGAATAAATCCGTCCGCGTCAGTGTCGACTGGTAATGCCAAGAGACTGGCGGCATTACCACGTTGTATGGCAATGCTTAGCCTCTGGCCAAGGTAAAAGCCAGCCCATGGGTCACGGGAAGTTTCAACAGCCGTTTCGAAATTTCCTTAAAAAGACCATGAGCACTCGAACCCCACGGCGCGAGGGTTTTAACCCCAAACGGCTCGAAAATATAATTTCCGATAAGGTTATTATATTTTCGCCGCTTGAGGTTTTATTATATGTATTTGAGAGTTCGAGACATATTGATGTGATATCGATACCCATCATGTCTGTAAAGTTTCACCAATCAGTTTAATTTGACCCTGTAGAGTGTAGATTAATCTAGAATTTGTATTTCAATAAATCTTTACCTGTTTCCAGCTCAAACTAAAATCCACATCATACCCGAATTGCGCTGCGAACTCAATTCATCGGGCACTCTCAGTACACCGCAACAACTCTCGAACGCCGTGCCGCCGGGCATGATGGTACTCAACTTTAACTCAATGTAGGTCGGAATCATTCGGTCTTTCACGACTGTTGCTCTGTTGCCACTTATACACTGAAATTGACGTAAAGTTGTGTATTGAGCGTTTGATATGAATGGCTATGGTCACAAACATTTAGTACAAATTATATTTGATCACTTTCGAAACATATTATTATTATGTAGTAGTTAATTACCCTATACCGCAGCCATTAAACATTTGATTTTCATTTCGAATAAGAACTGTAAGGAAAACAAATAATACTTTTGAATATCGTCCAAATAGCGAAAACTAAGGTAAACAAGAACAGCATAAAAAGCATAAACACACGAATGTAAATCGTCGCTTCCAACTTACAAAACCAGAAATGAACAAAAATCAGCTACCCACACGAATGGCCAGCAAAAACTCCTGTGGTTAGTTTTCACGAAAAAAAAAGAAAAGCCCAAATGTCGTCCGGCTTAAACACAGTTTGCCACTCACTGTCAACATTTCAACTAGCCACAGTAGCCACTCCAACATAACATTATGCATCAACATGAACGGGACACAGATGGCTAGTCACTTTTATGTGCACTCCGCCGGAAGCTTAGACTTTTATTGGAGGCACACCGACTTCTCATGCAATTTATTACCTCTTTAGAAGTGTAGAACGAAATACTATTATAAAAATATCAGCTCTACATTTTACTTCTTAGTTTCGCGTAGCAATTGACAATATTTAATTTAAAAAGCCGTTGTTATGCAGAGTGGCGATTGGGTTATCACATTAAACAATACAGCGGTTATTACAAGCAGTTATCAATTAAAAACTTTACTAAAAATAGAAAACTGAATATTTCTAACAATTTTACTGGCACGACATAACTTAAACCGGCTAACTATTAGAAGCCGATTCGCAAGAATTTACTCGCCCGAAACGGGCGAATCGTCACTTTTAAAAAACTTTTTACAAAAACAACAACCGACTTCAAAAAAAACACTGCAAAGTGATAAATAACTTTAATTTCGGAAGTCGGTGTCATTAGTTTCGCATTTTCATTTTTTGACACCGACTTCCGAAAATAAAGTTATTTTTCACTTGGTAGTGTTGTTTTTTTAAGTCAGTTGTTATTTTTTGTAAAAAAAAGTTTTTGTTTTTCACTTTTTAGTTGTAGCTACCCCTCAAAAATTCAATTAACACTAGTGCAGTGAAGAATTGAAGACACCGACTAGAAGAATCATTAAAATTCGCATAGAAATGTGCGGAGATGCAGTACATTTAGATATGCATATAACTTCGTACATAAGAATAGTTACCTAATGTATAATATACTAGCTTCTGCCCGCGACTTCGTCCGCGGAAAATTTCTTGTTTTAACATAAGATAACACTCGATTGATATTACTGTATTTAATTTTATTAGTAAAATATTGTTTGGAATCAGATCAGTAACTTCAAAGATTACCTAAGTTCTCTTTTCTGCTCAAGGTAACTTAACCCTTGGTCGCCTTTTACTTATTTTATTTATTTAAGTTAGGTATCTATTTAATTTAAAGCTTCTCTATATACAATGTTTGAGGTTGTTTTATTTTCCGGTAACAGAATAATCTGCTTTTCGGATGATCCCACTCTTGATAGACCAACATATAATTGCCCATGGGAAAAACATTCTTTTCGTAGCCAACCAAAGAGAATGTTTGTCACTGGGACTTGTTAATAGTCAGGGCAAATGATGTTTTTATTGGAAACTCAGATAGACGCTGTGCACGTTCATCGCTGGATTCTCGAGCGCAGGCCTGCGATGTTATGGCATTTTGCCTAGCGAGCCGCTGCGAGCGCTCAGCGCTAGTCTCCCTATCCCTTGTTTCAGAGACATGCTGCCTTAAAACAGATAGACGCTGTGCACGTTCATCGCTGGATTCTCGAGCGCGGGCCTGCGATGTTATGGCATTTTGCCTAGCGAGCCGCTGCGAGCGCTCAGCGCTAGTCTCCCTATCCCTTGTTTCAGAGACATGCTGCCTTAAAACAGAAGGACGCTGTGCACGTTCATCGCTGGATTCTCGAGCGCGGGCCTGTGATGTTATGGCATTTTGCCTAGCGAGCCGCTGCGAGCGCTCAGCGCTAGTCTCCCTATCCCTTGTCTCAGAGACATGCTGCCTTAACTCAGATAGACGCTGCGCACGTTCAGCGCTAGATTCTCGAGCACGGGCCCGCGACGTCCTCACATTTTGGCTAGCGAGGCCTTGTGAGCGCTCGGAGCTAGATTCTCTAGCGCGTGCTTGCGAAATATTTTCTCTATTTCTCGAGAGGCGCTGCTCATTTTCAGGGGCAGATTCTTCCGTACGGCGTACTCGAGCGGCTCTTGTCTGTGATGTCTGCCGGGACAGTTGAGATTTCCTTTTAGGCATGCTCTCGACAAACTACGCACAGACTTGAAAACAATTTAGAACAAAGGGAGAGCGACTCGAACACCGTCCGCCTTTACAAAACAAAACAATCGTAATATCGAATAACTTTAACTCGTATCGATTATTACGATAGAACGAAGTACGAAACTACGAACATACAAAACAATGAAAACAAACGTACAACGAAATTACGATATTTTCGAACATGAGGTATCTAATAATACCTCATAATCTCCGTGCTCATAATCGAATCGTCGTTCGTATGGAACTCTAATCCAACTAACGTGGGCATAAAAATTCGAGAGGGTCATCAATCCACGGAAAGTCTTAACACCGCGATTCAGAAAAATGACGTAATTGCAGAACGCCATCTATGGGCAAATAGGTAAAACGTCTGCACAATGAAAGTTATGCTAGGGGCATTTTGCGTTTTAGTAATTTTATATTATCTCCGAAACTGTATGACCAATTGATATACTGTAAATGGCAAATCTTATCTGTATGATGTTCTTGTGATACTGAAATAATTTATTGTCATAAGAATTAATATTTTGTTGCTCAAATAATCAACCAAACGTAAGTATACCGAAAAAAAAATTTTTTAATGCAATAAAAGAAGTATAAAAGATAAAATATAAAAGATAGAGATATGGTATCGCGGACTTTTTTGTAGAAATAATGAAGACGAACCAGGTAGCCATACATTGTTTTTAATTTTAAGCAACTGTTTAGGCAGCGCACGCAAATAATTCTGTTTTATGTGGTATTTTTTTCCGACTTGCTAGACAAAAGTTGTGATAGCTCGGTTAATATACATGCTATAGAAACAATTTATAGCCTATAGCACTCAGGAATAATGTAGCTTTCTGCCAGTTAAAAAATTGATAGAATTGGATTATGAGTTCCAGAGATTACCCATTACATACAAACTTACAAACTTACAAATTTTACCTCTTTATAATATTAGTGTACAATGTCCCAAAAATATCACCAATACAAATAAAACCAAAACTCCAGAGTAAGACAATTTATTACAAAAGGTACCGATGAGGTCATGTTTCGCAGGAGAATCTTAACACCGCGATTTAAAATAGTGACGTTTCGGCACAATGCCATCTGTTATCAAAAAAGCGGTACCTAGCTAATGACAAACGTTGACAGGTTTGTCTGTAATACTTATTTAAAGATTAGACATTCCGCCCACCATGGACGACTCTGTCCATCAACCTTAACATAACAATATAAACTTAAATTATTTAATGGTTGTTTAGCTATCCACTATACTCTAATCCTAGGGTCTTATATCTACTACACAAGTTCCTGCCTTATGAAAATAAAAATTAAACAACAGTACAAACAAGTAAAAAATACATGGAAATTCACAACACGTATGCTGTGTAAACAAAACTGTAGTTATATAAAATGCACTAATAAGATGGTAACCAATAGCTAAGTGTTCACAGGTAACATAATTAACTTAGATACAGGTCTTTTAATCTCATTATTCTTACACCGTATGGTTACAACGCGCGTAATGTTGTCCAAACCTGGATGTTTACTTGTAATAACCCCGTATAGCCATCTAGCGGGTGGGAGATTATCCTCCTTCACCAGAACCACGTCTCCAATCTCAGGTTCAGGCTTGCAATCTGTCCATTTATATCGATGCTGCAATTGAGTCAAGTACTCTAGTGACCACCTACGCCAGAAATTTTGAAGCATTTTTTGCGTAAGGTGCCATCGCTTCAGATTACTAATGGATGAATTTTCATAATTTGCATCAGGTACAGTTACCAGAGGTTCACCCACGAGAAAGTGTCCAGGCGTCAAAGGACAAGAGTCTTCTGGATTGTTAGAAAGTTGAGAGATCGGCCTCGAGTTAAGGCAGGCTTCAATTTGAGTCAGCACAGTTGTCATTTCTTCAAATGTCAATGTGCTGGTGCCTATAATTCTCTTCAAATGATGCTTCGTGGACTTGACACCAGCCTCCCATAATCCTCCAAAGTTTGGAGCGTGGGGAGGTATGAAATGCCAAGTCGTGCCATTCATAGACAGGAAATCAGTTATTTCCGAAGCTACCATAGACCTTTCAGCGTTGAATAGCTGTTTCAATTCTTTTGCACTACCAACAAATGTGGTTCCATTATCACTCCACAAGTCCAATACTCGGCCACGTCTGGCTACAAAACGCTTAAAAGCCGCAAGAAAACTCTGAGAAGTCATGTCACTGACCACCTCAAGATGAATAGCCCGAGTGGACATGCAAACAAACAAGCAAATATAACCTTTAGTGGAGTGATGACCACGGCCTTTAGAAGTTCGGATGCTGATTGGACCTGCGTAATCTACGCCATTGCATTGAAATGGCTTCAGAGAAGACACTCTGGTCGTCGGTAACTGGCCCATCATTTGTTGGTGTGTTTGTGTTGAATATCGAATACAAGTTACACACTTATGAACATGTTGCCTAACGAGAGTCCTTGCATTGAGTATCCAGTATTTGGATCTTAAGAAGTTGAGCATCAATTGCGGCCCACCATGCAAAGTTCTCTCGTGAGCCTCCGCAATTAAAAGATTGGTGAAGTGTGATTTATGAGGGATTAAGATGGGGTGCTTCATATTCTCATGAATAGAAGCTCGGTGCAAGCGACCGCCTACTCTTAAGATCCCGTCATCATCAAGAAAAGGACTCAACGAGGTAAGTCTACTACCCTTATTTAGTTTACGTTTTTTTTTTTACAGATTCTATTTCATCGCTAAAGGACTGGAGTTGGCAGAACTTTATACAGGTAAGTACAGCTTCGTTTAATTCTTTTGTAGTTAGCGAAGTAGTTACTTTATTTTTATTGTGTTCAAATTCTTTCATTCGTAAAAATCTTCTACAGTAAGCTATTACTCTTATTAATCTACCGAACTTAGAAAATCTAGTAAATAAACTATCATCGTATTCTACCGCAGTTGCATGACATTTTGTTTTTATCTTTCTTTCTTCTAGCGTAGTTGCTTGTATATTTCTTTTATTAAAGTCTATTATTTCATTCTGTAACCATACTGGACCTTTTTTCCAGAGTTGCATATTGTTACACTCAGAAGGGCTTGCTCCTCGAGATGCGCAATCCGCTGGGTTTTCCGACGACGACACATGTGACCACTGACTTCTATCCATAATGGTAAGTATTTCGGAAACACGATTTGCGATAAATGTTTTCCAACGACTAGGGTGGCTGCTTAACCACGCTAATACGACGGATGAGTCTGTCCACGCATATAAATGCTGTTTGGGAATTTCTAAAGTCGAAGCGACTTCTTGAAGAAGTTTTGCTACTAGGACAGCTCCACAAAGCTCTAATCGCGGGATGGATACCTGCTTAACAGGAGCAACCTTAGTTTTTGAAGTCACCAAAGTTGTGTGAATATGTCCATCTCTATCAATGATGCGTACGTATACTACCGCGGCGTATGCTACATTGGACGCATCTGAAAAGCCATGCAATTCCAGCACCTTGTTCTCCTTGCTAGAGTTGATCCAACGAGGCAGACGAAACTTAATAAGGTTACAAAGGCTGTTCCGGAAGTCAAGCCACTCTGTCAGCAATGGTGCAGGCAGTTCTGCGTCCCATTCGATCCCAGTCATCCATATTCGTTGAATAAACACCTTCGCAGTGATGATTGTCGGTGCTAACCATCTAAGGGGATCGAATAGTCGCGCTATGTCCGAAATAACCTTACGTTTTGTCACTGGTAATTCTGGATCCTTAAGCTGAATTGTGTAAACGAACTCATCATTGTCTTTGTTCCACGTCAAACCTAATATTTTTGAAATTGCATCTGTTTTTAGTTCCATGTTTCCTTGTGTTTGTGATATTTGTTCATCGTCTTCAATTAACCTTAATAGTTCTCTGTTGTTACTAGCCCATTTTTGGAGCTGGAACCCCCCACGTTTAAGCAGCTCCGATGTCTGCTTATATATTTCTACTCCTTCTTCTATGGTTTGACATCCCGTCAATAGGTCATCCATATAGAAATCGGAAACAACACGGTTCTTTGCTAAATGGAATTCAGCGCCTTCGTCTTGAGCTAACTGCAATGATCTTACTGCTAGGTAAGGCGCCGAGGATGTTCCAAACGTTACTCGCAAATGACGTAACACTTGAATTTCGTCATTTGGATTTTCACGCCATAATATACGCTGAAAATCTGTGTGATCATCGCATACCTTAATCTGTCTGTACATCTTGACGATGTCCGCTACCAGACAGATAGGTTCACAACGCCAACGCATGATAATCTGACGAAGTTCAGGTTGTAGACGAGGCCCCACCAGTAGATCGTGATTAAGAGATACCCCGTTGCTGCCTACACATGATGCATCAAATACAATGCGCAACTTCGTTGTACTTCTTTCGTTACGGATGACGGCATGATGAGGTAAGTACACAGAACCTTCTTTGTCCTTATTCTGTACTACATCCATATGATTAAGAGCGATATACTCATTTAGAACAGCTGAATACTGAGCTTTGAATTCGGGATTCTTTAGAAATCGCTTTTCTAAGGTTAAAAATCGTTTGAGAGCGATGTCTTTCGATGCACCATATTTACAAGCAGGATCGCTTGACCTGAAAGGCATATGCACAATATAGCGACCAGATTCGTCTCGTTTAGTCGTGGCCTTAAATATATCTTCGCACTTCTGTTCTTCTGGGGTCAAGTAAACCTTATTGTAATCGCCCTTGGGCTCAGATTCAAGTTCCCAAAATTTTTTAAGGACTGCATTCTCATCTGTATGAGTAGAATGCAATGTGACTACGGTATTGTGGCATGTCTCGCTTTGGTTGATTTCACCAACTTGACCAGATAAGATCCATCCTAGTCTGGTACTTTGTGCGATGAGCTGACCAGGTGGACCTCTGACTAAACCTTCTAACAAGATCTGGCCATACACTTCGGCACCTAAAAGCAAATCAATCTTGTTCGGAGTATCGAACGAAGGATCTGCTAAAGCCAAAGACGAGATTGTGGTTAAAACGTTTGCCCTAACCTTCCTTTCCGGTAAAATAGTTGTTAGCTTCTTTAGAACATAAGCTTTAACCGTGATAATAAAACTAGGTTCGACGCGTGATTTAACCTTAATGAGAACCATCGAATTGAATGAAATCATCGATTGGCCTTGATCACCACCTATACCTGAAATTGAACCTTTAGTTGGTAGTCTTTTGAGACCTAAGAGCTGGACTGCGGACTCCGTCACAAAGGAAGCCTGAGACCCCTGGTCTAACAGGGATCTTAATACTATAGCAGTACCGCTCTTTGATTCCGCTTCAATAAGCGCAGTAGCCAATAATATTTGGCTATGACCATTAACAAAACAACTTACAATATTAGTGGAATTACTCTGGGTTGAAGTAGTATCAGCAGAAACGCTGCTTTCTGCAACTGGATCAGGTTTGTTACCATCACCATCTGATTTGGAGATATTCTTGAGATGAAGAAGACTATGATGCTTCTTTTTACATATATGACATCTGGTGGACTGGCGGCATGCATATACGGAGTGATTTGCTCCTAGACAGTTGTAGCATAAACCATTGGTTTGGACAAAATTACGACGCTTATCCATATTGAGCCCGGCGAACTTTTTACAATTAGCAAGCTTGTGACTATCTTGACAACATATACACGATGAAGTTGACACATGGAGAGATTTGACTGACACATTACGATTGGACTGATGACGTTGACCTTTGTTGTCTAAAAATTCTAAAGACCGAAATCTTTGTTCAAGGAAAGATTTGAATTGATTCATTGTAGGCAAGTCATCTGAACAATCACTAATTATCATCTCCCATTGTTTACGTGACTCAGTGTCTAGTTTTAAACTCAATATATAAATAATTATAATATCCCAATGCTCAACCATTATACCTAAATTCTCCAAAGCATGTAAACATTCGTTAGAAGTATCTAATAACTCCTTGACTGCGCTGGAGGATTCGGTTACAATATTTTTTTGACTCATGAAACGTTTAATTATACAATTCGCTAAATATTTTTTATTATTATATCGATCCTCTAATTTTCTCCAACAGGTTGCATAATTAGTACTTGTAATAGGAATGTGCCGCAAAAGACCTTCAGCCTCTCCAGACAAATGCGATTTCAAATAATGCAATTTCTGAACATCGTCTAGTAGGCTATTATTGTGTATTAAGGATTTAAATAAATCTCTAAAACTAATCCACTCAGAATAACTTCCGGTAAACTTAGGCAGCTCAATCTTTGGCAATTTTACAAAACATACCTCTTTAGAACCCTTCGCAGAAGATTCAGACACTTTACCTAAACTATCCGAACATGCTATTTTCTTCAATGCTTCTTTCAACTCTGCTTTATAATCAGTAAATGATTCTTCCGTGGTCTCATATACATTTTTTATGCAATAATCCGATTTTTCGAATTCAATAGACTTAACCGATGATACAATTTTTATATGAGTTCCGGAAAACGTTGACCAGTTAGCTTCTAAATTTTCTAATCTAGTTTCTATGTATGAACTGGTTACTCGTTCCTTAGGGGATTTCTTAAAATTAGACCTTGCTTTACTGATAGTAGAATGTAAATTAAACTGTAAATTACTCAAAGCTTCCATATTGAATGTTCTGGAACGCTATACTAAGTTCGTGGACAACACGTAAAAAATCACAAGTCTTTGAACTTAATATACTTTGCTGCAAAATCGGGCATAGGTTCCCCGTAGTTCACCTTTTGTTGAAATTATTCTAAGTCCAAATTGTTAATTCAAATTTTCAAAGTTAATAAGGTCTAAATTAGTCACTTAGATATGTTAAAGTACTCACAGTTTTTCCTTGTATCACATCACTTCACTATCACTCACTTTTACGTAGCTCGTCGTGATGCTATGTGGGGTACTCTCCCCCCGTACCGCAGCTGCTGCTCACGCCAACACGAACTGTTTGCTTCACCAGCGCTGACCGTTGTGTACCCTTGTACATATACGCATAAGCGCCAACTTTGTACGATCCGCCGATGCTGCTCACCACTGACCGTGCTGACGTCACACTCACAGCAGGTTGACCATTCAACCTGACTCCACAATAATGACAATGCACACCAATCCTTTATCCGGCTCGAAGGACCACTTGTACAATGTCCCAAAAATATCACCAATACAAATAAAACCAAAACTCCAGAGTAAGACAATTTATTACAAAAGGTACCGATGAGGTCATGTTTCGCAGGAGAATCTTAACACCGCGATTTAAAATAGTGACGTTTCGGCACAATGCCATCTGTTATCAAAAAAGCGGTACCTAGCTAATGACAAACGTTGACAGGTTTGTCTGTAATACTTATTTAAAGATTAGACAATTAGTATAGACTAAAACCTTCCTGAAGGTATGTAGATCACTTTAATGAAAGAATTATCAAAATTGGTTCATTAGTTTTTGAGAAAATCGAGGACATACAGGGTGTTACGGAAAGGGTATATCAATACAAACGGGTTGAAGAGTGTATCTGGTCTAGAATCTCTGTACAAAATTTCAGCTCAAAAGCATTTACTTTGAAAATGCTTAATATTTTTTTATTTCGACATCACGGCGCTGCACTGGCGCGCGGCGGCGTGATGTGCGTGTACTAGGCATACAGACACACTACAGATAATGGATAATGACCCTCGTAGTGCGGTGACACGTTTGTTATGATTTCAATTTAATAAACTATCGAAATAAAAAAAATATTAAGCATTTTCAAAGTTACTGCTTTTGAGCTGAAATTTTGTACAGAGATTCTAGACCAGATACACTCTTCAACCCGTTTGTATTGATATACCCTTTCTGTAACACCCTGTATACAAACATACATACATAGGGATCGAATACAGAACCTCCTTTTTGAAGTCGGTTAATAATATTATTTTTCTATAGGCGACTCGCACAAAGTTAATTTATTTGTGGGCGAGTCGACAACTCCAAAAATATGTATTAAGCAATTGACTCTTTAAAATTATATACATACATTACATATATACATACATTTGAAAGTTGCGATACGCCCGTTCCGGGCGAGTAAATTCATGCGAATCGACTAATAAGCACATAAATCACCCTAGATAACAAGGCACTAGACGTGTTTGGCGATGGTTTCAACACTAACTTTATGGTATTGTTACCAACTAATCACAGATTAAGTTTAATGTTGTTAGATACTCAATCGTTATATAGAATTCATGGTTTCAATTAATGTGATAATCTGATTGCCACACAGTAGATCAATACTCACAGCGACTTTAATTGATATGTAATCGCCTACTTGTAAATTAAAATTCTTCTTCGTTCCGTTAACCCGGCCTCATACCTCTTCAACTTTATTTCATTACACAAATATGTTACCCAAATTTTCCCATTAAAATTGAAACTTTACTTATTTATGGTCCACATTTACGCTTCAAAAACATCCCCAACTTTTCATTCAAATGTTATAAGTCTGAAAGGGTTGAAGGGTTTTCGAAATTAATTTCAGTGAGTTCAGGTCGGAAATTAAGCGATATTTCACTGTGAATCTAGGCTATTAATAATGTACTACAATACTTACTTAACCTGCGTGTATGTATACTTATGTAGTTGTTCAGGTAAATAAGATATCGCTTGTCTCATTACGGCATACCTAATTACGTTGTCTATAAAGCCTGATTTAAGCCTCCCGCAGGCAGGCGCGACGCAACGACGGTGCTACGCGATTCTGGTGGAACAATTTCCATGAAGTTTTCATAGAAGTTGTTCTATTAGAGTCGTGTCATGCCTGACTTTAGCCTTTACACAGTGCGATTCAATTGCCTGTGGCACCATGAGTTGAATCAACAAAAAAAGTTGCACCGTGCAAGTCATTCGTTGCTTCAACTTATAAGTCGTGTAAATTGGGCTTTACTCTGGACATTAGCCCCTTTATTTATGTATAAACATAGCTCAATATTATGCGACGTTTACAAGTAAAAAAATGTATAGCCAACATTCATTATTTGTTAACTGTGAACAACGTTTATAAAGAAAGGGGATTGATAGTCAGGTAGTATTCATTATGACACTCATCGAAAAATGTTTTGCACGACTGTGAAAAGCGGTACGATTATATTTCCAACATACTGAATAGCCAGATCGTCGTCTTATTTTAGATATTTATAAAAAATGATTATAAATACTATCGTTAAACATAGTTTTAGGCCTGTTGTACACAGCACGGTTTCTTTATGCCCGTTGTACACGACACGGTTTTTTTACGGTACGGCGTATTAAAGCGCGCCGTAGAAAAAACCGTGTGTATTCGCTTGTATATGCGCTACGGTGACAGCGGCGTGCCGTAGTGCCGCCGTGTCTGTCAACAATCTTCCATAGTGATCCATACAACACCGACAACTGTGCCTACACACGGCGAATCAACCGTAGTTTTTCAAGGCAAAACCGTAGTTTTTCACGGCAAGCAAAACGTGTGTGCACAAAGGTCTGGATAGAGTGAGGGTAAAAGACATTAAATACCTACGAAAACAAATAAGTCCTATTTTAGCTAAATTTATGAACATGTGTTTGGCTGAGAGTTGTTATCCTAATGAGTTGAAAAATGCAATTATACGCCCTCTTTATAAGTCTGGAAGTCACCTGGAATATGTAAATTATAGACCCATAGCCATACTGTCTGTCATTGATAAAATAGTAGAAAAAAACATTGTTAACCAAATTAATAAATTCTTAGAATGTCATAATATATTGTCAGACACACAGTATGGATTCCGGAAAGGGCGTAGTACTGCCTCAGCCCTAACAGCGTTTAGTGACTATGTTAATGAGTGCTTAGACTCTGGTAAACAGATGATAGCACTTTTTATTGATTATAAAAAGGCATTCGACACATTGGATCATGACATACTCCTACAGGCGATGGATGAATGTGGAATACGTGGTCCCACGAACAAGTGGTTCAAAAACTATCTGACTAACAGGAAAATACGCACGATCATAGCTGGTGTGACAGGTGAAGAGGCGGGTGTGGATCTCGGTGTGCCGACCGGATCAGTGTTTGGGCCAGTGGGTTATATAATGCACGTGAACAGTGTGTCGAATGTTGTGGAAAAGTGTCGAGTGTTTATGTATGCAGATGACATGTGTGTAGCTTATGCTTCGAAAGATATATTGGAGGTACGACAGTACGTACAGGAAGATTTCGAACGTATCACCAAATGGGCACATGATAACGGAATAATATTAAATCTGTCTAAGACAAAATGCATGCATATACACTCGCCACACAATCTACGAGCTAAAATTGTGCAAAGAGAGGATCTTTATGTAATAGGACACACATACGAATGCCTACATAGCGATAAAGTTAACTGCGTATGTGTGAAATTGGAGTATGTTAGCACATTTAAATATTTAGGCCTTAATATTGATGTAAATTTTAATTGGAAAACGCATGTAACTGACCTATGTAACAAGTTGAGATCTGTATTGGGGAAGTTCTATCAGTTGAAGAAGGTGGTGAATAAACAGACGCTTTTGGTTGTATATTATGCACTTGCTGACTCACTAATCAGTTATGGACTTACTGTGTATGGGCGAACGTTTAAAACGTACTTACAAGACATAAAAAAATTACAGATAAGACTAATCAAGTTCCTAGTAAGCAAAAAGGTTAAGAAAAAATGTAACAAAGAATATGAAAAATTATTTCCCATTTGTAAAATCCTACCAATAGAGAAAAAAGTTGATTATTTGATAAGCCTAGAACACTATTACAGTGATAAGTTTAAAGTACCTGTTAAAAATAAATATAATACAAGAAGTGTAAGAGAGAAAAGACTAGTACAACCGAAAGTAACAAATTATTATGGGGAAAGAACTTCTAAATATTTAGTGCCAAAAGTGTTTAATAGAATAGATCTGTTAAGACAAAACCCTAAATTGAATAAAGGTATGTTAAAATCTAAGTTAAGGAGTTTGTTTCTCGGTAACGAGGAATCTGCTTGTGCCGAGAAATAAATTCACACCTTATACCTATACTTTGTGGGTTTGGACGGTTGGGTGGGGGTGGACGGGGGAGCCGAGTGGCTGGGTTAGCCGGCTGGCCGTGGTGCCGGTCTATTCGGTTGCGGTGCAGCGTTGCGATTGTGCTCTTCGGTTGAGCAGGGTTATAATTCATTAATAGTATTGTTGGATTGAGGAGTGCAGCCGTGGCGTGGCATGGTGGCTGAGTGGACTGGTATTGCGTTTGGTCGGTTGTCTAAGACACGTGGTTATCTTGTTTACCTTTATTTGGCTACCTGAACCTATGGAGTATATAGTATTTATTTATTTAATACTTTAAGCAAACAAGTGTACAGAGGCGGACTTATTGCCATAGACATTTTCTATTAGTCAATAATAAATATGATAGTTATCCCTGAGTGCATAGTTGGTAGTTTTTAAGGTCAGTATTTACTATGTATATGTAACAGGCGCTTCTCGCCATCAAACTCAAAAGTTTGGCGAGTGATATTGTAAAAGAAAAAAATACTGTATTTCTCTAGAGAATAAAAAAAAAAAAAAAAAAAAAAAAAAAAAAAAGGGCCTAAGCTGTTCCTTTCTTTATCAGTCTGTCAGTCACGAGTATTTGATAATAAGCCTCTGTCAAGTGAAGTACAGTTTTAGCGTGTTCATACGCTACATGCAAACATAGTAAGTACATGGTCTGATACCTACAAGACGCTTTCAAAGTGTTAAGAAGATTATGTAGACATGTATTCACAACTCGGCAGTATATTCTCTTATTCAATTAACAATGGGTTACTATCTCGGTCCGACGTCATAACTTTGGAGATGGTTTGAATCGCCGCAGTATCGTAAAGGCAAGCGTACATTACAAACGTGTCAGGCGGCACCGTATCGCATTTCAACTTAATACTAAACGCGTGGTGCAGCCCGCCCAAATGTACGCTAGCCTATAAGCTATCAAAGCGGTATCTACTACGAAATCAATATGAAGTTCACGATCACCATCTGATGTAGTTTACAAATTTTATTTTACATTTTAATCAGGGCAAAAATGAGGTCATGTTACTGAATACATGATGTTGAAGCGCTAATCAATACTCGCCATTCGGTTCATAACAGTATTCAGTTACTGACAGTCTGAATTGTAATTACAAATATTAAATACTAGCAGCGCCCCGCGGTTTCACCCGCGTAAGTTTCGATCCTGTGGAATATCGAGATAAAAGTATCCTATGTGTTAATCCTGGTTATAAACTATCTATGTGCCAATTTTCATCCAAATCTGTTCAACGGTTTATGCGTGATTGACTAACAAACATCCAAACATCTTCACAGACTTTCACATTTATAATATTAGTAAGAAGTAGGATAGGATTTATGTATTTATTTATTTATTGGATTTTCAACGGAAGCTACACAATTACATGCATGGTTACAAAAACAAGCACAAACACGAGTGGGGTTCCAATGACAGGAGACCACATCATTCATCATCATCATCTTATAATCTAGGTAGTATCTACAATAATTTAAAAACATTGAAATAAATCAAAATACATTACTTACCTAACGATAATCATACAAAAAAAAAAAACAAATTGACTATCTTCTCAATTTACTTATAGCAATCATATTGTTTTTAATTAAAAGCTTTTTTTTAACTTCACTTGTATGTACTCGTATGTCCTGGAATATTGCAATCAATATTTCACTCACTTCCACTGATGCTATCGGGCTGAAATTTGGCATACCTACGTGTTTAGTTCTGGTGACAATACAATATGCAACACGGTACTCAATATTGTTATAATTTCAATATGGCCGCCGCTCCAAGATGTCAGATTACATATTTTTTAAGCATGAGGCACTGATGTACGGTATCCGTTATACAGGTGTACCTACTACACAATATCAGTGCCACAAGCGTTTAAAATATTGAAATATATATTTTAAAATGTCACTTAAATTTATTTTTTTCTTTTATGTTCGCGTTATTCTTTCTTTTTTATTAGGTTACGTTTTTATTTAAATAAAAGCTAGTTTTTTAAAACTTTTTTTTATTTACATTTTAATTTTTGATTTAATTTAGGTCTGATGTTTCAATGGTTAGATATTTTTATCTGAGGAATTAATATTGCATTTTGACAGATTTTGTATTGAAAATCCAAATCCAAACTAATATTATAAATGCGAAAGTACCTAACACTGTCTGTCTGTCTTTTCTTCACGCCTAAACTACTGAACCGATTTAGATGAAATTTGGTGTAGAGACAGTTTGAGTCCTGGGGAAGGCCATAGGATAGTTTTTATCCCGATATTCCCACGGGATCGACACTTACGCGGGTGAAACCGCGGGGTGCAGCTAGTATGTCATAATTTTATTATTCTTCAAATTAAAGTAAAGGATTTATATCGAGTGGATATGCTAATAATGTGTAATAATATACCGACACTGTTCAACTAAAACAATATTCTGGGCGTGCAGTGTAAAATATTAAACAATTATTGAGTACAAATAGTTAGAGTGAACTATTTGATCCAATTTGCGACTACCTTCGCAAGTTTAATTCCTACAAACTATCAATATTGGGACTTAACAACATTAAATTATTCAAAACCAACTAACCTTTAATAATTTTGTTGCTGTGTATAATTTGCTTGTCCTTGTACCTATATAGTTTAGTATTTCGTAAAAATAAGATAGGGGAGGTATAATTGACCGGATCCCTTGTTTGCGTTGACTTAGAAGCTTGACTTTTCACCCGTCCAGGGGACCGTAGACCTTATTTGATATTCTTTTCAACTTGATATATCTATCAGTTCCTGAGAAAAAGGTTCCTGACAAACGGACAGACAACTAAGTGATCCTATAGGGTTTTTCTTTTAAGGTACGGAACCCTAAATCAGTAAATCGTATAAATAACCCCTTATTCTTTCGACCTAATGAACAAAGAGACGTTGCGTGTATGTTAGTACGAGCAAACTTAATAAAAATATCAATTGAAGACGTGGAAATTCCAGCCGCGACAGATTTTTTCAATAGTAGTTTTGTACCATGATGGAAGTAAGGAATAATACCTACAAAAAAAAATGAGTCGAAAAGCCGCTAAGCTGAAGTGGGCCTGGGCTGATCACGTCTGCCGTATACTCAATGAGCTGTGGGCCAAAATAACCAATACGTAGAGCCCTGACACAGCCAAAAAGCGTCGCGGCAGACCCCATAGAAGCTGGCGGGACAAGCTGGAGAAAACAAACGACCAGTGGTCCACTTTAGCCCTGGATCGAAAGAGGTGGAAGTCATGGGGATGATGATGATGCAGGCTAACAATAACAGTATCACATTCGAGAAATCGCACTCCCTGTTTTTTTCCCCAGCAATGAATAAAGAACAAAAGAAATAAAAACAGAAATAAATAAAGAATCCGCTTGCAAGAACAAATATAACATTAATAAATACAATGTTTGACTAAAGAACAGTCCGCGTAATAATGGGGCGGAAGATAAATAAAAATACTTCGGTAATCCTCAGGTCAAAACAAAGTCAAAAGAAACTGTCAATGCTAAACTGTATAACATTTCTCCACGCCATCCATTGTTTATTTCGTGGCCCTTATCGAATTAGGGGGAAGTTTGCGAGAAATTACATTAACAGCGAAGAGGACGGGCGACGAGCGTTTTAACTTAATGGCCATCCCTCGGACTCCCTTGTCGTCACTTAGCCACGACTCGCCGCCCAATAAAAGAAAATGTCGACCACTCGCCAACTCGCTCGTCTCGCCCAACTCGCACTTGCAAACCGCACACATTATACGAACGTACGAACCAACGCGAACGCCAGATACACTTTTTTATCCTTTTGGTTCGAAAATCCTTTGAATTATGTATAGTCGAGACAGTATCAATATTTTCCTAAAAGTCTTTGGGAAACAACACTAAAAGTATTTTTATTTCATGTTTCTGGATACAAAAGTTGGGTGCATAAGCTGAGATGTGCCTTGGCTGTTATGGTTATGTCTTAAATACGGTCGTACTGAATATGAAAAAGTTTGTAAATGATACACGAAAATAAAAGGTTAGTGCCACTCTGTTTACGAATGAGGACATTAAAAACGTAAGGATCGAGATACTTTAGAAACGTTTGAATACATTTTTTTAAGTTTAACTTGGATTTGAAATGTAGGTACTTCAAAATAATAAAATGAAAAGAGTTATATCTCTGTAGTGAGATAGAATCCTTTTACACTTAAAATAATCTATATTATATAAAAGAAAATAAGATAGAGAAATAAAAAAATAATATTATTAATATAAATTAACTTTATTATTTTTTAAGACTAGCTTTTGCCAGCGGCTTCGTCCGCGTGTAGTTCGGAAATTATCACACGCGAACATATTACCGGGCGTAAGTATCCTATGTGTTAATCCAGTCCTGCCGGGGGTGCGGGATTGTCCGAAAGGGTTACCGCTACCCCGGAACATAAAGGGCTAAGGAAGGAACACGGATGGGTTTTAGTCAGTAAGAGTCTGACACTCCCTTCGCTCCACCCAGAGACGTTTTTGTGTGATTGAGTAACCAACATCCAAGCATATAAACTTTCCCATATTAAGTAGGATTATAAATATTATATGCACCGTGCAAGCAGGCATTTATTTTTTTATTTATGCATCATGCAAGCAGGCAAACAATCATGCAGCATGCAAGCAAGCATGCAGCGTGCAAATAAGCATGCAACAAGCAATGTTTCTGTCACGGCTCCGGCGCTGCGGGGTTTGGGCGGACGCGAGCTTATCGTCGCAGATGGTTTTAACGCTCACCACCGCAGCTTCGGCTTGCTGACCGGTTTCGACGGCCAGCCTCAGCCGCAGCAGCAGGCCTTCAAAACCACCTGCTCCTCAGCTCGCGGGCCGCCTCGCCCCTCCGCGCCTACACGGGTTTAAATTACACTTTAGGGGTAGGGCAGACAAGACTGCGTGAAGTCGGTTTTGCAGCGATTGGTTTCTGTCACTAAATTTTGTAGCACAACATATTATTTTAATTTAATATTGAAAATGCTACAAAATAACCGGCTATTTATTTGTGACCAAATAATATTCCGTAAAACGTTGTTTCGGCGTGGTGAAGATATGGCAAATAAATCATTTGGCAAATGAAAAAAGTTCAAAAGAGGCTTCGGCCAATAGCGTAAAGTTATTTTGTAAATCGGCGAAATATAGTTCGGTAAAATAATACCTATGACACATAATACTTCGATGATCTAAAAATATGTCAATTAATGCATATAGCAAAAAAGACGTCGGTCAATAGTTTTCGATAAAATGAAATTCGAATATAAAAAAATTCGGAAAGTACGGAAGTGATCGGTTTCCTTTTACATCAATAATGTAACAGGGTGATTTTAAATTGGCTAGCTAAAATTCGCAGAGGCAATGATATAGATATATTAAAAAAAAAAAGTTTTTTTATGGGAGATAGCGTTACTTGAAGCATGAGTTGAGACAAACTGTTTTCTTATGTTTTATCATGTTTAGGCCTTTAGACATCGATACCGAAAAACAGTTTTTTTAAACTGATATTTCAAGTCAATAACTGCGGTGGAAGACCCCACAAACAAAATCATCAAATAAATTTATCTTTCGTTAAAATAAGCCTGTATATAGGGTACCTACCTATTGCCTATATTTCGTCACAGAAGATTTAACTCAAACACGAGAGATTAACACAACACAATACTATTACGTCTCTCAAATGACTGCTTCGGTAATTAAACAAAACGGTAGCTCAAAGCTAAATGAATAATCAGAAGTGTTCCCACATCAATGGGTTTTAATAACACCTTTATCTCGAGCGAGCAACACGGAACGACGACACAATGGATGGGAGGACGGATTCTATTTGATAATCGGGAATGGGTGTCTAAATAGTTTTGCACGATAGGATATTATATATGGTTATGCTTTTTTATCTAAACTATTCCATGCTTACTAATATTATAAATGCGAAAGTGTGTCTGTCTGTTACCTCTTCACGCTTAAACCGCTGAACTGATTTAGGTGAAATTTGGTACCTATAGAGATAGTTTGAGTTCCGGGAAAGGACATAGGGTAGTTTTTATCCCGATATTCCCACGGGATCGACACTTATGCGGGTGAAACCGCAGGGCGCTACTAGTATATTTTTATAAAGATAAAATAATTAATTTTTTCGTATGTTTGTTTGTTACGCTTTCACGCTAAAACGGCTAAACGGATTTGGACGAAATTTGGGACATGGGTAGACCATTACCTGGATTAGGACATAAGACACTTTCTTTATCTCGATATTCCCACGAGATCGAGACTTATGCGTGTGAAACCGCGGGGGGCAGCTAGTACTTCATATTTTACACTATGAAAGAATATAGGTACCTAGGTGAAAACTTTGTAATTAACATTAAATTGCTTACCTATATACAAGTATTACAAAACTAACTATTTACACTAGGTACTATATTAAAGGAATAACTATACAAATAAATACAAAAACACAAACAAAAGGAAACTTAGGCGTCGGAATACCTCAAAGAGATGTCAGTTAGTCGTTAGGGCCGAAGCCTGCCGGGGTAGCGGGATTGTCCGAAAAGGTTACCGCTACCCCGGAACATAAAGGGCTAAGGAAGGAACACGGGTGGGTTTTAGTCAGTAAGAGTCTGACACTCCTTTCAACTCCACGCAGAGCGGGAGGGGGACATTTGATGATTTCTCATTCACCAAAAAAAAAAAACTACTCATCCACATCGGTCTCATCCTGAAACAGAGGGGCAGCATTGCCACGTTAAATGGCAATGCTAATCCTTTGGCCAAAGAACGAGCCAGCCCTCTGGTCGCGTGAAGAATATCAGATTTCTTGATTCTAATATAAATATTTATGTTGATCTACTCTCATAACTGAAAGTTCTAATTATGTAATCAAAAATTACTGTGCAAGTGTAATACAAATAAATTAATTTAGTTCATGAAACTGTTTAAAAAAAAGAGTGTGTGTAAACTGCACATAACTTAATATATAACTTGGTGTGTTTTATAAACTACTATAAAAAGCCAGTAATTTTTAAAGTAATGACAAACAACACCTGCTCTTCAAAGGGGAGGACGCCGGTCGCCGGATGCTTTAGGACCTCGAGGCCCACCGGCCTTTGATAGGGTCCCAGCTCCCGGCGGAAGTGTGCAGCGCATGAAATGGACACGATCCATCAATGAGAACGTCATGAGTTCATTCTATGGGGCTACAGAGGGGGGAAACAATCTGACTGCGTACTGTATTCGGATGCTCTCTCTTTTTCAGGTGCTTGAGCCAGCTGTCAACGTTTCGGCACAACGACTGTCAGATCAACATCCCAATTGCGTAACACCATTCATATATCTACGCGTATGAATGGTGTTACGAATGAATGAATGAATGAATCACACTATGAATCACAATCTGAATCATTTTGAAGGATATTACATTTCCATTGCTTCATATAATTATTAAAAAAAATTGTCTGCTCAACAATGTAAATAACGCAATGAATGTTGTTGAACTGTCATAATCAAAGCCATTGCTACTGATAGTGGGTACCTACATATTAGAATATCGAACATTAAAATACCTACGTGTAAAATGTCAACGTTCAAAACATCGAAAATTTAAATATCGGTTATATCATAATACCGAAAATTGTTATAGGTACCTAAGCATAAAATGTCTAACATTGAAATGCCGAGTTATAAAAATATCTAATGATTAAAAACATCGATAATCATTATACCTAAGTTCAAAATGTCAACATTCAATACACTTTAGTTCGTTATAAGTTATCGTTCGTTAGTCGGGTCTTTCAACAAGGACGGGTCGATGTTGAAATTAAATAAAACAAGCTGTATATGAGATAGTAAAAAAAAATTTTTTTTATTGGAAAGGCCCATTTATGCCATTATTTATGAAATATGACATCGTTTAAATTTCCACCGCGGCTTCGAACGGTGGCACGGATTCGAGAGGTCCAATTTTCAATTACTCTACTGCATAGATCCGGCTAAATCTGAGCGATGGCCTGCGTTATGTTGACTTTCAGAGCATCGGTTGATTGCGGATTATTGGCATAGACCTGCGACTTGAGAAAACCCCACAAGAAAAAGTCTAGCGGGGTCAAATCGCACGATCTTGATGGCCAATTCACGTCACCTCTGCGAAAGATAACCCTACCCTCGAACCGTTCATGCAGAATGTCCATTGTGTCGCTCGCTGTGTGGCACGTAGCGCCGTCTTGTTGGAACCACATGTCCACGTCCATATCGTCGGTCATTCACTTTGAGCTCCTGGGTAATTTGGATCTTGTACGGGTGTAGGCCCAAGTCCCGACGCAAAATTCACCAAGTTGAAGTCTGTGAAAGGCCGAGTTCTTGTGCATAGCGAGAAATCGACTGCCTCGGAGTCCTCTGCACACTCTCACGGACACCAGCGATGCTCTCGGCCGATCTGACGTTTCTTTGACGTAAGGGTGTTTGGTTGGTTGTTTACCGAACCAGTCGTCTCGAATTTGGTCACCAAACGTTGGAGAGTCGACTTTGAAGGGCCACCGCGTCTGCCGTAAAATGGACGTAATGCGCGCAACGTTTGCACTAACTGTTACATTTGAAATGAGTATAAGTTAAAAGTTATTAATTATTATAAAACTAAGGAGAAAGTAACCTTCCAGTTATTGTTTAATTTAAATCTATTAAATGGGCGCCAGGGACTTTGAGAGTCCCGGATCCCGGAGCCGACGAAGGTGTCCAATACTATTCCGGACGGGGTAGGATGTCGAACCCGAGATCCACAAATTAAATTGTGATGCAGGCCGGTTTCCAGTATCGAAAACCGGACTCAGACAATCAACTGGTTCCTACGGGAACCGTAATAAGGTATAATAAAAAGTTAAAGTAGGTAAAAGAAAAAACCGTCCCGCCTGAGCGCTAACGCTAGACGGACTATGCCGGCCGCAGTCGTCTCCACACGAGGCTTCGCTGTGCTCGAGGAACGGGTCTCGCGTCCAGGCCCCAGACGATCCTCTAGGTCCTGGCGGCGAGACGAATCGCTCGAGGTGCCTCTCCTGGAATCGACAATACGGAGGCCTAATAATATAAAGAGAAACTAATTCACCTTCCTTGAGGTGACTGAGCTTGGAAATCTAAAAGGCTAAAACATTAGCCGGTTAACGAGGCCTTTTTACAATGACACCATAAAGAGCTACGACTTCGGTTTGCCTAATCTTGAGTGGTCGGACAATAGGGATGAGTTGCAAATAGTCAGCGGGTGAAATACTCACGGTTGTCGTAGGGAGAAAGCACTTGACTGCAAGATTCTTCACCGGCTGGAAAGCTGCCTGCGTATGCGCAATTTGGAATCCTGCAATAAATATCCATGGATCACGACAATAACCTTTCTAACAACCAGGGAAGGGCTCACAGACCACTTCCAAAGACTATTACAACCAAATCCTTACCTTTTAGAACGTGTAACAAGTTTAGTGGAATCACTCAACGTGTCGTAGGGCTTCAAGATGCTAAGTGAGTCCCATGATGCTGTCACTGGCTCACAAACCGGAATTAGTCGGAGCATTTCAAAAATCTCCCCGATTACGGGTAAAATAATATTAAATCACTGAAGATAAATAATATACCGAGATACTTAAATTCTTGAAAATCACTAACAACTGCACAACATGACGTTTATTCGCTGAAACAATAAGAATCTTCATGATCCAGACCAACAAACAAATTATTTGTTATTTCCAAAACTAAAACTCGTCGTGATTGTGTTAAATCTCCTCGAATCTTAATTGGGCAAATTAAGAAAGTATTAGCTTGTCACATTACGTCCAAGACAATTCACAGATAAAAAATATATTAACTTGACACGAAGTTTCTAGAAAGAAGTCTATATAGAAAAAATGAATTAATTTCCGTTTATGGTTATTTAGTTTATTATGACTTTTTTTTTTACTAAAAGCTGAAAATTATGGAGGATTGCTCCATACGATATTATTTCGATGGTTAGCAATCAATATGTTAAAATATCGATTTAAACTACAACTGTGAATCGGCGACCACCAGATGTCGCCTTTGACAGATAGAAACTGACGTTTGACTGAATGACATTTGGAATGTAAACAAACGCAACTAAATACAATTCAATATGTTTTAGGATTAAGAAAAGTGATTTATTGTGAGGAAGCCGATTGTAAAACTACGATGAAATGTGTTACTCGGAAACCTCGTAATGTACTACTTATGTTTTCAGGTAAATGCTACTTTACTAAACCAACCCGTTGTAGGTGCAAAAAAACAACGTAACATAACGAACACTCATTTTGATAATAAAGTTTTATCATTTGGACGTGCTGCTCAATCGTGTAACTTGCCATGGTGATTTGGCATCAGTAACTGAAGAAATAACAACGCATTTGATAGATGCCGCCAAAACAACACGGCCGCCACAAACTGTCAACATCGACCCGCCCTATTTGAAAGACCCTTTATTTACGTTAAAAATACCTACTAGTTAAAATATCGAACTTGCAGGCAGGCATGGGTGCAGGATGCAAGAGAGAGCGAAGGGCACCCCGGTATTAGGTTAGGTTACTTTAAACCCTTTACACAGAAATAGGGGCCCCGCCTAGCGGGGCTCCGTCGACATAAGATGCAAGAGCGGGCGCGGCCTAGAAATGTGTTTTTTTTAAGTTATTTATTATGTGAAAATAATATTACTTAAGCATGCAGAGTGCAAGCGAGCAAAGCCACCTCCGCCTCAGCTCGCGGGCCGCCTCGCCCCTCTGCGCCTACGCGGGCTTAAATTACACTCTAGGGGTAGGGCAGACAAGACCACGTGGAGTCGGTTTTGCAGCGATTTGTTTCTGTCACTAATTTTTGTAGCACAACATATAAATAAATATCGATATTTAGGACATTCGATACTCTGTACTTCGATATTTGAATAATTAGATAATCTGTACTTAGATATTTAAGCCTTTCGATGTCATGTTTGTCGATAATTAGATTTTAGATATATTGGACGTAGGTTATCTAGCCATTCGACAATATAAACTTACGTTATTTTAATTTTCGGTTTTATGGTCGTTCGATATTTAAATTTTCGATGTTTTGAACATTGACATTTTAACCGTAGATATTTAAATTTTCGAAATTCAAATATGTACCCACTGATAGTGTATTACGCAACTACCCCGCTGTAGGTATAGGTATCCATCTAAAAATCCAGACCCGTGTGACCATTTTCTCTAGGTAATAAGAATCATCATCATCTGCCTAGCCTTTTCCCAACTATGTTAAGGTCGGCTTCTGGTCTAACCAGATGCAGCTGAATATCAATATTTTTTTATTATTATTTAGAAAACATTTTACGAGGAACGAAAAATGAACAGTCATTAATCTTTTCACAATGATAGGGAAAAATAAGACTTCGCATGATCACTCCTTTTGTGGAATGTTCTAATAACAATGCCCTGTCTATGTTTCAAATTATATTAAACTAACTTTTGCCCGTGGCTTTGTCTGCGAGGTGGTCAGATGGTAAGATTATCCTAGGGGTCGCACCTAATATCGGAATGAGTGTATCCTATGAGTTAAATCAAGCCATGTTCTACTCATGTCCAAAACTTCTAAGTCCATTTAGCCGTTGATGCGTGATTGATTAACTATTAAATTAAGAGAAATATGTTACAGATCTTCTAAAAACTTATTGACCTTATAATAATGGACACTTTTTTAAATTAATTAACCTGTAAAAACTTCTTGCGCTTCTAATTCACACTCTTTTAAATAACTGAGTCTCTTTTTCACTTTCGGATATTTTCTCACAGTTGGCCGTAGTAACTAAGCTAGGGTACCCTGACGAAACGGGTTAGGTTAAGTATGATTCTCTCTTTGAAACTGTTACTAAAGAAATGGAAATCGAAACAACAATCGATGACTCCGATAACAGCAACGGAGAGCTTGCTTAGCAGAACGATCAGAAACACGATTATTGAGAGGCTCGATGAATATTCATTGTCCAGATGTTCGGTTTTGTTCGGCCATGTCCGCCGCTCTAGTTCGGACATGAACTGAAAGGCTGAATATCCTATGAATCAATGTTAGATAAGGCTGTCTTTACAATGCGGACGGGCCGTCAGGTCGAGTAATGTGTGTGTTGGGGTGGTAGGATTGTAGTGACTGCGACATGCAAGCATAAGTTACGTACCTACCTACTAACTATGCATGTGCTTCTCTATGTGAACAGATGTTTTATTTATGCATCGAGTGTCACAAAATATGTCGGTGTTTGTATATTCTCGCCCTAAAAAGTGGACCTACATAAGTGGCGAAATGTAGATTACCTCTGCCTTACCCTTGGGAGATCACAGGCGTAATGTTATGTTTTAGTTATTCTATTTACAAAGATTCAAATATTTACAAAGTTTTTAATGTTTTTATTTTTTATTTTAATTACCTATATATACACTTGCTGTGTTCTTTTAATACTGATGTTATGTTAGGTATTTTTTTGTTTCTGTAAATTACATATTGCTTTCATGAGAAACTAGCTGACCCCGCGAACTTCGTACCGCCTCGGATTATGAAGTATAGAGGTATGAGGAACAGGGTGTAAAGTTCACTCAACCTCCATAGAAAAGGGAGGATCCTCCGTCCAGACGGGTGTTGTGTCTGGCCGGCAACTGCCCGATGATTCATGTCGGGCTGTTGTATCTATGCTAGTTGCGCGGTAAACTCTGCTTGCGCGATGCAGGATTTGCGTGACGTCAGTATGACGCGTTGTTCGCATGTGGCATGGTAGATACCGCTACAGAATTATGTTTTTTTTTTTCGTGAAATTTTTCCATGTTTTAATGGTTATTCTGCTATTCGAGGGTGAGGCAAATCCAAGAAATCAAATAAGTATCATAAAATCGATCCAGCCGTTCTTGAACTTTAAATGGTTGAAACCGACTTTGTTTTATTTATATAGATAGATATATACGCTGTATTTTTACTAGAGCTATAATTTTCAGGTGTGTACTTAAAGTAATTTCAAAATAACAGCGTTTTACTAAATGCCTATTAGTATACGGTACTTATAACAAAAAAAAAATGTCTTTCGATTTGCCTGTCTGTTTGTTCCGGCTCATGTCCAAAGCGGTTGTACCGATTTTGACGGAACTCTCTCAGGCAAATAGCTGATGTTATAAGGGGTAACTATGGCTACTTTTATTTTAGAAAAAGATTTAGGGTTCCGCGCAAAAAAACCTCATGTAATCCAATTTGTTTTCCAACATCCGCGAACGAAGTCGCGGGCACAGCTAGTCGTATATGTCATCGTAAAGATGTCGGGAAGCTAGGGCTTCCCGACATCTTTAGTAAGTAGTTATAAATTGCATACATTTTTTTTGTACCTTAGTACAAAAATAAATTATGCAATTTATAACTACTCCTTTTTACCTCCTCTACTACCACTTTTTGAACCTCAAAACAAAAACAACTTAAAACAATTAAAACTGTGTAGATTCCTAATAATTACATTATTTTCCTTTTAAGCAACTATTAAGAAGGCACTCTTCCAAGTAATTATTCCTAAAACCAGCAAAAATAGAAGCAATTAGCTCTAATTTAATTAAAACGACGACGAAAAGCTTTTCTGTTTACCTGGATTTATTCACACAAGGAAATCTAGTGTAGTCGCACCGCGTTTCAAATTAACAAGCTTAAACTAGCTAGTTTCGAGTTCTCAATCGCTCACTTAATAGCTTGGAAGTGCATTTCATGAGATAGAATACGTGACTCAAAAAGATTTATTACCCCTGACTTAATTCAGGCAGTCTTCGGGCCGCCGGCGAAATTAATGCAGTCTAGATTCTAGATAGAGACCTGTGATTTAATATATTCAATTATGTTAAGCAAGTGAACTATTGCTTGATTGCTTGGTTATTAATATCCTTGACTGTTTTGGTCAATTATATAAGACCAGCTTACATTACTCAATATATTTACGATTGGTAAACATGGTTTTTTAAATTATTTGTGAGAGAAAAAAGAGAGATAGACAGAGAGGGACAGGACGGCCAAAGAATAGATGGATGAATTTTATGAGAAATGATATGAAAGAGAAGGGTGTGAATGATAGCGTGACGGTTGACAAGGGAGAAGGGAAGAAGAAAACGTGTCGCGCCGACCCCAAGTAAGACTGCGTTGAAAAAGCAGGAAAAATTCCCGTTTCTTTCCAATTCCGTTGTTTTTTTTTCAATGTTTCATTCGAAAGTTTCAAGAAAATTTGTCAGTATATATTTCGTGTTTTTTTTTTCAATAAAACCGAATAATATGAAAGAAACGGGAAACTTTCATGTTTTTTTTATTCAAATCTGTTCTTACTATAAAATGGAGGGTAGAATGAAAAAATATATCGACGAGCTAAGCGCACCCGCCCCCACTGTTGTGCATCTAGTATTTGAGCTATCACTTGCATAAATAGTTTAATTTATCTATGTAACATGCGAAAAAAACGGAAAAAAACCACAATTTGTTTTTTTTTCGTGAAAAAAACAAATTGTTCGGCATTCGGGCCCCTATTTCTGTGTAAAGGGTTTAAAGTAACCTAACCAAACCGAACCTCGGGGTGCCCTTCGCTCGCCCTTGCATCCTATGTCGACGGAACTAGTTTAGCCTAGGCTAAACTAGTTTGTCCTGAAATCGGGTTTGGCCGGTAACATATATAATTTGAGTCTTATGACACATCAATAGATCTCAAATTGCATTTATCCAACCGCACACACCACGCGTTCGCCTTGCGCCCGCCTCATGCCAACCCCGCGCTCACCCCGCACACGCGCTGCACCCCCAGGCGTCACATCTCACGTTGTAACACCTGGAAGCCATTAGGTCCAGTGAACGAAGTAGTCCAGTCACTAGTAAAATAAGCGGGTGCGAGGCGCGCGGGATGCATGCGCTGATTTTGCGCGTGGCGAGCGCGGGTATAACGCGGGCACAACTCGTATGCGGGTCCTGTGCGTAGTCGGCGCGGGTTATCTGAATACGTCCTAACATGGGAAAATGGCAAGAAGGTGATGATCATGTGTTTTCTTATTCACAAGTTGAGCTGTTATTAAACTCATTATCTTATCACTTATCATAAGGTATCATGATATTAAATCGTCACGAAAATTATAGCGAACCAATTTTTAATACAATTTTAAAAATTTACAATAGGTATCATGACTTCTACGACTAATTAGAGTCAACATGTCTTCACATGTTGCGCCGGCCCCAAATAAATTGGGATGGGCAGGAGAATGAACAAATGAATTATTTTTCATTGCTTCTAGATTACTAATGACTTTAAGTAAATCTTTCCTCAGAGTTTAGCTTTTCATTTAATCTACAACAGATTAACAAAATTTCTAATTAAACAATAGGAAAACTCATAACTAAGTTTTATTATTGTAATTACTCTTTGTTGCAAACAACATCCAACAATATTTACTGAGCACAAACAATCGCGAAGCCTACTTCGTATAAAGCTGAACTAGAGAATACTCAATGAGTTCCGAATCAAAGTTACAGGGATCTAAATGTTTCTATAAACAATATTTCCTTTTTCATGTTGACTGAACCTAACAAAATAGAACTTCAGTGTTTTTGAGTTTTAACAATGTTTTATTGAAGATTCTTTTATTTTTGTTGAAAGTCCCTTTTTGTTTTTGGTGAATGCAAGGAGTTTGGTTGTTATATCACTGTGTTGATAGTAAATTCAAGTTACTGCATTAGCAAACTAGCGGCGCTGAAACACAATGCAAATGTTAAACAAAGTCTTGCAGACCACACTTTAACCATTGTTAGCAAATATTTTCCCTCATAATTTGGGTTCATGTTACAAATTGCGCCTCTTCGCACTAATTGGTAACGCCTAATTGGTAGTCGCTACAGAAAAATTACTTTCATCAACGAGCGAAGAGTTTCATAATTACTGCAATTAGGACCATTGCGGCGTTTTGTTCAGACGAGACGGCGGGATGGCGCGGACGTGTCGCGTGTACTAATTTATCATTTTTGTGGCTATTCACAACCGCTTTGAATTAATTTGAGTCGTTGGTAACGCACGCGCCCCCATCAACATGACCCCCACGCATATTCCGCGTGATCTATTGACACTCGTAAGTGGCGGTGCCCCCACAAGATTTACAATTACCAGCAATTAGGTGATCCCCATAAAGTCAAACAACCCGACGAATTCTGATCACGTAGAACTTTCATTATGCGGAGGAAGTAAAATATACATGAACGATAAAAGCGAAATGCATCCCGTATTAGATGAAAGAGCAATCTTCTAATGCAACCACGGTATCACGGAATGAGATAGGAGCTAGCTGACGCTGTATGAACATTGAAAAAGCTTCAGAGCGAATTTCTGTTCATGAATCATTTTGTTTTGACTGTACATTGGAATTCACACTTAGTAAATAGCAACAATGGAAAGTTTAACTAGATGAACAAAGGGAAAGTACAAAGAAAAGATAGGTAAAAAAGTCTGCTATAAACTCGGAGTTTGTCTGAGCGGTGCGGTGCGCGTAATGAAAAGTTACAACACGGGTGTGTACATCGTCGTATACTGATCTTGTAGGTACTATACGATATAAGTTGGCTAACTGCACACGACGCCACTGTTTTAGAAGTATAAGGCAACAATAATGAATAATACTAACAATAATACTTTATTACATTGCTTCAGAATAAGTAACTAACTATATACACTAGATACTAAAATAAAAGACTAATTAACTTACAATACTAATAAATAAATAAAAAAAAACAAAGGACACTTAGGCGTCGAAGTATTCGTCCGCATCGCTGTCATCCGGAAACGTGCCTTTATTAAGCTACCTATTTAAATAGCATTGCGTGAGTTGCTGTGGGACCAAAAATATTTTGAGCTTCTTTAACTTATTAAGTAAAATTGTAAAATGTCTTTTACAATTGTCTTGTCAATTGTCTTGTTTTTTTTTTTTTTCTTTTTGTAATTTATTTATGCCTATGTGACTGTTCCTACATTACCCTTGGCTGATAAAATTTTCATTTTTCCTAAATGTGTTAAATATTAGTGTTTGGGTCGGTTCCCCCTAATGGGGAAGAGTCGCACCCCGCCACCGTACGACTCCGTAGAGCTCGTCTCCAGACTGGACACTCTCCCACCGATAGAGATTAAATGAATTCCAAATGTAAAGGCCAATGCCTTGTCTCATTAATAGACCAAGGAAAGGATTGAAAGAAATGTTAAATAAAACTTAGGAATTCAATAGTTATGAACATACATTGAAGGTGGTTTTAGAAAGTTAGTAATAATAGAGGTATCCAAATATGTTATTATTATTAAATTCTGAATAACCCATACACTAGTGTAACAGGTATTTGATCAGTCATTACTCACACGATACCTCACATCTACACCTGGAGTACTCAGAGCAACGCTTCCATATAGTGACGCAAGCGGCTTTCCAGCGGCATTGCGTCGGCATCATGCTCTTTCGGAGACATGGTCCCTAGCAGTTCTCTCGAACTGATAAACGTGACGAAGCGGCTTTTCCTGCGGCAACCGAGCGACTGTCCTTGTCTGACTACGGGGCGGCTAGTTCCAGCGGCATTGCGTCGGCATCATGCTCATAAGGAGACATGGTCCCTATCAGTCCTTGGACTGAATATGAAATATATGTGGTCACCCAATCCCCTGGAAGTTCACCCTTTGCACAATAAGCATATCTGCAAGGCACGTGTTCATGTCAGTCTGACCGAATTATTGGTCTGAGATATAGAATATAACATTCAAGAATTACTAGGTAATAATAAAGTTGAGATTCGAAACTCACGAATCATCATTCAATAGAGCTTTGGATAATCTCTCCTAGAGCGCTCTTAATAGCCGGAGGCAATGAACACAGTTTTCAGGAATTTATAGTACTAGGATTTACTAGATACTAGAGTAGAGAATGGCTAATTAGGAATTACTAATCAATAGAGTCGTGGATCAACTCTCTTGAAGGTTTATAGACAGCCCAAAGCGCCCACCCTTCACCACTTCCTAGTGTTTGGGCTGGGGAGAAGAAGTGGCACAACAAACTCCCCAGCAACACGTTTCTGTCTGATTAGTTATATGACTTTAATAACTCTATCAGCCTAGGATTATTATTATAATAAAGGACTCACCCAGTCACACCAACAAACACACACACTCACCACTTCTAATAGATTAGTCTAATCTAATCTGAGTTTCAACTCAATTACATTTAACTTAAAACCTAATACTCGCTATACTGCGACAGCCCACTCGGACATGGCCTCTTAGTGTTCCCTAAATCTCCTAACTTAACTAGCTTGGACTCGCAAGTCCGTATCCTAAAGCGGGTCCACCCCGACTGCCCCTCCGTCCTCGTTATAATTTCTCACATCCCATCTCACCATTCCCAGAGCCGCTTTCCCTCGTTTCTTGGAACATCGGCTCAGGGCCATATTTACGATAACCAGATGTTGGTGATGGGTTTGGGTCGTCTTTAGAATTCGTACAAAATACTGCATCTTAAATGCATCTTAAGTGACGTAAATTGCCCATAAAGTGTAAATGGAATGGGTTTCCAACAGGCTCACTATTGTTTTACAATTTTAAAGAAATAGGATATTTTGTTATTTATTAGGGTAACGTGTCAAACCGTCATACCATAACATTGAGACTTAATGCGTTTCTAAGTGGCCTGAATCATGTGCCAGTTTCAAAATAAATATAATAATTTGTTATTAAATAGGTCTAAGTGACAGATAGTCACATTCCCCCCTCTGAAAATCAGACGCGTGACGCAGTACAGCGGATGATCTTTCATAATAGGATACACTATGCTCCTCCTTCAAAGTGTTAGAGAATATACACCCATACCTATCTGATATATTTATCTATTTAAACAATTGTAAGTATTTTAGTAGGAACATAAATCCAACAAGATCCTAATAAGATGCTATGACCGCTATAATTTTATACTGTTTCACGGAAGCATCCTCAACCAATACAAAAGCAACTAATTGCTTTATAATATTAAAACTATTACCCTTCTTCCAAGTACTCTTTTCATGATAATTTAAATAATATTACCGTAACTCAGCTCAGTTCAGAAAACCTGTGCATGCTTATAATGTAGTTTTACATACCAGGGACTCTTTTTTAAGAGTATTTATGCTATTGAGCCACGCTACCCACGGTGCTCCATTATTCTAAACTCAGCTTGTTGCTGTTGCCGCTGGCAGAGGCCTCTCCTAGGACAGCTTAGTCAGCTGTCAGCAGTCGTATCCAAGAGCAACTGAAATAGTCCGCACATAAACATATTAGACTTCATTCCAATTAGTCGCCCCCCTCTAATTCTAAGAGGTTAGAACAGTTTTGAATTCTAATAAGAGTTGGAATGCTATACTTATTAGAAAATATAGGCATCCTCTAAGATGGTTGCGCAGTCTACAGTGCAGCTAATTAATGGCTTACACACAATGCTGCTAATTATCCACTCAAATCATAAAAGTGTTGACAAAACATCATCTGGTATATTTGAACTTGTAACTATAATACCATTGCCCTAAAACATGAACCTGTAATATCTCGTAAGATAACAAAAATCATACCACGTAGCTACGGGTAACTCAAGTGTCTAATAAAAGTGAAACTTAGCTTCGTAACAGGAGTCACGATACAGCTACTGCTGTTGGAGTCAGCTGATGTCAGCTGTTTTTGAAGGAACTTCAAACCAAGCTCAACTCACAAACCAATGGTTCGGACATAGCGTAGAGGCAGCCGAGTGAAGACTTAAATATCCTGGAATTTAAAATAAGGCCAAACGAGTATCTATTCAATTAAACGACATACGTCGCTGACTTCAGAAATGGAAAGATTTAAGATTACTTCTTATGATGACAGTTAATGTAGGTGCCTTCTCAGTAACTTTACTGTCATTTTATAACTTCTCGCTTCGTATAACTTACTAATAATATTAGAATATTAGGTTTGCCGATAATAAGGGTGTCTTATACCTAAGCTCACTCCACACACACACATATCAATCTCAAATGCACAAACACATTTCATATCACATATCTACTGTCAGATAGTAAACTCGCATTTACAGTGAGTCAAACCCTTTATTGCAGTAACACAGGAGTCCAAGCAACAATCATACCATTACCTACTTAAAAATACGTCAATGCATGTGGGGATCTAACCCACTATCAGTGGCGTCGGAACCAAAGCCCTACAATTAATGCGGGAATTGAACCCCCAAGCCGTGACACAGAGATTCCAAGCAATCATAAAACAATACATCTATCGGCAATCGTACCCAATATCCATGGCAATGGAATTTAAACGCTTATAAACCAATAACATCAGGTGGGCATTGAACTCATTATGAGGACCTACTTACAGAATTCAACCATCATTACCAAACCGTAACTTAATTAAACATAAGTTATTGTATCAACCAATAACATCAGGCGCGAATCGAACCCAAGATTCATGACAATAGAATCTAAGCACATCAGCAAATAAATCATACGGGAATTGAACCCGGTACCAGTAGTCGAATAATTCAACCATCATTATTATTGTGCAACATAACCATTCACGTGTCCGGACGTCGCATGGAATGTCCCAGACCATTTTTTCTCTTTGGCGCGCCATGTGGCTCCTTTCAACTTATACACAAAAGATTTTTATGAACCCTATAATAAACTAAGTTATTTTAACCGTTGTAACTCGTTCCTAACAATTAATAAAACCTCCGATCAATACTACTATCAGTACTACTACTATACTGCGATCAGTATTACTGATCGCAGAATAGAACCATAACATTACGTTGTGTTATTTTTGTATACGTTGTGTTATCTTCATAGTAACCCATATTTTGTTCTTTCTCGTTGCACTGAAGTGAATCAGTACATTTAATGACGAGAATCCTGGTCACGGCACCACATGTGACTGTTCCTAAACTGACCCTAGGCTGATAAAATTTTCATTTTTCCTAAATGTGTTAAATATTAGTGTTTGGGTCGGTTCCCCCTAATGGGGAAGAGTCGCACCCCGCCACCGTACGACTCCGTAGAGCTCGTCTCCAGACTGGACACTCTCCCACCGATAGAGATTAAATGAATTCCAAATGAAAAGGCCAATGCCTTGTCTCATTAATAGACCAAGGAAAGGATTGAAAGAAATGTTAAATAAAACTTAGGAATTCAATAGTTATGAACATACATTGAAGGTGGTTTTAGAAAGTTAGTAATAATAGAGGTATCCAAATATGTTATTATTATTAAATTCTGAATAACCCATACACTAGTGTAACAGGTATTTGATCAGTCATTACTCACACGATACCTCACATCTACACCTGGAGTACTCAGAGCAACGCTTCCATATAGTGACGCAAGCGGCTTTCCAGCGGCATTGCGTCGGCATCATGCTCTTTCGGAGACATGGTCCCTAGCAGTTCTCTCGAACTGATAAACGTGACGAAGCGGCTTTTCCTGCGGCAACCGAGCGACTGTCCTTGTCTGACTACGGGGCGGCTAGTTCCAGCGGCATTGCGTCGGCATCATGCTCATAAGGAGACATGGTCCCTATCAGTCCTTGGACTGAATATGAAATATATGTGGTCACCCAATCCCCTGGAAGTTCACCCTTTGCACAATAAGCATATCTGCAAGGCACGTGTTCATGTCAGTCTGACCGAATTATTGGTCTGAGATATAGAATATAACATTCAAGAATTACTAGGTAATAATAAAGTTGAGATTCGAAACTCACGAATCATCATTCAATAGAGCTTTGGATAATCTCTCCTAGAGCGCTCTTAATAGCCGGAGGCAATGAACACAGTTTTCAGGAATTTATAGTACTAGGATTTACTAGATACTAGAGTAGAGAATGGCTAATTAGGAATTACTAATCAATAGAGTCGTGGATCAACTCTCTTGAAGGTTTATAGACAGCCCAAAGCGCCCACCCTTCACCACTTCCTAGTGTTTGGGCTGGGGAGAAGAAGTGGCACAACAAACTCCCCAGCAACACGTTTCTGTCTGATTAGTTATATGACTTTAATAACTCTATCAGCCTAGGATTATTATTATAATAAAGGACTCACCCAGTCACACCAACAAACACACACACTCACCACTTCTAATAGATTAGTCTAATCTAATCTGAGTTTCAACTCAATTACATTTAACTTAAAACCTAATACTCGCTATACTGCGACAGCCCACTCGGACATGGCCTCTTAGTGTTCCCTAAATCTCCTAACTTAACTAGCTTGGACTCGCAAGTCCGTATCCTAAAGCGGGTCCACCCCGACTGCCCCTCCGTCCTCGTTATAATTTCTCACATCCCATCTCACCATTCCCAGAGCCGCTTTCCCTCGTTTCTTGGAACATCGGCTCAGGGCCATATTTACGATAACCAGATGTTGGTGATGGGTTTGGGTCGTCTTTAGAATTCGTACAAAATACTGCATCTTAAATGCATCTTAAGTGACGTAAATTGCCCATAAAGTGTAAATGGAATGGGTTTCCAACAGGCTCACTATTGTTTTACAATTTTAAAGAAATAGGATATTTTGTTATTTATTAGGGTAACGTGTCAAACCGTCATACCATAACATTGAGACTTAATGCGTTTCTAAGTGGCCTGAATCATGTGCCAGTTTCAAAATAAATATAATAATTTGTTATTAAATAGGTCTAAGTGACAGATAGTCACACCTACTTTTAAGGCACTACTAGGTACTTTTTAGGCATAAATAAATTTGTGTGTACGTCTATTTAGAAACATAAAATTTTATCGCTTACCGATAAGTTAAAGCAGTAAAGTGAAACTAACCCAGCGGGGTAATTACATAACACACTAACAGAACAGTAAATATAATTTTGACAGTTTAACAATATTTAAGTATTGCGCTATTTATGTTGTTGAGTAGTTCTTTCGAACATATAAAGTAATGGATTAGCAATATCCTTCAAAATCATTCAGATTGTGATTGAAAATTATGTAATTAGGTGCAGTATACCTACTGTAACACACAATTCAACGAGCAAACACCTCATTATATTCATAATCCTCCGTTTCAGTTTCCTAAGTTCCCTGGACTTATTCCAAATGGATTAATTCGAGCCTATTCAAGCCTTAATCTTTTTATTCACACTTCAGTAATAAGAAAAGTTCTACTTTTACGCCTGATTAAATATTACTACTATAAATTACTTTTAATACCTTTAATTTCGGTAGGCGGTGTCATTGGGTTCGCATTTTCGTTGTCTGCCACCGATTTCCGAAATTAAGCGTATTACCTTGCCCGTTGACCTTGAAAGATTTGATCTCTGTACTAGTATTGGTTTATTTGGCGCCACCTACCGACCAACGGCCATACTACAATAAAACTAACTGAAGATTATGCAAAAACACAGATGTGTCACAGAGTTGTCATCGTTTCTGCCTATTTTATTCGTTCTCTAAAAGCTCTAATAGATTTAATTCCTCTAGGAGTTTTGTACAAGTACTACATACCTACATCATAATTTATAATTTACTTTGTAATAAATAAATGATGCAATTTGTCTGTTGACCTAGCTTTCAATATTTATCAAATTGAGCACGGGTGCTACTACATGATACATTCTGAGTGTCTGATGATGACCAGGTAAGTGTTGACCGGTTCTCAGTAACGGGAATAGTTAGGATGACCTAGCTTTCAACATTTATCTAGTTGAGCACGGGTGCGGGTGTTTTCACTTTGTAGTTGTCTCTTTTGGAAATCCGTTGTTTTTACCAGTAGTTTTAGTTTTAAAACCAAACTACTGAACCGATTTTGATTAAATTTCTATGGGACCAATCTGAATTTTGCAAATCGGCTTATACATACCGGAATTCTGATGTTACAAAAAAACAAACGAATTGAGAACCTCCTCCTTTTTTGAAGTCGGTAAAAAATAGAAAATTGTAAATAAGTAAATAAATAATAACGTTTAATGAAATGAAATAACCGTATACTTACGTGTGTTAAATTAATATCGCCATTGAAGCGGCACGCTGTACCTGTAATTATAAGTTAGAGTGCAGATTATTTTGTAAATTAATTTGAGACAGTGCTGTAAATCTCCGGCTAGTGAACGGAAGGCGATTGGAAACTTCATTAAAATAATATTGAATATCCGAAAATTGCTTAACAGGCCACTGGCCAACTATTTACAGTTTTTAGATGAAGAAAGGTATAAAAGCACATGCCAGTGCATTTTAAAGTTAGTTCCATGTAGGATAAAGAGCTATAACCCTATGCCCTTGTCCCAAACAGCGTCTTTATTGCGTAACACTCTTTCAATCACATTCTGAATGATTTTGAAGGATGTTGCTAAACCATTGCTTTTTATGTTCGAAAAAATTGTCTACTCAACATGAATTAACGGAATGAATGTTGATGAACTGTCAAAATGAAAGCCATTGCTACTGTCAGAATGTTACGCAATTACCCCGCCGCCGTTCTGATTTCTTACAAATCCATTCCTTCAACACTACCATGTTCTAAGCGCAACTATCTGTCGCTTGTTGTGCGGCCGCCCTTACCTACCTACGGCTCGTATCATTCACTCATTTAAAGTTATAACTGAGAAAGATCATGAAATATGAAGAGGCGTTCTGAATAATAAATGCTTTCTATATTGGATCCCGCCTCTGTCTCCATCTTGGTTTTATCATAAGTGGATCGCATCGGTGAATAAAACAACCTTTAATAATGGATATTTAAATTTTTATTTTGTCCCCTTTTCTAGATGATCGATTTGATATTAGCGTTTAGGGATATTGTGGTGGGAATTCTAGAGGTAGAAAAATTATCTTGATTATTTTAAAAGCAAGGTAACAGTTGCTTTTATGTATAATAAATGATTATTCCTACATAGTAATAAGTATGTATATGTTTTTGAAGCATTTAAAAATGTAAGCCACAACAGTTGTAGGTTTAGTTGGAATGCAAAGCATGTCATACAGCCCAGGGTGGCCCCTATATCGACGCGCAAACTGTAAACATGGAATTAAACACACGATTCTAGACCCCCTAGTAAGGGACTTTTTCATCAGCGGTTTTATAGAAAACCTTCGCTTTCAAAATGTATAAGTAGTAAGTTTTTTTTTCATAACTGGCGAAATGTTTCGACGCAGAGGGTTTAGAATCATATACTGAATCCATGGTAACGGGTTGCGCGTCGATCTCCCTGCCACCCTGTATACCCTGTGAAACCTGCGATCCAAATATAAAATCATCAAATTGGCATGTTATTCTAGAAACATAAAGTAAAAGTGTGCAGTGCTGCACAGTGCACACCCCTACCCTATTTCAAGTTAAACAAATATCAACTATATTTCAATGAAAATGAAATTGATTTCAGAGTGACTAGGACTATTGACAAAGTTATAAAAATGTTTGAAGTTGTAGCGTAAACTGAACGTTATTGTGTACAAGTTATTTTTGTTTAAATTTTTGGCAAATAAATCGCGAATGCAAAGTAGGTATAGTGGTTTGTTATGCGAGGGTCGAAAGGAATCTATTCCCATACGAGGTATTTAGACGCCCGAGCGCAGCGATGGCTGCTATGGTCCAATTAAGAATTGATGACTTTCACCCGTGTTAAACACTCTACTTTTCATTTCGAATATAGGTAAGGAAAGTAAAAAAATAGTTGTTTTTCTCAAATATTTATTGATAATAATAACATGAATAGTAGGTACCTATTTAAAATTAATTGGGATGTACAATTTGTGTACTATTTTGAATATGGAACACACTGCGTAATCGACGTGGGCCGTCCCGCTTAATAGGTATTTTTTTTTTGTGAACAATGACTGTTTATACACTCACAAGACCGCAACATTTTTCTTAATTTTGTAAATAATTTCATAGCTGACTACCTAACCAATTTAGTTCTATTTTTAACATTCATCCCCACCCCAGAGAGGGTAGCAATTACTATGAGTCTTTCTCGCCCTAAGGTGGGAAGCAGCGTCTTCCACCCGCTATTCGGATCAAACAAACACTACTTTCCGAGTATGAGAAATAAAAAGTTATTGTTGTTAACATAGCTTAATCGTAATAAAATACCTACCCTTTTAAAATCGAAAACAAACAAACCAACACAAAATGTATATCCTCAAAAATCGACGCATTTTCAATGTAACAGTTACAAAATCGTAAAAAATAACCCAACCGAAACTTCCTTCAACATTTTCCTGGCATGAAACATTTTGGTGCATTTTCCATAGAGAGGGAAGAGTGGGGATAAAAGGAAAATGGATTAGCGGCTTTTAACTTGCCCACGAACTGACAGCGCGCTGGAGCCGGAACTCATACGGCGAAATTATTGTACCTAGGAAAGCGTGTAGCATGGCTACCGATTTTACTCTGTAATATTCTAATGGGGTTGAATTCAGACTGAAATAAAACTTATGAAATCAGGTACTTACTTAATAATTTCATGTGTTTTTTTATGCTCGGAAAAAAGTAGCCTTTTCAGCCGGAGCTGCACCTTACAACCAATAACTTATGTAATTAATACTGTAACATATTTTCATTTCTATTTCAGTACCTAAACGAATTGTTAGATAGAGTTTAGTGAGTAGAATGAGCGTGCAACGTATGCATACACAGGGGCGCTGACCCCGTGGGTGCTCGGGGGCTCCAGCACCCACGAGAGGTAATTGGTGGGTGTGGAGCACCCATGAGCATAGATATCAAATCTAATCAATCAATCGGCTTTGACCGATAACGATCATTACTTACGTTGGTTACAATGGTTACACCACACAATGGTTGGTTAATGGTGGTTATTGATTGGTGGTTTAAAGCGGGTGCTAAAAACTACATCTTGGATTTTCTTAATAGCCTGTCTGTTCCTGCTTTACCACGAATTCTACTAAACGGATGTAGATGTGATTAAGAAAAAGGCTTAAGTAAGCCAAGAAAGTAGACTATAAGAAAGTCCCCCCCTCCCTTATGGGCATGCGTATGAGCGGCCACGAGGTTTTCTAAAAGTCGGCGCCCCTGTACCTACATACATAGTATGAAGTCCAAAGTTCTCCTATCATACCTTTAGAAGTAGCACTGGCAGCAATCAGGGTCTGCACCCCATACTCCTGGTAGACATCCTTGAGCTCATCGTACTTAGAGTCGATGGTTTCTAGAACCTTCTCCACTGGCAGGACCTGGTATGTGGTCGGGTTTATTGTGTGGAAGTGGAATATAAAATCCCCCGAACCGATATCGATCACGATGGCCAATCTCAACGGAGATTAGCAAGGTACGCAGGAGATATTATACTGCTCAAGTTTGTGCGCAAACACAGCTATACTCTCTGTTCCTTTATTCTAACTCCCTTACTAATAAACGTTGTATAGCGTCTGTATAATTACACAACGCTTTGTCTTCTTATTTCGAAAGTAAAATACTGACGACTGAAAGATAGAAATCGGTGTGTAACTATTCATCTGATATAATACGTTGATAGCAATCTGACATGATCACATGACCAGGGAGAGCTCAGGCGCAGGACCAACGGCTTTAAGTGCTTTCCGAGACACGAGATTGTCACACAATCAACTTCCAAACACCGGGCTGCTTCTAAAAAATTCCAAATGGAAAAACCCTTCATAACACTTTGCCCGACCTAGGAATTGAACCTAGGGCCCCACGCACGGCACTCGCGCTTGTGACCACGAGACCACCCCGGCAGCCTGGCATACATTGAGTAAGTACTTGATATTTACCTGCATAGGTAATCCGTATCATTCCGTGTTATTTTTCAATAAATTTATAACAAAGTTTTCACCATCTTAAATTCTAAGCATCCGAATGCTACTACCGACGTAAGCCAACGAACAAAAAATAGTTCGCTGCTAAAATCTGCACAACACCGCCGAAGTTTGCAAATGAAAAACAAACAATGTTTTAAGTAACCTTTTACACGAAAATAGCATAAGGAAAACAGCAAAAACCATTGAAAAACTGTGTTTTGTTTACGTTAAAGAAAACCTGTTAAAGTAGGAGCTCGAAGTACCTACAAAATATATGCTACTAGCTGCGCCCCGCGGTTTCACCCGCATAAGTTTCGATCCCGTAGGAATATCGGGATAAAAACTATCCTATGTCCTTTCACGGGACTCAAACTATCTCTATACCAAAATTCATCTAAATCGGTTCAGCGGTTTAAGTATGAAGGTAACATACAGACAGACAGACACACTTTTGCATTTATAATATTAGTATGGATTAGCTTCTGCCCGCGACTTCGTCCGTGTGTGATTTCCTGTACCCCCGGCCCACCCCGTCGCATCGCATCGCCCGCTCGCACTATTACTTCGTTTTCGCTTAGCGTTCTTTCTGATTCTTTTTCTTTTTGCTCGGTTCCTAAGTGTCCTAGCGTGATGTTAAGCAATAGCCTTCCTCAAGAATTGGGCTATCAAAGCAAAAAGAATTATTCAAATCCAACTGGTAGTTCCAGAGATTAGCGCGTTCAAACAAACAAACCATTCTGCTTTATTATTAGTATAGATTAATAACATTGCTAACACAATACTTATACAATAAGAAGAAACAATAAAAGTGGAATAATACCCGCCAGTCATTTAAAACATCGAAGGTCGCGAAAATGTATAAAGTAACTTAAACAGGGTGGTAAAAAGTCGTGGATCAAACGAAATAGGGAGATAAAGGAGGTCATTTCCAACAAAAAATCTTTATACAGCATGGCCATAATTCAATTGCCCTAAAAGTTACGAATATTTTTGTATACCGAGTTCTTTTACAATTAGACTAATTTAAAAAAAAAATGTGGTGCAACACAATAAATCAAACGGTGTTGTAATATTACTAGATAATGTATCAGCACTACAAAAGTTCTATTGCGGCTCTAGGTACCAAATTTCAAGGGCAATTAATTTTTTCCAAAAATTTTGAAGCGTTACCAAAAATTATTTCTCACTTTAAAAGCTTTGGAAATGAAATCCTTTATCTCCCTATTTCGTTTGATCCACGACATTTTGACCACGTTTTAGTAGTTATAAGATAAAAACTGAAATAAATCCAGAAATTTCGAGCACCCCGCAGTTAGCACAGGTCTTTCGAAGCTGCAAACTTGGCTTTTCACTATTGGTCATTATCCCAAAAAATCAGTTCCATGCAATTTTTTGCAACCTAACGCGATTTTTTGCGTCGACGACGGCGACTGGCCTATAATACATATAATTATGATTCGGTGACATTTGGTAACTGAGATTTGTATTTCTCTTTTCACATTCATACATTCTGACCCTAACACGTACCTACTAAATCCGTGTCGTATCCAAATAAATCTAACCATACAATGCTTATGAATGCTAATATTCAATATATTATTTTGCACAAAGCATTTCATCGCGCACCCCTAGCATAGCGTATAAGCATTATGAAGTGTAAGAGGATCACCTAAAATGTAGTTCCCGAACTCCTACACGCTTCGGAGTTTGGATTAGTGACTGAATGATGGCAAGAGGCTCGCCCCCTATTACATGGGACTTAAAAACATACCTAACTGGCGAAATGTGGGTTTACTATAGGTACACCTCTGTCTAACCCTTGGGGGAATCAGGCGTGAAAATAATAGTAGATTGTACAACTAAGGCATAAAAGAAGCTATTTTACCCCGAGACGTTTATATCCACGCGAGCCGCAGGCGAGGGTGGATAGTTAAGTCGAGGGGTAAAATGGCTCGTTTATGCCTGAGTTATACACTCTGCTTTTCACTTCGATTGCGAGAAAATGAAACAGGCATAAATTATACAGTACATAATTAATCAAAAATGTTGCAAAGCATAGCTAATTCCCGCCACCACAGATAATACCGCCACAAAAGTTTTTTTTTTTTAATTTCAACATTAGTCATTCGACTTGGGTATCTACTTCATACTGCCAAGTCATAAAAACGTTTCTTTGCGTTTTTAAATAATAAATGTAAATAATAAATGACAACTATTTTACCTGATTTTATTAAATTAACAATAGAAAACACGGAAGTGGTATAAATTAAAGAAAATGAAATAAATCACGACTTTAATCTGCGAAGTTTTATTGCGCGTGTGGCTGTTGGGCCTGATTACCTTAGTATCAGAAAAAAAAATTACTTTATGCACTAGAACATAAAAAGCGATTTTATGTCGCCTAAGCACAACATAAAGACGAACTTTTAGAGCATGAGAAGTGAAAAATATATTATTACGCAAACTCCTAAACTAGAAAAGTTTTCGATGTACGTTAAAAGTACTAATGATATAAAATTAAGGCGACTACATGACCTAAAGCGCGGTCATTGTCGGACTGCATAGAAAAGAATGAGAAGCGCGATGACACAACGCTGGTAATTTATTGCAAAATTTTAAGCAATTATCTATTTACAAAAAAATTTTTGTTTGGATTAAAAAATTAAAACACTAGTGCTTCAGTTTGTTGCTTGTAGAATAATCTGACAAAAATGGGAAAATATCAGTATGGTTTTTATTGTAAAAAGAAAGTTTTTAGAGGTATCTTCATGATTTTTTTCTATCGTATCAAATTAGTTTTATTATTTTTTCAACACACTATATACCTAGCATATATATCCTGAAGAATATCATAATATATATTTCTGATTTTATTTACTGTAATCGATCATATACTTTTAGGCATTATAAAACTTGCGTTTTATGCGTTAAGGGCCTGTAATCCCCTTAAGTAGCCGTGAGTTCGTTCCCTTACGCGTGAAATATCTTTCCAACTTCGGAAGTAATTTTGAACTTATTTCAATTAAATAAAGCCTATAACATAACACTTCATTTTATTTTATCAAAGAAAACGTAAACTTTATACCAGGAGATTTTGTTGATGTTAGAGAAGATTACAATATTTCTTCTTGCGCCCGCGTTTCCATACGCGAGGAAAGTTAGTTTTTTTTTTTTTTTAATAAGTATCTCCCTGAATTTTTTTTTTTTTTTAATTGCTGCAAAACATTTCATCACTTTTTGTTAGGTACAATAAATAAGAATTTGGTTTAACCTTTCCAATAATTTTTGTAACATTTCATGGATAGAAAAAAAGAAACAATATTTTGAACTCGATTATTTTTTTCTACAGGATAAGATTAATGGTTGTCTCATCATTATAAACAACTTTTACTATGGGACCAAAACTGATACCGCGAAAAAAAAAATCTGCTGTTCCCTACATTTTGACGAGTTATACGAACATAAATGTAGGGAACAGCTATTTGTTTTTTTGCGATTTCAGTTTTGGTCCCATAGTAAAAGTTGTTCATAATGATGAGTTCAATCTCCCATTTCGATTTGTCGCATGTTATCAATTTCACCCTGTATGTTTTTGAGCGAATAACAGTGTCTGATGTTTCTTTCGCACAAACAACCTATACTTAACTATTTTTTTACAAAATTAGGCTATGAATATCCAAACTAACCTAACAGTAAGTAAAGTACATACTCGTACTTGACACTTTAACCTTTATTTCGTAGAATCTATAGAGACTAAATCCAGACTCCGAGGACTTTAGGAGTTTGGGATCAGTTCCAAACTCCTAAGCTTCTCGGAGTCTGGATTTGTGCCCGGTTAATGGCAATAGGCTTGCCCCCTATGACATGACGAAATGTGGGTGTACTACAGGTGTACATCTGCCTAACCCTTCGGGAAATATACGCGTGATGTTATCTATGTTATAACGCAAACACCTGAACTATAAAGGTTTCTCTGTACGTTAAAAATATGTACCGAAAAATACCAATCGTAGTTCGAAGTGGATGCAAATAAATAACTCGTTTCGATCTTCCCTGGAGTTGTTTATCGACGCGCTAAAATGTTCTATTGCTGCAAGTCTGGGGGTGCCATGCAAGTATTGCAAGTCCTGCTATCAATACATTGAGTGTCGAAATAAATTGCACACTTTGACAAGGTGCTATTGTGCTGTAAAGGAAATCTGGGAGCGTCACTTGCAAGTTGGTGTAAGGTTAAATTAAAATAAGAATAATTTATTTGTTCAAAAATATACAGACATTTAAATAATATGGTGTTACAGTATAATAGACTGTTGTAGGCGACACTTTGAAATTAACTTTCTTTGACCTCTATTCACATCTATAACACATTCGATCAAAAAGTTATCACATCACACTAATATTATAAAGGCGAAAGTTTGTGAGTGTGTGTGTGTGTGTGTGTGTTTATATGTTTGTTACTTCTTCACGCTCAAACGGCTGGACCAATTTTGATAAAATTTTGTATGGAAGTAGCTGACAACCTGGATTAACATATAGGCTACTTTTTATCCCGATATTCACATGGGATCGAGACTTATGCGGGTAAAACCGCGGGGCGCAGCTAGTTGCTTCATATATAGCTAGTAAGAAAATAAAAGAAGTGATAAATGTAAGAGAACAATCTTAAATTAGTTGTAGTGATAGCCTCCGGTGAGTAGAGTGTAAATGAGTGTATGTGTGTAGGAGGGTGAGTATTGTTTTAAGGTACTTAACTATGGACAACAGGTTTCCGGTCTCATTTTAGTTTAGCTTGCTAATATAGTCTACTACCGTAAAAGTTTACATTTGCTCCAGAGGCTTCTGTAAGTCTCTCTTTCTTTGTTTGTGAAACTTGCGTTTTTTGCGTTTAGGTCCTGTGACCTAAACGCAAAAAACGCCAGTTTCAGAAACAATAAAAGTATATGATCGACTACCAGTAAACAAAATCAAAAAAATATACGATATTCTTCAGGATATTTGCTAGGTAGATAGTGTGTTGAAAACATAATATAACTTATTTGGTACGATAGAAAAAAATCATGAAGATTCCTCTAAAAACCTCCTTTTTACAATAAAAACCATACTAATATACAGATTATTATGATGATTATTATGTCAGATTATTATTCTACAAGCAACACACTAAAACTAGTGTTTTAATTTTTTAGTCCAAACTATAGATATTTCGTAAATTGATTCATATTTTGCAATACATTAACAGCGTTGTGTCATCGCGCTTCTCTTTCTTTTCTATGCAGTCCGATGTCCGACAGTGACCGCGCTTTGGGGCATGTACTCGTAGTCCTCTTAAGGGATATCTACAAGCTTACTTAATCTGTCATACAGAAAAGAGTCTAGGAAACAAAAGTACTTGCGATTGCGAACGTATGCGTGTTTAAAATCATTGTAAGTAATGACCTTCCGTCTGCGCTTAGATAAATAGGGGGATCTGTCATACTATATAATATATATGTCGCAGTCGCAACCAACTGGTTAAATTAGCCGTTTAGTTAACCGCCTGGCCTTTGGAAGTAGTGCTCGCCTCGCTTCGCTCTCTCGGCTCGCACGCGGTTGATCACAGTTCTAACCTAACCCATTTGGTCGTGGTGCCCTAGCTTAGTTACTGTGACCAATTAGGCTAGCGCGCGTTTGGTTAGGTACAGTTCCACAACCAAAAATATAATTGAATGTCATTCAGGCCGTTAGTTGAACGGCCGCTGTTTAGTTAAAAGGCTAGGCGGTTTACTATACGGCTAATTAAACCAGTTGGTTGCGACATATGCATGACTAGCACTTTGCCCGCGACTTCGTCCGCGTGTATTTAGTACTTTCCTCTAAAAATTTCGACATTTGTGTATGATCTTTATTATTTATTTAGATAAATAAGTATTCGGGACAATTTTTAAGTTTACCTATAGATCAAAGGAATCAGATATTTCAAATAAACTGTATCTCCGCTTTTCAACCCAACAGGGGTGGAATTTCGAAAAACCGTTTGGGATGTGTTCATAACTTGACTCAAAAACCCATACCCTTTTTCGAGTCAATGGAAGCAAGCAGTAAAATCCACCCCTTAAACTTTATTACCGTTTCCACCTTGATAGGAGTCGATTTTTGAAAAACCCTAAAACATATTTTTTTTTTAATTTTTCGTTTTAGTAGTACCGAGTTTCGAGTTAATCGTACTGTGGGTTACTTATTTTTCTAACCTATTATTACTTTGTCACCCCCTAAATCCTCTGTGAGAGGTTTTTTTTAAACTAAACTAAGATTGTCACTTTTGGTTTTTTTTAAACTAAAAGTGACAATCTTAATTATTTACTGAGCCAAATATTGCCAAGTTTCAAGTTTATTAACCAAATGAATAAGATTTTTCATATAAACTGTATCCCTTCTTTTTATACTCATAGAGGTGGATTTTTGAAAAATCGTCTGGGATGTTTCTATAACTTGACTTAAAGATTATTTATACCAATTTTCCAGTTAATCAAGCCACGTAATAAAGTACTCCCCTGTGAAATCGACTACCACCACTCTTCACATTGTTAGAAGTAGATTTTTGAAAAACTCTGGTACACTTTATTATTTATTTTGGTTGGTTGGTGGTGAGTTTCGAGTTAATTGGACCGCGCGTTAAAATTCTTCCATACAATATACATCCCGAATCTCCATTTAGGGTAGCTTAGAATTCCAAAAAATGGACGAATTTTATAAATCAGTATTTGTGCCAAGTTTCAGGTTCTATACATTTTTTTTTTTGAGTTATTCAAGCCACTCACTAAAATCCCCTTAAAAATCGAAGTCTGGGTCAATTTTCGAAAACCCCATACACTTATTATTGATTATTTTCCGTCAAAAGTATTAATATTGAGTTTCGAGTTAATCGGACCACGCGTTAAAATTCTTCCACAGAAAGTTTAACACCCCTAAACACCCTTTGAGGGGTAGTTTTAATAAACAAATAATTATATACTTTATTAGTTGCTTAGGCAAGCATTCTTGCCAAGTATCAAGTTTATTAATTAAATGAATAAGATTTTTCATATAAACTGTACCCCATTTTTCACCACCACAGGGGTGGAATTTATAAAAATCGTTTGGGATGTGTTCATTACTTGACTCAAAGATTATGTATACCAATTTTCGAGTAAATCAAGTCACGCAGTAAAATCCTCCCCTGTAACTACCCCTTTTCACGCAGTTAGGGGTAGATTTTCGAAAAACCCAGATACACATTATTCTTTATTTTTGGTCTTAAGTATAAATACTGAGTTTCGAGTTAATCGGACCACGCGTTAAAATTCTTCCATACAAATTTTGACACCCCCCAATCCCCCTTTAGGGAGTAGTTTAGAAAAACAAAAAATGCCAACCTTCATAATTTACTTAGATAAGTATTCGTGCCAAGTTTCAAGTTAATCGGACCGCGCGTTAAAATTCTTCCATACAAATTTTGACACCCCCCAATCCCCTTTTGGGGGTAGTTTAGAAAAACAAAAAATGTCAACCTTCATAATTTACTTAGATAAATATACGTGCCAAGTTTCAAGTTTATTAACTCAAGAAATAAGATTTTTCATACAAACAAAATCCCCCCTTTTCACCCCCTTAAAGGTTGAATTTCCAAAAACCCCTTCTTAGTGCTCCCCTACATTATAAAAGGAACCTGTGTGCAAAATTTCACATTCCTAGTCCCAGTAGTTTCGGCTGTGCGTTGATATGTCAGTCAGTCAGTCAGTCAGTCAGTTTCTCCTTTTATATATATAGAAGATAGAAGATGTCTCAAGACTGCGTGCAGGACAAAGTGCTGCCGGACAGTAAGGACTTCACAAGACTGGTACAAAATGTATGTTAGGAAAGATAGGGCCGGAAAGTGCTGACTTTGAATATTGCCCTTTGAGCAACCTCTAATGGTTTAAGTATAGTTTTTGATGCGCCTCCCCATACAGAAATACAATATTGCAGCACTGATTGGCCAAGAGCTAAGTTGCTTAATTAATTTAAGTTCAGTGCATTTCTTAGATTTTTGAAAACGATTATCAGTCTTCTTGTAACCATGTTGTATATAATTATGAGTAATTAAACTATATGAGAACTTTGTATAATAATCGTTACTGAAACTAAGTAATAAAATTAAAGTGTGACGATTTCTACAGTATTCGTTCCAAAAATGTAATAAAGCTGAAACTTTTGTTTATCTAGTCCCTAACCACAACTAACAAGCAATCATAAATGAATGACTAATTAAAGCATATGGATACCTATATAAGTACTTACGTGTGATTAATTAATGAGTAATCCGACGTTTAACCTAACACGCCATTCTTAGAATGCCTACCTAACCGTAAGCACCTGGTCAGCCACTAACACGTTTGGGAAACCACTGAAGTATAAATAGTGCGTGATTGTCTGTATTTTATTTACGTTTCTGGGAATGTTGATGATGCGATCCGACCGATTTCGGCCAGGGCGATTGCTTCAGCTCTGTTGTAGTTGCCGTTGAATAAGTATCACTCAGTTGAATACTTGAATCAATTCCTACTATGACCTACATTGACGAAGTGGGTAGTACCTATGTGTGACTACACAGTAAAAAAAACAGGGTTATGTTAAATTGGCTAGCAAAACTCCGCAGATGCGACGGATATCTATAACTAAACCTGATAAAACTAAAAATACATTAATTACTTTTTTGTGGGGTCAGTGACCTCGGTTATTGTAGTCACATGAAATATTAGTTTTTTTTTTTTAAACTTCACAGAAGTTATGGATATCGACATCTTAACATAAGAAACCAGTTTTTCTAACTCATACTTCAAGCAACGACACTAAAAGCGGTCGTTGACCTCCCAAAACAACATTAAATCTTATTATTTTATCGTGTTTGGATATCGATACCCATTGCGTCTATGGGGTTTAGCTAGCCAATTTAAAATAACCCTGTATAATGTAGAGTGACTTCAAGAGTGTGACATAAAAGAATTATAAAATCATTGTCATAATAAGTAGTCGAAAACATTATGCGCACCCTCATTACACAAAGAAGTGTTTAGTAAAGTTCGCCTTTCAAATGTATATCATTGCTCTGGATTTACCTAACATTAACACTAAAGCAAAATCTCTTTGCGGCGCGAACACATCTCACGTCGCATCTACGTTCACACCGTTCCCAACGTGCTTAATCTAAAACAGCACATGAAACACGCGTGCAAACAACACGATTGCGGTTTGGCTACATAAATCCTTTGTACAAACACTGAACAATACGTAGAAGTTATTTATTATGTTGGAATGATATACTTTTGAAACACGCTGGAATTGGTATATTTGAAAATGAGGGGTTTGTTTTAAAAACAATGTGGCTGTCAGCCCCATACTCATTGGCAACAAAGTTGAGAAACTATTGCGCTACATTTTTCCCGCGTCCTCGTTAAGATATGTAGCAGGCAACAATGTTGCACAACTTTTGTTTACCATGAATACGAAACTGTGGCATGTTGCCAGCAACACTACAATATTCCATGCAGCCAGCAACATGTTTCCCACAAGACAAAAACAAGTTGCGCAACTTTGAAACCCAATGAACATTTGTGACTTTTTTTTAATTTCTGAACAAAGGTCACGCACTTAATTGCTTGTTTTTCAGTCGAGATACTTACTGTTCTATTAACCTTCAACAATCCACTTCTAAGTGAAGGCCAAAGGCTTCATAAATATTTAATCTCTTTGAATAGTTCGTTTGTACAAATTCTTAGTCTCTATAGATTCTATGAAATAAAGGTAAAAGTTCCAAGTGTTTACCTTACTTACAGTTAGGTTATTTTGGATATCTATTCATAGCCTAATTTGTAGAAAGCATTTACAGGTTGTTTGTGCTAACGAAACACCATTTGCTCAAAAACATATATTTACAGATCCTGTGTAAGAAATCTAATTTAAAATACTGTATGCTTTTTCCATCCATGAAATTTAACAAAAATATTGGCAAAGGTAAACCACATTCTTATTTATTGTACCTAACAATAAATGATAAAATGCTTTGTAGCGGTTCTAAGAAAACTTTCAGGGAGAAAAACAAACTTTTCTCGCGTATGGAAACGCGGGCACAGGAACAAATCTTGTAATCTCCTTTTACATCATCTCCTGGTAGAAAGTTTATGTTTTCTTTGTTAAAATGAAGTTTCAATAAAATAAGTTCAAAATTACTTGCGAAGTTGGTAAGATATTTCACGCCCAAGGGAATGAACTCACGGCTACTTTTCATTATCATCGTGTTATCACGAGCTTACAATACGTACCTACTACATTGCTTTTGGGCTTAAGGGTAAGCGCCGATTCCACCAAACTCGCTTAGTTCTTAACTGTCCCGTTAGACATATTAAATTACTGACTGACTGGAACATAATCCGTCAACATTTTAATGGCATCATGTCTAACAGAGTTTGGTGAAATTGGGTCTGGAATAAGGTAATAGATTCAATTGATGTATCATCTTTTACGTAAATAAAAATAAATAAAGTGATTCATGGTTACAAAGCTAGCGGTTGTATTTGCATTCCGAGCCAACCGAGCTTTTACCGAGATAGCCACCTGTTAGAACTGTAAAAACTTATGCGATATCTTCTTCTTCTTCGTAAAAAGCATGTTTATGAAAGTAAAGGGCTAGTCTTTTAACCCTTGCGACTATTTGCTGCCAGTCTTTTGGACAAAATCTTGATGGCAGGGCAGCGATGCGGACGAGTACTTCGACGCCTTAGTGATCAAAAAACAAAACGTTTTTTTGTATTTATTAGCATATTTAGATAGTCATTTAATTTAGTATTTTCCTAGTGTAAATAGTTAAGTTAAATAAGTATTATATATTATACGTTAAATATTGTATTTAATCATAAATGTTTGTAAATTCTAAGAAATTCAAGCAAAAACTGAGACTGTATTCAAAAAAATGTCTTCTTCAATAGTGTAAAACTTAACTTCCCAAGATTCACTTTAATTTTGGCGCCCAGCATGGGTCTCAAATCCACAACTCAAATGTTTTGTACAACAAACACTTTATGAAGACCGCACATACATATTTTTTATAACTACAATGATATAATAATATGATATAAACTAGGTTACGATAAAAAACTGAATATTTGCTTCCCTTAATCCCAAAACCACCGCTTGCATACTGAATGTAATAACAGTTTCATAAACTACGAGTAGGTACTCACAACACTTGATTATGGCTATTACAAAAGTTGTACAAAATTAAGAGAGATGACTACGGGCAGCATTCAGGGACACTACAGGACCAACTCTAATGGAAACTGGAAACTAACTTTAGTCCGGCGTGGACCTAAATATAACCTAAATACCTTCCCAGTTACATTAAAACTGGAAATTATGTAGATTCTTTCATAGCTTCGTTAGAATTACATACATAATTATAACATATTGCTTTTGATCCTGAATATGGTAAAGTTTGTTGCTTCAAATATCAAAACACATAGGTCGAAGTTTACAACGGTTCCCCTGTGACTAACGGTCACCACGACGACGCCATAATCGAATTTTAAAATGGCGGATTTATGATTAACAGCTGCCGGGGGTAATACAGTTAAAAAGGAAAATACGTTTTAACGGCTGATTTACCGCGTTCTTTTAACTTAATCCATGATTAATTTAATCTGTTTCAATTTTAACCGGAAATGAAGTAAAAATATTGTTTTACTTGATTTCTGGTTTTGAAGAATATTAAGATAATAGAAGAACAACGTAATATAAACCCAAAGTATAGCTAATCGAACTACATAATTATAATATTCGCTATTTGTTGCTTCATAAAGTGGCACACACTCTATTTAAAACTTTTGATGTCCTCGATACCAAGTTACACATGCCTGGCGTGGACCCAGTCAGTCGACCGTCCACTGCAACGCAGAATGTGCACGGAGAGGTTTCCCACGGCTCATTTGTTTCCAGAATTTGATCCGTGCTTAGCGTGATTCGCAGTGAAGAGGTTATCTACATACATGGTGTACATAACAAAGAGTATTCTATTCTATTATCCTTGTGGACGATCACGCGTACATCTTCATCTGTATCATAGATAAGTAGATGTATTTGACGGTGCGTCGAGAGAATTGGTTCCACAATGCCAACCTCTTTGAATATTAATATTGCTTTTTTAGAAGATATTATGTATGTATTTGATGTAACATCATGTACTGGGGACGCGGCCCGCCATTATGAAATAACAAAAAGAAGTGAGGGATACATTCACATGGATTGATCTTAAAAGACGATATTAATTGGAGAAATTGTGTTAAGATATCCAATAGTGAGTAAAATAAATTGCGCTCGCACCCTACGTACTTGGTGGAACGTCGTTTAAGCATTAAGTAATTGGATTAGACATCTTGTGATTGTTCATTAAATACTTTCATTTACTTTCAACTTCTCGCCCGCAAACCCACGCAACATGGCCTCTTCTGATAAAGATGATTTATTACCTTTATATATCTTATATATGATCTATTTTGTACATATTATTAAATAAAGTCGTTTTTCGTATCTATTGGTGTGACCTGTGACTGCGTTGTTCTTCCAAACGGCGCAACGGATTTTGATACGGTTTTCACCATCGCTTAGAAAAAATTTTATTCCCAAAAGTTTTGTGTGCATATTAAACTAACATAATATAGGTAATAGAGAAATCTCGATGTTTTGTCATTTCGCAAAAACCGTTCGAACTGTTCGAAGCACGGCTTGGTAGTTTTTTATACACGCTCACGTGCGTAGCTTAGCCGTGGGCTGCTGTGGAGCGGTGGCTTTACGTCCGCATCGATATAGTAGATAGGAAGGGTATCTATATACATATAGGTATCCGCTTGCAATGTTAACAGGGCAAGCAAAACTTGCGAGGAACGTGTTGCGATCGCCGTACTTCATGTAGCAGTATCTGTACCAGTACGTGAACGTTACTAGTACAGTCTTGTGCCAGATTTACGTGCCTGTGTATGGTTTATCTTTGGTTTCTACAATTTATTGTTAAATGGCGGATAAAATTTCAATATCTAATTTTTGTAAATAAGTTACTTTTCTAAAAACAAAAAACTAGGTAATGCTGTACTTATTGGAGAGGCCTGTGTCGACCAATAAACTGCTGTATGCTGATGACGGATGATAATGGCTTAATATTCAGATATATTATTTCTATTAAGTATATTAAACTAGTAGCGCCCCGCGGTTTCACCCGCGTAAGTTTCGATTCCGTGGGAATATCGGGATAAAAACTATCCTATGTCCTTTCCCGGGACTCAAGCTATCTCTATAACAAATTTCATCGAAATCGGTTCAGCGGCTTAGGCGTGAAAAGGTAACATACAGACAGACAGACAGAGTTACTTTTGAATTTACAATATTAGCCAGATGGATTACTAGCGACCCGCCCCTTCTTCGCACGGTTTTTACAACTTAGTAAAATATAAACCTGCATCAAAAACTATTGTGTTGTTTAGAAGAACAACAACGCGATCATATTATAGACAAACACGCAAAGCGACTTTAATTTACAATATTTATGTAGGTATGTATTGATGGCAGGTCCGACTAAATAAAAACATAATCGCATTGTCTTCTTATCAACACTAACTTTTTTTAATTTGTCCAAGTACCATAATAATATACTTAAAGTCCCGGTAGTTAGCTCGGTGTGTTTGACAAATTGTGATTATGGTTACATCTTGTACGGTCAGCATCAAAAGTTGATTAACACTTCAGTTTTTTTAATCTTAGTTATTGAGCAAAATATTTGTTCAAAATTGCAGCAGAATATTTTTTTTAGAATATATTGGTAGATACTCTTGTCTATTATGTGAAAAGCTTAAAATCAGTTTATTGAAAAAAGTTGTTGTCAATTTAATAACACGTAAAAATGATAGTGTTAAACGACTTTTGATGCTGACTGTACAACATGTAAGATTTTGTTTTGTGCCATTCGAGATCCTGTATGAGGTTAGGTATAATATGGAGCATTTCTTTTTTTATTTCTGCCCTAGGACAACAAGCAGCAATGCCAACACCTCGGAATTTTGCCTACCATTCACGTTCCGCACGCACTTCAGTCTAGAAATGCAGAACGCTAAAAACACACAATTCGTTGATTTTTCAGCGTGGTTTGTTTGCTGTGTACAGCGTACCTATATAGACTCTAGGTAACTCGCGATTGGTTGACTGCTTTACAACACGAAAAATAAATTGTTGTCGAAACATGGGCCTGTAACACACAGAAAGATTTTTGTATTCCGCTTTCAAAATTATGCAATCAAACGCACCAAACTATTCGTGAGAGTTGGTAGTCGAAGTAGTAACATTTTTAAAATAACCGGTTACTGAAACAAAATGTGGGTGTACTATAGGTACACCTCTGCTTAACCCTCTGGGAAACAAGGCGTGCTGTTTTGTTATAATTGTGAAAGCCGATTCGGCTTACAACTTTAACAATAGGATTAGCAACAAAAGTAATTAGTGGGTCCCAAAGTATTATATCGTCACAAAATACAACAATCAATCCATGGTCTAACCTGCTCTATAATAATGTAGTTATCCTCGATTAATCTCGACCTCGCTAGTGTACGAACTGGAGATTATGTGAGAACGAGCTTAAAACTTTGTCCACCGTCTATTGTGAACGCCTAACACAAACTTAGGAAGCTCCCAGGTTAATAGGAAAAGTGTAAGCGCGTATTATCGTAGGAAAGCAGCCAATTTCAGAAGATACACAAGAACAACGAGTCGATAATCTGGCATGCGCGGTCCGAGGGGGGGGGTCGTGGGGGTCATGACCCCCCCCAAAATCATTTAAGCTGTCGAGTCTAAATGATTTACTTGCCTTAATAACTTAAAACTGTACTTGAGCCATGAAAACCCCGATTGGCATATTCAAAACATTAAGAACATCGGCAGACATGGGGAATGCCGACTGAAGTAAAAACTTAAAACGATGAAATGACAGTGGGTTTTTAACGCGCCTAAAAAATATTTTCCTTTAAAAAGGCTGTTAATAAAAATATAGAATCCAGGATTCAAGAGCGAGCGAAGCAAACTCGGGATATTGGGCACCCCGCTCGTACGTAAGGTTGAAAGGCTTAGGTAAGGCCAGATTCCAAAACCTAAACTGCTGTAAAACGAGTTTAAGCTTTTCGTCATCATTCTATAAAGTAAGTTCTCTTTTTGTTGATGGGTAAAAGAAAACAGAGACTATTCAAGGTGGGGTGCTAAAATTTTCAGGCTCGCTACGCTCGGTCTTGCAATTTACATTGGTTCTTGAGCTTTTCTTCAAAAGTCGACAAAGCAAGTAATTCCTAGTCCTTTTGGAATGATCTAAAGAAAATCGAACCTATCCGAGAGGAGTGTGCAAAATTTTCGAGCTCGCTTCGCTCGCTCTTGCATTTTAGATTCTGATAGCTGCTTGAGCTTGCCTGCATAAGTCGAGAATGTACCTCCTATTTCTACTTGAAAATATAAAATAAAACCTAATCAAACAGAGGCGAATTGTTAAAATTTTCGAGCTCGCTTCGCTCGCTCTCCCCACCCTACACAATCAACTGTTCTAATACATACGACCAATTTGGCAGCATTTAAGTAACACACCTATGTAAAAGCTGCGTCCCTGAATAGCATAAGTAATGTGGAGCTGGAGGTGCACATGAACCTTAACATATCATCACGCCTTTAATCCCTAAAAGGTTGTTGGGCAGGGGTTTGCCTTTATAATAGTACTTACACCCACATTTCGCCAGATGTCATAGAAGGCAAGCCCCAACCCCCAACCCAACCCACTGCCGCCAACCGGGCACAAATCCAGACTCCAGGTTGCTTCTGAGAAATTTGTGATGGAATAACCCTTTAACACTTTACCCGACCTAGGAATCAAACCCAGCTACGACCTCATGCTCAGCAGTAACGCTTGCGACCACTAGACTAACGAGGAGATATACCTCCTTTAAAATATTCGTAAAATATTCCTCGGCACCCATGATGACCCCCCCCAAAATCTTGGGCTGCGACCGCGCCTGTAATCTGGTGTGGAAAACACGGACCAAAAAAAGTTTTGTTTTTAAAAACAGTTTGTCATCTTCATTACCTATTATTGGAAATGATAAAATTTTCAAGCAGACATATTCTCGACTACTTACATAACATAAAACAACATTCTCAATAGCAGATAGCCAACTAAACATGAAGTTGTTTAACAAGCATAATTTCAACTCCCGGATGGCATTCACTCAGTTAACATAATGAATTATTGAAGACTTTGTTTTGTATAGAAACTACTCGACATCGCACCGCGGTTATTCACATCGCCCGCGGTACCCACTATACAGTCTCTGCAATCAGTCTAGAAGCGTGGCATACTCCTACAATTTGCGTGGCGCTGGGTGCATAAAAGCCACTCCTATGCCCTCCCCCGCCTTTCTGAAGGCGACGTAGACAAGTTTCCACTGTGAACAAGGAGCTAACTAGCCCGGGAATGTTACTGTAGATAATGTACTCAATTCGTCTTGTATTCAAGCGGCGCCGGATTCGGAGGAGAGCGTCGGTTAATGCATTAAATAAACTACGTATATATTACGCTCTTTGTTTATACACATTTCAATCGTACGCTCTTAGGCACTAAGTTATACATTATTTATTTCCTCGCTACCTTTAGGATTAATCTGTTCCCTGCGTCAGCGACAGACGAGGCAGGGTCTTAATTTCACGCCTCCGCAGACGATCTAGGAACGGAATAGAACTATCAAACATGGGAAGAACAGAGTTTTTCTTAGTTTTATATACGGTGCTACGAATGCTATACGATCACTACCATTACGGTGAGTAAGCGAAGTCGTCGTTTCCAAAGCCAACTGTAGGGAGTCCCCATCCATCGATAGATATTATTTCCTCTTGCACTCGATGTAAAGACCTAGTGGCTGCGGAGTACACCGTTCGCCGGAGCAAACTGAATTAGGAACGTTTTTCTCCATTTTATATCTCTCGCCCTCTAAGGAGCGACGAAGTGTTGAATTATTGGACTTACTTTATTTTATAAAACGATTTCGCCTCCAGGAGGTTTCTGTTTACTTTGCCACGAAACGTTTTTCGTATTCCCCGTTTCATATTCTATTGATACAAATTGATAGTAAGTCGGTTTCGATTTGCTTTATGTACGTGTATAATATTGAAACGAATAAGAACGTGTTATTGCAATGGGAAGCAAGTTGACAACACCTTTGATAGACTGACAGGCGTGAAGTCCCGCGATTTATTTGCTGTCGGCACCTATAGAATACAAGAGCAGGCTTGTTTGTTTTATTTGTATGAATAAATAATATTTTATGCTTATGATTTATTTTTCTTCTTCTAGGTTTACCCGAAGTTATCATTGCTTCCTACTTTCTGTATTTAGGTGCTCTTCTATTCATGCTTCTTTTGAAATAGATCTGCAATTAAAACGCATGTCATACTCATATTTAGTAATTACAGTAAAGAATAAATAAATAAATCCAATAAACGACAAACCAATCCAGTAAATCCTTAATGCAGCTGTTACAAAATGACCGTTCACAGTAAAACGCACAGTGTAACTGGGATTTATTTGAGGCTACTGGCCGTCGCTGGCTTTAATCTATTAATGACTGCTGACGCAGTATGTCACTATCGATTAAACCTACCCTTTAACGGGATTAAACCTATTAAACCCGTAAATCATTTTATACTTAAAACATCTCTCTGTCAATAAATGTGTCACTTCTCACAAATCGAGTGTAACATCGAAAAGTCCATCAGAAGTATCGATGTCGATTTGATCTCTAGTAATGCGATTACTATCGAACTACTTATACCTCGACCCGCAGTACGGTCCCGTCGCTTTTATAATAGTGCACTTTATATTGTTTCTTTTTTTCAGTGAGTTTTATTCTCAACAATATTGTAATTGTTTTGACGTGGATGCGAACTGTAAGGTGTATAATCATAATACCTATAGGTTGAAAAGAAGGTAGGTAAGTGACATTTAATACTTGAATGAAATAGTTCTACCTATTTAGTTCAACTGTCTCTACGGAAAACGTTTTGTGAACAAACTGCAACAATCGCCAATCATTTTATCAACAATGGTGTATAAATAAGTTTATCCTAACTAAAGAGTAAGTAAGTATGTAATCATTTATTTACAAGAAGGCCTAACCTAGATCACATCAGTGTTGTTTCAATAAGGGATGGGTGGGTATGGCTATTACAGAGGAGAGGGTGAAGGAAAAGAAAAAAAATGCAATTTGGCTATACCTTCCAGATGAAATTGCATCCTTAAACCGACCATATTCATGTATTATCGACACATGCCAAAACTACGTTACGTTATGAAGTATACCAATAGTAAGCCGTTTTGTGGTTCCATACCCTTGCTACTATATTCACTCTCTAACTTGATTAAGGAATTTAAATTAGTTACATCTCTATGTGTAGCTATAAGACACTCAAAGGGCTGCCTGATGGTATTATCCAGTCGATAGAGCGTTAATAGTTTTAATCAAATGCATTGTAAGCAGTCGTGTTACTGATTGTAAGTTGCCGTATTGACAGATAGGTACTTTTAAGTATATCATGCATCATCTCATGGGTGTCCCTAGACATAGCAAACGCAGCTGCTAAAATGAGGTTCCGAGGTGTAGATCAAAAGAACTGCTTTTTTTTATTTGATGAAATTTACCTATAGGATGCGAAGACGTTGTCGTGTAGCAGGCTTACGCAAACGAATTGTTCTGGTAGGTATGAATGAATGAATTATATCTTTATTGGTCAAAATATAGGATGTACATTAGATGTTATATAGTTTATTTGTTGCTTGTTGTTGTTTGTGTGTGTTTTGTATGCAACAATGTCCAGTTATGTCCAGGTATGAAAACGATACTATCTCCTGCCCGCATGCGGATGATGTTACGGGCGCGAACCGCAACGTAATAGTTGTTACGTTTTAGCATGGCAATAGCCGTCATTGCCCTTTCCCTAATATCTCTCCGTAGGAACCCAAACAATACACTATGTATAGTCTTTCGTTATTGAAACATGTTGAAGATCACGATAGACATTGATTCAAGACGTTAACGGACTTTATTCCAGTTTATGAAATAAAAAATTCTAGAAAATATTGGTGGGTCAATGACCGCTAGTGTCATGCAAAAACGCAACAACTATAGAACCTTCTACGATATTAGCAAAGATTGTACCCTAAATTGGCCTTAATAATTTTCCTTAAATTATTCGAATAGGTATTTATGTAAAGATATTTACATAGATATCATATTCGATAAAGTGTCAAGTCGAGTAGGTACAGACCTACTGTATAATCACCTAAGCTACCTACACAAGGTTTGAAATATAAAGGTATTATGTAAGTACCTACTTCTTCAGTTTTAATAAGCAACAACGTAATATTAAACTATTTTTAGATGAACGATGGCACGTGTAGGTAAGTATAACTTCGCAGACAGTCACAAATTGGTAGAGAAAGGTTAATCAATTTTCAATGAACTGAAAACTAATTTACATCATGATTTAGAGAAATTTCTATATTATTACGACGTAAGACAACCGCGTATTTATCGATTATGTACATGGTCCTTAAAGATTATGTCGTGATTTTATATACACATTGACATTTATGAATTTTATATGACATGAATATTTACTTTGTAAAGTATTTTTATTTTATTTAATTATTGTGAATGTGAGGAGTATGTGGGTCATTTCTTTTTCTGTTTTCCTTCTTAGTTAGTTTTAATCATGATCTGGCAGTTTGAGTAATATACGCGGCGTACCCAAATGTCCTTTCTTTCGTATTGTTTGTCGAATCATTGAGCTCCTCAAGTTCTGAGTTGAGCTGCAAGATTTTTGACAAATGCGTGCACTGACTGGACAGGTCCGCACAATCTGTGTGGTTCTTTCCTCATACGACCATTTCAGACACCAATCTACATGGTCCTCACATGATCTGACCAAGATTTTGTCTGGACTTTAAAAGAGACTGTGACCTCTGAGTTTGTTTCGGCCTTTCTTCTCAGAGTAGTCAGATAGGAAAGGCCGACCTCATCTAGCTTAAAAAAAAATATCGTTGACGTGTAAAAGTATTTGTCAAGTACTGTACAAACCTACTTACAGAAAATAAATCATTTATTACACGCTGTAATGGATAAATACGCGGGTATTTGCTTAACACACTGACAGTAGCAATGGCATTCATTTTGACAGTTCAACAACATGTACATATTGCGTTATTGACATTGTTGAGCAGACAAATTTTCGAACATATGAAGCAATGGTTTAGCAATATCCTTCAAAATAATTCAGATTACGATTAAAAGTGTGTTACGCAGTAAGGGTGCTGGATAATAATTAATTTCGCTTATATACCGTGTTCACACGGTTCGATTATAGTTGATCAACTGCTAAGTCGAAGGCAATTTGAACCGTCTGAACAAACTCCCAATCAAATTCATTTTTTGTTGAACAACGAAAGTTGTTCAACTAAAATCGAACCGTGTTAACCCGGTATTACCGACTTATGGTGTTCAAGGTTTTCTCCGAACGTACGTATGCCTCATACACATACTTTATTAAACTAATGAGCCACAATTGATTTTCTATTGTTTCGTCGCCAATGAGTGACGCGCGCCGCTTGACCGGCTAAAAAGAGTTTGTTTACAGGTAAATGTGATTCAGTGGATCTGTTGGGGCATAACCAAAAACGACTACTGGCGTTTAAAACAATCCATCTGGCCATAAGAACCAAGGACGTCAGTAAAAATCCTTTATCTGATAAACACGTCGAGCGAGGGATCAAGAAGCTGAAACACAAAAACATTAATCCCACTCAGTTGAACCATTCCTTTTCTTTATTAGGCAGTATTGCATACTTTCTGTTCCGAGCCAGGGTCTAGAATGTTCCTATGTACCGCCAATACTGTGTTTCCTTTTCATTAAGTTTCCACGCACAATATTGCAGGCTGGTCGTAAACTTTCCGAGGTGGTCGGCTAGTCTTTGTTGCTCCTTACGTCCGTCCACCAAAGTAATGAGACTCAAGAAAAATTATACCTTTAATGAAACAGAACTCGTTTACGCATGTTTCGTGGACGCAGACGCAATTACAGGGTGGATAGAATATACGAAGTTTAATGGTGTAGTATTTTAGCGTAGTTAGTGTTTCGTCTTTAATTAGTTGCAGATAAAACACATATTTTATTGTGAGAGGATTCTTCGTCTTATTGTTCAGGTTGTTGCTGTTAGAGATATTTATAGTCTCCGCGGAGTCTGATATTGTTGTGACGTGCAAGATTGTTGCTTTAAAATGGAATATTTTTTTGTTTTTTGCTTTTCTAAAACAAAGAAATAGGTATGCCTCCAGACAGGTGAGTGTTAGAACAGCACCCCAATTGCGTAACACACTATCAATCGGAATCTGAATAATTTTGAAGCCAATTGCTAATCCATTGCTTCATAAGTTCGAAAAATTTGTCTGCTAAACACGTAAATAACGCAATGAATGTTGTTGAACTGTCAAAATGAAACTGATTCCGATTGATAAAGTGTTACGCATTTGCCCCGCAGGTGTGGAAACTCTGAATACAGCATAGTCAAGTTACCTACTAATAGAGTAAAGCAAAACATCTTGATCCCAATAACGTTTAAACGTTTTAGTTAGGTAGGTATTTCTTATTTAGAATTTCTAATCAAAGGGTGCTTTTGGAAACGAAAATTGCCTTTCTATAAGTAGCTTTAGAGGTCTTTACCTCGCTTCTAACGTCTGACAAAACTGTAAGTAATTGGATTTTTCTGTAAATACAGAATTGACAGCCTTGTGGGTCTTAGCAACAAGCGTGATTGTCGAATTTTGGGTACTTACATATTGGGTTCGATACCCAGGTCGGGCAAGGTAGTTTTTTTTTTTATCACGCATTTCTCAGTAGCAGACTGGTGTCTGGTTTTATGTCCGGCTACAGCTTATACACACGAGCGACACGCGCCAACGACAGAGGGTCGACAGTTCGTCAACATGCCACTCGTGTATTTGAACACCGTACTCAAATACACAAAATACACGAGCGGCACGTTGCTTACCCCTTCGAGAAATACAGGAATTACGTTACGTTATAAGTACCTACCTACTTACCTGATAAACAGGCCAACCAACTACAAACCTTCATGAAAACGCTAGTGTGTTGGTTATGTTCATTAAATAATATTATGTAAACTATATGACACTTTTCTCCTTCCAATGTATTGTTTGAAGCCATACTGCAATAACAAATTGAATAGAAGAACTGCATTGGCGCATAAATGGCGATAGCTTGGTCGTACGAGAGAGCAATTCTATTTGTCTTGCAACTTACGACATTGTACTCTATGTTCTTGTTGTTCTTATTTTGTTTCAACTGTACGGAGAGATATTGCCATGTCTTCTGCAGAACATGGGCCTTCGCATAAATCGTTAGAATGAATAACATTGCCAACATCACCATGTTCGACAAATGTAATATTGGTAGAAGTTTTATTATAAGAATACAGGTTCAAAAAATCAAGATCAAATAAAAAAATAAAACACTGCGACACGCCGCCGGTTTTGCAGAATTAAATTAACTAGCGAAACTACGCGATCGTGATCCCCTTGGTAGCCCAACCAGTGCGGATCAGTAGGGATATATGGAGCACAAGGTTCCATATATCCCTACCGGTAGCGATAATTGGGAAAAATCTCCAAGTATGGAGACGGCGAGTTCTGGGCCCAGCAGTTAACTAGTTGAAATGGGTATTAAAAAAACCGTTATATTTTTCTAAAGGTAATCACCAAATACAGTACCATGTTTCTATCTAGGAAGCGAGAAAAGTTAAATTAAGTTATAAAACTAAATAATCGATTAAGTACATGTCTGAATTCTAAGTAATCGATAATGAATAAATCGGTAAAATCTCAGAATATGTATGAAAATCGAGTGACAAATGCTTATCAATCTTTTCGTGGAATCGATTCATAGCGAATCGAGTGAATCCTGTAATTTTTCTTCTGTTAGCAACATTGGTCACTCAGTATCTGTGCTGTCACCGACTGACAGATGACAGGTAGAAAAAAACCATGCCGGCACCTATAAAAAAGTACTCTGTGACCGGCACTCGTTCGTTTTCTTTCGTTGTGAGTGCGCACGTATTTTCCATGTTTTATTGAATATCCCACGACCTTGGCTTTGTATATTATAATGGACTATTCGACGGATCTTGCTACTTTGAATTACCTGGCTCTCTATTTTGGACAACTGATTACGCCTATCGTTCGGATATTGACGACATGGATCGCTGTGTGAATTGTACCATTGCGACTGGTCGCAGTAACTCTATTGGCAGAAGAGTCTTGGACGATGAGGCGATTTTATAACTTATTCATCAGTGGCGTGAATATCAGCCTGTAAGTACCTATTTAAAACGAGCTTTTAGCCTATCAAGCGAACAAAACCAGACTTATGTACCTACTGTTTACGGCCTCCAGCGTCATGTCTGTCGGCTGTCTTTTTGTTGGATAGCATATATTAAAACAATACTTACTTAATACCTAATTACTTGATTAATTAGCCATATGAATCTATGGAACACTCATAAAAAAGGTGTAAGTAACCGTCAAGTCCCGATGGGACCGATTCGGTTCCAAGCTTTGCTGCTTTGAGGTATTGACTGTTATTGGGGCCATTTCGGTCTCGGCTGGGACGTAGCGATTTAGTTAAACATGCATTAGGATTAGGTACATGTAATGAAGCTTGATTATGGTTGAACAAGATTCAAATAGTTAATTTTTTTCAGGTTACCAGTGAAAACTATGTATGCCAAGCATGTTGGAACTTGGCTCAAGATGATTGTGGTTCTTGGGAGACGTCCGATTGAAGCCTTTTTAGATGATATTCTCATAATTATTGAAGACGAATAATAAATATTTTATACATATATTGGTGTTTTATTTTACTTTCTATTCTCCCTTTTTTAAAACGTACCTAGGTGCTGCTTCTAAGTGCAGGATATTGGTATCCTGCACTTAGAAGCAGTAGGTACGTTTCTCTCGAAGACATGTCTCTTCTCGAAGACATGTCTCTACATCCAAATGTAGAGACATGTATTCGACTGTAGCGACTGTCCAGGGCGTGCCAAACGTGTCAGGATCTTCAACACGTCACACATGGAGGCTCTCTACTTGCACTCCATGCATAAAACCATTATACAGCCAAAACCATTCAAAAAACTTTCGCAAATTACATAAAAAAACTACAATGTTATAATGTAACCTCACTTTTGCTATATTTCATATATAACCTCACTTTTACAATATTTCATATAACTTGATTCCTGGATAGCCAAATTTCACCAAATTTTCAGTGAGGCCTTGTTATTATATCCACTTACAAATAAGGCTAGTTTGATTGAGTTAACACCTGGGCCCAGGAAACTATGTAGTCTTTCCCTTCTCCTTTAAATTCTTTTTGCATTTGACAGCTCACTGTCACCTTTTTCGTCTCTAAAAGAAAGGGATATTTACTGGAATATTTTGTGTCAATCGGATGCCAATTAGATAAATAGTAGCAGTTATTTCATATCATGACACATGTCTGCGCGAATACGAAGAAAAGGTAGTTTTAAAGCTGGAATCTTAGTCAAACGTGGCATCCTAAATATAATAGTATCAAGTAGCCTGTCACACCGATAAGGAAAAAATTAAAATAAGTAAGTAAGTACTGTAAAAGTTGTCTGTAAAAGTCGACCATGTTGTGCAGGCTGGCAGAAAAATAACTCTGGTTGCATTCGAACAGTCAAGTGAATTTAGCTTTCAAATAATGTGTATGAAACCAGTGACGGTATAGACGCATTGATGTAAATACGTTCGCTTAGAATAAACGCAATCATTATAACCTTGTAGCATTTGGAGGCCCTCACACTAAACTCATCAACCTACCAAATTTCTTTGCATTCAGTGTACCCTAGAAAAGTCGACGATGAGAAATGCAATTACTTAGGTACCTATTGCTTATGAGTTACAAGCAGGCGTCATAAACAAATTTTCGAAGAAAACTCAGCACATCTCTTTCAGAAAACCTATTCCTTTCAGCATTACTTCTGTGATAAACAAAGAAATGTCTCGATCAAACTCGTTGCAGGGACTACTCAGCATAACTCCACAATATTGCGCTTTACACTCCATATCTCATTTTTATTCCGCAGTTGAGCGCAATAGCAATGTTTTAACGCATTTTTATACTGAATATAGCAGAAATAACGAACCGCGCGGGCGTCGAGTGAATTAAAACTAATGGAACGGTTAATTTCTCATGAGGATAAAGCTAGCGAACTCCGCCCTACTGGTTCTGTTGCTTCCGGGCCACATCCAGATTCACACTCGACAGTTGTTTTTTATTTACTGTGAAATGTTTATGCTAACGTCATCCGTCATCGGCGTAAATGTGTGATATTGTACGTAATGGTAGGAGAAACTTTTGTTTGTTTTTTAGAAGCTGACTCAGAAATGGTTTAGCTGCTGATTGTGAAATTTTCATAGAATCGGCGACGAGTGGGCGACGAGAATCACAGGATTGTAGGTGATAACTTGATCTACTTCTTCGTAGTGTGTCGAAGCTAATCTAAATTAAAGTCCAGAATTTGGCTACGAATTTGGCACCTTCAGTGACGTCTATCAGTTCCTGTAACATGCAGGCAACAAGACAATCTAGACTAGACACAATATTAAGTGTGCCAATGTTTATGGAATTGGACCACATTTACACTCCAACTTGACAAGGCATTTTAATTCTAACGTAGCAAGCATCAAAGTAGCGATTTGTATCATTGTATCAAACACTTGATTCGTCATTCAGTAGTCTTAAAGTATTCCTTAAGGTTACAGTAGTCAGTAATTCTTCCATACTAACGTCGTATTAAGTTTGCTCCACTTTTTCATCTCCACATTAAAAATAAAAAGTATATCTACTTTTCTCGTCATTATCTAGGCCTGTACAAACATAGAATAAAAAAAAATTGGTTTCAAAGTTATGAGCGTCGAAACTTCCATATTTCAACACTAATTTTAACGCATCTGTGGGTGTGAATATAAATAACTCCTGGAGTATGATAATGGCAAAATTGTTACCGTACAGGGATACTTAGAAATTCAAATACCTTTATTTTGAATAAACACTTACATACATGCATATTAGCCACGCCCACCAACGAGTTCGAAACGTCAACTAATGAACCTTAAGTTGAAAAACTTTTTTACAAAAAAACCAACCGACTTCAAAAAAAAATACTTCAAAGTGATAAATAACTTTAATTTCGGAAGTCGGTGTCGTTAGTTCCGCCCATACATAATGTACATACATACATACGGGTCGAATACAGAACCTCTTTTTTTGAAGCCTGTTAAAAATTGGTGTAATGTCTATGATTTATGATCATGAGGAATCACACTAATCTATAATAAGGCGAAAGTTTGTGAGTGTGTATGTGTGTTTATAATATGTTTGTAACATATTCACGCTCAAACGGCTGGACCAATTTTGATTTTAAAAAAATATGGAGGTAACTGACACCCTGGATTAACATATAAGCTACTTTTTATCCTGATATTCCCACGGGATCGACACTTATGCGGATGAAGGTAAAACCGCGGGGCGCAAATAGTTAATAATAACTGAGAGAACACCCAAAACTCATTAACTGAACGGTAAACGTTTGATGAAAGAGTAGGTTCTTAGTATGGTATGATATGTATAAGGAAAATACATACATATATCTACAATAAGAAAAGTATGTACCTAGATATTAATATCTATTGACAGATCGACAATAACCGTACCGTACAATAGAAAATCTCCTAATACATTTGAGGAGTTCAGGAAATCTCATTTACTTAACGTTTTAATATTACTTACACGTATCAAGTTCCTTATTCCATATCGCTTATTATACCTAATAAAAAATATCCATATTTATTTCGTATGTATGTATTATTATTGTTTTTTTTTTTTTTTTAATAAAATACGAGTTTCTTGTGCTTTGAGTGTTTCACTACGTAGCCGTTTCTTATACTTTTTGCATAGATGTTGCGTAGAGGACGTGTAAATACAACGTAAACGATGAGTAGACGGCGTATAATTCCATACAATCACTAACAAAATGAATATTATTTAAAAACAAAATAAAAGCTTAAATGTATGTGGGAAAGGGGATCTCTCATTAGCGTTTGTGGAATTTTCGGTCAACCTACTTATGTAGGTACTTAAAATCATTTTTATTCACTTTTACATCCAATGCCGCATCGACACAGCATCAACGCCTAAACTAGACCAACGAACGCCCAATGCAAAGGCAAACTTACTCACGGGCTGTACCTACTTAATCTGTTGAAAAGCTAAAAAACAGGAGCATTTAAAACTAATGTTTTAATGTTATTAAAAACGACCAAGAAAAAAAGACCTGTGCGAGGTCAAAAAGGCTCCTATCTCAACATAATGCTGCGATATTTAAAAAATAAATACCGCAGCGCTGGTATTCTGATAGGACCCGCTGTGATGCCACGGACACACACCTACAGACATCTAGAAATCCGACTAGGGGATTTAAAAAAAACAGTGGTATAGTCTTTTTGTTTCTCATTAACACTCGTTACCCGTGGTCCCAGTGGGTCGTAGGTACCAGTCCGTCCAACTTATGTAAGAAAAAATGTTTTTCTTTGAAGCTAATGCTGTTAAAGCTTTGAGAAAGAATATCTATCTAAGAAAAGTTTCCTACTTAAGCAGAGGCTTTTGTAAATCAGAGTTACTTTGTTAATTATAATAAAAGCATCCCAAAAGAAACTCATTTTATCGCGGACACTATACAAATGTTGGATAACTTACTGCTAAGCTTTACAAATGATTGTCATCATACTTTTGTCTTCGGGCCGTGGTAATAGAGAAAAATACGCTGGGGGCACGAACGGGACGCCGAGCGTGAGTCGGCAATAAATAACGTGCGTGATGATGAATGGAACTGGCCAACAGATAATAAAAATAATTACGCACATAACACCCTTTACATCCACCCTTTATAGCTTTTCTTGACGTTGGGACGCGCGAAGAAGGCAAAGGTATCACTAAATCAGCCTTAATGTTGCCTATCTGCGCTACTATTCCAAGGAAAGGTATAGAAAATATATGAAAGAAACAGTTTTATCTGTTTAGAAGAATGTAGCTAAAACAGAGATATAGGCAGGTATCTACGTCTCTTTATCCTTAGGGGTAGATTACCATAAAAATAAAGTGCCCATAGCGCCGCTAATATAGAATACCTTGCATGTAAACAGCGCATGGACTTCATGTTTTATAAAAGCTAAGCTTAGCTTTAGTCCGCGGCTTGGCCCTCGTTGAGGTCGGAAATTATCCTCGGCTCCTAAGGGTCGTCGCGTGATGTTAAATAACCTATACCCTTCCTCAGGAATAGGGCTACCATATGCAAAAATAATTTTTCAAATCCGTCTGTTCCGGGGATTAGCGCGTTCAAACAAGAAACAAATTCAGTTTTATTATATTCATCATCCATCCACAGCCCGATTTCAGCCACTGCTGGGATAGGCCTCTCTTTTCTTGTGCCAATCCTCACGCTCCTGGGCCAGCCTCATCCAGGCTTTGCCCGCGATGGCAAGAATAACGTCTGGCCATCTCGCCGCCGGATGACCGATATCACGTCACTCGTCGTTATTATATAGGCTAATACTGCACTAGTATCTAAAAAGGCTGAAGAAATCCCCAAATTCTACACTGAAGAGAAGAACTGAAAATTATAAGTTACCTACGCTTATCATAATTTTCGACAAGATGAGTAAGTATACCTACCTGTGCCTACCCACCTCAGTGTACAGACCTACATACACACATGAACACATCCAAACCAAATAGCTAAGACCACATACTGATGTTATTCGCTCAAAATAAATACACATCGGGCCAACCGCAGTGCACCATCTCCAGGTTACGCGAATTTAAATTCTACGGTTCACTTGACACAAAACAGAAGTTCGCTACACCGCCTAACTTGTTTACCCACTCAAAGGAAGCAAGAGTTGAGAGCTGTTCGAGTTTTCTTAAGCCCGTACACTTTTCTCCCTGAAAAAAGTCAGTTAAACGGAATTTGGAACACGATCTCTGAGTAGGTACTCGATTCGTTTTGTATTTTCTGAATATGCTGCCACTGTAGTCTGTAATAAGTACCTACCTAAATGTTAGGTATACTGCTCATGATGACGACAGATTTTCTTTTGTATATTATTTTATGTACTTACCTATCTAAGTAAACAGAGGTTGCTCGCAGCTCGGAAATTGATGTCATAAACAATTGCCAAAGCATCTGTTGATCGCCACTGCGAAGCTAGCTGGATTCATTAAGTACCGTTAGAGAAATTAGCTGTTACATTACTTAGGCACAGTTTTATTATTCATTTATTTATTTATCCATTTTCGTGTATAATTACAGGTTTTTTTAATGATTTGCGTTACATGCTCCTATCCTAACTTTATCCATAGGTACTAAGTAACATCTATAGAAGTAAATTATTTAAACAATAGGTCCTTGGTATTTGCGCTTAACTATAAAATCTTAGCTGTTTCCAAAATTAAACGAAAGCTGAGATATATGTAGCATAGGACCTAATAACGTTTCATTTAGGTAAGTACTTACCTAAGTTTTGGACAGCAAATAGAGACCTACCATAATATACACTTACTTACCAAAAAAAAATTGTAAAGGCGTAGGTAGGTACATAATTGTCATCAACATTCGTATCGTACAACGTAACCGTTAAAAAGTGAAATAGATACATAAGTATCTCTTTCACTTTTTAACGGTTACGTACTTAAAATAGGAAAATACCTATCCCAAATACAAAAATACATTGTATATCATGTAAGTTTTCTATTACACGGGAATATCTTCAGCAAGCAGTTATCATAGTTGGGCGGAAGACGTGTGCGGAATATTGCCTTAGTTTCAGGATTATGTTTGCTCGACTGTGGCTTATGAAAACCCCATATTAATATGGTGGAACAAAGTACCGTTTAATTGGTTTTGACTGTTTATTAATACAAAGTACTTAAATGCTATGCACTGCATTTTAATTTGGTGATTAATTTAGTGTTGACGATAGCAAACTTCATTTTACAATTATTGCGGACGTGGCTACTCATAAATAGTGGAAGGAACGTATCAGGGAAGTTGGTAGGTCTCCCCAGGGATGTGCCTTCCAGGCGTTGCACGCGGTGATTCCAGAATTGGTATTTTAAGAGGAACCGGGATCATCTCTATGTGCTGATGCTGATCACCGGTGTGGTTTTAGTGAGGTAAACATCCCACACTCCCCGACCTCCCTCCCCGGAGGTCGGGTGCATTTTGAAGGTTTCCCCCCGACAACAAAAAAAAGGTACCAAATTAACCTTCTAGCTGACCCGACAGACGTTGTATAGTTCATACAAAAATCTCATAGAAAAAAAAGACGTTCTGTTTTCCTCGAATTTGAACATTTTCCGCTTACGCTCCTTTGAAGTGTTTCTCAATTTTGCATAAAAACCTCATTCGAATTATTACAACATTTTAAAACCGAAAAATAGCCAAATCAGTCCAGCCGTTCTCAATTGATGCGCTTACCAACGAATAGCATTTCATTTTTATGCATATAGAAGAAGATTTATAAGTGCTTATTTCAAGCTCTACGCTAGTCACGTAGTATCGTACAAAATTCAAATAGGATGTATACAGACCTAGGTAACGTTTAAATCTTTTTTTAGCAGTACCTGATCCGTGTGAAGGTATTAGTAATAATTAGTTAACCTACACTGTGAAATAAAAAATTAATAGTTCTAGGTCCTAGTTCTGAAGTTGTCTGCGCCTACTGCATCAGTAGTGTTTACATTATCTACAATATACCAAACATACCTAAATAATAGTGTAGGTACTAGTTCCCTTTCACTTTTTTCTGATCAGTTGAACCTACTAGGCTACTGGATGATTGAACCTGCCAACATAGGCCATTATTATTTAAAATTCGCGCCAACAACACGCCAGACGTCTCGATGTTATGACATTTTGCTTTGACATTGACAACTTGGTGCGTTCATATTTGCTATTAAATCCGTCTTGATATTCATAGAATTTAAAATCCAAAATTATTACGATACAAACATAACTTTAATTGTAGTCTAAAACAATCAATTTCATAGCACAATTGATTAATTTCATTGGTTCTTTACTTAGCATTCAAGATTCACGTAGCGAAAATATGAATACAAATTTTTTGATCGGTTGATATGTTCATAACGGCGCAAATGTCATTTGTGTCATTTTTGTGCGTTCCATATCACAGCAGGAAATTATTCATCTCATAATACTGCATCTTTGTTTACCACTTATAAATTGCTATGCTTTATCTCTGGTTCATATTTTAGGATGCAAAAATTCTATAGCATTAACTTGCAATGCAAAATCAAAGTTGTACTCAATGTACTGCGAATCTGCGATCAAATTCGTAATGGGATTCTACGTCAAGAAGTGAATAATATTGACCTTGTTCGCGGAACACACGGACTGGTTTGTGTTGTGTTGAAAAAAACAGATTTATAGTTAGTTATTTCTGTTCTATAAACAGACAACCACACTGAGGACTTCCCTGCAGAGTTCTTAACACAAGGTACGTTTAACTTTATTTTTTTATAACTATTACGTTATTTATGTCCGTTCTAATTAATTATTTCCTAATAGAATAAATACAGAATTCTAGTTCCTTGATAGCGCTCATCACGGATATAGAAATGTGGCTTTTATTTTACAAAGCGCCAGATGGTGACGCATGTGAACTTGTGCACCTATCTGCTTAATTATTTAACTGAATATAAAATGTATGACCTTAAAACTTTGAAAGCCTTATTACCAGCTCTCTACAGGTAAATGACTTCATTTGTTGTTAATCAGACTCCAAAAACTGGTGTGTACCTATTTACAAAGACTTTGTTCAAGGTGATTCAATATTTTTTACTATGGATATCCTACTTGCCTTTTCCTATGTTAAAGTTTAATTTAAAATCGCACTGAATAGTTAGTAAAGTAATCTATAAAATCTTAACATCTTCAATATTTTTAAATATGATAAGACCTACATAAATAAAATCTAAAACCTATAGACACAATTTAAAAGCTTAATCATGCTATCTAAAATAACACACATCACAAATAACAAAAACTGTGGGAATTTATAAACAAAAAGTTTAAATGTATTTTTTTTATCTTATAATATGTAAAAACCAGCATCCAGTATCATCACACAAAAGTAGTCATAACAATTCTTTTTATCAGCATATTTCCATAGAAAAACGAATATATTATGTATAGCTTTACTATAGCTGTTTGAGTCTAATAGGGAAATCCGTGCACATTCTCAAAGCACAATTTATTTGAATTGATCCATCCTGTCATTACCTATTGCTATTTCTAACAGATGGGATGTTTATTGTATATTTGAATAGTGCTAGTTTGTGTCTGCATAGATTTGAGTGGATAATATCAGGAGTTCTGGTCAAAGCACTCAATCCCAGTTAGAGGGATAATTTAGGAAGATTGATTTCTCCGGAGAAGCATGTTACACTGACAGTTGTTATGAGTAGTTAGAAGCCCGAAAGTCTACATCAGTCTTGCCAAGGGGTATTGTGCTACTCAGTAACTGGGTTGTGGAGGTTAGATACGCAGTCAGTCTATGTACAACACTGGTAATCTGGTTAGACTGGAAGTCAACTCCGACATAAGTCAGAAAAGGCCAGACAGATTGATTTTTGAGATTTCTCTAGGACATGTTGATTTCTCAGATCTTTTTTTTTCCTTTTTATTAGTGTATGTCTTTACAAAGTACCTATGCTAAAATCTTTTTAATTTTCCTGAAGAAATGTAGATTTTGTTGTTACCTGCTTTTGTTGTTTGCAAATTTCATTGCCTTGACAATTTAATTGTAACAATCACCCGTTTTTTCCTTAATTATATTTATTTTAGTGTAAATTTTACTTAGTCATTTAAATGGGCAACTGCGTTGTTGAAATTAATTATGTGAGTAATTCAGTAAACTGTGTCATTGCAAAGGTGTTATTTCCTGTTTGAAGGAAATAATACAATGGTTTATACCTAATAAAAGCACCACCAAACTTATATGACATTAATTAATTAATGCTCCTTAATGTATTATATTTGGATAACACAATATAGTTAACAGTGTGTAGGTATTAAAGTAAAGTAACATAAATAACATAATTATAATATTTCTGAAAAGGCAGGAGTTGACCACAATTTTCCTTATTTATCATGGTTGTGCCATAAATCCAAATCCAATTTGCTAGTTCTATCACAAAAAACAAAAGTAAGGCAATGATTTAAAAAAAGTTCAGTTTAATTAAAAAAATTGGCATTGGTAACGAAATCTGCAATCCAATTACAGTATTTGATTATATCATTTCAAAAATCTTTTACGAGATTTTTGAAAGGTTCTTATTAAATAGTAGAAACCAATTATTTCTAGGCCAATTGAACTTATCGAAGTCTTAAATTCTCTATATTTGACTATGCTACTGAAGAAGGCCTAACTGACACGAACTCTTCTAGATCCAATTAGGACCTCTCAAATTTATGAGCCTCCTCCCCCTCCACTCTTAAGTTCCCAAACTACTGCAAAGTCAGGGGCGGGTCTCTAGTATATTTAACGAAACAATGAACTATGAAGTAAGAGATTTCAGGTAGTACTATCAAAGCAGTCCTATTGAGGCTGCAGTGCAGCGTTAAAACGAAAGGGGTATACAATAATCTCAAAATATGTATCACATTATGATATATTGCGGGCCATAAAAACGTCTAGTTTGTGTGAGGGAACACTTCCTCTGTAGTGGACTAGGCCGGGAGCTGCACACGCCCGCCGGTACAATTATGGCGTTATGCCAACGTCAGCTTGCTAATATCAGCGTAGAGTCGAATGGATATAAGTCACGTTTTACCGAAATGTTCAAAATCCAGCGCAATATTCTACAATAGCTGCAAAACGATAGCTGTGGGACAATTGCGGAAGTTTATACTTTATAGCGACAACGTTACTATGTTGCTATCGCTTAGCTAATACAATTTTTACTTGGAATCCGTAGTGCTTAGGTTCAGACGCGCACTTTGAAACCCAATAAGTGTTGAACATTACATTCGTTCCGCGAACTTCCTGACTATCTATCTACACTAATAATAAACCTGAAGAGTTTGTTTGTTTGAACGTTCTGGAACTACCTGCCGGATTTGAAAAAATATTTTTGAAGTGAAAACTTCTTTAGCGGCGTTGCACACTTTTTGTAATGGGGAAAAAATGTTAAACTCGCGTCAGGGCATCGCGTCAGGACACGTGACCGTCAGGAGAGATTCCCCCCCCTCTTTCTACGGCGGCGCCAACCGAAGTGAACCAAGTGAGACACGATAATGGATGGATGGATGGATGGATGGATGGATGGATGGATGGATGGATGGACGGACGGACGGACGGACGGACGGACGGACGGACGGACGGACGGACGGACGGACGGACGGACGGACGGACGGACGGACGGACGGACGGGCGGACGGACGGACGGACGGACGGACGGACGGACGGACGGACGGACGGACGGTGACGGTGACGGTGACGGTGACGGGGACGGTGACGGTGTCGGTGACGGTGACGGTGATGGTGGATGTGGATGGATGGATGGACAGCTGATGGCTCGACCGTCTGTGTAGTAGCCACACTGCTGTGTATTCGTAAAATTCGTGTATATAAAGTGTTTAAAATATTAAATATGGAAATTGAACAAAGTGCATCGATTAATGAAAAAAGTGACGCAGAAATAGTGAAAAAAAATTAGTTATATTAATTCAATTCATAATTGATTTATTTCAACGTTAATTTGTTCAAGTTTTCACTTCTGCCGGCACTCCCGGAGTGCAACCCGTCTTTTTTTTTTGCAAATGATAGCCCACTTCTTGAGGATAGCTAGTGTATTTAACATCACAAGCAAGCAAGAACCCTTAGGAGCCGAGCAAAAGTAAAATAAGTCAGAGAGAACGCTAAGCGAAAACGAAGTAATAGCGCGGACAGGCGATGCGATGCGACGGGGTGGGTCGGGGGCGCAAGAAATTTCACGCGGACGAAGTCGCGGACAGTAAACTACATTATGGAAAAACACTGCACAGAGAAACTTGAATATTTTCTATCGATCAATTGTAACTTTTGGAACTGCTACAAGCAGCCTATCACAATCAACAGCTGGGTAGAAAACCTCTCCCTCAATTCCGTCACATCGTTCACCGCACCCGATTTTAGCCTCACGCTATTCGAACCTATTCTAGGTTCTAGCTAATTTCATATCGAGCGTTCTGATTTCAGGGACACTTAATTGATCTCGCAGCCCACACAATTCATAATTTAAAAGATAGGAAAATCTTTATCAATATGAGAGAATAGCCTTCCCTTTTTTTCTCTCATCTTTGTATCCTATGCTAACACGCGCCAATTTATCGAAGTCTTTATTATTACATTACCAGGGTAAGTAATACGCTGTCCTTTGTGTTTAGGAAGATAAGGCCTAGAGGTCAATCAGTCAGATTACCGAACAAGTTAATGAAGTAAACTTAATATAAAACGTACTGGGCTGTCCTCATTTCATTGAATGTCAACGGCCGTCTGTGTTTATGTCCAGAATAACGTTACATATTTCAACTAAAGTGACCTTCCCACGAACTCTTATCGAGATTGGTTTTGTGATGTCAGTTCCAAAAATTCGGAATTATAGTTCTCCAGACTGTTAAATGAAGCAAAATTGTAACGATGTTAGATTAGTAAGGATACATCCATTTTGCTATTTTCCTATTTTCCGGATCATGTGATCGGAAGTGTATGTGTAGTGATTCAAAACGCAATTACCCCTATAAAATTATTATGTTAACTCAGTGCATTCCTTTATAATGAGATAGTATATGAGTAATTAACACTTTAAAAAATAAACGTCAAATATTTATGATGTTGACTCCAACATTTTAAGTGATACGAATGCAGATTGTAGCAGACAGAAACTAATGGGCACTAAGTGTAATCGCGCTTTATCACAGTTAGAATGATCCGTCTCAAGGATATTAGCATCATCATACTTCCACAGATTCCACACACAACCGGTTTTTTCTCACGCTAAGGAAAAACTCGATAATTGTTGAAGAAGCGAAATTTATATTCATATACGACACTGATTGAAGGTATTTAAAACCACAAGCAGAAACATAATTACTTTAATTAGACATTCCCTGTTAATCAATCGAAGAATACAGAATGTATTATAAAAAAAATAGGTAATATTAAAACATCTTTGTATATTCTGCTGATCTGTTTTGGTCTATGCCAGGTCAGATCCTGGGTTCTGAAAGTAAATGACTGCTAGTGTCATTACGATTACTGTTGTGTGATTAAGAGAGCAATGAAGTATTTCGGCAGTTTTAAGAACGGCGGTGGTGTCCGAATATTCGTCCTCCAGGCTAGTTGTAACAGGGTACGTCACGATAGTGGCGATAAGACCCCTCTTTGAGGAGTGACTAGAGAGGCGTCATGGCGTCCTCACCTATCGCCTGACGCAGGTCCTCACTGCACACGGATGTTTCGGGAGGTTCCTGCACATCATCAGGCGGGAGGAGACGCCCGGGTGTCACCATTGCGAGGATCGCCCAGAGGACACGGCCCTCGCCGTGCCCTCGTAGAGGCGATCGGCAGCGGCGGCGACCTCTCGCGTCCGGCCCTGGTTCAAGCCATGGTCCGGGGCGAGAGGGAGTGGGAGGCAGTCACTTCCTTCTGCGAAGTAGTCATGCTAGCGAAGGAGATGGCGGGATGGCTGAGGGAGAGAGCCTCACGTCCCAGCCGCCGCGGGAGACGCTCCGGGCGTCGGGAGCTGCGTGACGACTCCCGGCCACCGTAGGCGCGGGCCTGCGGACGGAGAGTAATGGGTAGCTCACCGTCCGATCAGGACCAGGCCCGTGCCGGACGGCGCGTACGTGTTCCACGCGCGCCTCAAAGAGATGACAGCAAAAAGGAAGGGGCCTGCCAGGGCCGAAGCCTGCCGGGGGTGTGGGATTGTCCGAAAGGGTTACCGCTACCCCGGAACATAAAGGGCTAAGGAAGGAACACGGATGGGTTTTAGTCAGTAAGAGTCTGACACTCCCTTCCGCTCCACCCAGAGCGGGAGAGGTCATTTGATGATTTCCCATCCATAAAAAAAGGCTAGTTGTAATGAGCCTTGCTCATTTTGTAATTATGCGTTTTAAGGTGCAGTCCTGTCGGCAGTCGCAGGAGGATTACCTGCTCCCTAAGCATGAAATCCTTGGTTTTGGTCAATGTTACGGGCGTTTCCTATCCATATCACCTACGGACATGAGAAGAAGAGTGCCCGAACTAAGAATGAAGGACGATTTGACAGTTCTCCTTACTTCCAATGTGTTCCTGCCCGTCCGAAAAAATCAATTTATCGGGAGTAGGGGTAGGGAATTACTTTCAGATGGGCCCGCATGTTTGTTAACGATCTTAGGGAGTTTATAGGACTCCTGTTCAGTGGTGTAAGGTGTTAGATGGGATGTATCCCTCTGTGTAGGTACTTACTGCTGTTGTGTCGTTATATTTTGTGACAACATAAACCTATCATGATTACATTCAATAATTATTGTCTACAATTGTATTAAAACGTATTATCTGATAACAAATGGGGCAGACACCCATAAAAATAGAGCGTTTATGGGTGATAAGTGAATTATGCTTGTCCCTCAATATCCCCGATCTACATTTGGCTGTCCTCCAACCAATATAATCTCGCATACACAAATTCATTCGATGGAATTCTAGAAATTCTCACTTTTCTAAATACGATTGTCTGGGCGCTCTCGCTGTTTTTGATTTATGGTGGAGTAGCTTGGGCGGCGTGGAAATGAGAAGTTTTCTTTTTAATTCGACCACAGTCAGACAAATATTCCTTCTTGTTTTCTTTAATACACAAATCTGTTCAACCAATCTGACACTATCCTAATGCTTGATATGGGTCTCGTGAATCCATTATTGTATGACCTACCAAATCTCAAGGTTTTCGGTTTGATAGATTGCTGCTACCCCGTCATCTTATCATCTTATACCAAAACACGAGGCAGCATGTTTAGTGAGAAAACAGAGCAAACACGATTTCACATAATTTTCCGTTCGTGTAAAATTTCGATTGATTAGTTATGGCGCAAATGAGTAACAAACGAAAATAGAATTGGATTAACAACGCCCACGTTCTACTGGTTTTAATCATTTCTATAGGACGATCGATAATTCCAAACGGTATAGGTAGGTACCTACAAACAAAATTCGTTATACATAAGTAAGTAAATGGCTGAAGTTTTGGCAGTAATTGCCATAATTTCAAGAATAATCGACACACACTAGACGTTCTGGGCTAAAATTTATTCGTTACAAAAGAGAGAAACATTTGTTCTTTTAATAAGTACGCATTTGTATTTATAATATTCAGTTATTATTAGATAGATCAGCTTGTGCGAGAGCCGCAGAATAAATTATTGTAAGTATTAAGGAAAGCAGCATTTAGACAATAAAGATTAGCCTAAACAAACAAAAATAGAATTATAAGATATTCAGTCATCTAAACATCCTAACTAATATTATAATCCGTTATAAAATAATAATGGACCCATATTTTCTGAATTCATTTATAGATTTTCGGGATGTAACATGCACTACGCAGGGCGACTTTCGGTTTTTGTTTCCTATAAATATACATTTCAGGAAAACCTCTGTTATTCATCCGATGACCTATTCGTATTATTGATAATACGAATGATCTCATTTACGAATTACCCCGTTTCTTATCAGCTATTCGACGTAATATAAGGGTAAACAGTTTTGTTTCTCAGTTGTGGTTTAACTTTTGTTATTACTGGACCGTTTTGTGCGCAATATTTTTATCGTCGATCTGACTACTACGTGTGAGTGAGTGCTGTGAGTTTTAGATTTTCTATTGTTACCATTAAGTTTCAGGCGCCGACAATACTGAAAGCTTTAAATTCGTACGAGTATAAATCGATGTGTCGTGTATAAGCTTAGGTTGGCGGGAACGAAAATCTGCTCAAACCGCACGTGATACCACCTCGGGAGCATTTTTATCTGGCGTCGCCGTCTCCGCAAGCATGAAGTGTGAACACACCGGAGATTTCCGCCGATATAAATCCCGGTGCGCGACACCCTTACTTTACACCCGTCGCATCCTCAGTGCAATCCGTGAATTTGTGGAGTGGAAGCTGCCGGCAGTGCATCGCGTCTGGAATTTGAACGCGCCAAATCTTGCTACCACAACGTCGAACTCTGAGCGCTAACCGTCACGTACTCCTGTCTATGTATTCACAGGTTTGACACCGCCAACGCCGTCACGTTTTCCTAGTTTCTGTCGTGGTGGACTCTGATTCGGTTACTTCCTTTATCTACCAATTTACCATACCTTACCTCGACATATACATTTTAGATTCGATTACGCGACAAGAACGTCTCTTGCTGCGATGGCATTTCCCGGCCCCTCGGTAATTTTCGATGGTGTTTGTAACATCTTTATGATCTGTTTGTGACGTGAAGGATTAGAAAGCTATTAAATAGACAATAGTCAGAAGGAGGAACGCTAGTGGACGGTTGGAACGCGGAGGTGACAGGCGGGCCGTTAACATGGCCGTTACAGGCTCAAGTGATATATGAGCTGCGAAGTGGCTTGGTGCCGCTGTCACTTCGCGTTCCGCCGCCGCTCCACGCTGGCAAAAAGATAAAAAGGATTCCGAAATACGATTCACAAGTGGGCTGCCGGAAATGGGCAGAAAGTTACCGAGCACGGCTTTATGTCGGGCAATATATCTCTCGTATCGCTATCCAATTTCTGCTCTATGGCATGTAATATCCCTCTAGGGATCCTTTAATTTGAAACTCCTTTTAATCAACACAATTCATTCTAACCTCGGTTTTGTAGGGGCTTTGATGACCTTAAGATTTTTCTTTCCTTTATACTTATTACTATGTATTATGGCACTTGGGAAAACCTTCGTTTAGGATAGGTGATGCCATCTAGTACTAGTAGGCTGTTCACTTATAGTTCAGAAATGTGTTTACCTAATACCTACATAATTATATTCAATCGACTTGAATGAAAACGTTCGTAATAATAGCAGTCATAGTTTAACATCAAAGCAGAACTCTAAACAGAATAATACTTATGAGGACGAGCAAATATTCCCGACCAAACTAAACACCTCAGAAAAGCGGTCCCAAATTGATTTTCCCTACAGTTTATTTAACCTGTATTTTCCGTAGATACACTGAAGTTTAAGTTGCGTGACTAGCCCGACCGTCGACCTCCGACCTTCATTGACCTGCGACATTGAGGCGCACCCTACAGCTCCATCCCTATCACTTCACCCACGGATTTATTTCAACCGCAATTTTTTTAAGTAAACATTTTAGTGGGGGAAATACTCCGATGTTTTAATGTCCTTATACATTACTTTTAAATGGCCGCGAAAATGATATTCCGGTTATGAACTTTTAAAGAGAACGAGGCACCACAAAGTTATCTTTTTTACCAATGGTTGCAAACTACAATATAGGTATATGGGTAGATAGACAGAGTGGGATGGTCAAATCATTTGATTGCACCGTATTTATACTATTGTCCGACGTTATTGGTCTACCGGGAAAATCATTCTATCGGAAGTATCGTCTGGGTCTTTGTGCGTTTGTGTTGCGTGTGGTACGGACGCCTAAAGGGAAAACGAATTGAAATATTTGTAGATCACTTCCGTGGAAAATAACCTTTGTTTTGTCAGCGCTTCAAGTTAAATCATTCACCAGTCTAAATGTGTTCCCCAATGTTTATACACGTGCAAAAAGCTATTCAAATTCAATTTGCACATCGTACACTATTCGTAAACTATGTTGTCCTGAAAGGAATTAAATATTCTAAGTCGATCTACAGAGTACACAAACGCGGCGCTCCCGCTAACTGGATCCGTCGCTTCTCCTGTTTTCAATAAAGAGAAACAACTTGTGTCATATCCGCAAAACGTTTACTTACATGGTGGAGCGCAGTAGTTGGTAACGAGGTTATACGAAACAGTTTCGGGCGAAATTGCTCGGGGAATGTAGCTAGGTGTCATAAAGTTTCAGCAAAGCTGTCGGACAGACGTGTGCAGCGTTGAAATACACGTGTCAAAGCTATTTCATCTTGCTTACGCTTCAACTTTGTTATAGAGTCCTGCCATTGGTACTAAGTGTTCTACTAATGAAGTGTTACGCTCTCGAAGTTCCAATATGTTTTGGAAACTGGTGGCGTCACGTTTTCACTTATTAGTTCTCCTTGCATTTATGGAACCTATTTGAACCAATGTTTTTATTGCTTTCAGGTCGATCATGGATTGGAGGACGGTGCTATGTACCTTCGCCTTGGTGTACTATGCTGATGGATACTCAAGTAAGGTTTTGTTTTGATAATAAAATCGCACTCTATTTATCACTTGTGTCAGACATCATTATCCAACTATAAATAAACAGTCTACTAACAAAGAAGTCGATACACTAAGGAACCATCATTGTTTACTACTTTTAGGTACTAAACGTATATATCAAATGCTCAAATACAGGCGCTCGATTTTGATAACAGCTAGTACGTGTAGCCTTAATATTAACACTTCCTGTCATTACCTACAAGCGCGCAATCCATGCGACCTTCACGCCAACGTAGCGAGGTGTCACTTGATATTATATCTTATTTAAAACGATCCTCGTCTTCAGTATCTCCTAATATTTGACAACCGAGCACTTTTTCTGAGAGCACGTACGCAGTACGCACAGCCCCCAAATTGCCAAGATATGGCTCGATTCCATTACCTAATGTTGGCGTAAACCACGCGTCAGACTCCAGAGCTACAAAACAATGAGTTATGATCCTACCCGTGATGCCCTTTTTATTTGTTTGTATTGCATGTAAAGCAACCGCATATTTTATATCAGGGAAAATTACATTTACTCGTTAGACTGAAATGCTTTTGTTACCTATATCCTACGAGAATTTTTAACGACTTAATTTTTTTTGTATTTATGTTACGCAATATCTCGATCGATTACGAAAACTCTTTTTAATGGGTATGTCTCAGGGGCGGTCCCATATAAATTTGACTAAATTTGCTTGGGTAGTTTTTGTGTTAGATTCAATAATACGTATTATTTCCTCTTCGTTTTTGAGTTTTGTTTTGTGGTAAAAGTTGCAGTCAACACACACCTACATATTCTATTATGTAGGTATGTATCGGTTATGTAGTTGAAATCACTACCCTCTAACAACGTCATTCGATATTAAAACTAAGTTTAAATAAATAACATCTTCTGTAACTTTAGCATTTGTTTACTTAACTACACTTAGGCTACGAGCAATTTTGCCAAGACAAGACGTTGCTAAACTCATAAAAGTATTGTAATAACAATATAGTAGTGAAATATTAAGACGTAAAGTGCACAGCAGTCGTTTAACAACCAACGTTAAACTTCATCATTATTTCCAAGCCAGACACGGCTTTATTATCTGCACGCGGTTTTCCTTTCGCAAGGAATATGATATGGATCTAGAAAGACTAGAACTTCCGCTTTTACAATCCGCTTTAAGACAACTGCAGTTGTCCCGTTTTCAAGTGATTAAAGTTGCGTCTGGAAATTCAGGGAAGTTGCAAGCTAGGATTGAAAAGTTTAAAGTAGTTTCTAATAACATGTTAGTCATTCTCAGAAAGTCAAAACGTTTGCATTTAGAGTTAGGTACATGAAATACGACTATTCAATGTGATCACTGATCAAATTTCGCTGCTGCAAAATATACGAATTTGTAAGGACTTTCATACACTTCTGCATTTCGGATAAACTACCTACCTGTACAAAAACGTATTATGATAAAGCACATAAAACCTACGTAGTGGAAAACAATTCGATGGCAAAGTTTTTCGGTTCGGTAGGCTTTTATTACGTGTGATATTGACTCTCGAAGACGACGGCGAGTCCAATCTAAGTATATAATCTTGTATATGCAAATGATCCCTATTCCCTTACAACCGAATTCTTTACCCGGTCACGCCTTTTGGGTTATAAAAGGGAGAAATTCTCGTAGGCACAGCGGAATAAAATATATTCATACGATATTATATGGATTTTTTTTTCCATTTTCAAACACGTTTTACCTATCCAAATCCCTTTTATTATTCCAGTAAACGGGCATGAAACGATTGTAACGTTGCGTACTCTGTAGATAATACCACTAAGTAGATATCTGAAAATGATTTATGATCTGGAAAAAATTTCAGTACTTCCGCATCAAGAATTACATTAGGAGGACGTCCATTTTGTTTCGTGTGTAGGTACTTTTGTAAAATTGTAAAGATATTTCGGAAAATTGGGTTCCCTGAAAGGAAATTTGATGGAGTGGTAGGTAATCTGTGATGTTATTTTTTTTTTTTTTCTGGAAAAAAGCCTTTCGCTATCTGGTAATTCTTAAATCGGTTAGGACTAGAAACAAAATAAATTCCAATCTCAACAAGAACTTTTTAGGGTTCCGTAGCCAAATGGCAAAAAACGGAACCCTTATGGATTCGTCATGTCTGTCTGTCTGTCCGTCCGTATGTCACAGCCACTTTTTTCCGAAACTATAAGAACTACCTATACTGTTGAAACTTGGTAAGTAGATGTATTCTGTGAACCGCATTAAGATTTTCACGCAAAAATAGAAAATAAACAATAATGTACAGACGCCAGCACATCAACCTACACCTAAATGTCACATTTTCCCAATCAACTTTGAACCTTATGCTTCAGTGATAAAGTTGAAAATCTATTAAAGAAATTTGACAGATTGTAGTAGGTTGATGTGCTGGCGTCTGTACAAGAACTTGAATTGGTGGACAACTGAGAGAAGACATTGCCAAAGAATACATTTAGCTCGTCTCCAATGACATTCTCAGTAGTAATAATATTTTTTGTTCCCTGAAATCTGACTAACCGTGGTCATTAAACTAAAAGCAATGAATCATGTAACCACATAATTATACGTAAGCTGGTGAGTTACAAAGCTGTTTTGACGTTAATTCACGCACTTGAATTAGGAGAAGAGTATATGTGTTACCGGTAATCTGTAGGTATAATTCAGGTATTCTATACAATACCTAGGCAATGTATAGAATACCTGAGGCGTCCAGGCAATGTATGAAATATTATGGATATTATTGTCCGTTACATACTTTGCCTAGGTAATGTACCGCAAAACGGGGCTACTTTGACTTCCAGGGTTACTTTGACAGGCGTTGGAACTACATTAACAGAGCGCCAAAATCGGTTTTCACGTGTGCTCAGCAAGTGTGCGTGACCTCGAGTAATATTGCGCGAGGCGCGAGGTGTGGGGAACGCGTCATAGCGTTGTGGTCGGCCTTGTCAAAGTAACCCTGGAAGTCAAAGTAGCCCCGTTTTAATTTATACATTTCCCAGGGATTGTATATAATACCTGCTTACATTTCCCGGGGATTGTATATAATACCTGCTTACATTTCCCAGGGATTGTATATAATACCTGCTGGTAGTGTTGCCCAAATGCAAGAACAAGACGAGACTTAGCCAGTCTTGGTCTTGGTCTTGCGCCAATACACCTGGTCTTGGTCTTGGTCTTGGTCTTGCGCTCCCAGTCTTGGTCTTGGTCTTGGTCTTGCAGCAAGAGTCTTGCAAGTCTTGCAATTACCTATTAGTCTATTACTATTTATTAAAGTTTACTTTAAATCTTAGAAAAACGTATTAGAATTGGAACATTGTGAGCTTGAATTAACATAGCCATAGTAAAGATCAAGCAGATTAATAAATAACTGAAGATTTGATAAGAAATTCGAAAAATCAACTGACCTATATGTCGTTTTCCATGGAAGTAACTGTTTCTTAATAAACATTTATGATTTATAAGCTTACATTTGCTAAAACATGTAAAAAAACAAATTAATTACAATAACTTGACTGTATTTTAAAGAACAATACTTATCTGTCTAGAAAGAGATTGAACCCTCAACTTATAAGAAATTTAATAAAAGAGTTTTACGATTTATCATTTATTTGAATAAAAAATAAAATACAACACAAATCAACAGCTTTATCATTAGGTTATGATACTTTATATAATTTTTTTTGACCAAGAATTAATACAAAGTAACCATCTGGCTTGGCTTGTAAAAACTTAAGAAATATAATGACTAAATGTACAATAATAGTACCTAAGTAATTAGTTTAAAACCATATAAGTAATCAATATTATAATATATACTTACTAGAATGAATTAATATGACATATACTACCTATCCTTACCATTTTATCCTAATCATAATACTACTTGCGTGATCAGTATAATGTATTCATTTTCATTCTAAGCACTCTGAAACTTATTTATTCTTTGGAACACCTGTAGGTACTCTACTAGGAAATTATTTTGCATGAGTATACCTACGCCCTATGGCGGCAATCAAATAGTGTCAAATGTTATGATTTCGGCGTGGCGGCAACGATTGTTTTAGATTTCAAAAGAAGCCGCCGGCGCGTGTATCATAACCATGTACTTCCGAAAAGCGGCAAATTTCTTTGAGAAGTAAGTACAAAACCTTTGATGCCGCATTATCAAAGTGCCGATGGTTAAAACATAACTATGCATGCACTCAGTTTGATTTTAATAGATATTTTTTTATTCGCTATGTTTATGGTATTAGTCGTAATGCGCATAGGTCCAGTTTTTCATATTCTTTGATACAGTTTTTTGCGTCTCATAGAATTCCTAAGCGTACCTACCTATACACCGAACTGTTACACCTAACTACTCAGTGAAATAGCGCTAAGTCCTAGCTGCAAGACGCAAGAGTCTTGCAGGCTATGTCTTGTTCTTGCTCAAGTCTTGCACGGTCAGTCTTGGTCTTGGTCTTGCTAAAAATACGCGGTCTTGTTCTTGGTCTTGGTCTTGCAAAAACGCAAGAACAAGACCAAGACTGCAAGACCAAGACTGAATTTGGGCAACACTACCTGCTGGTTCACCGGCAATGTGTAAAATAAATAGATTTGGTCTATATGTATTTATCAATGTTATGTAAGTACCATGGGAGAAACGAACATCTATACACCGTAAGGACTATCTTGCTTGCAACACACGGCCGCTATAGTAATACTTGCTAACAGATGTGTTCATCGTCTGCATTTGATTTTTAACCGACGAAAATAAAGGGGGAGGTTCTCAATTCGACACGTATAGGTATTTTGTTTTCAAATTGGTCAGATGTAGGTTTCTTCTATAGTACTTACCTTTACAATGACGGACAAATAAAACAGCTCATGTTTGCTCAAAATTAATCGGCCGCTTAGTTGTGCTATGGGCTGATTGCACGCTACGCACGTCCTGCCGCCTGCGTCGCCGTCGCGTTGCGTGGAGTTTACTGCTTGCTCGCACGTCTTCCCCTTCCCCGCTTTCGTATTTTTCACACATTGCCAGCTGCGCATTCGGTACTGTATAGAATGCCTAGGCAGAGTATAAAATAAATAATATTTCATACATTACCTAAAAAACTTAGGCGTCGAAGTATTCATCCGCATCGCTGTCATCCGGAAACGTGCCCAGAAGACTGGCAGCACTTTACCTAAACGTTTTAGGTATTCTATACATTGCGTAGGTATTGTATAGAATACCGGATTATACAGACTGCCGGTAACATATGCATTGCCTTTGAATTAAGTAAGCCTGTCACTTAATAAATCCCAAAATAGGGAAATCTAAAATGGGTAAACATGTGTCTTATTTGTTTGTTTTATCGAATGTTACAGAGTACGGGCGTACCTGCAAAGACATAGGATGCCTCAGCAGTCAAGTGTGCGTGCTAGCTGAAGACCCGTGCTCTATAGGACACACTTCCAACTGCGGCACATACCCCACCTGCAAGAAGAAGACTGAAGTAGACGGCGGTAATACTAGAATTGCACCTACCTACATACTTTTAAATTCGATGATTTATTTTAGAGTTATTCGTTTGATTCGTCAAACGAATGATCTTTTGGGCTCCACGTTCTTAGAAAAAAAGAAAATACATTTATTTAGCACATACTAGAGGACACACAATACACTAGATACATCAGATAAAAAAAACAAAACAAAGATCAAATAAAAAGCGTAAAGTCCGATGTAAGTAATTAGCAGGAAAGTGTGCCTCACGGCTGCGCCAAAAAGGCCCAGTTCAGCAATAATGCCAGACAACTAGTGCCTGACGCTGGTTTTCAACTGGACCTGATGTGTGAGGTGACGAATGTAAATCAGCTTTACGATGCAACGTGATGTGTGTATGCATACTTACTTAACCGATTCGTTGCGATGCCTAATTTCACTAACTTCTAGCCGTGGCGTCGAACAAAAATAACGTGACACTGATCAGTGCCCAACGCCATACGATTAAATGACACTCATCTGTGTCTTCAGCCATGCGGAAAAGAAAACAGTGTTTTGACATTTTTTTACGTATTCAAAGCTCGAATACTTTTAGTTTACATGTGAAATCTAACGTGAACGGTCAGGCACGTTGTTTTAAGCGATAAAAAGTGGCGAAACAACTGTATTTGTGGAAATGGAAGGTAAGTGACTTATTTAATACAGATGTGCTCAACCTTTTCAACTTATTTTGCATTTCCTAGTAATTTGATTGATTATGAGGTATTAAATTGGGTCTAAAAATTTTTGCATAACAAATTTCAATTGTTTATAATTAAACTACGCAAATAAAAACTGCTAAGTTAGATTAAATAGTAATAATAATGATAGTAGTACTAATATATAATTATTTTATATGATTATTTGATACTAGCCGATGCCCGCGGTTCCACCCGCGTAGAATTTGTTTCCCGTTGTCCCACAGGAACCTATAATCGGAATATAAACTTCAACTTCCAAAAAGGTTGGTGCCCCCTATTTTTTTTAAAATATTACAGTATCCAGAAACGAAGGCTACGAGCTTAATATACGTGAAAAATGAAGATAGTTTGGTTTCAGGTAAAACTTCCATAAAACTTAATTGAAGGAGTTATCATCGATTTCAAAATGACACATATCCGTGCCTGACGCCACACTTAAAAAGAAGTGATGGCACTGAAACGTGCCATCCGCAACGAATCGGTTAAATAAAATATGCGTAAGACAAGAAAAAAATAAAAATAGTAACAAATAAGTAGATACCTACATACATAAATAGTGTGAGTTGAATAAAATTCCAAAAATAAGCAATGAATGATAATTAACATCGTGCAAATGAGGCTGATACATATTCTTGTCATATCTTTTTAATTCTCCTGATATTTGAATATGGTTTCCAACTTTCCATGCATATTTCTTTTTACCTTTGCTTTTAGTCGAACTTTTAAATAAGTAATTCTATGAATTTTTCAGGATCTCACTCAGAGCCAGTCAGACCATCCGCGCCAAAACCTCAGGCACCTTCCTACGACTCTGTTCCTAACTACAACCCACCAGCCCCTCCTAGTGACTCGTCCAGCGGTGGCGGGTCACCTTACGGAGGCAGTTCGCCCTACGGAGGAAATTCACACACCGGCGGCAACTCGCCCTACGGCGGAGGATCACCTTATGGCGGAAGCTCACCTTATGGAGGAAACTCACCTTATGGTGGCAACTCACCATACGGAGGCAGTTCCCCATACGGCGGAGGAAGCAATACGGGAGGAGGATCGCCTTACGGCGGAGGAAGTCACACAGGAGGAGGATCACCTTATGGCGGCAACTCACCGTACGGTGGAAACTCACCTTACGGCGGATCCTCGAATACTGGGGGCAGCAGCCCATATGGAGGTAATTCTCCGTACGGCGGCGGTGGCACACGCACCTCTAGTTCCGGCGGATTCGGAGGCGGTGGCAGCCCCATCGACAGTATTCTGAGCACCATAAACAAATACGCAAACGGCGGAGGCGGTAGCGCTGGAGCCGGTGGAAGTGCCGGCTCTGGACTGTCCAATATTTTTGGAAACCTTCTCGGTAATCTATCTAAGAATACCGGAGGTTTGAACAACTTGTTCAACACTAGGCCGATAATGGAAAACCCGAATTACTCCTCGTACAGTTCCAATTCGAGGAGCTCTAATCCCCAATCTTACCCATCAGGATCTCAACCGACGTATCAACAACCGAATCAGAACAAGAATTACGGACAAAGTTATGCGCACCATAATGGAGCGACCACACGCAAGCCCGTCCACTATGGATGGAATGTTAGGTAAACTACTTTCCAAGTAATCATAGCAAGCTATTGTGGCGCTTCTGGTTTTTTTTTTTTCTTTGCGTTGCACATGCATTGCTTTCTGGCCCTTTTGCACTTCAAAATTGATTCTCTTTAGCTTTGGTTTATGTATTCCGCGCTGCACTGTAATCGGGATTTGAATTAGTATAGCTTTTAATTTTACTGCTGCCTTTATTTTTTGGCGGGTTAAGAATTTTGTTATAAGATACCCAGTTAAAAACTATCATCAAGGAAAAGCTCATCTTGCACAACCATAATAATGCTTTATTTTATGTCACTATCAATTTGCATTTGCAAATTCATGACAAATAAACCACTAAAATGTAATATACACTAAAAAACTCGTAAATAAAATATATTATTAGTATGTAAATAAGGTGGAGGCTAATCTCTTCTGATTGACAGGAAAACCAGAGAACCTTCCAGATAACCTGTTTAACTAAACCTTGCATGAATAACTGGATAACTTACGGTGAGGTATGATTGTACCCATCCTTTGGAGGCTTATGTTATGTGACTTATAGAACGTACGCACCTTTTAATTTTGTTTTGCCGTATGATCTGTATTTTTCATAGCTATTTTAAGAATACTCATGTATACTTTGTGGCTAGTTTATATAGAAACTTATTTAGTGGGTAACTAGAGTAGCCTGAAGATTGTAAGTAGTTTGAAAAACTGTTTATGAAAACAGTCTCACAGGCTATACAGTTCCTTAGCTTTAAAAAACTATTTTTTTTTTTTTGTGAATAATGGTATTTTATTATAATAATATTAATGATATTTCGTAGGAATTATAGTTGTAATCTTACTTTTGATATACCTAACCCGATGATAAAGGCCTCCGTTACTTATCATTTAACTTTCTATACTGGATCTAGCCTTCATTATATACCACAAAACATTAGTGCCATTTCTAATATTGTCATATTGTATTTTCATTTCAGTGTGACAGTGGTCTTGACGTACCTGATACAGCAATATGTCCAGAGTGTAATTCGTAACTAATTATATTTTTATTTAACTTTTAAGTACACTTTAATATTGTATAGTATTGTATTTATGTATACGGTGCGATATTGTAATAACATTTTATTGTGGTTAAGCTTTAAAGTGAACATAAAATGGTTCCTTTTTGTAACTTTTTAATTTTTACATTTGCACTGCAACAGACGTTGACAAGAATCTCCATTACTGAAATATTATTTATTAATATAAATAAAAGATTATTATTATTTTGTAATTCCATTCGGCGATATTTGCATTGTGTTGTTAAATCTTAGCAATTAGCACACAAAATAATATGTCACAGTTAGATTTGTTTGATATTTATGTTGATACTTATTATCAACATAAATATCAAACAAATCAAATCTAACTAAGCTTCAGCGAAGTTTGGCATAGATAATGAATCTATAAATGACGTGTATTGTGGCGGCAAACAGCGGTCAACAGGTTAAATATAATAATAATTGAATTGTGATAAACTTTATGTAGAACAGTGATAAGTATGTAGAAGAGCAATGAAATAAAAGTAATGTTTATAAAATTAAATAATTTATTCAGTCAATCAGGATAATGCAGACTAGACCATATAAGATTTGGGAAATAATATAGCTGAGATTGCACAACAGCAACACTTGTATTAAAATTATATTTCTAAATAAATTAAACCATATTTTCTAAGGTTGTATTTATCATGATTAATTATAAATAAAAATATGTATATCTTGTTATTGAAGTACAATCCGCAAGAGTTAACTTGAGACCCGAGCGGCCCCTTCCGACCCCCGCGCTGTTACCGCTCTCGCCATCGACGTATCCGAGCGAAGTCTCAAGTTAAATCTTGCGGGTTGTAACTACTCGCATTTATCTCTAACCTAAAGTCAACCCATTGCTAAACCCGAGGAATGTCACAACTACACAAAACCTTAAAATTAAAAATATAACCTACACCCATTTTTACAACCAATAAATTTCAATGTAGGTACTTGAAAGTTTGGAACATAGTTTCATAAACAAGTACCTACAATAAACTAACCATTCCTATTATTATACATTATGTTTTCAATCATGTTGTGTAAAGTACTTCTTATTTTTGCGATTTTTAAAAAATACACCTTAATAAGTAAATAAAAAATATGTGTAAAAACTGTACTCCACCCTAACCGCCCGGCCACGACTTTTGGCTTAGCGGCAAGCGGCGCGGTTTCTTTTGACTAGCGTTGACGCTGCGAGCGGTGCGTCGTGGCAATATGGTTCATACATTTAGGTATATTTGTTTTTACCGCTCGCCGCCCCGCGCTAAGCTGCCGCTGATAGCGGCGAGCTCGTGGCCAGGCCGTAAGAACAAACACTTAAGCTTTTTGAAACTGTCCGCGCTTTGTGTTCAAAACAACGACCTTTTATATCGGGCTCTAGAGCCTTGATCAAGGTGATACCCAAGCGAAAACCGTCTCATGATGTCCATGGAAGCTCTTCTCTACACGACTATCGAAACAGTAGTTACCAGTGTTTACATATTTACGTATTAGGTATATAAATATAAATGCTACCAGCACCAAGTGCTATAAAAATCTCAGATAAACAAATTGCCTCATTTTAATCCCACCAAAAATCTCCTGGTGATAGAACACGTAGAATTTTAAAAATGTGTGTATCCATAATAACCCGATCACATAACAATGATTTTAAACGTGACTGCGTATTGTGGTCCATTGCTGTATTGTAAGGCGGACCTCACGCTACCACGCTCTGATGCGCGGGACGCGCCCCCGCGCGTGTTTCTACATACAAATACAATATAACCGCGTTTCCGCGCGGGGCATTTGGCTCTGTATCCCGCGCCCCGATGCGCAGCGCGTTGTAGTATGAGATCAGCTTTAGACGTTGACCGCGGCAATATTTATGAAGTCCGCAGTCATCGCGTTCTGTTATACACCTATATTATTTAGGAACGAATTACATCGACATTCATATTTTGGCAAGACACGACGATCTAGACATAGCCCAGGAACTGGTGTCAGTTGAATAGTGCGTTAACTGATTAGATGAGTTTTACCGAAATGATTCTGTGCAGCAGAATCATTTCGATAAAACTGTGATAAAAATGCGGTTTTTATCTTAAATTCGAGATCGTGTTTTGTTCCTAACAAATATACTCCTTTTGTACACTTGCTGTCGATCATGATATTGTTAAAAACTATTATATAACACTTACATTCGAATTGAGCTAACCGTGATCTGAGATTACTATATTAAATTAATTGCTTACACTTTTTTGTTTAATTTCAACTTCACTTTTTACTTTACTGGGCCGCTTACTTTTGTGTATTTGGTTTAAAACTATGCCTAGTATGAGGAACCCAAGCCATACTCCGTACCAATAGAAGTATACTGACGAATAGTATATCCAAATACGATCGAATGTGAGGAGGAGGAATGCAGCAGCTTGATAGGACTCTGAATGGGAGCGCAAGAACCACATTATGAAGCCCATGATTTTCTTTTTCTGAAACAGGACGAATTTTTTGATAAGAATAATCAACCCTCGGGGTAATTGCGTAACACATTAACAGTAGCAATTGCTTTCGTTTTGACAATTCATCAACATTCACAAACTTTGCAAACATGAAACAATGTATTAGCATATCCTTCAAACTCATTTAGATTTTGATTGATCGAATGTTACGCAAGTAGGGGAAAGTCATCATAATTGAAATAATATTGATTTATGCTCACCAGTCCTGTGGCGTCCTTATAGTAAAGCTTGATGTAAATGTCTTCGGCCATCAAGTAGAATGGACAGAAGTATATACAGAAGAAATAGCCCGCGTGGATACCGTGCCATATGACTGACACAAATAATGCTGCGTGAATCCTGAAATTACATGGATTTCCAGATTTAGTTTCATTCGATTTAGTATACGTCGCGCAACGAGTTATGAGCGCTGACCTTGAAGAAAACAGACGCCACAAACCCTTATGCCTTAGTAATAAGGGTTCGTTTCGCTTGTTTTTTTTCAAGGTCAACGCTCATAACTCGTTGCGTGACTTGTAAAATGGCTATTCTGTAACAGTCAACTGTCATTTTTAATGAGTCCGTGCTCGGAAAACACCCTCTTTTGTCAACTTCTTATCTAAATGTGACAAAGCTTGAAAATAATTAAACATAAGTCTGTGTGACTATAGAAGTACAGTTTTCGTGGCGCACAAACCATTCGTATCAGTCACAGCTCCTGTTAACCGTTTCATCACTTTAGTGCTCTCGAAGATGTAGTTATATATGTTGTTATGTCTTTAATTTACTTATGAATTGTATTTTCATAAATTTTTTTTTTATTTCAAGGATAGGTACAAAACCCAGTCAATAATGTATTTTTCCCTATTATTTAGCAAAACTCAAGATTTTTTTTTTCTCTAAATAATAGTAATAAACAAATCACACAGCACTGTGTGATATTTTAAATTTAAGTAGCTATTGTGTAATTTTTAGGAAAACTTGTTGCGAATGTTAGTGATTTTCAATTAATACTCCCTTCAAGCCACCTGCAAAATTAAGAACTCGACTTTTCAAATCACAAACAATTTTTCTTTTTCCCTTTCTCACAAACAGAACAGTGTCCAAAACCAGTCATTTTTCTTAGCTGAAAACAAGCTTATGCTGAATTTTGGTTCTTATATGAAGAAAAAAGATGCGAGATTTTAACCATGTGCATAGTTTGGGATGGTTTCATTCATAATAGACATTATAAGAACAATATTATTTAAACATGACTTACTTCAATGGCTTGATAGGGAACCTCTTATAAACAACCATAGCCACCCAGTATTGCACAGCCTTGTTCCATACTTTCATAGAGTCACGTAATGTGACCACAGACTCACAACCCCACACGTCCATCGACTCCACTGTGTTGAAATCATATTGACAGTTCCTTGCATCCACCTCTGACCTGAAAAGAAACAAAAATTGAGTCCTAACCTGTTAAATAGTTATAAAACAAGGTGGGTATGGGGAGAGGTCCCTGATATCCACATTTACTTACTAGGCACAATAACAATTGAGGTAAAAGAACACAATAGCCAATAGAAATAGTTAAGCATAAATAAGTATTTCTATTGGCTATTGTAGACCCGACAATCAATCACTACTCAAATTTGTCAAAACAAGTCTCTTCATCAGTTCCATATCCTTACATCTGTTTCAACTTCAAATATCCAACAGTGGGTCCATGTCCTGTTCTGTTCCTGCCCTGGACCGGGTATGCTCCAAGCCCAGCAGCTGTGCATACACTCTCAGCCAGTGTCATTCCAGCGTATATCCGCTGCCGGAATTGTGAGAACAAAGCCCATGGGTACAGCATTCGGTAAACAAAGTTCCTGTTGTTGTGGTCTTCTGTTAAAATGTACTGAAACAATTGAAAAAGTGTTTATGTTTAAGGGGAATGTGCTAACCTTGAATTAGAATTGGGCTCATATATTATGTCATGATTTTATGAAATAGTCATTAAATAGGTTAATATGAACTTAGAGAGTTGTATTGATGATGTTTATAGCCTGCACAGATGACGGATTTTTGTCTGCAAAGATAGAATGTATGGAAATCCCAGCAGTCTACTTGTCCTTCGTGTGTGTTATTGCATAGATTTCCATACGTTCTATCGCTGCGGACAAAAAAGTCCGTGGACAAAAATCCGTCGTCTGCGTAGGCTATAATGATTATATAATTCTATAAACAAATATTTTGAATGCCCTAAATCATATTTAGATCAAAATACAACTTAATACTGACCTGCAAAGCAAATTTAAAAAACCTAAGATCATTTGAATTTGCCTTTCGCCTTAAAATCTTTGTGATGCTTAGTAATTAACATCAGGAGAATTTTTGTTGAAGTTAATAGTTTAGTTTAGCCATTTAGTAAATCTGCTAGTTAAAGTGTTATGAAACAAAACATGCTCACCTCTAGGGGCCAAATGTTAGACAAAGCCAAGTACAGTGAAATATAGAGAGGGACCATTCTCATTGTGTTGATGGTAAAACCCAAACAGTCAACATACTTGCTGTAAGGCAGGTGAAAGTAGTCATCAAAAGTCCGGTATCTATAGTAAGGACCTGAAATACAATTGTAACTTATTTTATATTTTTCCACTGAATAATCTTAACATGTTGAGCGCTAAGCCCAAAAACCGTGTTTTACATCACTTAGACCGAAATAATCATGGAGGCCAGAGGTATTAGAATTCATAGTAAAATGTATTAAAATGTGTTTCCTGGCAGACACACTGACCTCCGAATAAAGCATTGCCTGTATTTCCCAAAGGAAACATGCAACCTCTGAAGGTGGTACTTTGTGTTTCCAGAAGGATACACGTGGCACATGTGTTCATAAAGGAAGAAAATAAAAATTCTTAATTTAAGGATCATAGCAGGTGGCATTCTGTAGTTTAAACATTTTGACATTCAAGAGTGCCTATTTGAAAAAACAAATGATTTGACTTTGTCTTTTATGCCTACACCCATAGGAAAAAGGCATATTATTAGTTTATATATGTAATCTTAATTGAAGCTTCGTCAATCTTCAACACAATAAAAAAAAATAACTAAGAAAGTAAAATATAAATCCAAGAACACCACAAGTGACACAATATTATAAAAATTATAATAGAGGGTCATTTATTATGAACATGAAATTACTACAAAAATAACTACATATTAGCATTACCTGTTAACAGTCCAATGTAATTAAATGAATAATGGAATAAGTCTTGGAAATCAGGGTTTATTATTTCAAGAAAATCCTCGTCTTTCATCTTCACTTCTTTCTGTTCTTTGTTTTCATCTTTTTTAGCTTTTCCTACTGCCAGCCATGAGCCATTGATTTCAAATGCAACCCCCACTACTCGAAGAACTATTATCATTTCAATGAGGTTTGTCTGCCCTGAAGACAGTGGGAGACCGAACTTATCCGCCAGCCGAAAGAAGAATAGATATCCGAACATTAAAAAGAAAGTCACAATATGGCAGTATCTGAAACAAAAAATTGTATGCACAATGTTTATTATATTTTAGTTATTTAATGTGATTAATTATTTATGTCATGCCTAATTGGACTTTATACCGATAAAACAAATTACCTGTCCAAGGCATGGGACCGGCAAAATTGTATGCCTGTTTTTGTACTGTTCGATAATAAAGACTTACCTGACAGTAGCCACTTTTATAGCAATGATACCCAGAAGTGCTGACAATATGGGATGGATAGCGCTGTATCCCGAAACAATGATAATAAGTACAAGGCCAACTATGCTGCCGACCCATTTCTTAGCTTGCACTGTCTTTAGAGCCCGGTAACGTGGCCCTATCCCAACGCTGAACAGAAGCAAGGATAAATATATAATATCGTTCTTGCTTTTTGTAAGAAAGGACAACATCTTTCCTGTGTGGTTAAGCCACAAATACACAAAATAAAACACCCTTATAATGGGCTAATCGAAAATCTGTTCTATGGCACAATCACAAACTGCAAAAACGCACACAACAACAGTCACGATAATGACACTAATGACAGCGATTTGAGCAATTGACATTTGACTGACAGTGACAGTCAGCAAGGAATAAGATGTTGACGTTAGTGATGTAAAATTCGCACTAAACTACTACTATAAAACAAACACTTTTCTTAATAGAAATGCATTACAATTAGTATGCATGTTATGTTACAATGTTCAATTATTGAACAATGCTATTATTTCTCCGCAAAATTACCAGTATTAGCTTACCGGCGTTCCTGTCCTCTGTCCACAGCACCGAAAAGTTGACCGGGAAGATTTTAGCCCCCTCCCTGGTTGACTCTGAAGTGCCGTGCCTGGCCGACGCGGAGAACGCCTGGAAAATGGCTTGCCCGGATACAGATCGGCCCGCGAACCTATCTTCCCAGAGGCAGTGGGATGAGCCGCTCTGCAGGTTGGTACGGAATAATCTTATTAATACGTCCACCAATACTGCTGAGCGTGCCCGCCTACTGGCTGTGGGTGAGTGGGAGTCGGGTCTCTGGCTTCAGGCACTACCGTCACCCAACATAGGCACATTGCTGGGTAACACCACCTTCCGGCTCGCTACTTGTTTGCGTCTGGGCGCCCCCTGCGTGGCTCCGCATCGCTGCCAATGCGGTGAAGGTGTCGACTGCCTCGGACACCATGGCTTATCCTGCAGTAAAAGCGCAGGCCGGATAGCACGGCATGCCAGCATCAATGACATCATCCGTCGTGCTCTTGTCACCGCTGGGGTGCCAGCTGTTTTAGAACCCAATGGTTTGGCACGCGACGATGGTAAGAGACCAGACGGGATGACCATAATGCCTTGGAAGGTAGGTAGGCCTTTGGTGTGGGATGCAACGTGTGTCGACACCCTTGCGCCATCCCATCTTCCAAGCACGGTAAGCTGTGCTGGGGCGGCTGCTGCAGGTGCGGAAAACCTCAAACGGCGCAAATACTCCAATCTCTTTGGAACTTACATATTTGAGCCGTTTGGGGTTGAAACACTAGGGCCATGGGGCCCGAGTGCCCACTTAGTATTCCAAGACATCGCCAAGCGGTTGGTCGACTCATCACGTGACCAGAGGGCTGGCCTATTTTTTGGCCAAAGAATCAGCATTGCCATACAACGTGGCAATGCTGCCAGCCTTTTGGGCACGTTTCCCGTTGACAGTGATGCGGACGAATTTTTTGACGCCCTTTGATTATTTTCCCTCCCTGTTTATATACTTGTACATATTATTATTTTAAGATTGTTAGTTTTTTAAATTACAAGAGTTTATAAGTAATTTTGTGTAATTGCATGAATGGAAACTAAAAAAAAAAAAAAAAACACTTTTATATGTTTAACATTATAATAGTAGATTGTACAACTAGTGCATAAAGAAGCCATGTTAGCCCGAGACGCTTTTAATTAAAAACTTTCGAGCTTTTATTTCAAATTCCGAAAAGATTTCTTTAATAACTAAAGTTTATTTCTGAACGTAGTTTTTGTTTTGCCGAGTCAAACTGTCAAGTTAAGTAGTGTCAATTAATGATGGGCGATTCCGAGATGTTTTAACAATCGAAAGAATCGGAGTCGTTAAAATAAACCATCGAGTCAACCATCGACTCGCCGTTCTACAAAACAATCGAGATGTTTTTCGATTGTCTCGAGTCAATGGAATCGACCGCTAGTTTTCGACTGTTCGAATCGGTTATTCATCACTCTCACTCACCGAGTCTCGCTCGGTCACCGAAGTCACTAGTCAGTCGATTGCAGTTCATGTTAGTTAGAGGTGAGAGCGTGCCACATTCGATGACTCGAGTCGACCAAGCCGCGCGTAATTTGTGAATGTTTACCTTTACTTACGACGACGATTACTTTGCACTGTTTTAATTTTAACTAGTTTTTTAATTCATTAAAATGCCACGAAGTTTTAAAAAATCAACTGTGGGAGTTTAGTAGTGTCGAAACTAAACCATCGATGAACAACTCTCGAATGAACGCGCCATGCGCCAGTCGCAATACAGCTTAAACAGACCGAGTCGGACTCGAGTTCAAGTCGAAACAATCGAGAACCATCGAGATGTTCGAACAATCGAAACAATCGAATAAAACCTCTCGCCATCGCGCATCGCTAGTGTCAATCACCTGTCATTTAAAATATTGATTACTTCGTGTTTGCTTCGTGTCCAGATTTTTGAAAAATACAAAATAATCAATGAAATATATGTTTTAAGTGCTATGAAACACATGTTGTGCTAGTGAAGATGGATGAAGAGGACAAGAAGTCAATAGTACAGACCCTTAACATAAGGATAGGGTCTAACATAAATGATTTGGCGAATGCTTTAGAATTACAAAATGAATTACAGATCAAGCGGGATAAACTTCAAACTAGTGTAAGTCGAACCATATTACCTCAATGAGTCGAACACTTTAATTCATATCCGGCCCTAAGACGACCCACTGACCCATATTATGTTTTTAATTATATTCTAGCTTTTCAATAATTCCAGCCTATTGTATACATGCACCAGTTCTATTTTTTCTAGTAGGTAATTTGTTATTTAAATACCTATTTATTTTTATTTTAGCTTAATATAGCCAACAATGAAGTGCCAACAAAACTGGCAGCAGCTTTGGAAAAGGCCGAATTGAATTCCGATCAAATAGACAAGCTAAAAACTAGAAGTGAAGAGTTAAAGAAGAAAGTTGAAACATTCCTGAATAAAACAGAACCACTGAGATATGAAGTTGATAGACGGTTTACTGCAATCAACAAACTGGAAGAAGTATTAGTTTACTTAAGATCCTTTGAGAAAATTGATGAATTGAGGTTTGTATGGACTTTAATTAGAGGTTTCTGCTGAATACAATAATAGATTACGAATTGTGTTCCCATAAAACTCACTAGCTCTTCACCTGCATAGATTTCTCCTTGAAACTTGAATGCACAGTCCACTCCCTTTAAAGGGATGTTTTGGAAAATTAATTATTACGTCTTGTGATGTTTATTATTCAAGTACCTCAAGAAATAAATGTGCCAAGTTTCAAGTTTCTAAACTAAAGGAATGAGATTTTTATAAAACTATATTCCCTCTTTTCACCTCAAAAGTAGTTTATCATATTAGAAAATTGTTTTGCATGTTTCCATTTTTTGATTCTAAGATTATTTATACCAGTTTTCGAGTTTCCCTTCTGGTTAGGCATACATTTGGAAATCCAAATACACATAATTTTTGTCAAGACTATTAATCTGTCAAGAATGAGACACAATTGATTTTCTATTGTTTCGTCACTGATCGGTAACGCGCGGGGCTTGAACAGTTAATATGTTTCAAATTAAACAGGCAGATTCTTCCATAAAAAGGGGGTAAATGTGAACACCTCTTAAACCCAAATGCCAAACCTTATTATTTATACCAAGTTTTTAGTTTATAAGGCAAGAAATAAGATTTTGCATACAAACGAAATTCCCTCCTTTTACCCCCATAGGGGTTAAATTTCCAAAAATCCTTTTTTAGTCACAAAATAAATCTACTGTAGCGGTATCTACAATGCCACACGCGAACAACGCGTCATACTGACGTCACGCAAATCCTGCATCTCGCAAGCAGAGTTTACCACGCAACTAGCATATATACAACGGCCCGACATGACTCATTGGGCAGTTGCCCGCCAGACACAACACCCGTCTGGTCGGAGGATCCTCCCTTTTCTATAGAGTATGGAGTGAACTTTACACCCTGTTCCTCATACCTCTATACTACTGTCCAAATTTCGAATTCCTATCCTAAGTCATCTGAGCTGAGTGATTATATGTCATTTGGGACACAATCAGTGTGAATAAGATCAATGAGAAAAGGAAGAGTGCCACTAACATAATTCTAATTTCATTCTTCATTACTTTACTATGTTATGATTTAGTATCAAAATTTTTTATATTTGGATATTAAAATAATTTGCCCAAAGTCTACCAAATGATGAGATGTCATACTGGCAGGTGATGAGATTGTGATATTTTGTTTTTAAATATTCTAGTCGGCAAATGAAACAGACTAATGATGATGAGCAATTGGTTCTACTTTATGGTGAGCTCAGAAAGATGTGTGGCCTGTACCAAAAGGGCCACAGGGCCACCTATGTGAAGGAATATACACACTACTGGCATAATGTGCTCAAAGAAAAACTTACCAAGTAAGTGATATTTATTAACATTGGATTTTGTACAATAATTATAATATGCACACACAAAATACAAAGGAATATTCCTTTGTATTTTGTCTGTGTAAAAGGAAACATGACAAGAAGAACAGGACATAAATAGTACATTACTGCAGCGGCCAGCAAAAGAAGCATTGATAGACGAACGTGTAGATGTGGGCCGAGGCGAAGGGCGGAGGGTGGGGCGAGCCTCCTTGGTTGCCATGTTTCAGAGTAAAAGTTTGTTCCATTTTTAACCTTTTAACCGCCCAACTTTATATCAGTTATAGTGCCCCCAGCGCCCGACAAAAAAAAAAACGAATAATAAATACCGATGGAACAAGCTGTGATGATGTAATAATAATACTGATTAAACGAGCTGTGTTATTTGGTCGTATATATACGACTCTGGCGGAATGGACACGAAAATATTTGTCGGATTAATCCGACATAAGCGGTTAAAAGGTTAAATTACACATAGGATATGAGTTTACTATGTAATTTATTTGGCTGCTAAACCATGACAGATATGGATTTTCATACGACTTTTGCCGGCCGCTGCTCGTGTGTATTTGGCCAGTACAGCAATTTCGATTTATCTCGAAGAAGGTTGCCAAAATAATACTCAAGTTTCCAAGTGTAGCGGTATCTACAACGCCACATGCGAACAACGCGTCATACTGACGTCACGCAAATCCTGCATCGCGCAAGCAGAGTTTACCACGCAACTAGCATATATACAACAGCCCGACATGACTCATTGGGCAGTTGCCCGCCAGACACAACACCCGTCTGGTCGGAGGATCCTCCCTTTTCTATAGAGTATGAGTGAACTTTACACCCTGTTCCTCATACCTCTATACTGGTGACCCCGAACATGAACGTCAGCGCAGCCTTCGTGCAAACACTTCAGCGTGACGTCATCATCATCACTCCCGCAAGCTTTAGAGCGGCGAGTCACCCAGCCAGCCAGCATCCACGGCTTCAACGGGTATCCTGACCACGAGCATGCAGCAACCGCGCATACCTGGTCATCACCCTCAGCCTCATCGGCAACCTCGGCACAGCACACTGCACTTTCGGCCGGTCTACAAGCAGAGCCCTTCTCTCCTGGTCGACGCCAGCAGTCAGCCTCAACCCGGCGCTGTACCACATCCGACGCACTGGAGCATAACGCAGCGCCACCCCGACTCACTGGGGATATCTTCGCAGACAGTTCCGACTCACCGTGAACTATGCGGCAACCGGTTCCGACTCACTGGAACCTCAGCTGGCCTGGCAAGCATCGCAAGATACAAGACTCAGCCCACTATCGACCTCCGGTCTCCGGGGGGGAGTGATGTAGCGGTATCTACAACGCCACATGCGAACAACGCGTCATACTGACGTCACGCAAATCCTGCATCGCGCAAGCAGAGTTTACCACGCAACTAGCATATATACAACAGCCCGACATGACTCATTGGGCAGTTGCCCGCCAGACACAACACCCGTCTGGTCGGAGGATCCTCCCTTTCTATGGAGGTTGAGTGAACTTTACACCCTGTTCCTCATACCTCTATACAAGCATGTTTGAGAAAACTTCTTATTTCTAAAGAAATTATGCTACAAATTAAATTATTGGTAACTATTTAAAATAACAACTAAATAATCAAGAAAATTTTTAAACTGCCAAAAAAAAAACAAGGCAAGAATAAGTTATAATTGATCACTGGGTACTCAAAATTAAAGCCCGTTGAACTTCTTTCTATTTTTTTTTTTCATAGAAAAGCAATTTAAACAGTTTCTGCACATGTCTCACTCAATACTAATTTATTTTTCAGACATTATGAAGATGTACTAAAGTTGCTCAAATGGCCATTCTCAGCTCCAGCAGAAAGCCAGCCAGCACCTAAAGAGGTGATGGTGAAGTTTAGCAGTTTTACTAAATATCTGTTCCTAATTGAAGAACCTGAAGATCTAGTGAACAGTAATGTTACTGATGATGTATGGCAAGGTGAATAACCCTTTGATAAAAGTTTAATAAAATATTGGTATACTAAATATTTGCTAAATAAGGCCACCTTATGAACTTTTGATTTAGTACCATTTCATAAAAAACAAATACCTACATTTGGATTTAGATTTTTGGGAACACAAACTCAATGTCATACATGACAAAGTTCAAATTCTATTGCAACCGAAATTTATTTAGGACCTTTTTATTACAAAATATGATCAATCAAAAATCAACTTAGACTACATAACACTAAAGTAGATAGTTAATTAAGTTGTGGTAAATTATTTAAGATAGAAGTAAAGAGTTCAAGTTTATGCTCGACTTATTATTTTGACAGAGAAAGGCCCATGTCTTCCAGTAAGAGTGCTACTGCGACCTCTTAAAAAGAGGTTTCAATTCCATTTCACGGGCAGTCGTCAAACGGCGCGTATTGATCGACCAGAGTGGTTCCTTACACAGACACTAACTTGGATTAAACACCATCAAGGTTTTGTTAAGACCCATGTTCAACCAATTGCTGATAAGCTGGAGCTAAAGCATGTTAGGGCAGTGGTATGTACGCAGTTGTTTATTCAACGTGTTCTCTGAATTTTACCGTAGATTAGTTCTCTGAATAATTAAAAACGTATACTAAAAATCTTTATAAATAATACCCTCTTCTTGCTAGCTTGGCACATGCAAAACAATTTGCCTCAAAATGTTAAAATGTGCTATTCGCTTTTAGTGTCTGTATAGCGCGTAGTTTTTCTAACTACGCAACAGATGCGGTTTTCGCCATAATTTAGAGAATTTATTCCGTAAGCTATATGTTAATATGAAACTTACATCACACTAATATTATAAAGGCGAAAGTTTGTGAGTGTGTGTGTGTGTGTTTATATGTTTGTTACTTCTTCACGCTCAAACGGCTGGACCAATTTTGATGAAATTTGGTATAGAGATAGCTTGAGTCCCGGGAAAGGACATAGGGTACTTTTTATCCCGATATTCCCACGGGATCGAGACTTATGCGGGTAAAACCGCGGGGCGCAGCTAGTTTTAAAATAAAAAATAGCCTGGCCTGCAAACTGCCCCATAAAACTTTCGAAATAGGTACTAAAACAATTAATCATTTTCAGGACGAATTCAATGCTGGTCTCATAGCACTGGCCGCTGAGAGATTGCACACAGTGCTAGCATTGTATCACTCGCATGGCTCTAAGGGTGAAATAGTCGACGTCGACGCGGCTTTCGCTCATGCCGTGGACGAAACTCTAGGCTTTCAAAGAGAGCTGGTCGAGGTCACGGGCAAAGATAGCAATAGTGTACTCTCCGTTTTGACCAAAGTGGAGACGTTTTTGAGGTGGCAGACTGTGGAAAAGAAATGTAAGTTCAGTATATTAATTAACGCGACTTAAAGAGTTGTAGGTCGTAGGTTCACATCGAACCTCAGGCGCTTTAATTTGTGTAAATTATTTCATCGCCGCTGCTCACAAAACGGTGAAGGAAAACATCGTGAGGAAACCGGCATGAACTAGAACCAAAAATTCGAAGTCGTGTGTTATCTACTAACCCGCACTGAGTCCGCGTGGTGGATCACGGCCCACTTCCTCTCACAGAGAGGAGGCCTGGATCCCAGCAGTGGGAACATTATAGGCTGATTAATATGTTTGTTGTATAGAATACTGAGCTAAATTGTGAAGGAAACTGGCAAGTTCTAGTCCTAGAAGACATGCCATCCAAACAACACATTGCATTATGAATTACGGCCCAGTGCCTCTTACGGAGAGGAGCTGTGAGTCCCAGCAATGAGAACATTGCTGGCTGCTGGCTTGGGGATTATGGCTTTGGCTGTAGGCCCAATGTTTGCAACATCGACGACTGATGAGCCAATGTTATTTGGCCTCAAAAAGGGAAAACGGTGAAGTGCAAAAGATTTATATACTTTACTGAACCTATAAAAAGAAAAGTATGATATTTATAATAACTTAATCGTGAATTTACCAACAGATGCTTTAGCGAAGATGGACGAGAGTCTAGAATGTCCCCAGTGGAGCGAGGGGGTGGGGTCGGGCGCGGGCGCGGCGACGGGCTCGGCGCTGTGGATCCCGCGCGCCGCTGATTGGTTCGTGACGCTGCTGCGAACTATTGAGGATAGGTACAAGCTGCTACCACAGCCTGGACACAGGTCAGTGTTTAAATACAAAGGAAAAGTTCTGCTAGTGTTTATAAATGCAACTTGCCTATTATTTTGGCTCAGTGAGCCCCTGGCTGCCCAGTGCGATAGATAATTTCTTCTTTTAGAAAAAAAGTAAATGGCACTGTAGGTCTAGTATACACATCTTTGAATTTTATTAGTGCAAGATTGGCACTTTTACCCCTTTAATGTTTAAACTTGACAAGAGAAAAAGTGTCATATTCTATTAGTATTTACGTAAGGAAACTTGCCTATAATATTTTTGAAATACTGAATAATATTGTAGGCAATACTGCTCTCGGATGGCAACTGAAGCAAGCTGCCCCACGTGCCAGATAATTTTGTCTTGTCTGAAACAAGTAATTGGAATCGTGTAGCTCGATTTTTTTTGTTGCGAAATTGGTTCTAATTATGGCGTCTTAATGGAGCATTTTTAGATGTATATTTTGCCATTTTTAAAATATATAATACGAATTCCGATTTCAAATGATAAAATATTCTAATTTCCACATTACCTTGCAGACTGAATTTTCTGGAGCTTCAACTAGAGCTGGTAGAAGAATGGCGCATCCGCCTCACTCAACTGCTGAGCGCGGCGCTCGACAATCTTCACGTGGACTCCTTCTTGTCTCCCGACGCGGGGTCACATCCCGTGACAGCTGTCATCAACGCTGCTCATCATACGAGAACTGTTTTGCTACAGTGGGCTCATTCTTTGGTAAGGAATGAAGATATATTTTTTTATAGTTTTGTTTTAATCTAGCTGTTTTTTTAATAGGTGTTAGTCGAAGGGATCAACGGGCTACGTTGTTTAGAGAAGAGCTCAGTGTATGCATTGTTTAATGGTGCATTTTACCATGGCAATAGCACCAAGCGGTCATTGATTGACCCTCTACATTTATTTACTGATTCTAGGACGTAAACAGATAAAAAGTCCATTCAGTCTATTTTATTCGTTTTATCTTCCCTTCTACTCTTAGGCCGCTATCCCACTGCCGTTTTACGAGCGTCGGCGTCTCTCGAACGTCTGCGCAGCGTCAACGTTGCGCAGACGCGACGTTGACGTCGCGTCGTCGCGTGGCAAGCATTAACATCCGCTGAACGCGACGTCAACGTCGCGTCTGCGTAACGTTAACGTCGTGTTTGTTGGCAACAGGTACAATCACGCCGTCCTGCTCTGCCACTTTGAATCACTTGTAAAAGTTCGGCAAATGTAGTCTTTTACATTCGCAAATATTTATAAAATTCCGATTCATTATTTTTAATATTATTAGAGTACAGTGCGAAATATTCACTTTCTTGTGATCGATTGGGCCATAAAGGGTTTTCCCAGAATAATTGACGATGAGTTTTTCTTTTACGTAATTTTCATCGAAGTAGTAAAGCCAACAGTAGTGCTTCCTCGTCGGAATCCATTATGTTTCTGATTGTACGCCTCAAATAATATCATGTGCGCGACGTTAACGTCGCGTTTAGCGGACGTTAATGCTTGTCACGGGCAGACCAGACGCGACGTCAACGTCGCGTCTGCGCGGCGTCGACGTTGCGCAGACGCGACGTTGACGTCAGCGCTCGTAAAACGCCAGTGGGATAGCGGCCTTACACACGTTGTCTAAATCTCTTTTTATCTACTCTCCTATCGCAGGTATCCTGGAAGAGATTTTTAAAGTAATTATTACATCGTTGTTAATGTTTTTCACTGCGGAAAGAAGCGATAGGTACGTTGTATTGCTACGAGTAGATATTAAGGAAAGTGCATTGACAGCTACTACAGTGCTAAAACGCACCAATAATAGTCATTTTTATTAATAACCTACCCATCCAAAACAGCCTAAATTAAAATCCGCACTTTAAAATCAACTGAACCTATTCCTTTATATTTCTCTAGCATTACCTCCAACTCCACTTCTACCGGCGTCAGTTCCTGAACTTCACACAGCAGCAGCATCAGGACGAGGAGTTCAGCGAGACTACGTCAGATACTGAGTATACTGACTCTGATGAAACACCCGTTAAGAGGCAGAAAGGTAAGAGACACTATTCACTGCAAGAGAAAAAGAGCTGAGTTTTTGAGCAGAGTTCAAGAGCTGAGTTTTTGAGCAGAGTTCAAGAGCTGAGTTTTTGAGCAGAGATCAATAAGGCAGCCAAGCTACGCACAGCTAAAGGTAAGCGCATATTACAGCCGCATCGCATCCCAATACAAAAAAGGCCGTTGCGGCCTGCTTATAGTTGGCGATGGTCCATATAATTATTATGCTATTCAGAGTGGAAGGGACATCTGTTACCATGGTTTCAGTACATGATTCTGAACACCCCGGTGATGAAATATTTCGGCGGCTATTAAAAAGAATTGCTGTTCCATACCATTTGACCGCGTATGTATTGCGCTTTTACTATGAATCAGCAGATTTTTTTTTGATAACCGACGAACAGTTCCTGCGATATGGGCTACAGACTCATGTGCTAAATTCATGGTTACAGTTTGTACATGGCTGTAGTTACCTTATCTTAATAAAGTCAAATGTAAGAAATAAAAACTGCAATGAAGAAAACAAAAATTGCGCCCGGCACGTCCTAATTTAAGAATTTACAATGATTTGCCGTATTATGAAAATTTTCCGTTGCGATATAGGGATGGCGCAAACGCCCTGTATAGGTCCATCTTTCTCTTGAACAAATATAGCTCAAACACGCTTACGCACTATCGTTTTATAAGCATAATTTTACAGATATAAGTGCGCAAGCTCTGTCTTTAATGGAAGTGGAACTGCAAGCTAAGCACTTGGCGCTAAGTGAGGTGTCTAGGAGGAATTCACTGGTGCCTGACTTGAACCAGTATGATATAGTGAGTATATATGTTATTATATAATTAATGTACCCATGCAAAATATTGTACCTAAACATTTTAAAAGAGTAACGGTGGAGTTTCTTGCCCGTTCTTCTCCATACGAAAACTACCTTTTGGAATGGGCGACTAGAATCAATTCTATTTTAAGATTATTTTTGACGTTCAAAAGTGCCTTTTATGTGCCTATTTGAAATAAATGCTTTGACTTTATAAAACACGCAAAGTATGATAGTTGGTTGATTGGTTTGTTGTTTTTCTAGTGTTAACGTTTTATTTAAATTGACCTTGTACATTTCCCCCCAGACGTCTCCAATAGTGAACCTGGCGGTGACAGATCCCCTCACCGGTGAAGACGAGGCTGAAGAGGCGGGCGTGTTTGCTGAGGCGCCGGCTTTACTAGCGAGGCTACGAGATAGCGGCCTTGCGTCGCTCGCGGAACATATATTACTCGAATTCAAGGCCGGGTTGAAAGACTATAAGCGACAGAAGTAAGTAATACATACCAAGGATTATAGTGTGACAGATGCCCTGTCCAGTAAAGACGAAGCTGAAGAGGTGTTTGCTGAGGCTTCGGCTTTACTAGCGAGGCTACGAGATAGCGGCCTTGCGTCGCTCGCGGAACATAATTATATTACTCGAATTCAAGGCCTGATTGAAAGACTATAAGCGACAGAAGTAAGTAATACATACCAAGGATTATAGTGGGACAGATCCCCCCCTGTCCGGTAAAGGCGAAGCTGAAGAGGTGTTTGCTGAGGCGTCGGCTTTACTAGCGAGGCTCCGAGACATCGACGTTGTCTCATTCGCTGAACATAATTATACTACTCGAGTTCAAGGCCGGGTTGAAGGACTATAAGCGACAGAAGTAAGTAGTACAGATCAAGGATTATATGTATTGTATGACAAAATACCTGTCCGGTGAAGACGAGGCTGAAGAAGCGGGCGTGTTCGCAGAGACTTTACTAGTGAGCTCCAAGATAGCTGCCTTGCGTCGGTCGCGGTACATATAATTATGTAGGAATGGAACATTGATGAATAAATCAGTGTACCACATTCATTTTACTTTTCCTCTGACCTCAGTTCTTTTATTACTCGGGTTCCAGGCCGGGTAAAGACAAAGAATTAAGGGAGTAAATTCGAAACTTAGACCCCAACCATCGTATTATAAAACGAGTTTTTACTTTAGATCCAGGTTTAAACCATCGACCCATTTTCGAATTTCGAACTTACAAAATTTACAACTAAAAATCGGCAGTCCGTTTTCAAAGATGCAAAAAAGTTTGCAAAGGAGTTATTCTAATCCTAAACGGTAAGAAATAAGAATCTGATATAGTCGATATCACTCGATGGCGACGAAGAAATAAATAGTTTGGTAATCGCTCTGTAACTGTAACTTTTAGAATAAACTCAATTAAAAAAAAAATATTACGAAATTATTTTTTCAAATTGTCTGACTTGACTTGTCTTTTTACAGACTTATCTCCACCGTGCACGTATATTTTCAACTCTATTGCAGTTAGTTACGATTTAGTTCATTATCAATATTTATCAACAAAAATAATCACACTAATATTATAAAGGCGAAAGGGGTTTGAAGGTTTTGGCCCTAAAATCAGCCGCCATTTTGATTTTTTTTCAGAATCGCGGTGCACAACAAAAGTTATATATTTAGATAGAGGACACTTATACAAACCAAAAATGTTATATAACATAATATCCTAAAGCGTCAGGTTTCGGAGTTATTCACCGAAATATAAGTCGAAAACAACAAGGATTTTTTTGTTTTTTTTCCCTCCAGGAAAACATATTGAACTATTGAGGTAATAGAAACGTTATAAAACCTTTATGGAGAAGAAACAAATGAAGAATAGACATTTTTTAAATAAATAATTAAGCACGGCAATTTATAGTTCGTTTTTTAATCCCAGAGACTAATCTGACAAGTGTAATGTCAAACTTCTATACTAAAAAAAAACGAAAACACAGAAGACTTAAATGTCAGATTAGTCTCTGGGATAAAAAAACGAACTATAAATAGCCGTTTTTAATTATTTATTTACAAAATGTCTATTCTTTATTTGTTTGTTCTCCATAAAGGTTTCATAACGTTTCTATTACCTCAATAGTTCAATATGCTTACCTGGAGGGAAAAAAAACAAAAAAATCCTTGTTGTTTTCGAATTATATTTCGGTGAATAACTCCGAAACCTGACGCTTTAGGATATTATGTTATATTACATTTTTTTTTTTGTATAAGCGTCCTCTATCTAAATATGTAACATTTGTTGTGCACCGCGATTCTGAAAAAAAATCAAAATGGCGACCGACCTTTAGGGCCACCCTCCATACAAAAATCTTCTAACCCCTTTGTGAGTGTGTGTGTGTGTGTGTGTGTTTATTTGTTTGTTACTTCTTCACGCTCAAACGGCTGGACCAATATTGATAAAATTTTGTATAGAGGTAGCTGAGACCCTGGATTAAGATATAGGCTACTTTTTATTCCGATATTCCCACGGGATCGACATTTACGCGGGTGAAACCGCGGGGCGCAGCTAGTATATTAATATTATAAAGGCGAAAGTTTGTGTGTGTGTGTTTATATGTTTGTTACTTCTTCACGCTCAAACGGCTAGACCAAATTTGATAAAATTTTGTATGGAGGTAGCTGACACCCTGGATTAACATATAGGTTACTTTTTATCCCGATATTACCACAGGATCGACGTTTACGCGGGTGAAACCTCGGGGCGCAGCTAGTATAATATAAAGCACAAGCATAAAGTTTCTTAATCTAGCTAGTCAGTGGGTGCCGTACTGCTCTCCTAGATAGATTACAAAATAACCTGTGTTTAGGAGAATAAAAATAACTGGAAACTGGAATAATTGTAACTTTTTGTTGGGCTGTATGCGCTGACCGTTACAGAATTGATCGCGTAAGCAGGACCGCGATATACGCAACTCTACCTCGCAGTTTACCTACCAAGCTCTTAACTAATTTCCCAATACTATCACCACCCAGATGGCACGGCCTCATGATCGTAGAAGAGATGGCGCTGTGTGTATCGCCGTCCCTCTGCTGGCCGCTGTCGGCGCTGTGCGCGCGGCTGTCGGTGGCCGCACAGCGGTTAGCGCCCACACTCACCACGCGCCTGCGCGCGCATCTCGCTGACATGGTTGACATGTACATCTTTGAGGTAAAACACTAAAAATGCGAATTTTCAATGTTTGTTTGTTACGTTATCACGCTATAGCGGCTGATCAAATTCGGATGACATTTGAAATAACATATAAGATACTTGTTATGTAGGTATGTGTCCCTAGTACGCAATTTTATCACACAAAGTACATTTCGTAAGTCATATCTCTAACGCTCGTGGCAGCAATTTACAGCTTGACGAACTTATACGTTCTACGCGCGTGTATCCTTCAGTCTTTCCGCCTTGAAATCAACTATACTTACCTATATTTATATCGAATATACCCAGGTCGATTCCCAGGTCGGGTAAAGTGTTATTGGATTTTTCCATCAGGAATTACTCAGTAGCAGCCCGCCCCCTATTACGTGGGACTTAAACATAACTGTTGAAATGTGGGTGCTAATCAGTGTTCGCGATTTATTTACCAAACATGTGAACAAATATGTTTATTTGGAAAAATAACTAACGTTTTTAATTCTTTTACCTATTGTGGTATAGTTATTTTATTTTAGGTGCATCGTCCTCATATATTATTATATAATTAATGTACCCATGCAAAATATTGTACCTAAAACATTTTAAAAGAGTAGAATAGAATAGAATAATATTTATTGTAAAAACATGAGTATACATCAAATAAATGTGCAAGGTCTTAAAATAACAGGTAGATCTACATGTTTTGCCATTTATGGCGTACAATACAACATATTTTTGGCTTAGAATAAACCAAAAAAATAATAAAAATTTGAGTCTACACAGCAAACTATGAAATTTTAATAACTTAATCCTAATGGTAATTAAAAACATAAAGTATGATTTTTACAGATATAGGGGTCAAATTGTGAAAATATCGTAATTATAGGAATCTATTTAATTAATTGCGGTCATTTAAAAATTCAGATATGGTATAATAGCATTTAGCTATGAGATATTTTTTTAAATGTATCTTAAACAGAGCAGTAGGCATTTGTCTAATAGTTTTTGGGATTTTATTATAAATGGTCGGTGCTAACCAAAAAACACTTTTATGCATCAATGCCGTGGTTGATCTTGGTACGCAAAATTTATTATTATCCCTTCGATTACGAATCGACACGTCTGATAGTTTCTTAAATAGGTTAGGATTGGTTCGTATAAAATTAGCTGTTTCGTAAATAAATAAGGAAGGCAGACTTAAAATGTTATATTTAATAAAATACTGTTTGCAACTATCAGTTATTTTCAAACCAAACATAGCCCTAATACACCTTTTTTGTGACTTAAAAATGATTTCCTTATTAGTAGAGTTTCCCCAAAATATAACTCCAAACCTCAATATGGAGCCGACAATACCATGGTAGGCAGTTATAAGCGCATTGGTACTTATAATAGGTTTTAGTTTATAGAGGGCGTAGGCAGAAGAGCATACTTTTTTATTTAATTCTTCTGTGTGTGCTTTCCAGTTCAGACGTTTGTCAATGGTTACACCTAAAAATTTTGCTGTTTCTACATTTTTTATAACAGTTAATTTGTGTTGAACATTAATATTTGGTGCTTCTAAACGTTGACTGAAGAACATAATTTTTGTTTTTTCTAGATTAATTTTTAAATTATTGTTATCTAACCAGCTAATTATTGAATTGATTGTATTGTTAATTTCATGTTCATACCTATCTTTATTTATAGAATTAATAGTGACCGTGCTATCATCGGCAAAAAGTGATACTGGATAATTAGTTACTAATGGCAAATCATTAATATAGATTATGAATAACAAAGGACCCAATACGCTCCCTTGCGGGACTCCATATTTAACTATACGTTTTTTTGATGAATATTTTTCTTCTTTTTTGGTATTAATGTTTATTTTAGAAATGACTGTATATTGTTTCCGATTTTTCAGATAAGATTCTATGAGATTTAGTACATTGCCTCTAATGCCATAAGCTTCAAGTTTACGGAGGAGAATGTCATGATTAACATAATCGAAAGCCTGGGTCATGTCGCAGTAAATGGAACATACCGGCGTCCTTTTATCCACATTACCCATGACGTTATTTAAAAAATCAAAAATAGCCATGTTTATTGTTTTATTCTTGCGGAAACCTTTCTGGTCTTCTGTAAGAATGTTGAATTTTTCTAAATAGTTATAAATTTGATTATAAATGTATTTTTCAAAAACTTTCGAAATTATAGGAATAAGTGCAATAGGTCTGTAACAGCTCATACTCTGCTTGTTGTCTTTTTTGAAGATGGGTTTAACAATAGTAGTTTTTAGACTTTCCGGGTATGATCCAGTGGTTATACACATATTAATGATATGGCTTAGATGGTCACAGATATGATAAGTGATATACTTTAGGATTCTAGTAGAGATCCCATCGTATCCAACACTTGCAGTATTTTTAAGCGATCTTATAATTTGAAGTATGTCATATGGAGTACTCGGTGCCATGAACATAGATTGATTTGATTTGGAAATATTTACGGTTACGTCCTTACCTGCGTCTGGTATTGGTTCTATTTTTTCTATAAAGAAATTGTTAAAAGCATTCGCAATCTCTCCTGGCCTGGTTATAGTTTTATGGTTTGTTTCTATGGAAGTGATAGTATCCTTTGGTAAATTGAATTTAGACCTATTTATAATCGCCCATGTGGCTTTGGATTTGTTAGTAGATGATTTTATTTTATGATTGTTTTGTGCTCGTTGCGTTAAATTAATTATGTTTTTATATATTTTAGAGTATTTTTTAAATTTTGTTTTATTTACTTCATTACGATTTAGTGGAAACTTCCACATAAGCTCTCTCTTTTTTTTGCTACAGATTTTTATGCCTTGCGATACCCACTGAGTTTACTTTGGTTCTTATTGTAATGTTTTTGAACGGAAAACATAAATTATACAGCATCATGAAAGTTTCCAAAAATGCATTATATGCTGTGCTAGGATTGTTTGTATTATAGATTTCAGAAAAAGAAAAAGTTTTTATATAATTTTTGAATTTTTGCATATTTTCTTTAGTATAGTCTCGTCTATTTGTTCGTAACGGTGGAGTTTCTTGCCCATTCTTCTCCACACGAAAACTACCTTTTGGAAGGGACGACTAGAATCAATTCTATTTTAAGGTAATTTTTGACGTTCAAAAGTGCCTTTTAAGTGCCTATTTGAAATAAATGCTTTGACTTTGACTAATTCCTACACAAAAGTTCAGTTTACGCCACAACTTCAAACATTTTTATAACTTTTTAAATAGTGCTAGTCACTCTGAAATCAACTTAATTCCTACTAAAATAAAGTTGATGTTTGTTTAACTCGAAATAACAACAATTGGAAACATACATTTGAATAGACCTTTAATTAGGTATAGGTACACCTCTGCCTAACCCTTCGGGGAATATTTGCGTGATGTTACGAAATAACGAAATATACCTACGACGAATATAACTTGTTCAATGGTACTGTTAATCTATAATGTATTAACAGCTTCTCTCTTTCGTAGGAGATAGTGCTTGAGAATTGGTTCAACACCGGCGGCACGATGCAATTCACGCACGACGTCAAACGTAACCTCGTGCCAGCGTTCGCACCACCTAACAAACTAGCGTCACAAGTCTACCAGTTACCCAGGTAAGTCAAATCAAACTATACAATCGAAAAAATAATAATGACAGAATACTTTTATATGCAACATACATTTAACTAAATTCAGTTATCAATCGATTCGGCACCCTAATTGCGTAACACACTTTCAATCAAAATCTGACTCATTTGAAGGATATGGGTAATCCTTTGCTTCATACGTTCGAAAATGTTGTCGGCTCAACAACGTAAATAACTAAGGGCCTTGACACACTGGCGATTTGCAAGCTAGTCCAAAGCGAGGCGAGTGCGCAGCGAGCTCACACACAGAAATGGCCCTAAATTAATGTGGTTGAACGGTCAAAATGAAAGCCATTGCTACTGTTAGCGTGTTACGCAATTCCGCCGCTGATAAGATCTGATTAATTAAAACGGATTAAAACCAGTACAATAACAAAAGACATACAAGAGAACATGATAAAGTTGAGATTAAAACAATAAAAAATACACACACACACTTTCATGAATTCCTCTTAGAAGTACTTCATGCCAATAAAATATTCTCGTTTGTTTTCAACGCCTATGCAAAAAGTTGACATAATATTTTCGTCCTAAACAGACTTCTTGAATCCTGCAAACTCCTAAATATGGATTACGATGACGGGCGTCGTCTCCGCGCTATCCTCGCGAAACAACCAGCTGCTGCAGACGAAGCTCTCGACAACCTCAACATTCGCTACATACAACCCTCACAAGTCCTTCAAATCCTGAACCAAAGGACCGACCTCAGTGAAAGCACCAGTCCGGCATCAGTTATGGAGCTATTCTGAAGTTATGAGGGAGGAGGCGTCTAAACAACTTGCTACAGTACGGCCATCGACTTTTGAAAAAGTTCGGATTTTTAGAGCGTCTCTATCAGTCATACCGGTCTGTCTCTTTCTAGCTTGGTGCGTCAAATTAACGCTGCAGCTCAATTAGCGCTGTAGGCACTGCACATTGGTATGGCATGATCAGAAAGGCCGGCTGTTGATGTTTTCGTGTAACTGAGGTTATCGTTCTATTACTAAAAAATGTCAAAAAGTGATTCAAATAACAAATTTCTTTCTTTTTAGTTGTAAATTGTAATTAAAACTCACCAAAATTAAATACTTAAAAATTTATTCTTCACTTAAGTGTACGTATTGTTTACTATTCGTAGGCCAAAATCCATTTCAATGTAAGCTTAAGCGACAAAATGGTAAGATGATCGGTCTAAACTTAATAATCCCGATTTTCGTCAGGATCTGCGATCTGACATAATTAAATATTCACTTACAAACGAACGATCGATCTTAACAGTTACACGGCAACTATCTTTGAAATTCCTATTTGCATCCATTAATTTGCATAACTTTTAGCGGCCATAAAAACATGCTTATGCTTTGAATACACAAGCCTCTTCCGCCAACGTTATAGGAATTAAAATATCGAAATCCTGTGACCTAGATATATTTGCATTACATAATATATTTATTTGAACATCACTATTCAGTTAGAATATCAATCGGAACGCGGTTACAACGAAGGTCGCAGGTATTTAGTACTCAAAAGACTTCTAAATATTTCCGCGTCATAGTGATACTTAAAATATGCTTCTCATATTTGATCACGCTTATAGAAGCCACACACGTAGCTACATTTTTTTTTAACTAAATGGGGGATTAAGTCCGTGGGTATGTTTTGTGTTGGTAATTTTCAGGCTAAAAGACCTAGTGCCTAGCTACAGTAACTACTATGTTTCTGGTCTAGCTAGACGATTTTACTCATGCGATTTCGGAACTTTCCGAGTATTTTGGACTCGACCAAAGCCTTTATTAGATTCACGACATATCCGCGTTTGCTCATCTACAGAATACACACAGCGTACATATAGGAAAGTGGCGATGGAACACTTAGAAGTAGCCAATGGTATAAAAATATACCGACCGATTTTCGACTATTTAGTTGTTTTCTTTTTTTAATACGGTACGACTCAAATCACTGGACTGAACATAGCCATCGACTTGATCCTTATTATAATTCGGATTATGATCCATATTCGATAATTGTGTACCAAAAAACATGCTTTTTCAACACTGAACATAACTTATTGAATCGACGGCATTAGCTAGTGGCAAGTTGATTTAAAGGGAATAGCCTCCTCCTCATAAAGGGTTTGACAAACAGCCGAATACTCAACCGCAACTCAAGTTTAACCATACACACACGGATCTTTATTATTCTTTATATCTATCTCTTTCTGACGCATAGAGGCGTCATTCGTTAGAGCGAGAAGTCCGCATCTGCACTCAATCGCACCGAGAGTTCTTTAACGTGTGAATGGATTTCTCGCTCTAGTAAACTACACTTCTGTTTGACAGAAAAAGATTGAGATACAAGAAGATGCTGGTCTGTGTGTATAAATGTGATTTCACCCTGAAGGTGTAAACGACAGAAAGTCTGTTGAAAGTGGCGTTTGAGTATTCGTAGTATATTGTAGATTATTGTACATTTATGTATTAACGCTGTCTACATTTAAATGGCTACTATCATCTTAAATATATCGTTTAGGGCTTCTAGAAATAGTTACTACTGTTTGTAGCAACTGCATTTATTAGTCACTATTTTTCTATAGTTATATTCAAGTGTATGTTTTCTTCTGAATGTCTTGTAAAAAATACTATAACGTGGTACGTATCATAATACCAATTAAATCTTCGGTCATTTCCATTTCGATATCGACTGTAGGTATAAACCATTATTCTAAGCTGTACAACGATATTTAAAAAAATGATATTTTAATGTACCTAAGTTTGTTGATTCTCCGCGATGACTATTTTAGTACTTCGCAGTTTTTCTTAGTATGTTGACACACCACACAGCAAAACCCTGTTTTCTTCTTCAGCAAAGACCTTAAGCAAGCAACCTGAAGTGGCCCCCCACGAACGCTCGAGTCCGACGCACGCCTAATATGGGGGGGCTAAGTTTTGAGCAATAATATTAAATTGCAAGCTATATCTAGCTCTAGCTGAGTGGCTTGTGGCTAAGTAATAACAGCCGCATGGGACGATCGATCAGGTTAAGCAACGCTTGCCGCGGTTGGTCTGTGGATGGGTTGACCATCTTTACATTCAAGACCCCTCCGTGCATCGAAAAGCACGTTAAGCCGTTGTTGGTCCCGGCTGTCATTCGTGGATCTTTGGTAGTCGTTACGGGTCGTCAGAAACCAGTCTTACCAAGGGGTATCGTATTACCCAGTAACTGTGTTGTGGAGGTCAGATAGGCAGTCGCTTCATGTAAAATACTGGTATGCAGCTGCATCTGGTGAGACTGGAAGCCGAACCCAACATAATTGGGAAAAGGATAGGCCAAATTAATGATGATGATCTAGATCAAGCTAGATGAGCAAAATATGCTTGAAATGCTATTGATTTTGATAGGTGCAGCTAAGTGCGTAGCAATCGTTAGGGCCGTTTGCACCACAAACCACAAAATTTTGATACTTTAAATGTTTAGTGGTAAAAGAATTTAAAACATTTTCTATTTCAGTCAATCGTTTAAAGATGAGACTTACAGTATAATGTTTTACTGTACGGCCGATGAACATGGCCGGTCAGAACATAGGAACTACGAATTCTAACGCATGTTCTCTCACTCACACTCGCCTCATGTCACCATTAGGTTCCTAAAAATAAGCTATTACGCAGCCTTCTGCGCAAAATTCGGACCGGCCGTGATTCATCGGCCATACTGTAAATTTGTTTAGCGCCAAAACGTAGGTATTTAAAACATCTTTCTATTTCAGTCAATCGTTTAAAGATGAGAGTGACAGAATGATATTTAAAATATATTTAGCGCTAAACGAATTTAGTAGTTTGTGATGCCAGCGGAATTCCAATGTTCTTATCAAAATAAGTATAAAACTGTGTCTATTATCAAGTCTCCGTCACAATAATATTCGCTCATGGTCGTATCTTACTGTTTCTTCGTGTGACGACTTTCAATGTGTAATGTGACCAGTACAGAAAAAGCAGCTAATTGTAATTTATTCTAGTTTTAATATGTCATGCGACTGTAGCTTAAAATGTACTGGATGTTTGCATGAATTGATATCTTTGTAATAAATGGAAATCGTAAAACTTACGTTGAACATATTCAAATAATCACATTTTATTCATATTGGTGTTTGTCAAATCAGTCATTGTATCAACACATTCAATTTTCAATGTATTTTATGTATATTTGTGGTAAAGGTAAATGTGTTGAAAACACTTAGACTGAGTCTAATAATTATTTTAAGTAGGAGTTATTTTTTTATTTCATGCTGTAATGCATGTCTTCTATTTATCTATTATAATACTGTATAAATAAATTAATATATTCGTGTTTTTAAATGTTTTATTTTAACAAAATACAAGAATATTGTACAAAATAACTTACGGACTACTATCTCAGATAGTTTAAACAAGCAATGGAATCTCCATTCTTAGTCTCAGTATGACATGTTTACTAAAAGTATTAAAACTAATATAAAGCCTGCACACAGATCTCTCTAATGGCACAGAATGCACCCTGAAATCAAATGCATAGAGTTTTGCGAGGGTCCTTTATGAAAGTATATATAACCAGTCAAAAAGACTTAAGACAGTATGGGACAAAGGCGGTAGTAGTCCAAAACCAAATCTTTTCTTTAATATTATATGAAATCAAACCCATATAGTCCTACGTCGCGGCGTCGGGACACCCTGTATAAACAATTTAAGCACAATCGAAAATGGCGCGTATCCTTTTAGACCGACGGCCCTGGAAGTATGGACCAAATCGAATAGGGACGTGGGCAACATTTTAGCAAAAAAAAAAATACTAAAAAAAAAGAGAAGAAAGATCGAATTCGTGAAAACTATCAGGGCTATCAATTTTTTTTTTTTTTTAGTTAGCCCTGATAGTATTTTTTTATGATTATTTTCTTTAAACACTTAAGCGATTGATAAAATTGAAAAAAAAATATTAAAATCGGTCATAACTTTTGAACCGTAAAAAATTCACTGACATTCTCAGGGTTAAAAAGTTTGGAAATGACCTTGCCCACGCCCCTATTCGATTTGATCCATACTTCCAGGGACACCCTGTATTGACATCTATGGTCTAGTGGCAGTGTGTCCAACATAATAACGTTATTTTTTGTCGTTATTATGTTGACCACCAAAAAAAGTAAACAAATTATAACAAAGAGGCATTGGATGGGTTGGGTTCACAACTCTGAAATATTTGGAACTGCCGGATAATTGCGTAACGCACTAACAGTAGAAATGGCTTTCATTTTCACAGTTCAACAACATTCATTGCGTTATTCACGTTATTAAGCAGACAAATTTTTCGAATTTAACAAGCAATGGATAGCAATATCCTTGAAATTGATTCAGGTTGTGATTGAAAATGTGTTACGTAATTAGGGCGCTGGCTAATCTTATGTGTGGTCACAAATAAAATAGGTGTAAAATATTACGTTAAGTATCGCTGTTTTGTTCTTATAATGGCATGCTCTTATCGCCTTTGACTTACGAACTATAATTTCATGAGTGCACTTTCGCGTCATAGTACATTCCATTGCATTAACACTTACAATTAAGAACATTAAATTAAATCTATTACTAGAACCATAATATAATCAATGTACTATGGAATGAAAGGGTTATCCTCTTTCGTGCTTCCCTAAACTCCGAATTTGTTCACAGCCTCTCTTGCAAAATTAGTGAACAAAGTAATTTGTCAGTGCATTTGTCAAATAAATATTTTTCACAAATATTTACAAATAGGCAATCAGGGGCCGTATTACGAAGTATTAATGCCATCATGATTCCAGTGCGGAAAAGGGACGGTTCTATCGGTCATGTATAGGTAGCTCCGTCTCTCTCTTACACTGGAATCGTGATGGCATTAGACCGTCATAATACGGCACCGGTATTCATTCATTAGACATTATAATACTTCGCTTATGACTACCTACTTAGTTTCTAAATCTAAAAGTACAGTCATCAACAACATTAAGTATAATACTTGTAATAAATATTGAATTAAATTTTAAGCTTACAATAACTTTCTCGATATTACAAGATTACTAAATCGTTCAATAATTATAATTTTCCTAATAATAACTAGAACGGATAATTATTATTATTATCACATAGCACTGGCGGTGGATTCAGTGAATCGCCTTTTATTATGATTTAAAGAATTTCAGTTAAAACGTCTACAGTTTGTACTATACATTATTTTTACACACATCTAGTCTAATCTTGTTTGCTATATTAAATTGTCTTGAGTCAGCTGCACTACGCCATAAAACGGATAAACTAAGTACGTTTTTTTTATTGTTTAAAGCAGTGCGATAAAGTAATTCCTTGGGCACTGCGTCTAATTAAATAATTTATTTACATTTTTCTTCCGGAACATTAAAACGACAGGAAAACGGCCTGAGCCTTAATTCGAGTCGAATATTTTCCTCGTCTTCGCGATTTGGACCATTTTTTTTAGTGATATTCTACTACTTGACCTCGGCATTGACGGAGAGGTTGGTGCCTGCTTCGGCTTCGCGTTGCTTCCGTGGGTCTTGCGTGGTGGTGTTCCACCACTGCTCGTCGCCGGATGCGTATGCGACGAACACCAAGTTCGTCAGTATGAACACGGCCAGCGCTATCCAGAACACCAGCCGCCATTGTACTAACGTGCTCTGAAAAGGGAATTTGGATTGTTATTAAACCTTAAACTTTTTATGGAATAACATAAGTAAATTATTAACTTCATCATGGTCTTACTATTTATGGAAAGAGCCGTTTTATAAACCTTTTGTACACCCAAAAGTAATTTGGTTGTAGGAAGGATAATCCTTCTCCATGAACTATAAACAAACTATCCTCAATAATGTGCAGAATGGTGGATTATGTTCTCCTATTCTAAAGTACATAACTAACTGCTATAAAATTATGCAATGCAATAAAAAAAAGCATCAAGAGATTTCCATAACGGTCAAAGCCTTTTTGTTGCCAAAACAAATATCAAGGACTCGCGTTCGATTTGCCGAAGTCACCTTGCATTTCAATACAATACGCAATTTGTTCCGGTACTTACATCAGGAGTCAGCAAGCCCACTAGGTATGGTGCTATGATGCCGGTTATAGCCCCTATGCCGTTCACGATGGCCATTATAGTCCCAGCGTAATTCCCGCTCAAGTCAAGCGCGTTCACTTTCATGCCAGGGTAGAAGGCGCCCATCAGACCCATGGATGCAGTGAACAGGATCACGACAGCATCTGTGTTGCAGCCGGAGTATGATGCGAGGATCATGCAGATGCCAGGACCGACGGATGCTGTAGAGAAAATTGTGGGTGAGTTTGTGATTGAATAGAAGTCGCGTTGAAGTTTAAAACCGTCGTTAAAATAAATGTTTACTTATTTATTTATTTATTCTTAGCCTATGTTGTCCCACTCCAGGGCAAAGGCCTCTCTTTCTTCTTTCCACTCCTGTCTGTCTTGAGCTAGTGTCGACCAATGCTGTCTGTTGGAGTCAAGGTCTAAACCACTTTCTTCATGGACTACACATAATTATGTTTAGTTGCTATGTATAAAATAGTTTCTCGTCACAGTATTTATGTGTAACTCACAATGCTACTGCTGCGATCATAATCATAAAATCCGGTATTAAAATTGCGAAATCTTCCTCAATCATCATAAAAGTCAGCAAACAATTTTACCTAATTAAATAAAGCACCATGTTATGGTATACAATTAGCATGTACATAAGTGTTACATACCGATGGTAGTGAAAGTTTTTCTAGCGTTAGTGACAGTAAGCCAGTTTCTCTTGACAATCTTGTCGCAAATCCAGCCGAAGGCGATGGAGCTCAGCCACATGACTGCGTAAGGCAAGGCAGCAAGCGTGCCTGTCCGATGTATGTCGAACTTGAGGACTCCTGTCATGTACTTGGGGAGGTCGGTCACCATCGTAAAGTATCCGTAGTCGTGGCCGATCTGTTGAAGAAAAGTAGTGTTAGATTCGGACGAAAATGGTATTTGTTTGGGCTAATAATAGCACATGCGATTACAAAATCGGTTATAGAGAACGAACACTGATGATAAGCATTTGTTTTGGCCGTTTGGTACGATTTTTTTTGTAGGTAGCTATGTAGATACGTAGGTAACTAGGTCATTAAAAACTATACTTTCTGCGCAACAGTCTGAAATCATAGGCTTACCTAAGGACATATACCTAGCCGAAACAAAATAAAGACGTTCCTAACCAGCTGCTTTCGTACCTAACCTACGTATCTTACGTACCTTATGCAGTTAACAATAAGCTTTTAAAAAGCCGAATTTTGGTTTTGTTAGTGTTTAACACACAATAAGCAGTTATGCTAATCTGATGAGCATAATGACTTGATGATCTAGTCACACACTCCTTTTACTATGCCTTATAAGTTGTAATTAGGCAAAACGTAAGTCGTAACGTGTTAGGCTGTATTTACACCTGAGAGCACGTGAGCGATGTTATCTTAATTCCGGGGGGTAAAGTTGCTGAAAATCTGAAATTTTATTTTCAGCTCCGCCCTAAACCTAATTTGCATTGTTAAATCTAACTACGGAATGGGCCTGCTCTAGACCACGGTCTCGCCCTATGGAAAGCGATGGATGGGGATTTCGATGGAACGAGCGGGCTTCAGAAGATGCCTGTCCAATCGCTTTGAAGGTGGACGGTTTTGTAGGTGGTAGTGGGGAACAAAAATGCTATGCTACCGCATACTACAAAACTACAAGTAACTCGGCAAATATGGCTGGAAATAGTGTTACGCTGACGTCGGTCGCGTACCTACTGTCGGTCACGCGTATCAAGACGCTGACGATAAATGGACGTGTATAGTGTAGCACTGATGGTCAGGAGCGCGAGTCAATACGAATCGGTACACGACTGACATCAACGACCGACGTCGGCGTAACAGTATTTCCAGCCTTAAAGTTAGATATACCTACTTTTAAAATCGTTGATCCACTTACTAAATGAATAAGGAATCTTTCCTTTATTTATGTTTTTTTTTTACATCGAACAGCTGTGCTGCGTAATGACATGATGTAGGCTGGCCGCATACGTCCGGTTTCCTGATTCGGTTTCCGAATCAGGAATTCAGATTCGGAGACCCTGAATGCACGCATTTCATACAAAATCTTCTCTTTAGCGCACACGTTCTTATATTTTCCGTTAGGACGTATGCGGCCAGCCGTAGACGCGCTCTAATGACACGTGCCGGCGTTCTTACGCACGTCGTTTGACGACGTACTCGTGCAATGTACTACTACGTTCATACAGTGTAAGAAGATTATGTCAAATGCATGCACGTGCAGTTTGTACAGCGAACGGCGCGTGCCGCGGCTTTAGTAGGTATTATTCAATATTGAAATCCGTGTGTTACTTAATTGTGTGCATAACACTCAATCCCAACTACCTATACTTTAGCTCCAAAATACCAATATTATGTGGTATAAATGACTTTCTGAACTCCTTTAACTTTTGCTACCTCAGTAACACTTGAGTTGCTACAAGTAAGTAACTAGGTACCTAATAGGTAGGTAGATAACTTTGTCTATTACGTATACTTAGGTACCTACGTACCTACTTCCTAGTCGTCGTATTGATAGAAATGGACCTTACAATCAGGAAAATATTTTAGTCAGTGTACAAGTCTTTCAAAATATTTACCTACTTATTTTTATTTTTTTATTGCTGAATGGGCCCGCTCTTGACCTCGATCACGCCTGATGGAAAACGATGGATGAGGTCTATGATGGAACGAGCGAGCCCAGAAGATGCCTAAGCCACTGGAACTCCCACGCATCGACGAAACACAGCAGGCTGCTTGTTCCGGTGGGAGGGTGGTCGCAAACCAGGCGGGCGTTAGCCCTACCACCGCAAGGGAAGAATTGGCCAGTCAAATACAGTGTTGGGTGTGACTGTCCAGGATGCGCCGAGCGCTCGGTTCAGTTGAGTAACTGGCGGAAAAAACTGCGCTACACGAGGAGGCTTCTTCATGCATCCCAAGAATATTGTTAACAAATGACGATCGCAATAAAGCAGTGTGGTTAACTGGTTCTTAATTACAAGTAGGTATATACCTAGGTATACAAGGTCTTTTAAAATTAACTGATCTAACTTCATAGACGTTATGGATAGAAGGCCCTGTAGAATCTTAAAACTGTTTTAGCACCTCATTAATACAACCTAAGGGGAAATTGTAATAACTAAAAACTTGAAAAGGGGTCATTGTACTACACATCATGTTCATGAGGGACAACTTTTTACTATGGACCCAACTAAGAAATTTAAAAAGTCGGTTGTTCCATACATGTTGCGAACATAAATGCATGGAGTAGCTAATTGGTACCTATTTGCTTTTTTAGAGTTAGTAGTTAATAAAAGTTGTTCATAAATACAGGCTTATTTTTTTATCACCATCCAATTTTTTACAGGATGTTCTACCCATGAATATGAACAACTTTCACTATGGGACCAACTCTGAAATCACGAAAAAAAAAAATCTGCTGTTTCATACATTTTGGTCAAGTAGGTATTGAGCTTTTGTATGAAACAGCTGATTTTTTTCGTGTTTTCAGAGTTGGTCCCATATTGAAAGTTGTTCATATTCATGGGTAGAACACCCTGTAAAAAATTGGATGGTGATAAAAAAATCGACACTTTTAAGGTTTTCAGGTATTTTAATTAATTACACCTTGTTTATCGATTATGATGACTAATGTAATTGTTTAGCAAGGCAGAGCAAATTATCGACTTATTGTTAAACATTACATGACCTGTTATAAGTAAAACTTGTGAAGGTAATGTCATCGGTTCGAATTAAAAATAAACAAAGAGACGTCGCACTTCGACTCGTTCAAAAAATCTACAAAAAAAAACCATTAAGTATTCTATACGGCCATACTTTATTCCATTCCGTGTTATTTTCTTCCGTTCGTTAACTGCTCTGGAATTCATTTTATGCCTAATATTTCACTGCGAGCGACCTCTAACTTTGGTAAGTAGCAACCTCACCGGAATATTGATGGATTGTGACGCGCAAAAGTAATACTAATGCACCTAGAACTTGGTTCCTGAACTGTGAACAAGATTTACGAAATAACCACCAAGGTGAGAGAGATTAGTAGGTATTTAACGTAACGTTGAATTAGACGGGAATGGATAAACGGATAAGCAAACCCGTTAAGGCAATTTCTGCATTTGGTCAACTATGAAGATGTGATAAATCACTGTATAAATATATTGATTTCAGTAATCGATATCAAACACAGCTTCTCTCTTCGAGAGGGAGTGGGCTATAATCTACCACGCGGGCCCAGTGCAGGTTGGTAGATGTCACATATCTTCGAATTTCTAGTTCTAGTTTCCTCACAATGTTTTTCAGAGCAGTGGTGATCAAATTATTTACACAAAGTAAAGCGCCTGTCTGATGGGTTCCAACCAACGACCTACAACTCGTAAGTCGCGGCCATTACCACTGGGCCACTACTGCTCTCCGTACCTTGCTGAATTGCATCGATCGATTGTAAATATGGATCAATAACACCTATTGAAATCATCGTCATGAGTGAAAGTATAGCCATACAATAGATTTGTTTTATATTTATTTCAATAATTCAATAATACTGAAGGCATTATAGCATACCTGTGCGCAAACCAGGGCCCATAGCGGGACGGACATGAAGATGGCCTTCCACGGTATGGCTGAAGGTAGGCTGCTACGGTGACTGCCCAGCGCCTCTTCTAAATACTTCTTCTCCTTGTCGGATATGAACGGATGCGATTCGGGGTCGTTGTAACACAGTAGCGCCTAAAACAAAACAATAATCAAGATTTAGACGGATCTAAACTTACGAGGGCGAGGTTGTAAACTCGAGTCATGTGGAACAAAGCCTAATTTAAGTGCTCACAGACACGAGCGACACGCGTCGACGAAAGAGGCAACTGCAGATCCGCTCGTATGTGTGCACACTTAGACAAAATTATAATAAACCATGGTTTATTATAATTTTGTCGAAGTGTGCATTTAGATTTACCAACCAACTTAAGGTGCAAAATAATAATATGTAAGTGCTGTAAATCAAACAATAAGGAACCACTTTACAAAGATAAAGAAAAAATAAATAGTAAAAAAAAACATATAAGTTACACAGACATTATTCTTTGAAACACTAAATATAGACACGCCAATTTAACCTGTCGCCTTCTGGTTAAACTGGCAAGAAAACAATTAACAATAGATATATAAAGCCGGTCTTTATTATGATTGGTCTGAATACGGATAGGTACAACTAAATGCATATATGTATAAGGCATAGTAACAGGTCGATATTGGCTTCCGGCACTTGGAAGTGGGGACTTATACCTATCGCGGGCGCGGGGCAAAAACTAGGCATGACAAAAGGGCAGATCGTAAAAAGTAGTACTACGGGTTTTTGGGTCGTTCACATTACCAGCAAAATGTAAAGACATGAACAAACAGCCCAGATCCTCTAGCGTTTCACTTCTTTACCTATAACATTTATTTATTTATTTATTAAAACTTTATGCACAAGTAAAAAAAAAAAATAATACTGTACAAAGGCGGACTTAATGCCTGCCATCCATAACTTCATAAGAATGCTGAACTTACCCAAAGAATAAACCAGAGGATTCCGACAGCACCAAACAGGTAGAAGACGGACTGCCATTCACCAGTCTCCTTTATCACCAGCCCTGACAGGTAAGTGCCAGCTATGTTTCCAATCTGGGCTCCTCCGAAGACTAGGGAACCCATTCTTCCTCTTTCTGATACCGGTGCCCACCGCGCAAGCATTGCGTTAAGTGCGGGAAATGTGAAGCCCTGAAAACAATGATGATATGACTTATTGATGCTTGTTATCATGCTTACAAAGATGGTGGTAGGTACGAGTATATTATGATACATTTTATGATTTGTTCTTAGTTGCACGTGTCCAATGTTTATTCTGGCCCAAATCTTAAAGCCAGACACGAGAAGTGTCCATAATCAAACTAACCATGAATAATTCTGTTATAATAGCTTTGATTTTCAGTTTGGTCACTTAAAACACAGATCCTTTACATAAACGACTACATGTTAAGACAATAGACAAATCCTCACCTCTCCAAGTCCCTCCAGTACCCTCAGAATGATAAGTCCAGTGGCGCCACCAGCGCTAACAGTCCATGGCGTCAGTAGAGTGAAGACTGCGGTACTCAACACTCCGAACCCGAGGGAATACTTCCCTCCGAACCGTTCGGCAAGCATCCCGCCCGGTAAGTGCGTGACGATGTACCCGTAGTAGAACGCACTTAGGATCATGCCCTGCGTTGCTTCGTCCCAGTCGAAGCGTGTTAGCTCCTGGAAGAGGTGAAAGTATTAGTATATATTAGGTTAGCTTCAAGAAGAGGAACATCCCAGTAGGTACAATGCAAGATCCAGAAAGATGATACTACTAGTAGATTCTAGGATTCTTAGCAAATGTTACACGACTATTTATTCGATTATCTATACATATAAAATTCAAAGTCCTGACTGACTGACTGATATATCAACGCACAGCCTAAACCGCTGGTCCTAGAGACATGAAATTTGGAGGGTGTGTTCTTAGTGAAGAGTAGGTATCCACTAAGAAAGGGTTTTTCGAAATTCCACCCCTAAGAGGGTGAGTGGAGGGAGGGTAAAATTTCATGCGGACGAATTCGCGGGCAGAAGCTAGTCTAATATATAAAAATCACGTGTCACAGTGTTTGTTATCGAACTCCTCCGTCACGGCTTCACCGATTATTATGAATCTTTTTGTGTATATTTGTTAGGTAGGTCTGAGAATAAGTCGTAGGCTATTTTTGCAAAACAACGTTTGCGGGATCAGCTAGTAGTATATAATCCTACCTACTATAGTTTTCTTTGTCATTACGGAAACCTTTACCTTAACCTTTGCCACTAAAGTTAAACTCCTACACTTGAAATCAAGTTTGTTTACTAAGTAGTCAAATCTCAAAAACAATAATTTATACGATAAATAGGCATGTACCTAATCCGGCAAACCTTTCAAATCGGCTATTTTACGGTCCTTAGCTGCCGGCAATGATAATGCGATGAATAAATTTTGTTTTATCGCTTTTGTATGTTTGTTTCTGCGTTAAGGCATTTCATGCGGTCTTCACAGATAAGCGCACACTATAAAAAAATTTTAAATTTTAGAAAGACTAGGTGTAATTGAAATAACTGAGAACCTAGCTCTTAAGGGGTTATTGTGCGCATCATTAAGAACAACTTTTACTTTGGTACCAAGCCTAATCGCGAAAAAAAATCATCTAATCCATAACAGCAACACAACTCACATACATAACCAGCCTATAATGTTCCCGCTGCTGGGACACAGGCCTCCTCTCGATGAGAGGTAGTGGACCGTAATCCACCACGTGCCACGTGGGCCCAGTGCGGGTTGGTAGATGTCACATGTATTCGACGATTTTTTGGTTCTAGGGCATGCCAATAATTAAAGCGGTTGTCTGGGTTCGAACCTAAGACCTACAACTCGTAAAACGGCCGTTACAGCTCTGCTCAAAGCTCACATAACTCGACAAAATGTAGAGAACAGCTGCTTCTTTAGGTTCCGTGCCCAAAAGGTAAAAACGGGACCCTATTATTAAGACTCCATTGGCCGTCTGTCTGTCCGTCTGTCTGTCAGTCTGTCACCAGGCTGTATCTCATGAACCGTCATAGCTAGACAGTTGAAATTTTCACAGATGATGTATTCTGTTGCCGCTATAACAACAAATACTAAAAACAGAATAAAATAAATATTTAAGGGGGCTCCCATACAACAAACGTGATTTTTTTGCCGGTATTTGCTCAATATTAATAACGGCAACAGGTAGACGCTTGAAACGTTTACGGAATAGGTACTTAGTTGTATATTTACTTTAAAAATAAATAATTAAAATAAAATTAATTAAGTGGGGCTCCCATAAAACAAACGTGATTTTTCAGTGGTAAATATTGTACGGTGGTACGGAAAACACAATCACACATTGCCCGGGCTGGGAATCGAACCCAGGACCTCATGTTAAGCAGTAGCGCTTGCGACCACAGACAAACGAAGTAGTCGGTAGGTATTGTAGGGTAGGGAGGGAGATGGACGCGCACACTGAAACCATGAATTCAGCACATGATTCGAGACGTATTAATTTTGTATTGTCTGTGTTCCATACATTTTGGCCGCGCAAGTATTGCACTTTTCTATGGAACAGCAGTTTTGACCAACAATTTCAACGCATGGGCGTTCAGAATCATATACTTACTGAACATGGTAACAGGTTGCGCGTCGATTACCCTGCCAGCCTGTATAGGTACATAGCTGCTGAATGCGTTTATGTAATGTTTATTCAAACTTATGTTTCAAATTAATATTATTTCACGTTAAATAAATATCAACTTTATTTTAATGGCAATTAAGTTGATTTCAGAGTGACTAGCACTATTTTTTGAAGTTGTAGCGTAAACTGAAATTTATTGTGTAGGGTTTAAAGTTATTTTTCTACAAACTCATATTTGTTTACATTTTTGGCAAATAAAATCGCGAATGCACATTACCATCTTATAAAAATATAAATAAATAACAGAGGAAATATTATGCAAAAAATAAGATACTGTGTTATAGCAACTAGTAGATATCTAACAACATAGCAACCTATTCAATTAATGTTATCTGTTATCTATTATTATGACATCAAGCTGTAATAAGTATATAAGTTAAGTAGGTACTAGGTCAGCGACCTCTACCGTGTCTCTTTATTAACTGACTAGCAGCGCCCCGCGGTTTCACCCGCATAAGTGTCGATCCCGTGGTAATATCGGGATAAAAACAATCCTGTCCTTTCCCGGGACTCAAACTACCTCAATACCAAAATTCATCTAAATCGGTTTAGCGGTTTAAGCGTGAAGAGGTAACATACAGACAGACACACTTTCGCATTTATAATATTAGTATGGATGTCGTATGAAAGAGTTTATATAAAGACGATTTGCAGCTGTTCTGCATTTTCTAAGCGCGGTGGTTTGTCGTCCCGATATTTTTTCGATTGTTCAGAAGACCATGTACATTTTTTTTATCCCAGTTTTAATTCTTTCATAGTTAATAACAAAAGCTCGTGTGGGTTTAGATTTTAGAAAACCGGCCAAGTGCGAGTCGGACTCGCCCATGAAGGGTTCCGTAGCAGCAAGTAACATATTATAAAAGTTCTTGGAGTTCGTTGTAACTTTGTGAAAGGTAAATTGCGGTTTTCGATTTATGACGTATTAAAAAAAAAACTACTTACTAGATCTCGTTCAAACCAATTTTCGGTGGAAGTTTACATGGTAATGTACATTATATATATTTTTTTTATTTTATCATTCTCTTATTTTAGAAGTTAGAGGGGGGGGGGGGACACACATTTTTCCACTTTGGAAGTGTCTCTCGCGCAAACTATTCAGTTCAGAAAAAAATGATATTAGAAACCTCAATATCATTTTTGAAGACCTATCCATAGATACCCCACACGTACAGGTTTGATGAAAAAAAATTTTTGGAGTTTCAGTTGTAAGTATGGGGAACCCCAAAATTTATTGTTTTTTTTTTCTATTTTTGTGTGAAAATCTTACTGCGGTTCACAGAATACATCTACTTACCAAGTTTCAACAGTATATTTCTTATAGTTTCGGAAAAAAGTGGCTGTGACATACGGACGGACAGACAGACAGACAGACATGACGAATCCATAAGGGTTCCGTTTTTTGCCATTTGGCTACGGAACCCTAAAAAATGGCATATCTCATACTTTTAAATACAGTGTCAAATTAAATTAACTAGTGAAACTTAGAGTTACTAGTTTCACATAAGCATAGCATAAAAGCATAATCAGCCTATAATTTTCCCAAAGCTGAGACACAGGCCTCCGCTTTTCAAGAGAGAGCGAGCCAAGTATAATCCACCACGCGGGCCCAGTGCGGGTTGGTTTCGCAAGATAATTTAAAATCACATTGTATTTATGTCTATTTTTAGTGAAGTACCTATAGGTACGTAGTTTAAAAAAGCATAACCCCCCTTCTGGCGCAGTCGGGTAAAAACACTTACAGTAGGATCAGCTCCATCCATGCCAGCTTCTTGAACATCGCTAGCAGGACAGGAGCCATCGTTGCCTGTAGAATGTGGTCGTCGATGAACCATCTGCGTGATGGCTATATTGAGGCAGACCCGCATCGTGTACGCGTTGGCCACCGCCAGGAAACCCATGATGGCCATCACCCATCTTTGAGGTATTATGAATACTGGAAACAAAAGAAAAATATTCTTTATTACTTTGAAAATATATTTTCGAAGTTGGAATAAAACTCCGGAATATTGAGGTAGGTACTATCGATTAAAATATAGTTATAGGTAAAAGGCGTAGTTGAAATAACGGAAAAGAGGTGGTTGTGATCATCATTATGATCAACTTTCAATATGGGACTAAACCAGAAAACGTGAAAAAAAAATAACCAGGTGTTTACTCCGTCAAAGAAGATACGGGCCCATCCGAATGTAGTTGACCCGTCAAAACAAGTGTCAAATTCAATTTTTCGGAAGGCAGAATGGGTGCATTTCGGAAGTAAGGACAACTGTGAAATCGTGTTGTCATCCGTTCTTAGTTCGGGCCCCAAACTAAACATAAAAAATTGAGTCAAGTTATTACTTGACTCAATTTTTTACTCCGTATTCGGAGTAAGGAATGCCCGTAACTTCAACTGAACCTACAGATTTCGTCCATGCGGAGTAGACCCCTTCTCCGTACATTTATGTTCGCATAACTCGACAAAATGTAGGAAACAGCTGTTTTTGTGAGTTCAATTACTTACACCTTTCAGAAATAGAAGCTGAAATACTTCGTATAATCACCGGCCTTAATAATATATTTCTACTATTCAATTCTCGTTACATATTTACATAACAGAATTTTGTGTAGCTCTCCGTGCGCCTTTATTCAAAATACAAAACATTTTGATCTAAAGTAATAATTAATAACAAGTTAACAACATTCATTTAGCACATCATGGGCATAAAAAAACTCGTTACGAATATTTTTATCGCATTTAAAATAATTAATTAACGAATACATTTTATTAAAGTTAATTACTGTTGTTAAATGTACATACAATATATTAACACAATTATCTTATTACAAGAGGATAAGGTATTTAATGCCTAAGTGTGTCTATTTAGCCTTGACTTTGTTGCACAACCTGCGTGGCGGATTAAGAGAATGCACTTTAACGATTGTGTAAAGATCCGACCACATCATCATCTGCCTAGCGTCTTCCCGACTATGTTGGGGTCGGCTTCCAGTCTAACCGGATGCAGCTGGATACCAGTATTTTACATGAAGCGACTGCATATCTGACCTCCACAACCCAGTTACTTACTGGGTAAGACTGGTTGTCAGATTTTCGGGCTTCTGACGACCCGTAATGACTGTCAAAGATCCACGAATGACAGCCAGGACCAACGGCGTAACGTACTTTCCGAGGCACGGAGGGGTCTCGGTATGGTTGTGACCAACCGCGACAAGCGTAGCTTAACCTGATCGATCGACTCGTCCGGCTAATATTACTTAGCCACAAGCCCCAAAGATCCGACCACATAGCGAGTCAGTAATATTCCGATCACTCATAATACTGCTGTTGAGCTCCTTAAGTTCTGAGTTAATGCGTGCACTGACTGGACAGGTTCACTCAAATCTGTGTGGGTCTATCCTCAAAAGACCATCTCAGACATTAAAATCTGCATGGTCCTCATATGATCTGACCAAGATTACCTATGTCTGGACTTTTAAAGAGACTGACTGAGAGAGACCTCTGAACTTGTTTCGGTTTTTCTGCTCAGAGTAGTTAGGAAGTGTTTTATTTTCTACCTATTTACAGAAATAAATATCATAAATATCATTTAATTTCATTGCAACATTAACTGACAAAATGTAGGTCTTTGGCATATATTTAAAAATACATTTTACCGTCTGACTAACGACTAGAAAGTTGGCGTCCTTTTACTTGTTTTTTTTTTATTATTATTAACCGTTGCATTGATCGCTATGTTATGCAATTCATATTAGGGTTTATGTAATTTTAATGGGCCCGATTTGTAAGCACGATTAGTCATTTGTTTATCCTGTATAGCAGCACGTTTTGTAATTGTATTTGGAACTAGGTAGTACTGATTTCTTTTTTTTCTGATTACAGTTTTGGCCAGTCACGATCAGTTTTTTTTCTGAGGGGCAATTCTCGTAATATTAACAACATTCACAGTCTGACCTCAGTCTCAATCTTTCAAAAATACCTACCTCTAATTTCCGGGATCCCTTCTTTTCGCATAATGTTCTTTTTCCTAATATACTTTGGCATAACTATTTTGGTATAAGTAATTTGTTTTGTCATAATAATACTTTTCCATTTTTTTTGGCATACCTACAGTTTATGTTGGCATAATTATCTTGAACTCTAATTTGTTTTGGCATAAAATACTAAACGACGTCAGGGGCACCCCGAGGTTCAGTTTGGTTAAGTTAAAACCATGACTGCTCTCCATCGACCTGACGTCGTTAGAAATAAAACGAGCATGCTAAAGGGGTTAGAAGATTTTTGTATGGAGGGTGGCCCTAAGGTCGGCCGCCATTTTGATTTTTTTTCAGAATCGCGGTGCACAACAAAAGTTATATATTTAGATAGAGGACACTTATACAAACAAAAAATGTTATATAACATAATATCCTAAAGCGTCAGGTTTCGGAGTTATTCACCAAAATATAAGTCGAAAACAACAAGGATTTTTTTGATTTTTTTCCCTCCAGGTAAGCATATTGAACTATTGAGGTAATAGAAACATTATGAAACCTTTATGGAGAAGAAACAAATGAAGAATAGATATTTTTTAAATAAATAATTAAACACGGCAATTTATAGTTCGTTTTTTAATCCCAGAGACTAATCTGAGATTTAAGTCTTTTGTGTTTTCGTTTTTTTTTAGTATAGATGTTTGACATTACACTTGTCAGTTTAGTCTCTGGGATTAAAAAACGAACTATAAATTGCGGTGTTTAATTATTTATTTAAAAAATGTCTATTTTTCTTTTGTTTCTTCTCCATAAAGGTTTCATAACGTTTCTATTACCTCAATAGTTCAATATGCTTACCTAGAGGGAAAAACCACAAAAAAATCCTTGTTGTTTTCGACTTATATTTTGGTGAATAACTCCGAAACCTGACGCTTTAGGATATTATGTTATATTACATTTTTTGTTTGTATAAGTGTCCTCTATCTAAATATACTTATTACATTTGTTGTGCACCGCGATTCTGAAAAAAAATCAAAATGGCGGCTGATTTTAGGGCCAAAACCTTCAAACCCCTTTATGCCAAGTTATATTATGCAAATGGATAGGGAATTCTAATTTCCTTACATTTTTGACAAGCTTTTGACATTTGTCGCCGAGATGAGACTGTGACTACATTTTGAATGTTTTAAATTACGAAAATTGTCCTTCAGTTAACTTTCAGTCGGTCGTCTCTGCTTCGTATAAGGAAACGTGTTTTACTAAATCAAAATCTTAAACTCACTGACAGACAACGCACAGCCTAACCGTTGGGTCTAGCAGCATATTTTTTTTGTTTGGTGGAACCCATAATTTTCCACCTTATTCTTGTGCAAAATTGGGGTAAATAGGTGATGACAGTTGGATGGAAGTTCGCCATTTTTGCCGGGTACACGGCTTTTAGCTAGTATAAGTAAGCTTTAAAGCAAGATCCGATAACATCTTATAATGAAATGATAATAACCATCCACAACTAACTTCTGCCAGCGACTTCGTCCGCATGTTCTGGTTTTCCCGACACACTCCAACGCGCCTCGTATCACCTGCCCGCCCTACCACTTCGTTTTCGCTTAGCGTTCTTTCTGGCTTTTTTTTCTTTTTGCTCAGCTCCTAAGGGTCATAACGTGATTTTAAATAGCCTTCCTCAAGAATTGGGCTATCAAATGCAAAAAAAAATTTCAAATCCGACTGGTATTAATCTCTGGAGAGATTACCCCCTATATACAAACAAACAAACAAATTTTACCTCTTTATAATATTAGTATAGATAGTTATTACCCTAAAAAAACACCACACGTAAACCTCTCTCCCATACCTACTGTAATTTGAAAACATTGTAAAAGCCAATTATTTTTAAAAGAGTAACCGTGGAGTTTCTTGCCGGTTCTTGTCCATAGGAAACGACCAATTGGAACCGTGCACCTAGCTTCTGACGTTTCATAAGTGGAATCTATGTGAAATAAAATATTTTGATTTTGTATTAATAAAGTTTGCTCTGCTAGGGAACTGGAATGCTTTATTTCACAAGAAAATTTAATAAGAACAATAGACATATGCTGACAGACTTTCATGAATTCTTAATGCTACGGCTACATTGTCGCGACAACGACAACTACACTTCGCGCGCTATCTCTCGCACACACACCGCTCAACGTCTTGCTGTAAACAGAGAGTGCGCGCAGTTTTTTAGTCGTACAGCTCAACACAACTTAGTTGTAGCATCGGCAAAATTCGTAAAACCGATCACATCCGAACTGAGTGCGACTTCAAAATCACCAATCTGTATTACTGCTTTAGGAGAAAATTATCTTTATACAAACTGAATAACTTGTAAAGTCATAAAACAAAACACATTCGTGAAATTGTTGCACAGATTTACATGAACTAGCTTGCAAAATAAATTATCACGTAAATAAAGTCTTTGTTTTTTAGATTCGATTTGAAGGATACAAGGCTAGAACGATGAATAACACAAATCAAACTTTTAGAGATGTTTATTGTCAAAACTTCACTTCATAATAATATTATTTAAATAATTTGTATCATTTTATTATTACATATAATTATGTAGCATGATAAATAAACATATGGAAAAGGTTCTAGTCGTTGTATATACCAACGAACGGCTTTGAACGAATATCTGGTGTAGATGTAAGCCATGATTGCATGATTGCTTTTAGAGAGTTGGAATTCGGTGCATTGTCTATCTTTGTGTTATGGTAAGAAGTGTTATCTACGACCACAACAGTGCTAGGTCGTAGATTCGGAATGAGATGTTGTTTTAACCATTTTTCGTAATTTTCTTTATTAATCTCGTGGTGATAACAGGTGCTGAGGTCTTGAAACACCATAAAAACAAAAGGTTTTTAAAATGGTTATTGTGCGTATGGCAAAAGACGAGAAATGCTATAGGCCCATCAAATAAAGAATGTAATGGGCTTAACTTTTGATCACGTGTCTGTCCGTCAAGACCTCGCTTCATATGTTTTGGAGCATCGAGATGACGATAGAATTCCCCTAGCACTTCTTAATAATATACAAGTAATACAAGAATTTCTCCATAACAGCAATCTATCCCAAGAACAAAGGGTAACAAAATACATAAACACGCAGTTTAACCAAACGTTCTGGGGAGGAGAAGATATTCTAATCGCCGCGTCCGAGTTCTATCTTGTAAATTTGCACGTGCACACGATACAAGACACATACGTGTGTATTCACCTACCGGCGAACCAGTACCCGGCAACACACACATCCTCTACAAGGATCAGCACTATGATAGCTGGGTCGTGAGTTCGTGACCGACGACGAATATTACAACAGCAACCCGATAGATCTAATGCAAGAACCAAACAACGTCAAAACAACACAACACAACAAGCCTTTAGTTAACCAGTATAACACACGTGAAGAGCAAGGTCAACCCGCGAAGCCCCAGTCACAAACGAACAGCCCCCAATTAGCTAGCTCATTAACACAGTATGAACAACAAGGATCAATGTATACACAGTTATCAGACATAGTTGCAGATGTCACTGGGCTCACAATACTTAGAAATCAGCCGTCTACCGCAATAAAACATACTTGCCCAGACTTGCGTATTATTTATTGCGATCATCGTGCAGGATAACATGGTCAAAAGGCACTCAGAAATCTCAATTGGATCACATTGTAACGCCACATGCAACAAAAAACTCTTCGAACTTATTAAAGGCGAATGGGTCGCTAGGGGCACATCCGACCATAAAATAATCTGGGGTCTGCTAATAATAAACCGAATTTCAAACAAAAAAGAAAACACCAAACACAATAATACACTAAGACAACAGCAAGCTGCGAAGGAAACAACAATTGCGTCTAAGGATTTCAACTATAAACAGTGCTATCATGCCGCCCTCAATAATAAATTCACGAAAACGAAATACCAAGATTGCATAAAAAAAAAACTAAAAGATATAGGTAGGAATCAACTCAACGGAAGAAAACATCGAAATACCCTGGAATACCATAACGGAAATATTAAAAGCGGCTGCCCAGGAAACTCTGATTCTTCAGCCAGTTCTCTACAGAGACCATCGACTAGCTCTTGCTAACCTACAAAAGGTTAAATTCTTACAAAGTAGGCAACCAGATAATCCAAATATGCACAAACTAGTAAAAGAACGTTGGGCAACACTTCAAAAGGTTAAATATCAGGAAGAGCAAAAAGCGTGCAAGGCCTGCCTCAATGGACTGGGGAAAAACCCCCTGCAAAACGCATGCAGATGCTATACTTTTTTTTTACAGTAGAAACAAACGTCGAAAAAGATCTATTTATTATAACGATGACCAAATGGGAGCAAATATTTAAAAAAAATCCGAGGGCCATCTTATACCAACAGTTAATATAAGAAAGCCGATAGCCGAAGAACAGTGTGATGGACCCACTGCGGATGACGTAATGAGAATCATTAATAAAATGAGGAACGGGACAGCTTCCGGAACTGACCAAGTGGTAATCGAGCTTTACAAAGCAATGCCCCAAATAATACAAGAACCCGTCACCAAACATATGAACAAAGCTTGGATACTGAACAAAGCACCCGACATGTGGCTGAAGACAGTACAGGTACCAATTCCAAAAAAACAATAACCCTAAAGATGTGAATGAATATCGCCGCATATCGGTTTGCAATGCGGGTTACAGAATTTACGCCTGCTACGTACTTAAAAAACTAGATGAGATAATAACGGAATTAGGCAACTACCAAACGGCCTTTTTAAACAACAGATAAACAGACGACCATATCTTTACGCCTAAAATGGTCTTAGACGAAGAACGAAGAAAAAATAAAGAAAAATACCGGAAATGAATAGTAGAGAAACCTCTGACGATAACATTGAAAACAGCAACATCTAACACAACACAACAGAGCAACGACATACAAAAGAACCGAGAAAGCAGTAGAACCCCGCCAAAAGACTCAAAGATGAAGCTCGACCTTAACCAACCTGGCGGCAAGGTCGTTAAAAGATGCCCATCCATAGATATAATTACCTATCTCTCCACTAGTCCAATGCTTGCTCTAGGATGCATATCCGGTAGGCTCTTAAATCCTTACCTATCCTTCGGGCACGTCTTCCCTACCATTACCGCGCCCCCCGGTCTATTCCTTGATATGCAATGGTCGCTGTAGCACCATGAACATGATGATATTTTTAATTTCGGAAGTCGGTGTCAAAAAACGAAAATGTGGAACTAATGACACTGACTTCCGAAATTAAAGTTATTTGTCACTTTGTAGTGTTTTTCTTTGAAGTCGGATGTTTTTTTTTTTTTTTTTGTAAAAAAGTTTTTTTCGATTTCATTGCATTAGCGCATGATGTCTTAATTTAGACGGTTTTCTTTTTACATTCCGTCGAGATTGCAAATAGTAGGTATCTATACTTTTTATCCATTGTCAAGTTAACCCACATTTTATACAAAACTGAGTTTTGTTGTCAATGTCGCGGTCGCCGCATACCGCAATCTCATTAGAGAGATGAAATGAACCGCGCGGTTAAGTGCAGCCTTCAGTGTTTGAACACAATGTTTAGTTGATCTCGGTTTGATTAACAAACCCCACCTGTGGAACCTCGGGTTTATCGACCGTTCACTAAAGGATGCAGAACACTACAAAACCGTTAAATGGAACACAAACTTTAAATGGAATTTGTGTAGAATGTTTAATAATAACGCTCACGAATGTTTTGGAACTTTTTTCAGAGCAATCAATAGAATTTTAATAGACTTACGAGTATATACAGTTCAGTTGCTATAAAAATATGTTGGAAAGAAGCCATTTTGATGTGATTTAATCAGATGCAATTTAAAAGGCCATAAAATCATATAGTTAGTAAGTGGGTACCTAATTTAGATCATCTAATTCGAAGTCACTTTTTCTCGAATTCGCCACTGCAAAACAGTATTACCAAATAATAGATCGCGAAATCAACTAGAATTGCATTTTTTAACTAAGTATACAACAATGAACATTACAGTACCTACCTACGCGGAACTTCCTGAATGCCAAGTTCTAAATTATCTAGGTACTTATTTTCCGTCGACGACTAAGAAAAAAAATAATTAAAAGGAAAGCACTTAGCTACGTCTACACGTGCGTCATCCATTTCTAACGGATCATAACAAAAAGGATAATATGACAAATGATGAGGAAATGCATCTTGCAGAAACGCATAACTTCAGATTATTACAAATATTTCAATTACTTCAATTTTAATAAAAAGATGATACGGGTACAATTTGGGATAAACAACTAAGATCATTAAGTAGATAGGTAAACATTGAGATTTCTTCACATTTGCAAACGAATAATACTTTCCGAATGACCCTGAAAATGCAGGTAGCTATAATCTACAATATCAGTAACAATTTTCAACCCAGTCTTAGAGGGGTAATTTTCGTAATTTTAAGAATCTTCACAATTTCCCTACATTTTTGACAAGTTTTTAACATTTATTTGTCGCCGAGTTGAGACCGCGACTAGATTTCGAACTTGTTAAATTACGACAATTGGCCTTCAGGTTTCGGCCTAGTAACAACTAAGCCCTGAATTTTGACAATCCTAAGTTTTTTGAAGTAAATCCTTGATTCTTCAATCCGAGACTTCCACCGCACGTCTCACGCAATTATCCTCTGATAAACACGGACAATAGACGGCGGATATCAAATGAAGTATAAATTGTTGATAATAACTTGCGATCGGTCTGTTTGTCGTCGCATTGTTGTGCAGTGGCTCGTGACTGAGCTGACGGATCTGGGAGCGCAGGACACGTTGTCAGCCATCCGATGTAAATAGACTTTAACTAGTATAGAACTTTAACTATGTAGTATACAAGGTCACACAACTAGATACACGTAACTGGCGAAATGTAGGTGTACTGTACACCTCTGTACAAGAAACAGGCGTGATGTAATATTACGTCATAATAAGATAAAATGAAATGGTCTGGCGAAACTTGAAACACGTGGTGGGCGATGTGCAAGTTCATTAGATCTGAAAAGTTTCGCTGGTTAATTTAATTTGAACTTGCATAATTATCACTTCTTATAGGTATAAATGTGGAGAAATAATGACGAGAAAAAAGTCATCGCGATTTTTTGCGATTTCTTTTAAAGGGGCGGCCTCTCCGAACAGATGATTTACATGTCCCAGATAAGTATAGGTAGCCGTACCTACTCCTTAATTTTTTTAATAATTGAGCTGCACTTTTGTCCATTTTGGTTCACCTTGACACCAGGTTGCCAAGGCAAGATTGATGACTTAACGGTTGCGTAATCGATACTATTCGGTCTGACATCTTTTTCGAAAAATATAGGTATACCTACCTGTACCACACGGCGACGCGCCTTAAGGCGACTACACGACCTAAAGCGCGGTCACTGTCGGACTGCATAGAAAAGAAAGAGAAGCGCGATGACACAACCGTGGTAATTTATTGCAAATATGAAGCAATTATCTATTTACAAAAACTCTCAAATACCAAACAAATAAAAACCGTATACTAAAATTCGGGGAATTGAATTGTCTTTTAGATGGTGAAAGTTTTATGAAAATACACCCGATAGTGTTTGCGTGATTATCGTTTTTATGTCCGCGGTAGACATTACTTTACAAATTAATTACACTATGTTAAAAAAATATAATTGCAAATATTCACATATCAAATTACGAAGCAAATGGTCTAGTATAACATTTATTTTTTTCAAAGAAATCAGTCCGGTCGATTAGACGTGATGTTGAATTTAAAATCATTAGAAGTCGTATATCTGCGCCTTAAGTGGAGTTAGGCAGGACTGCAGGACATCTATGTAGTTAGACGAGGAGATGGCCGATGGAGTAAATCTAGTGGCAAAGGTTAGGCATAAGAAACCAGAGCCGTCCAAAAGCATGTTGGGTCGATGATATCGTCAAAGTCGCGGGAACAACTAGATGAGGGCCGCACGGAACCGGTAAGTATGGCAGAAAAAAGGGAAGGCCTGTACAGCATTGGGCGATTCCGGGTTGTAATGATGATGAATGATAAATTAGTCATATCTAATATTATCAAGAATTTGGAGGTTTCAGGCCAAGATTAATCGACTTAAATTGATGTTAAACTAATCAGAGATAGAAAAGGACTTAGGACAAAAAAAAATACCTTCAAGGAACTAGGAGCCTATAAGTCGGTCGCCTGGTGCACTAAATGCAAACGTTCGAGATAAGTTTCCGCTTCGTCTAATGGGCAACTAAATGTTAGTAATTATCCGTTTGCGTTAACCAAGTGCTTCTATTGACACACTAATTGTTAACGAGCGGTGGCACTGGCAACTGGCGGCTAAACTAGGCGTTAACTCGTGCCTGTCTAGAATAAACTAACACGTTAGATACTGACATGCACTTTCCACGCGAATGCTAATTTGCCCATTGTCTTCTTAGAAGTATTGTGATCTGATCAGATATTTATAGGTATGTGTACTCCGAAAGAGAAAATAGAGGCTTAGGCTCTTGCACTCGCACTGACTCGCACAACCCAGGAGGTCACTCGTGATTTGCTAAATTGATCTGAAGGCCAATTCCTGTAATTAAAAACGTTCAAAATCCAGTCGCAACCTCATCTGAGCGACAATCAACGTCAAAAATGTAGAGATTTTAGAGGTATTTTTGACAGATTCAGACTGAGATCAGACTGTGAACGTTCTTAAAATTACGATTATAATGCAATAGGTAGGCACCTATTGCAACTCGTCTCTACAAACAGTTATAATTCAATGAAGAGACAAAGAATGCGAAGGTTAGTTTCAAGTTCAATTGATAGGAATTTTCAAGTTCATGGGATTTATGAAGTCTCACATAAACTACTGTTTTTTTTAGAAATTCTACAACACTTAGGTATAATAGTTAGGTACTTATATGAATACCCTATGACAGACAATAGGGCCGTCTGTCATGTCCTTTAGATCTGCAGCTGCATTGTGATACTACACAAAAGTTGACCACTTCACAACGTCACCACCTTTATGTCAGATGTCATGCAGTACAGGCTTCCATAAAAAACATCCCAGAACAATAGGAATTTTCAATTTGAGTCTGAACGTCACTCAGTCGGCGCGCGTCGGCAAACTAAAACGGTTTTATAATTTCCGTTCTCTGCCGCTCATAGAATACAGATCAAAGCGCGGCCGTTAAAATTCCCGTTGACGGCCTAACACCGAATTGCAGTGACGTATGCAACACTGTCCACAAGACGCATCATTAAACCATTCCGATATGGAGCTGAAACCCACGTTCCCGTCAAGTCAGATACCTAATTTGGCGTTGGTATCGAGAAACTCGTTAGAAGTGGTAGTTTTTACATTGATTCGCGAAAAAGTTTCTATCAAAGTGGACGAGCGGAGTATTCCGTCGTACGATCCCGCCGGCCAATGGCTGCTCCGAACAGGTCTGCCTTGCCAGACAGGCCGGCGGTGGTTTCGCGGCTTGGGACACATTGTAATTTAAACGCATTAAAGCGCAGCTTTCCAAGAAGCCGTAAGTTGAGCCACGTTTTATTGGATACTCTGCATTACTGCCAATCGCAAGTTTTCCTTAAATGTTGGTAGACTGATTGGGTATTGACGCGTTTGATTTCCATCTTGTTAGTAAAATTCCAGAAAGTTTTTTAGTTGTTTTTCCTCTATCATCCAAAACAGTAGGCAAAGCTATACAGTTGAGCTAGTCAAACTACGCAATGCATTACTTATTAACATTAAAACCAGCACATAATACACACATCATATAAGGTACCTAGGTCGAATATGGCCAGTCGGTAAATATGGCCACACACTCATTAAGGATGAATAAACCACTACACAGAACATAACGCAATTTTAAACGATCGGGCCCGAGGATCGTTTCCAAACGGCGCCCCTTCCCGCGCTCCCGCGCACACGCCAGTCGCTCAGAGGTCGTTGAAGTGTGAGGCTGCGTCGATGTTATAAAAAAAACTTCGTAAGTTTTTGTTTATATTTTTGTTAATATTGGATATTTTTGCGTTGTTTTAATGTCTAAATGTTGTTTGACTATAGCATTATGACATTTTAATGTGTGTTTTCCAAAGTAGTGATCAGTTTTTGCTTCATGTCATAAATAAAACAAAATGGCGTTACGGAAAATATGGCCACTGGATGGCCATATTTACCATATGAATTTTATAGATGTATTTTTTGTTTTAGAAAAAATGGGGCGTTACAAGTCTCGGAGTATGCGAGCAACATGGACCATGGAAAATATGATTAAGGCCATGACAGATGTTAAAAATGGTAAAAAAGTAGCAACATCTGCAAAACTACATAACGTACCAAGTCCTAGTACTTAAAGTCCTAGTACTTAAAGGTAGATTTATATTTTTGTTGATTTCTTTATAATAAATAAATAATTAGTAAAGAAAATTCTTTTATTTAATTTGTTTATGCAAAGTTTGTAAAATAGAATGTTTCTATACCGTTAATATGGCCACGAGCATGGGCATATTTACGTACCGGGTCGTAAATATGGCCACTTTCCAAATAAATAAAAATATGTAAAAATTTGATAAAGCTGCAATATTTTTAAAATTCTGTCTTTACGTTATAAAAGCTTGATTAGGTAAGCCTTGAATTTAGTCACTAGCCTCCCTTTAAGTACACGAAACTGAAAGATACTAGGCGTGAAATCTTAAGGTGGCCATATTCGACCCGGGTACCTTAATATTTACGATTCTCAGTTAGCAAAGTCAGCTGTTTTCCACGTGCTGTGTTTTGCAAACTTTTACGACCACTTAGTTCTAGCACTTTCACCTTCTCTGGGAGTAAAACAATAGAAACTATTCTGCGATTTAAAACTTTAATCGTGCGGAAACTTTACAGGAACTAAGGGTACCTAGGTAGGTATATGTAATAGGTATTTATTAGCGACAAGAGAGTCGTTCGGCCAGTCAGGTCCCTTTCACCTTGATGCTATAAATCAAACGACATCGCAAGAGTCGAGCTACAAAGTGGGCGGTATAACAAATTTTCCAAAAGCCGTCCCACGTTAGGTGACTGTAGAAATCGAAGATTAATTCGTTTTCAGTCATTTGAGACCTAATGTTATTGTTGAAGCAACTAACCTAACAAAGCACTTTGATAATCTAATCAAAACAGATACAGTAAAACTTTAAGACGATACCTAAAGATTAATAAAAATAGCGTTTTTTTTTTTTATATTTTTCTGCATTATGTAGAGATGTTTTGTGTTTAGTTTGTTTACACTTAGTGGATATCTTACTAAGAATCACATGGCTAAGCCGAGCGTTGACCTGCAATTAACTACCGATGATAAAGCCTAAAGTAAATTATATAGCAGTGTTAATTTACACAAAGTAATTAAGTATTTTATTCTCACCAACAGAAATCAAACGATCTTTCTTAAAAGACTGATGACAATGCTGAATTTAAACTCGATCGCATCACAAACTAATTTTACGGTTAGCACAATGTTCCGCTTAATTAATGATGTAGTTACAAAATACAGTGTTTTTATTATATGAAAATACAATAAAGTTGGTTTTGCACAGTTTCGTACGCGCGAATCGAATCGTGAGTTAAACGAAACAAGTAGTACAATTCTTGTGGCAATTTTTTGCTATATTATATGGAAATGTTTACAGTTTTCGTAAAGTTAACGCAATGTCTAATGTACCAAACACAAAAGGTATCAATTTATAACTTAAGTTTCATGATTATTATTAAAATTATTTCAAATAGAAGCCAATTTCAAATAGGTGTCGCAAAATGGAAATTGAAAATGAGGGTTTTTCATAAGATAGCTTAAGCGCTTATTGCTATAGGTACTTAATGGCTACAACAGTTATAATCGTAAGCCTTGGAATGTAGCTTTGTGATTAGCATTATTTTGTTACCAACATAATAAAAAAAGATGCTGCTGCTTTACTTTACTAACTATAGGTATAACCGTCAAAAAGGGTGAATACGGTTGCAAGTGTGAATCGGGATGAAACTTTAACTGGGATTTTAACTTTTAAATAATATTATACTTAGTTTGTTGCAAAAGGGACTCTAATGCGTTTACTGTATTATCATTAACGATTAAGTGCCCTTGTTGGCAACAAACTATATGATTTCAATGTTAAAATCCATTTTAAAGTTTCGTCCCTATTCACCCCTGCATCCCTATGGACCCCGTTTGTAGGTACCTACTTAATACTGTTTGTTTAGCCTTGTCAAACACAATTCATTACATAATCAGCCTATTATGTCCCCACTCCTGGGACACAGGCCTCCTCTCAGTGAGAGGGAGTGGGCCGTAATCCACCACGCGGGCCCAGTGCGGGTTGGCAGATGTCACATGTCTCCGAAGTTTTGGTTCTAGGACATGCCAGTTTCCTCACGATGTTTTCCTTCACCGTTTTGAGAGCAGTGGTGATTAAATAATTTACACAAAGTAAAGCGCCTGGTCTGGATTCGAACCTACGACCTACAACTCGTAAATCGTGGCCGTTATCACTTGGCCACCATTGCTCTCTTATTCTATATCTGTATCATTTTCGGGTTCCGTACCAAAATGGTAAAAAGGAACCCTTATGGTGCGACTCGGTCTGTCTGTCTTTCCGTCTGTCACAGCTGGATATCTCAAGAACTACTAATTCTATCAACTTGAAATTTGAAATAATTTTACATGACGTTTGCCCAACTATTTTGCAAATAAGAAAGATATCATTTTTTTTTGCAACAGTGACAGAAAGATGGTCTGAAAAATTCGAAGTGGGGCTACTAGGGCTATGTATAGCTTATACATTAGAAAATACTTTTTATCCCGATAATCCCACGGGATCGATACTTATGCGGGTGAAACCGCGGGGCGCTGCTAGTAATATATAAAAGACAAACAACCAGGGGGCCTAAAAAGGCCACTTTGGCAGAATCATAAAAGGATTACATTATGAATCATAATAAACGTCGTTAAATTGTCACAAACTGACAATTTTTTTTTTTTTTTTTTTTAATCCATCCAAAGGTTGTCTTTAAAAGATCGCTCTTAGCGATAAGACCGCCCATTGTGTCACCCATTGTAAAGTTTTCTATATTTATGTCTGTAATTTATATGGTGTACATAATAAAGAGTATTCTATTCTATTCATAATATTATTTGGGTACAATTTCGTATCACGCAATTCATCTGTTTGACACATGGTTTGACAGTTTTGTATGGAGATTTGTAAAATGGTCCACAAAATATGAATTGCTTTAATGTTAAATAACATTATGAATTGTCAGTTTGTGACCATTTTATGACGTTTATTATGATTCATAATGTTATCCTTTTATGATTCTGCCAAAGTAGCCTTTTTAGGCCCCCAGAACGCAAAGCTCTTTTCTATTCGACATTGCACTAAATTCAATGCAGGACTTTGTTTCCACTTCCTATAATAATTCAAAATAGTTCAAAACAATAAAACATGTGTTCTCTTGCTTTTCAAGGAATTTCATTGTCAAGTTTTATTAATTTACATTTGAATACAAAGAGAAATAATGTTACATTTATATGTAAAACTCTTAGGTATTTCTATGTGGAAAACTTGAGTAGGTAAAGATTCTATTATAATCAGACACGTTTTCATTTAAATTAATTATTTAGATGGAATGTAAATTGCATGCACTTGTATTATTTGTGACCTGTCTGAGGAACCCGAGAGTAAAATTAATGATGACAATTTACGAATTTTTCTTTCAAGAACTTATCATGTTTTCATAAAAATCAGTATAATTATTTGTGTTACTACTAATCGAAGGGTTTTTATTAAGATAAAATTAAAGCTCACTGAAGAAATTTCTGCCTTACCCCATGGGAAGAAGGTGCACGTTTATGTATGGAGAAACGTCAACTTGATTAATTTTGAATCCATCCATTGCTAAACTTCCTGATACATAGCTATAACAAAAAAAAATCAGCTGCGCAGTCCACCACTCCAGCATAGGTTTACAATAAAACATGTAGTCACGTGCAGCTACACTCAAGCGACTGAAACGTGATACAAATTAGCGCCAAGCGTTATGAGATAATTGTATATTAAGTGACAATTTGCAATTTATATACTCCATTGATATGCCTTGAATGTGTACCTCGATATCGCCATACCTACATTTGAACCATATTTAAGTATGTAGGTTGGCTTCTCATGGAAAGATACAGTATTAGGACTTAGGTAGGACTTACATAGGTACTAGGATGAATTACAAGGAAAGCAAGGACGTACTATAAGAAGATATAATATTTATGAGTGGAAAAGTCTTGCGTATAATTGGGACCACATTGAGAGCACGCGTACCTACAAAGCAATTGAGACCAGCCCCTTTATTCACAAACACTCGATATGCTTCCGTACCGTATCAAACAAGAATCATTGTTATCGTAGGAGTCTACTCAACGCTGTTCACAAGACCAAAACCCGAAAATTTTGTCAGTTTAAATCAAATAGACGCCCGCTATTCTTCCAACAACTGTTTGCTGTTGAGGGGAAGTCAAATCAGGTTATCAAAATGTCAGGTTTTCGATACGATAGCCTATAGTATGGTTGTGAATCAGGGCTCTGTTCTGCATTACCCCGCTTTTTACAGATTGGAGCGTCCGCTGCTGCTGCAGTGCTAATGATACCGCTTTGCCGCGTAGCGAAGTAAGTGCGAGTAACAGAAATACCAGAATTTTTGGATAAAACCTGTGCAGAGACCACCAACTCACACTGGGCCCGGGTAGTGGATTACGGCCCTGCACTTTCTCTCACAGAGAATAGGCCTGTGCCCCAGCAGTTGGAACATACTAAGTAGGCTGAATTATGCTTTGTAGAGATTTCACTAAGAAGGATTTTGGTTTGTGATGATGAGAAAAATCGATAGTTGATCTTGCATAAACTATGGATCGCTGGCTGTTTTATCTTACTAAAAATAGTTTTTGGTAAAAGTATTTAAGTCGACGAGTTATGCAAATGAATGGGAAAAATGAGTGGATCTGGCATTCAAAAAATATAAGAAACAATAAACTTAACTGCTTCGAATGCTTTTACGACTTTATCAAGAGCACGGAAAATATTATAAATACATAACTGAATATTCATAAGGATTTAATTGTTTCAATATTATTTCAATTTAATATCTTATCATGGAGCAGTGACGCTCTAAATGGCAATTAAATCCAATGCCCAATAATGAGTTGAGAAAATTGGTGAAGTAGGTACCTACCCGAAAATCAAGAAAAAAAAGCATTTTTTTGGACCAAACACACATTATGCCAAACTGCATGACGGTTTGACGGCAGGATTAGCGCTCGTCGTGGAAGACTAACTAAACCAACAACAAGCTCGATATCAAAACTTTTCTCATCATTCAAGAATACACTCGTACCTACTTAGGTATAATATCTATTAACTAAATATCTGGCAGCCCAAAATGGCGTTGCTATTATGATTATTAAGTAGTCTTTGTGTTCGAACAGCTGTGTGCATTCAAAACATCATTACATGTCATACACTATACAGCGACAATAGCTGTTTGGTCTCACACTTCTATTAGCATAGTTTCATAGTTACAATTTGGATCAGTTTTTGACAACGCTATGTGCGAGCAGTGCGGGACCGACCGGTGCGGTCATTGCGGCGATCCTTGGAGGAGGCTTGTCATCTTTTGGCTGAGATTATGAACAATTTTGTATGCCCATTTTATTAGGCAAAGGTTCAGGTACAAACATAGTAGCGAAGCAGCTGTAGACGTTATTTTAGTACCAAAATGTGTAATGTGTAGAATGACATTAGGTAGGTACTTCTAAGTCCTAGAAATACCAAACTCCGTATTTCCTAAGGCTACGAGGCTATGGTCCTAGGGGCCCACCCAGACCCTGCTACCTCGACCAGGGAAGTTGCCTCCCGTACGTCAAGCGGAGAGGGCGGACAAGGCACTTGCAAAGTAACTCCTATTACTGTAATGAATAGTAAAAAGAAAACTAATCCGAGGTGCTACATTTTACTTTGGCATGCAGGCTCAAATTTCAAGTGCCAAGGGGCCAGCTGTGTCTCTAAATCCGGGCCTGGAAATACCTATCTTCTTTTTGCACGGGTTATCAATAAAATATTATGACGTTAACTAGTTTGAATGTTATAACAATAGGCTCATTTTTCTTTGATAAGACATAACTTCATTACATAATGACCAAATCACCACCACAGGGAGATATGATTCTTATAAAGGTAAACTGTTATGATTCTGAAATAATACAGCTTTCTCGATGCTCCATAGGACAATCTAGAGTCTAGACAAAATCAAACTGGTTGCTAATTTAATTGTAAAATTTTTTATTCTTTTTTTACATTTATTAGGTACTCACACCCTGACTTATTACTTGTATTTTTTTTTTAATTAATTTCGTTTTGCTTGTACCATGTTTGTAAATATGTGAGCACCATGTATCTATCAGATAATTAATTTATATGTCATGGTTTCGTTTTTAATTCTTTTACCTATTGTGGTATAGTAATTTTATTTTAGGTGCATCGTCCTCACATGTTATTATATAATTAATGTACCCATGCAAAATATTGTACCTAAAACGGTGGAGTTTCTTGCCCATTCTTCTTCATACGAAAACTACCTTTTGGAATGGGCGACTAGAATCAATTCTATTTTCAGATAATTTTTGACGTTCAAAAGTGCCTTTTATGTGCCTATTTGAAATAAATGCTTTGACTTTTTTTTTTTACTTTTGATCAAGAATTTTTACAGTAGTGGTCGTAAGTTACATGTGCTATGGTGCTGATCAAGTGTCAAAGCTTCGAATAGAGATCAAGATGAATAAGTGAAATCAAAAATTCCTGCACCCTAATTGCGCAACAAATTATCAATCTTAATCTAAATCATTTTAAAGGATATTGCTTCTATTATCAAAAAAATTGTCTGCTCAACAACGTAAATAACGCAATGAATGTTGTTGAACTGTTAAAATGAATAGCCATTGCTACAGATAGGGTGTTACGTAATTACCCCGCTGTTTTAAATAGGATAGTAATCCTGAATATAGGTTGGATTTGAAGGTGGCGAATATCTATGACGAACTACTAACAGCAGCATGAAAACAAAAGAAACACAAACTACAGAAGACCCCACATTTAAACTATGTACACAAGAAGACAAGACAAAAATCACTCCTCAAGATACCAAACAGCCGAAGATCCAACTACTTCCTATGAGACATAAAATCTGCATTGTGAGCAGTGAAACATCTGACAGGATTTATAAAATGAGTGAAAGAACTCAGATCGCTAACTATAGTAGATGTCATTATCGCACTCCACGATGTGGTTTAAAACATGTCTTATGTAATATTCATGAAAAAGTTCGTAATTTCACTTTCTTTGACTACTGTATTATAGTTATTGGCGAAGAAGATTTCAGACAAACTAATAACTATATGGAACTTGTTTCATATATTCGGGAAACACTACTCCCATTAAACCATACTAATTTTATTATAAGTCTTCCAACATTTAAATATATGGAGAAAAATGCTAATTTAATGTTTAATAGTAGAGTAGATATTTTTAATAATTTGATTTACATGGACGCCGAGACGCATAAATATGCGTATATTCTAGACTCAAACCTCAATCTGCCGTATTCATACGACTCATATAACCAACGACAGGCCTGATGGTCTAGTGGTTAGTGACCCTGACTGCTATGCCGGAGGTCGTGGGTTCGATTCCCACCCAGGACAAATGTTTGTGTGATGAGCACGATCATTTGTTCTGTGTCTGGGTGTAATTTATCTATAATATGTATGTATTTAGAAATATATAAGTATGTTTATCAGTTGTCTAGTACCCATAACACAAGCTCTGCTTAGCTTGGGGCTAGATGGCGTTGTGTGATAGTTGTGGAATATATTATTAATATTAACGGTCCGGCAGTATAAATAACAAAGCTTTAAATATTATTGTAAGAGACCTAGAGAGCTTTATTTCAAACCTAAACGCACTGAATACTACCTACCAAGATATTGATTGTATGCCAAATCTTAGCACGGATAAAATCATAACACAACATGATATTTCTGTTATAAATGACACAAAGCACTGTGATGAGGATAGTTTTTTTCGTGTATAAAAATCTCAATATTATGCATCAAAATATAAATGGCCTCTTAAATAAATCCAATGTATTTACTGTACTGCTAGAGGAACTACATAATTCAGGGAAAATAGTGGATGTATTATGCTTTTCTGAGCACAATATGATATTGTCGGATGTAAACCTATTACATATACCTAATTTTACTTTAGCCACACATTTCACTAGAGAATCCAGACATGGAGGCACATGTATAATGATAAGAAACGGTTTTAAATATAGACCTTTGGAGTCTGTTGCGAAATATAGTGTGTCCAATATTTTTGAATGCTGTGCAGTGGAGCTCACCGACCACAATATTATTATAATATGTTTATATAGGAGTCCACATAGTACCGAAGTAAAAAGCAAACATGAAATATTTTTTAATAAATTAGACAGTCTGTTAAATTCTTTATCCATTCACTCAAATAAAAAAGTGCTTCTGTGCGGTGACTTCAATATTGATTTGCTAAAAGATACCACAAGTTCGCAGCAATTCAAGCACTTAATAATGGGTTATAATCTTAAATTTGCCATAAACGTTCCAACTAGATTAATCAGTGGGACCTGCATTGATAATATAATCCACAATGTGCGAGGAGCTAAAGGAGAAGTTTTGGAACTAGCAGTATCCGATCACACAGCACAAGTTTTACGATGTCCAGTTAAACAAACGTGCCTTTTAGACTACTGGTACTGTACAAAACGGGACTACTCAAAAGAAAATATAGAAAAATTCGCAAACTATTTGAAACAATTTTCATTTTCTGATGTTTATGAGGAAACAGACCCTGAAAAAGCATTCAAATTGTTCTATGATTGGTTTAAATTGCTATATGACTTATGTTTTCCTAACATTAAAATAAAAATATCGACGAAAGTAAAACCAAACTGGATTAGTCGCGGTATTAGATTATGTAGCAAGAAAAAAAGAGATTTGTTATGGAAATACAGGTTATCACCGACTGAACATAATAAAACAAACTTCAAAACGTTGTCTAACCGGCTTAAAAGAATTGTCAATCTCACGCAGAGAGCCCACAATAACCGTTACATTCACTCGGCTAAGAATCGATGTAAGGCAACGTGGAAAGTCATAAATAAAAACAAACATAATTTACCAAATCAATCCACAATGAGAATTAAATCAAATGATAAAATACTTACCAACCCTCTTGATATAGCAGAGGCTTTTAACAATTATTTTGCGGATCAAGTCAAATCAATTAATAGTTCAAATAATAATAATAAATTACCAATAAATACTCCAAATTCGTCCATGTTTATGAAACCTAGAATACCACAAGATATTCATAAAATTATTATGTCTTTAAAGAATACTCCCAGCACTGGATATGATGGTATTAGCACAAAAAATATTAAAACAGTATCTACAATAATTGCACCCGTCCTTAGTCACCTGATCAATATGTGCATCTTGCATGGTGTTTTTCCAAAGGAATTAAAAATTAGTATCATAAAACCGCTTTTCAAAAAAGATAATAAAGACAACATGTCTTCCTATAGACCTATAGCACTGATACCTATTTTGTCAAAAATATTTGAAAGAGTAATATACAATCAAATCAATTCATATTTCGAGAAAAATAAATTATTTGTCGATAGCCAAAAGGGCTTCCGGAAAAATAAGTCCATTGACATGGCAATCTATGATTTTTTAAAACTCGTTAGCAACAGATTAGATAAAAGAAAACCGGCTCTGGCTCTATATATGGACATGTCGAAAGCCTTTGATCGCGTAGACCATAGAATATTAATTAATAAACTTGACGCATACGGGATTAGAGGTAACATATTAAATTTAATTAAATCATACCTACAAGATAGACAGCAAATAACAGTTATTAATAGAATATGTAAAAAACATGAAACAGCATTTAAATCTAGCCCGAGAACAGTGATGTATGGAGTTCCACAAGGTAGCATACTTGGACCTCTCCTATTTATTATACATATATATAAATGACTTCCCAAAAGCATCGACCTATCCCATGACAATGTTTGCAGATGACAGCACTCTACTTTTCAACAGTGACCAATTAGATACATTAGAATCAGACATTAACTCTAACATAAAATCAGTTATAAATTGGCTAGAGAATAATAATTTGGTAATAAACTTAGACAAGACAGTAATAATGAAATTTCAACAAACAGTAAATCAGAATTTAAATTTAGATATAAGATATAATGATAAAAGGATTGATGAGACGAATGTGACAAAATTTCTGGGATTAAATATTGAAAGCACATTAAAATGGAATACCCAGATTGACAAAGTATGTAGTAAAGTAAACCAATTTTCTCATGCGCTGCGTATGCTAAGTAAAACGGCCAATCGAAACACCGTACTAACTGCATATCATGATCTAGTAGCCTCAACATTAAGATATGGCATTATGTTTTGGGGAAACGCCTCGGGTAAAGATATGGTGTTTAAGTGTCAGAAAAGGTGTATTAGAGCGATCTGTAACTTGCAAACCACTGACAGCTGTAAACAATATTTTAAAAGTATGAAAATTTTAACAGTGCCCTCATTGTACATATACCAGACATCTATGTTCATCAAAAATAATATGTATAAATTTGACCGAGTAGGTAGTCAGCGTCGAGCTGACCGGCTACAAACTGTTGGATCTAAAACTGCTTTATATAAGAACAGTATTTTCGTAATGGCTCCAAAATTATACAATAAATTGCCAAAGTGTATTAGAAGTGAGGAAAATGTCAGCCATTTTAAAAAAAAAGTTGTTCCTGTTTCTAGTTGAAAAGACGTATTACTCGATTGAAGACTTTTTAAATGACAAATTATGACTAAATTTAAATTTCCTTGACATTCTAAATAATTAATAATATAATCCAATTACTTACTTTATTTTATGCGGCTCATGACATTTTTCAATTGCTTCATTTCTTTTATCCTAGACTTTATTAATTATGATAGTAAAAATAACCTGCTTACTAATATTATATTTGTATGCCGATTATTGGCCGAACATACAGATCAGCTAAAATGTAAAAATAACACCATTTGTACTTATGTTCACAAATAAAGATTGATTTGATTTGATTTGATTTGATTTTGAACTTCAGTGGAAATCTTTTCTTTTTTCAATTTCAGTTGTCTATCTGTGAGGGATTTCTAAGTTTTATTGTGTCCGTAGAGCAGTGGTGCCCCAGTGGTAACGGTCGCGATTTCTGACCGTGACTGGGGAGTTCGAACCCAAGCAGGCTTTACTTTGTGTAAATTATTTCATCACCACTGCTCTTAAAACGGTAAAAGAAAACATAGTGAGGGAACCAGCATGACTAAGAACCAACATAATTATCGAAGACATGTGACATCCACCAACCCGCACCGGGCCCACGTGGTGGATTACAGCCCCCTCCCTCTCACCGAGAGGAGGCCTGTGCTGTGTCCCAGCAGTGGGAACATCATAGGCTGATTATATTGTGACCCCGTTTGACTTTTCTTTGCATTACTTGAACAAAACCTTCATATGCTCATAACATATTAAAATATTAACTACTTAAACATTTTTATTAAAGTTTATTTCGAATACAGGAAGAGATGTGATCGTAAACTGAAAGGAAGGCCGTGTTACGAAAGTTACCGACTTAGGTGATGAACTGATGCCGATAATTACCTACGTGTTGCTTACTTCCTCGATTAGTATCGATGTAACTTTGATACAGACTGTTGCTGCACTAGTTGAATACCTAACTTTTAGAGCAATATACAGTTATTTTAAATTGGCTAGCTAAACTCCGCAGACGCGATGGGTGTCGGTATCTAAATACGATAAAATAAAAAATTAAAAGATTTGATTTTTTTTTTTTTGGGAAGTCTATGACCGCTGTTTTTTGTAATTTTTTATCGCGTGAGATATCATTTACACAAAAAAAGCAGAATTTTTAAACTGATATTTCGAGTGACTGCAACAACTGCGGTCGATGACCCCTCCGAAAATCATCAAATTAACTTTATTTTTGTTTTATTAAGTTTAGATATCGATAACCATCGCTTCTGCGGAATTTAGCTAGAAAATTTAAAATAACCCTGTATGTATGTACAGACGCCAGCTGCTCATCAAGCTACTACAATCTGTCAAATTTCTTTATTAGATTTTCAACTTTATTGCTAAAGCATAAGGTTCAAAGATGATTGGGAAAATTTGACAGTTTCGGGTTGGTCCTGGCGTCTGTACCTAGAATTGGGTAAGACATGATTATGCAGGTAGGTATGTACGGTACTATAACGATTAAGCTACAGGGGTCGTAGCAACAGACGTGCTGACGACAAATAATTAAAACACGTTAAGCTTTGTACAGCATTTATTGCTGTAGAAGCTTAATATCTTACAACGGCAAGTTTTAGACTAAATAGAAAAAACCCTAACAGAATATTTGACTCTCGCTTGAATGATCGAATGGAACATATACTTTAAAATATAACCAGCCAGTGTTGTAAAGATGCGTGGCTTTCCAGCCAGCCTTGCTTTACAGCCGACCTCTACAGTAGGTACTGTAGAGGTCGGCTCTAAATCAAGCCTGGCTGGAAAGCCACACCTCTACAAAACTCGATGGTTATATTTGTATTAAGTTCCTTTCGAATATTCAAGCAGATGTCATATGAGAGTGATAGGCTTGACGTACATAAAATAAGTCGAAGATTATAATTAATATGTAAATGGATAAAAGTCTTCTTAAAATATATCCTAAACAAATAAAAAGGAATTTGATTTAATTCCCACATTTGGTGGAGGACCATTTAAGGTCGCCGGATTTTCGCTAAGCTTGCGAAATAGTTTTTGTTTCAGCACTCATAGAAGTGAATATTATATATACCTCTTGCATGCCAAGCGAGGCCTCAAAGTATACTGTGAGTATTTATTAGATGCGAAGAAACGTCGCCAGGAGAAAAAGCTAAGTGGATATATGTATTTTTTAATATAAAAAGAGAAAGATGGCTCAAGTTTTTACGGGCACGGACGGTGTATGCCTGGAAGATTTTCTTAGGCGATTTGAAGTTGTTGCCGCCTATAATAAATGGCGTGAGAGCGACTGGGCGCTCATATTAATGGCATATCTTGAGGGTGCTGCCCTAGCAGTCCATAAATGGAAATATGAGGATGACATGTCATTTGAGGCTATATGTGATGTGTTATGGGAAGAGCTTCCTTGCAGATGTCACAGAGACAAAAGATTTAATAAGGTGCAAGTAGTCGAGATAGCACAAGATCGGTCTGAGGAAAGCAGACAAGAAAATGTTGTAAATATTGTAAATTTAGATAATGATGCTTCTATATTATTTAGTGGAAGACAAGATGACCCGCTACAGAACGAGCAGTGCTGCCTAGAAAGCAGCGTGGAAGTTGAAGGTGATGGAGAAGATGGTGTCGAGCGCAGCAGCGAGGTGTGCATCCTCGCAGAGGAGGAGAAGGAGCCGATAGAAGTGTTCGAGAGCGAACACAATGATGAAAACAACGAATCGGGTCAGTTCTGTCCAATTATTAATGTAATTAGTAGGGCTTGCATTCGAATATTCGAATTATTCGAATAATCAACTGTTTCAAATATTCGAATAGAAAATTTATGATATTCGAATATTCGACCAAAAACAAAACAGCAACCAGACGTGCACATAAAATTAAACGTTCATGCACGCCGTCCAAACAATGTAACGTCGTTCGACGCGCGAGTGTTACGACAGCATTCGGAAACGATCGGGAACATTCGGAAGATGCGGCCGGCGCGCAATGCGGCGTGTGGGGGTGGTTCGCCTTAGGGTCAAATCACACCGAGATGGCAGCGAAGCGGCGAGCAGTTTCAGTGTCATATAATTTTAAACTTTATCTTCATTAGTATAATACATAGTATCGCTTGAAAAACTTGAACAAGTTTCTCAAGCGATACTATATATAGTATGTACTTGATTATTTGCAGTTCAACACGAAGGATTAGAATAGCTAACACCTATTTTAATCCTTTGTCTTCTTTTAAAAGAAAAAAAAATGTTATCTTAATTGTTTTTTTTAACACTGTTTGAATTGAATAAAGACTATTTAGAAATTAAATCACAAGATTTCTATAAAACTTATTTTTTTATTTAATATTCGAACAATTTTCGAATTATTCGAATATAGCCCAAAAAAATATCGAATATTCGAATTGCAAAATTGTCGAATATTTGCAAGCCCTAGTAATTAGCAATGTTTCAGAGCCACAGAATGAGCACGATGATCGCGATGTGGGAATAAATAAAATTAACATCGCCGCTGATCATTTTGATGTGGATAATGTGTCGATCGATTCGTCCGAAATAAAGGAGAATGGTCATTTCGATTTTTCCGAAATAAAGGACGATGGCCATTCCGATTTTTCCAAAATAGAGAAGAAAGATCACTTCATCATCGACATGAATAATAATGATAAGATGATTAGTGATGAGTTAGTTGAGGATGATATGAACGTGGATACGGTCAGAGATGAAGATGCAGCGTCGAACAACTCCGCACAGTTGATAAACTCATTTAGTTTTCCTACGGATGAGGTTGTAGTTCTTAGTTGTAGTGATTTTATATTACATTATGTAGATATCCCCAAAATAAATAAGGTTTTTTTGCAATGTGCTACAAACAATAAGAGAAAAGCACGAAAGAAGAAAAGAATCCCATTTTTCAAAAAAACTAAGACTAAAAGATCATTTCAAAAAAGTTTTTTAATAATTAATAATTTTATAAAAACATTTTTTGTAAACAAGCATCATTTTATAAAGAAGTTTTCGATTTTAAAATATAAATTCAGAAAAAGGAAGTTTAGAGATAGAAACCTTTTTAAAATTGATTAAAACCTTTTCATATTAGTATGTTAATTAATAGTTGTTGTTTTTTTTTAATTGTCATGTATCTTGTCATGTAATGTAAATATGTCACTTGAATGTAAACATCATATTTTAGTGCATTATTTTTGTTTGTATGATTGTTACAATTTATTAATATGTGTCCATTTGTGTGTTACATATGCTGTGAGAAAATACATTGGACGCGGCCGGGAGCGTGTGAGGTATCCGCACCTCCCAGAGGGCTGTGAGGTGCGCCCTCACACCTGCAACGGGTCAAAGGGAGGCCTGAATAGATTGTCGATTTCAACGTGATTACAAGTAGGCCTAGGATATGTTTCGTACTCCAGTATTTAATGACGCGAGTGATAGGAGGATAGTTATTGTGAAAACTGTGGTCACTCCTATAGAAGGGGGGGTGACAGACACTCAGCATAAGTTGTCACCGACTTTGCTAACAGGGGTATAACCCTTGCAAAGTGTGTTTGGTTGACACTTTCGGTTCAACTTGTGTTTGAGGAACAACAGGTTTATCAGAGATGACTGATATTTAATGATATTAGAATTTTAGAGAACGTAGTAGGAGTTTAAAGTTTTATTTCTGGAGTACGAGCATAATATATTAGATTTTTATTGAACCCTGGCCTCTTAAACTTTTCCCTCCCTCTGGCTCAATCCCGTCCGATGGAGTTAAAAGAATCTGATGCTAAGATCGTTTAATTCTCTTAAGCCTCTTCCAGGTCGATGTGAACTCTCACATCAAGTATTATTAATAATTAGGAGGCCGCGTCGCGCCTTTTACCGAGGTTTTGGCACGACGAGGTTTAAGCATGACGACGTTAGTTTGTATGGGTGCATATTGGCACATATAGATGTTAGCTTGCTTGACACTTAACGTGGTGATGGATTCGCGATTCGTGCGTCCTGACTTAAGCTTACTCTTGCAAGAGACGGACCTCATCTTGTAAATTTCTTCCTCGGATTTAGGTAAACTTATAATAGGATAGGTAGATAGAGCTTGGAAATTCGAATGGTGTGAATAAAAGTCATGACCTATGCCCAGACTGTTATTCAAGGGTGGGCGTAGCTCATGTAGAGGTCGGCTCTAAATCAAGCCTGGCTGGAAAGCCACACCTCTACAAAACTCGATGGTTATATTTGTATTAAGTTCCTTTCGAATATTCAAGCAGATGTCATATGAGAGTGATAGGCTTGACGTACATAAAATAAGTCGAAGATTATAATTAATATGTAAATGGATAAAAGTCTTCTTAAAATATATCCTAAACAAATAAAAAGGAATTTGATTTAATTCCCACAGTACATACCTATACCATGAAGTTTAACCTTTATTTTGGTGGGAACTAAGAAAAAATTGTTCTTTCATGATTTTGTGAATTGAATTAATAATAATTCATCATCATCTGCATAGCCTTTTGGTGATGCCATCAGAATTATGATAGTTATTGAACTACAAAAAACGTAAACATCTTTAAAAAAATTGTTTAAGTACATTACAATCATGCATGATGCAATTGACTTATCTTTCATAACAATACTTTTTATAGAAAGCGGTTGTTTATTTGCAGAATTTAAGGTTCTTGCCCGCTCGGCCTTCAGAATTGAACAAAATATTTATCGTGAAGCCTGATTTACACAGTGCAATTGCCTGTGCAGGCACGGATCTAGGTTTTCGCTCAAGGGGGGGGGGGGGGGGGCTGTGAAATGTTTCTCTCTGAGGGAGAGCGTGGTATTACTCAAGCCGTGACAGCCTTTTAAAAACCTATGGAGGATGACTACTATTCTCTTATACAGGTTTTAAAACTATGATTATGTCTAAAACTCTGCCCCCCCCCTCTCTGTCTCTGTAAGTTGAAGCAACAATAAGAGTTGCAGTGTCTAAACAGTGTTTAAACGATCCAAGTCATTTGTTGCTTAAATTTTATTGAATAACAGACAAGAATGTGAATTCACGGTTTCTTATCATTGTCTTGCTAAATCCCTCAATTCAGGGTCATCGCCATAGAAATGAAAGGACAAAAGAAAAAGCCTCCACTTTAATTACTTATTTAAAAAGAGGGAAAGCCTTTTAAAAATGAAAGTGTAAATATTTCAATGTACGTAGGTACTTAGTGAAAAGACAAAGGGGGTATTTTTTCTATTATTCAGTTTAGGCAGTTCGTTTTCCAGAGATCACTTTCACATTAGAATGTGACAATGTGTTTTGTGAAATCTAGTGACGTTTTCACTGAGACGCACCGTCAGCAAAATGCGAGGTCAAATTAGATTGACTAGCGAAACTCTGCAGACGTTTTTTTGTCAAAACTTGTTTATTTTTTAAACATTTGACAAAAAAAATGGGGTCCGCGGCCGCGTGAATGAGTAAAGAGTATATCTGTTTTTTTGAAGTGAAACTTCTTTACGCACGCTTGACTTGGGGAGTAAGCTGGCGAACGCGTGATGTAAGCGTTACGAAAAGTGTGATCGGGCGAGGCGAACGGGAGTTGAGTGGGGGATATAAGCAAGAGAAAGCAGTGCGAGCGCACATTTTCTTTCTCTCTTCCTCTCATAGCCAAATACGTTTTAAGTTTCACTTCAGTCGTGTGGTCATAAGCACACTCGGTTTTTTTTTCTTTTATCGGGTTTAGATTTCGATAATCCTAACGTCTGTGAAGTTAAAAAAAAAACTGTTTTGTTAAACTGATATTTAAGTGATGTGAAAAACAAAATTATCAAATTAGTTATCATGTCTAGCTAGATATCAGTACCCAACACATCTCACATCATCATCACTAATTTAATTTGACCATGTAGAATCCAAGTTACAGAATATAAATATATGAAAGGATTTAAAGAGGAATAATTTGCGGAATCGAATGTAACATCAACCTTGCCTGCCTGACTATAGGTTATAATAATTAATAATAACGCAGTGCCACGTTAATTATACAATTTAACATTCTTTTCTGCTTTTTAATCCTTCAACCATAATGTCTATGGATTAATATTTATACTTTACTTAATAATTAAATTATTTGCTTTAATATCACATTATATTGGGATCTATCCATCATCACTGACAGGACTATTGTTGCCAATAAGCCTGATATAGTGGTGGTGGATCGGTCAGAGCGGCGCGCAATGATTGTTGACATAACCGTCCCGCATGAGAACCTCTTGAAAGCCGAGAAAGATAAACAAATCTTGACTTAGCTCACGAAGTTGTCGACATGTGGGATGTGGACTCAGCGATCATTGTGCCGATAGTTGTGACAGCCTAGGTAATGGCTCAATAGCCAAGAGCTTCGACCAACACCTGAGGAGGCTCTCGTTGGGCAGCAGGATCAAGGTCTTGATCCAGAAAGCGGTACTTCTGGACACGGCCCGCATTGTTAGGAGGTTCCTCTCTCTGGAGCCCTGACCGCCGGTAGCTTGGACCCTGTTCCCGATACCGATGGGCTACTATTTTTTTATATTTTTAAATGTTTTTGTGTTGTTTATATTCTAACATTTAAAAACATAATTTATATGTATTTAGTTAAATAAAGGATATAATAAATTATTTGCAACTCAGATTATTTCCTGCATAGATACTGCATAGACAAGGCATACCCTTTGGTATGACGTAAGAAGGTTTATTATTATTTATAATAATATTGAGTCTTTACGTCATAGAGGTATGAGGAACAGGGGGAAAAGTTTACTCGTCGTCCATAGAAAAGGGGGAACTTTCAACCAGTCGTGTGTTGTGTCTGACGGGCAATTGCCCAACGATAGATGTCGGGATTGCCGGGACATTGTGTATATGGTAGTTGCGCGGTATACTCCGCTTGCGCGATGCAGAATTTTGCGTGACGTCAGTGTAATCCGTAGTTCGCATATGGCGACGTAGATGCCGCCACAATATTATTATTAATTTATAAAATAATACGCCTAATGCGTATGACGTATTGAAATTACGTTTAACGTGGAAAGATAAGCTAATGATAAATATAAATTATCACACATATAATTATGTTTTTTGTATAACCTATGTCTTTGCAATAAAAACATCTCAATATCTCATTTTCATTTACTTTGATTGTAACCTGACCCCTACTGATGATGTGTGACGTGTTAGAATAATAATAAAAATGAAAATGAAAAAATTAATGAATGAATGTGTTATAATGAAAATGATTATGGTGTGTCGTAGTTGCAATTCAAAGATAGATAATTTTGAACTAGAATAGTTAAGTAGATAATTTTTCATAAATCCTACGCCTGATCTAAAGAAGGTTGTATTGTAATATTTTGCATAACGGGCAGCTGGGGAGTTTTTTTTTTTGCGCTACTTCTTCTTCCCAACTAAAGCACTAGGAAGTGGTGAAGGGCGGGCGTTTTGTGGGACAATCTTATGTAATTTTGACCCTGCATAAGTGCTGATCCTCAGCCTAGTTTGACTAAAAAATTTTGATTGTGGTGTCCGCAACTCTACGTACAATCCTATTTGCGTAGAGAAGTGTTGAGTCTATCTATAGAGACCTATTGCTTTTTTTATAATGTTTTTGTTGTGGCTTTTTTTATAATTGCTTTTTTTATAATCCGCGTTTATCTTTTTATAAATTACCTAACTAAGTCCACCATACACCAAATAGTCGTCTTGTTCGTACCTCGTCACCAACAGATCTGTCACAGTCCACTTCTAGCGACCCAAATTGTAGGTTAGGTCGTAGTCTCAATCCGAATACAACAATAAGCTCACTGAGTGCATCGCTATTACAAAATTCTATTGGAATCAAATGACACTCAATATCAATCACTATAACCTACGAGGTACGTACTTAATTAACTACAAACAGACTGACAGACAGTTATCTACAATACTTGAATAGCCATCAATTACAAATAATCTTTATTTATTTATATAAGATTATTTTAATAGACACTAAATGTTCATGTTAATGTAGAAACATGTAAATCAAATGTAAGTACTTACTAAAAGCCATGAATATGCAAATAAGGTACTTATTTACGACATTTTCCATTGAATTAATTTCCATACTAAGTCGTGTACATACAATACCTAAAATATAAATAATTTTTGCAACATGCGAAGTTCGATCTAATCCATCGTAAATCATCATTCATAATTTCATAAGGTTTTAGGAAATAATACGACACCTGAATGAATTATCTCTATTTGGTATTTCATAGATAATTTAGGTGTCAGATTACCTACGAGTAATCTTACCCGTCCTCTCTATTAAGTCAGGTTACTTACGGGTAATCTTACCCGTCTTCTCTATTAAGTCAGAATATCTACGGGTAATCTTACCAGTCCTCTCCACTAAGTCAGATTACCTAGGGGTAATCTTACCCGCCCTCTCTACTAAGTCAGATTGTCTACGGGTAATCTTACCCGTCCCATAATGGGACTTGCACTTAAAACATAACAATTAAAGTCATGCTAAACTACCATTCAAGTTTAGACCAAACTATCAACAAATAAAATATCTATCTAGCCTAAATTCTAATTTCGGTTTCGAAATTTGGTTCACATTTTATACATGTTACTAGGAAACCTGCAATTAACTAAGTATTGATTGAAAGTTAGTTACCTAATAGGTATAACAGTTATTCACATTTTAATGCTTTTTATTTCACATGAGACACGTAATATGTGAACTACAAACACTGTGCGAATTGTTTTTGAATAACTCAATTACCTAATTGTTTACCAGCTGTAAATGCCTCTACATAGAATATGATAATTAATATTAAAAGCCGTATGTTCTTCACTTCACGTAGGTATCAATATGATAGTTCATGCTGAAAATAAATCGCATAATATGAAAAGTTAAAGCCTTTCTTTGTTTTTTTAAACTTTATTAATTTTTTAATTATCGCGGCATTATGTTGAGATAGGAGAATTTTTGGCCTCTTTTTTTTTGGTTGTTTTTAATGTAACTCTGTCAGTTTTAAATGCTCCTTTTTTCAAATTTGCTTTTTTTCCTGTGAGTGTCTCAAAAAAAAAATATTTTTCATTCTTTCTAAAATTAATCGACCCCATTTAGATTTTGGAGAGAAGGTGCGCTTGGATATGTAATACATGATTGTCGTGACTTTAGTTTTGACATAAAAATGCAATTATTTTCTGAGTTAAATAAATAACAATGAAATTATACTAATTATTAATAGTAGTTAGCTGATATCGGTGAGTAATCCAATCTTATTAGTGTTTAAATTTAATGTTAGCAATAAAAATAAAGAGACTTAAAAATAAGGATTCATTTGGTATACCTATATTGGTACATTGCCTCAGCACATCCTGATATTTTAAATTGTGACCGAAATCCATGAAAATTCATGACACGTGGAAATGGAAATTATTAGTAGGAAAAAAATGTGTATAATGAAAGGACAGAAGTTCTAAATAGAGTATTATATAGTTATATGTACTACATAAGTACTTACATTATATACATATAATGAGGTACTACTGAATCGTATGAAGTCATTACAGTCATGTCGCTAAATGTTTTTACTACTCTACAGTGTATTACCATTTCTAAGAACATACTACCTGTTTGAAAATTCACTGTATTTACTACATCAATCGTTATTTACTTATACATAATTCATTATTTTCTAACATATAAAAAAAAATATTTGTCTTCGTGTTTAGGTATCAATATCAGCTTGAAAATGTCTACCAACTACTAAACATAACATAATCAGCCTAATAATGTTCCCACTTCCGTGAAACAGGCCTCCTCACTCCTCTCCTCGAGAGGGAGTGGGCTATGCTATAATCTACCTACCAGACGGGCCCAGTGCGGGTCGGTTGTTACTAAACATTTGACCACTAAATAAAACAAGACTTAGCAAGTCTCCATGCTTTGCACTCTTTACCAATCCACTTTTGAACTAATAAAAGTGAGATCTTATCGTAAGATCTTAAAAAAATATCTCAACAAGTTATTTAATTGAAATGGAACAAAACAAAATTAAATTGAATTGGTATTAGCTACGGTTAATGCTACTATTGCCAATTTCTGGCGCAATCTACGTACAATTTGAAATCGATCCATTATTAACTACCAATGATAAATATAGTACTATTATTTTCTAGTTATATTTCTCTCATAAATATCCTTTTTTTATAAAGGTTTTCTTTTATTTTAGCCCTTCTAATTCATTTGCAAATTTGAACTTATCTCTACAACGTATCGTATGGATACCTATGCAACTGAAAGATTACGCAAAGCTCCATGTAATCCCTCTGAAACTGTTATTTTATTGAAGTTTTTTTACACTTCAATTATTATCACGTAACGTTATCGATTTTCAACTCCTTATAATTTACCTAATGAATATAGTTTTATGACATAAATTCGCGCTACCTACACAATAAAACTTATTAAAAAATCAACCGTGGAAATCGAAAAATAAAATTTAAAAAAAATTAACTCACGCTTCGACAAAATCAGCTGCCAGCCGGTCAACATGTTTGTTCTTTTGAATGAAAAACTCCACAAAAATAAAGCACTTTTAAGTTCAGATTTATTATTCACTGGATGTTATTTAATATCCATAGGAACCATATATCACAAGTACAGTAACGATCGACTATCGTCGAAGGCGCGAAGCATGCGCAGGAGTCGCGTTGATGCACTGAACCGTCACCCGCAACACACAGCCTACAATTAGGCGCCCGCGCACCGACCACGGCTCTATATACCGATCGCCTGGCCAACGTAAACCATACTACACAGAACACTATACCATAATCAATTATCCTGTTGATATAAATCTAATTTGTTTTTTTCTTATTCAGAATTGAGGAAATCATTTGTAGGCTGGAACTGGCGTAAGATACGAATCTTTATTATCAGACGTGTATAGTTTAGCTGAAAGTAATGAGTGTTATGGTACCGATGTTATTCTAGTCTAAATGTTTTGTTACCTAGGCTGCAAATAGTTGGTAGGTACCTACCTATTTTTATATGCATAATATCACCATAACATCATAAACAATCGATTATGCATAAAGGTTTAAATTTTATGGATTCTGCAACTAACTAATTAAATCAATAAATTGAAAAGTCGTTAAAACGTTTCTGAATGATTTTTTTAAGTCTATCTATAGTCTAGTTTTTTATGTCTATTTCTATAGGTACTCTACCCGGAACGTGGCTTGACACGCGATTCGAATATATTTCAAAGCAAATCCAATCAAAATGTTTTATTTTACACGTCGAAACCTACATGGGCACTTATGAAACGTCAAAAGCTAGATGCATGGTTTCAATTGATCATTTCCTATGGAGAAGAGCCGGCAAGAAACTCCACGGTTACACTTTAACAATAATTGGCTTTTACATGGTTTTCAAATGACAGTGTTATAAGGTATGGGAGGACAGTGTAGGCCTGTCAACAAGTACCAGGTGCTTAACAAAATAGCAAATCGTCAACAAATCTGCAGCCTACAAAGCCGACAACGTTCTCATTAAAATAAAAACCTGTTTAAACCAAAAAACATGATTGCCATTACAGCTGTAATATATCTGAATTGATATCCTGTCCACAAAAGCCAAGAAACTTGCCCACAAACGTTCGAAATCATTATCCAATAATATACAGGGTGAAATTGAATTCATGGGCATCCTTTTAGGGGGTCATTGTAATCATCATTATGAACAACTTTTACTATGGGACCAAACCTGAAATCGCGAAAAAAAAATCAGCTCTTCCCTACATTTTGACGAGTTATGTGAACACAAATGCAAGGAACAGCTGATTTGTTTGTCCCATAGTAAAAGTTGTTCACAATGATGAGTACAATGACCCCTTAGAAGGATGCCCATGAATTTAATGTCACCTTGTATACAGGGTCCCATTAAAATAGATGGACAAATTTTAACACAGCGCTCAGTACGTCTAACCAAAGATATCCAAGCAAAAAAATGTATTTTGACCTAAAATAATAAATTGCCGGCACATTAGTGTATTTTCGTTAGCTGATTATTTTTCATGTAAGTATCTAATGCGTTTTCTTTATATATATTTTTACCATCGTCCTTATTTTGGTGGTCTGAATGATTTCTAAAAGTTTGTCCATCTATTGTAATGGGACCTTATATATCCAATAGTATAGAAAACAATATAAGCAATCAAGAAAACATAAGTAATAAATATAAACTAAACTAATAAAATTCGCAAAACCAGTTGATTTACGTAACAGCGAAGCGGTCAAGTTCAGTAACACACGGCGTGCGATTCGTGTCTCAAAATCGCAATTGTCGAGCCTAATGCGTGCATAATTTCCCGTATCTGATACACTGGTTACAGAGACTGTATTCATTCTCAAACAATTCAGATAAAACGTGCAATGTATCGGACACGGCTATTTATTTTCACTTGGATACAATTGTGATGAAGTTGAAAGCACTGCCTGGATTTGTTTCACAGTGATGCTTTTATTAAAACATATGACTGTATGCCTGCATATTTACTTCGTGCTGTAAACATACCTACACAGAACGTGTGCCTGTATGACCAAACCGAAACAACAAGCCGTAAACTAAACGGTTGGTCACAGCTGACGGTGCTTCAGCACATGTTTCTTACTTAGCTAACCTAACTATTTCAGAGCACTCAGAACTTTACTTGTTTCTATCACATTTGTAATAAGCCCAAGGAAAAAACTCATATCCAAAAAAAAAACGGCCAGGTGCGATTCGGACTCACACATGAAGGGTTCCGTGCCACAGGGCAAAAACGCCGAAAGGAAGGTTTCTTGTATTGAGACCCCCTTTAATTTTTATTGACTTTATTTTATTTTTATTAATAGTTGTTACAGTGGCAATGTAATAGACATGCACACGCTGTACAAATTGCAACTGTCTACCTTTTACGGTTCATGAGATACAGCCCGCTGACAGACGGACGGACGGACCGATGGATGGACAGCGGAGGCTTAGTAATCGTCCGTTCCGTTGGCAACCTTTGGGTACGGGACCCTAAAAACATGGTTATACTCCATCAATGAATGAATGAATCTAGCCTTTGATGAATACATAAAATACGAACATGAAAGTGTGTCAGCATCACTTCTAATGTTATCTACGTAACAAATAAATAAAACATGCGAATTGCGTTAGATAGAACATTAAGTAACTATACTTATGCCTTTGTCCTGTTGAGTCCTAATCACAGCATGAAACAAGAGAGGTCAGAAGATCCACTCCTAGAAAGTAAACAACAGAAAGAAATAGACTACTACCTACCTACATAACGGGTGGAAAAAGACAATCACATGAACTCCCCGTCATTGTAATATTTTTTTTTGTTCTGGGCCATACCTGGGAACAGTGGCGAAGGTACCATACAACTCGATTCCCACCGGCTTCCCTTCGAAAATTCAGAACATAACCACACTATAGTCAATTCATAATTGAAATTTTTTTGGCATTTTTTTTTTTGCTCCGGCTTACCTTTGTCTTAAATTCACCCTTCGCCACTGCCTGGGAACCTTCTGGTTACGGCGAAATTGAAGGTCAAAATTCCAATTTTACTGACGTTTTTTTACGGAAACAAGTAAAATAACTCCACGACCCCTGTACCGTCGCGCGTCGTATGCAACCATAAACACAAGGTTTTGTGTGTGTTATATTGCGCACTGCCGCAAACAGCAAATCACACCAAAAATAAAAGTCGCTTTCCAGCAATTATTTTTGTACAATGTTAGTTTGATGTAGGTGATAGCTATGAGATGGATCTTTTTACACCCTGTATAAAATTGAAATGTGCGGGCGTGTATCTTATCCTACATAGGATGCACGTTTACACTGCATATAATATCACCAATGTTTTTGGGGGTTTTGTGTGATACTTCACGCCGTAATAATATTTCTTGAAAAAACCCATTGTTTCTCACAAGAATTAGGTTTGCCGCAGTTACCCTCTCGAGCAAGCGCCTGGCAGGTTAGTAACCACTAAACAGCTTTATCAGTTAAAGGACTATCGAAGAAATTTTTTAGTTTTTATTGAAAGGAACAGCAAACAGTTACATTATAAGAACTTACAACTAATTTAACAAAAACAATATTAATAATAATATAACTCACAATGCTGAATATCTATGAATAAAATGACCAAATTAAATTGTTGTTGTCAGAAGTGGTTTTAACTACTTAGTGATACAACACTATTACCTGGTGGTAGATATCGTTTAACTTTAAAAGACCCACCGTACCACCAGGGGTACGGCCAGGGGTACGGTGGGTCTGCAGTACTGTCCACGGGTAGACATAATAGTTTAGAAGAAAACAGAAAGTTACGTCCGCCGGACAATCTGTGGTTTTCGTTCGCTGTCTATCTCGTGCGCCGGTCAGTCAGCGGGGTAATTGCGTTACACACTAGCCTAGTAGGAATGGCTTTCATTTGACAATCCAACAACATTCATTGCGTTATTTACGTTGTTGAGCAGACAAATTTTTTGAACATATGAAGCAATGGATTAACAATATCCTTCAAGATGATTCAGATTGGGATTGATCTTTCATATATTTATGGGATCGATATGTGTTACTCTATTAGAGTGAAGTTCTACCCGCGATGGCAACAATGCCGTCCTGGGCGGACGGTCTCACCGCCGGACTATCGACACTTCTTGTTCGCGTTTAAATGGAGTGAAACTACCTTACTTATCTATTTCGTGACATGTATCATCTACGCATGATTAATTATTCTCTTACATTAGATGTTGCTCTTTCTGCAACAATACACAATGCCGCACGTACAATATTGCACATAAACAAGTTTACAAAACAATCGAACAATGATCTAGTGTTACCAAGGTGATATAAATTTTTATGTCGAGAGTTAGAAGACTATTAAAACACAACACATAATCACATAAGTACAACACACATCACGCAATTCATCACATAATTTTCAAAATACTTATTCATATATTTCCGATGGATGGACTGTGTGAATGATGATTTGGTTAGAATGGGGGTGACTGCCGAGATTACGACTAAGGGCCAAAGCACACACGCTACTTTTTGCATCGGCGATCGGCGATTCAGCTGCTTTTTAGAAGCTAAATGCAGCGACCAAGCATTCCACACCGCACACTTAAAAACGCCAGACGCGGCGATTCAGTCGCTTTTCGGAAGCTCGATACAGCGGCTGAACGCTACACTCCGCACACATTCGGATGCCGGTCGCAGCGATTTTGGCATTTGCGCCAGCATCGAAGCAGTCGCTAAAACGCGCGATTCCGATACCACGTCCGAACGCAGAGAGTCGCCAAAACGCGATGCAGCATCGGAGCAGTCGCTAAAACGCGCGATTCCGATACCGCGTCCGAACGTAGAGTCGCCAAAACGCGATGCAGCATCGTTACAGCCGCAAACTTGCCCATCGCCGATGCAAAAAGTAGCGTGTGTGCTTTGGCTCTAATAGAGAAGTAGGGATGATGATTCATATATTTCCAAAAAATTCAATTCATTCAACAAATTTCCATAAAACAGGGTAAAATAATAATATGGCTAAGCGATTTTTGTTAAAGTTTTCAGATTTTTGAGTCCACAACAACACAAACATCTCGAACAACATAAGAGCAATGGCCGTGAACTACGGGGGTGTGTCAATATTATTTGACACATATCACTTATGAATATGACCTATAATGTCGTCATCGCTCAACTGTTGATATATGATATTGTGCTGCTATTATTAAACAGTCATTAAACATTGACAGGGGAAAATAAACTCAATGATAACAACAGCTTCATATCTGCAAATAGGAAGACTGTTTCTACGTTGTAAGTTTACGCAAGCAATCAAAATTGACGTAGACGATACGTACGTTTATAAAAGGGGTCACATTTCAATTGATATGCGAATAAACAAGAATATTGAAGATTATGAACCACTTAAACACATTCATCAATTGTTTTTAAATGGTGAAACGTCAATGCGCAAAAAACACGCCTCCAAATTGTTTCATAGATACGACGCAAGCGCATGAGGCGTCACTTTTAGAATAGGAATGTGTGCTAGTGACGTTAATGAATAAACATTGTTCACACCTTGAAGTACACAAGCTAGTGAAATTGCAGGCAGTACAAGTAGGTGTAAGGAAGGGAGATGGAAGCAATAAGGTGCATCCACGCATCGCCGTGATGAACTTCGCACACTACAGCGCACGCGACTGTATACAACCATTCTTCTACACATAATACAAAGCCTGAAACAATATTTATGAATCATCGTTTGTCCACATTAATTATATAGACATGTGCTGCTTTGTTTCACGAATGTAGGTACGCTAAAGGGAATATTAAATGGGCAGTACGATGTAAAGTGATTCAATCATGATGCTGAAGATAACGAGTGCTCTGCCGGCTACCGGCCTACATTACAATTACACTCATTAACTCGTTACATGTGTATTTCGTCAATCATTAACTAATGCGTTCAAGCTTCGTTACGTAAAGTAACTATGACTAAACTACAGAAAATGTTACTTGTTTTATTGTGACAATACTTACTAGTGGGTACATATTTGAATTTCGAAAATTTAAATATCTACGGTAAAAATGTCAATGTTCAAAACATCGAAAATTTAAATATCGAACGACCATAAAACCGAAAATTAAAATAACGTAAGTTTTTATTGTCGAATGGTTAGATAACCTACGTCCAATATATCTAAAATCTAATTATCGACAAACATGACATCGAAAGGCTTAAATATCGAAGTACAGATTATCTAATGACGTAAATATCGAAGTACAGAGTATCGAATGTCCTAAATATCGATATTTATTTATATGTTGTGCTACAAAAATTAGTGACAGAAACAAATCGCTGCAAAACCGACTCCACGTGGTCTTGTCTGCCCTACCCCTAGAGTGTAATTTAAGCCCGCGTAGGCGCAGAGGGGCGAGGCGGCCCGCGAGCTGAGGCGGAGGTGGCTTTAACGCCCGCCGCCGCGGCTGAGGCTGGCCGGCGAAGCCGGCCAGCAAGCCGAAGCTGCGGTGGTGAGTGTTAAAACCATGTTAAAACCATCGACGACGATAAGCTCGCGTGGGACCGCCGGAGCCCCGCAGCACCGGAGCCGTGACAGAAACCATGCCTGCTGCATGATGCATGCTCGCTTGCACTCTGCATGCTTAAGTAATATTATTTTCACATAATAAATAACTTAAAAAAAACACATTTGTAGGCCGCGCCCGCTCTTGCATCTTATGTCGACGGAGCCCCGCTACGCGGGGCCCCTATTTCTGGGTAAAGGGTTTAAAGTAACCTAACCTAACCTAACACCGGGGTGCCCTTCGCTCTCTCTTGCATCCTGCAACCATGCCTGCCTGCAAGTTCGATATTTTAACTAGTAGGTATTTTTAACGTAAATATAATGAACTAAAGTGTATTGAATGTTGACATTTTGAACTTAGGTATAATGACTATCGATGTTTTTAATCATTACATATTTTTATAACTCGGTATTTCAATTTTAGACATTTTATGCTTAGGTATAACAATTTTCGATATTACGATATAACCGATATTTAAATTTTCGATGTTTTGAACGTTGACATTTTACACGTAGGTATTTTATTGTTCGACATTCAAATATGTACCCTTACTAGTATTGTCACAATAAAACAAGTAACTTTTAAAGGCAAGATAATTACTTAATACTTCCGTGATAGTGTTATGTAGGAGCATTCTTCAACACTTCTAGGTATAGGCTCTGCGAATTATGGAAGACAATATGACAGATTAAAAAAAAAATGTACAAAAGAAATATGTATAGAGAGAGATACCTATACAGGGTGTTACGGAAAGGGTATTACAATACAAACGGGTTGAAGTGTGTATCTGGTCTAGAATCTCTGTACAAAAATTTCAGGTCAAAAGCATTAACTTTGAAAATGCTTAATATTTATTTATTTCGACATCACGGCGCTGAACTGGCGCGCGGCGGCGTGATGTGCGTGTACTAGGCGCACAGACACACTACAGATAATGGATAATGACCCTCGTAGTGCGGTGACACGTTTGTTATGATTTCAATTTAATAAACTATCGAAATATCTACCCTGTATATCTACCATTGGTAGAAAATAGAAACGAGACAAAAGTAGTAATTAGTGTTTTCCACAAGGTTGTTGGGTTTGATTTCCAACAGTATTGTATAGTACATACTGGGTGACCATCCATTACATAACGAGACCCCTTCCCGGCTGTCATTCGTTGATCTTTGACAGTCGTTACGGGTAGTCAGAAGCCCAAAAGTCTGACAACCAGCCTTACCAAGGGGTATCGTGTTCTCCAGGAAGTGTGTTGTGGAGGTCAAATAGGCAGTCGCTCCATGTAAAATATTGGTAGTCAGGCATCCGGTTATACTGTAAGTCGACCCCAATAAAATTAGGAAAGGGCTGGGCAGATTGATATTGTATACTCGTAGTAATTAATACCTACACTCCATTCGCCAGACTTGTTTATGTCCCATAACATAGGGTCGAGCCTTTTGCAATTAATCAGTAACAAGTCCAGACTCTGGGCCGCTACTGGATTATACTACCTTAATCGTTTGGAAAAGCAGGTTGGCCATTATTTTACAATATTGGTTTTTACAATATTATGTTAATCTTAACAAACAAACAGTGCGCTCACGATTATTATATTTGCGATGACTCTAACTAAATACTTCAAGCTAATACCCAATGTATTTTTTGTCTAATATTCTGAGAAAGTACATAGATCTATGTATAAAGGTGTATTTCACCTGGAGATAATTTTTATCTATATTTGATTGCCTCCTTGGTGTAGTGGTCGCAAGCGCTACTGTTGCATGAGGTCTTCGGTTCGATTCCCAGATCGGGCAATGAATTATTGGCTTTTTCTATCTGGAATTTCTCAGTAGTAGCCCGGAGTCTGGATTTGTGCCCGGTCTTCTTCTTCTTAGCGTGTCGATAGCAATCTAAATGTACTCGGCCCAGAATTATTAACGGTGACGATTTCAATGCCGTTCTCGTTTGGGCACCGGTTTGCGGCAATAGGCTCGCCCCCTATTACATGGGACTTAAACATAACTGGCGAAATGTGGGTGTATTATAGGTACAGACGCCAGCACATCCAGTTATCCGAAACTGTAAAATTTTCCAATCAACTTTGAACCTTACTTTGTAGCGATAAAGTTGAAAATCTATTAATGAAATTTGACAGACTGTAGTAGCTTGATGTGCTGGCGCCTGTACTACGTATAGGTACACCTCTACCAAATCCTTCGGGGAGATAAGGCGTGATGACATGTAATGTTATAATTTATCTATTGTCATTTCTCTTTTATAACGCAAGAGACAGTCCTACCTACGCAAGTCGGAGCGACCTTACATGCAAGTTGTCAATGCATAAACAAACCAGGTGTGACGTCATACCAGCATGCAAGCTACTTGCTCAATTAAAAGCGTAAATGGATCGAAATGCCATCGAGTAAATTAGAACCAGATAGAACCGATACACCACACAATCATATCCAAGTTTGATGTTCATGTTCAAAGCAGTTTCGTTTGGTTGAAACGGCTGCTTTACGAGTGAACAGGTCTAATAGGCAAGGTGTACCTACGACTGTCGACTACATCAAACGTTCAATGGTGAATTACATGCCAGCGATTACAGACCTATTCTGTAAAAATATCACCGTGAAAACTCAGTTAAAGTGAGCTTAAAGTGAGCTGTCAGTAGTGTCAATCCCTAGCATCTGGAGTGACGGCTCACTCCACACTCGTTTCACTTATGTTTTCACGCTGAGATTTATACAGAATAGACGCGACAGGTCAGAGATAAAACTAGCTGGAATAATGAAGCTCCTGTAGGTACCTACTGATTAATTGTTTAGTTGGTTATTAAACGCACCTTAAAACAAATGACGACTCACCGTCGCACACTGCCCAAATATTTAACTTGACAATACTGGATTTACTACAACATCGTTGAATATCCTGTAGCGGTAGGTAGGTACCTACTTACTTCGGAAAGCTGAAAACTTATTACTCACAATGTTTCTTTTAATTGTTAACTTACATGTAGTAGGGTTACATTATAATACTAACAAGTCATTCAATTTCACGTGTGTGTACGTTGTACCTTTAACCATGTAGGCGCTACGAGGCGTCTACGCGGTTCCTACGAGGCTTCTACGAGGTATCTGCAAGGCGTCTAAGAGGCTTCGACGAGGTATCTACGCGGCTTCAACGAGATGTCTAAGCGGAGGCAACATGGCATCACATGACGTCATGACGTCAACGTCACGCCGGACATACGCCCAGTGCGATGATACTCTAAGAAGAAGAGAGCCCTACTATGTACATTAACGAAATGAAAACAGTGTTATTTTTACTTAAAAGTGAATTGGTAAGATAAATGTTTATGAATCTAATATTTATAAATTAAAATACTATTACTTATTGATGTAATAATCATTGTAACGAACTCATTCGACTGAAGAAGTGCAAATATGGGAAGATGTTAGTATGGCCTAGCTACGGTACTTCAGAATAACCGATACGGTACTGTTAAATAAACACTACCAAGTGTTATCTAACTGGACACTATAACTGAATAGAATAGACAGACGATAGACTAATTAATAAAAGTGAGAGAAGGGCTTGTGGCTCAGTAATAACAGCTACGCTTGCCGCGGTTGGTCCGTGCATGGTTGACCATCTTTATATACCAAGACTCCTCCGTGTCTCGGAAAGCACGTTATGCCGTTGGTTGCGGCTGTCATTCGTGGATTTTTGACAGTCGTTACGGGATGTCAGAAGCCCGAAAGTCTGACTACCAGTCTTACCTTATCTAGGGGCATCGTATTACCCAGTAACTGGGTTGTGGAGGTCAGATAGGCAGTCGTTCCAAGTAAAATATTGGTATTCAGCTGCCTCCGGTTACACTGGGAGCCGACCCTAACTTAGTTGGAAAAAGGCTAAGCAAATGATGACGAGACTAATTAATACAAGTATAAATTAAAGTCGCTTTTCGTGTTTGCCTGTGTGACCGCGTTGTTATTTTAAACTACATCACAGATTTGACTGATGCGATTTCCACCATCATACAGGCAGGCAGGCACTTCGATGCGCATCCTGTTACCATGGGTTCAGTACAGTCATGATTCTGAACCCCCAAAGGTGAAATTTTTCGTCGATTATTAAAAAACATTTGCTGTTCCATGCATTTTGAACGCGTATCTACTATTACACTTTTCTATGAAAAGTCCCTTCCTCCCTGTCCCTGTATAGTGGTTTTAAACATTTATATTAGACTTACATGTACGAGTAAGTATAAGAAAGAAAATAAATAATAATTTTCTTAATAAAGAAAATCTCGATGTTTTTTCAAGTGAAGACTACAAGACTGAAGACGTTAGTACACTAATAATAAGACTCGTGACAAGTAAAAAAATAATAGATTTGTATGCTTAGTATCCACCGTATTAGGAATTCAATCAACAAATGAGATGACTACAAATGAACCGGACGCTTATAGATTAGTTTCTATCCGAATAGAACCGATGATCCGCAAATCAATGCCGTTTATTCCGACACTATTAATAGAATCGTTTAACGTTAGATTATTCCGATCTTGAAACTAGATACTACGTTTTATTTGACAACTGAAGAACGAGTAGGATAATACAGTACACGTTTATTTTTACGGAACTAAAGAGTGCTTGACTAGAAGGCACTACCGGTCCTAGTCTTTGTTGTAACATGTGCACCGCGAAATATTTTCCCTAACTACAATAAGTATATCTAGTAGCATAAAATCCAGGGTCGACGACGTGACCTTGCAATGTTGCTACTGAAAGGAAATCGAGAGACAATCAGCTATTCCAGTAACAATCGTTGTGACACGGCGGCGGTTGCAAAATTGGTATAATCGTTACAAATAACACTTGGCAAAAAAGTAAATTGAACAAATAATTTTATTATGGTCTATCATAAATATCATATTGAAAAGTTATTTAATCTGTGTCAAGTGGATTTCACTCGAGGTTTCAGTTTATTGGCACTTCACATTATATAAATCTTTGATTGTGGATTTGTAGGTACTTGTTTGTATTGTTTTCCCGCGTAGGGAAAGCCCCGGAAAACAAAAACGAGAAAGAAAACTCGTAGCATTAGGTAATTGATTTATATTCAGAAATTAGGATACATTTTATCTTAATCAAATTACTTTAGTAGTGAACAGAGACTTCATGGAACCTGGAGTAGACTAGTACATACCAGGGAAGCATGGCACAAAAGGGATAAAGGCTACACCCAGCAGTGGGTGGTAACAAGGCTGCTAAGGACCATGATGAGAGACTTTTCATGTCTAGATACCTAGTCCATGAAAACATTCTAAAATTAAGACGTAAGAACTCTGTACCCGACAAGGAAATAAAGGCAATTCTAGGAGGGATTCCCATCTTATTTGACTAGAGGATGAGATGAGATCACCAAACGTACACACGTGATGTATGACATGTATGGATCAGTCTATAAACCGACCGCTTTACTGAGACGTTGCCTGAGGTAGTAGCGCGGTGCGGGAGGGGTGTGGTGACGAGATGCGAGAGCTCAGTGATTCGTCAATTTGTGACAACTATCACCCCTCCCGCACCGCGCAGCTACCTCAGGCAACGTCTCAGTTAAGCGGTCGGCCTATAGTCGCATGTACTCTACTCAGTATTCATGAAGAGTACTCCCATGAGCGCGACCTATGACTTTATGATTTACTTTATAAACAGTATGTTACGGAAGTGGTTTTGTGTGAACCTAACTCGGGTTTGAAGGTAATAAAGTCCTTTGTAAACTCAAAGTTAAATGATAAATCATATTTATTCCTGTAAATTGGTTCAAAAAAACAGTTTTACACGTTAATATTAAAATATGTTTTTTAAAACTAAATGAGGTCGGTGTTTCCTATAACTGACTACTCTGAGAAGAAAGACAAACTCACACACTAGTAATCATGATCTAAGATCGGTTCCAGATGTAAATCAATGATCTCAATCGATATTATGTAGCAAAACGATAGAAATTTTTTTTTTTTTTTTTTCAGGTGGATAACAAATGAAGTTGGTCTAAATTAAAGAATAAGGATCTTTGCAACATACATCAAGGATGTATTAGAAAATACGAGTTAATAAAAAGAATGTTCTAACATTGAAAGATAAAGTAATCAATGTACCTACATACTATTAATTCAATGTAAGTAACATAGAGTCTGGCAAACAAAAGTAGAGACTGAAAAAGCGCGGCAAATTTAAAAAATATCAGTACAGCAACCCCAAAATTAGTATGACATACCTGGGATAACCTAATTTGATACTTTCTAATAATTTGTTTTTGATGAAAAACGGTATTATTTGAACACTACTGCTTGACTTAGAGACTTTTGAGTTAGAAAAATGCTCAACAAGGTCACAACAAATTACCAACAACACGCCATCTTCACAGAGCATGTACAGACGCCAGCACATCAAGCTACCCCAATCTGTCAAATTTCTTTGATAGATTTTCAACTTTACTACAAAGCAATAAGGTTTATATTCAATTGGGAAAATTTGGCAGATTGGGGTAGCTTGATGTGCTGGCGTCTGTACCTTGTTTTAAAAAAAATTATTTGACATTTTGTCTAACATTGCCATATAAAAAGTCTGCAAATAATTCGAGTGTCTACTTTCGTTTGCCAGACTCTAGTCTATGGATTCACCTTCTTTTTTTTTTTTTGACTTGAACACTTGCAAAATGAACACTATCTAAATGACTAACTATGTACATATACAGTGTGTATCGGAAATGTGTGGTCAAACTTAAGGGTTAAATTTAACGTCCACCATGGGATCAACATCGTAGTCGCGAAAAAATTATCAGCCTTCCGACGGTGTTGAATGGAGAAAGTTGTTCAGTTTGATGGTATTTACCACACCCAAGCTATATGTGAAAAATGTAAAAAAAAAACACTTTAATGTACTTAATTACTCCTAGATGCGAACGGAAATTTCTATGGAACAGTCTTCATAGCGAGCTATTTAAAAAATTCCATGTTTGTTTACGCAGTGGAAACAGGAGTATGTTCGTGACCCAGTCTTTAGTCGTGTCATTATAGTCTCAAGTATAGAAAACCTACAATAATACTGAGAATGGCTGCTTCTTGGAAAGAGCTCATATGTATAATAACATATTAATGTAAAGGTTTTACGTAACATCAGTTTTATTTGCGGCAAGGTCGATGCGTGAATTAGGTTTGTGGTTTTATTCAAACTAGGACACTCATTTTAGGTAAAGCAGCTACATTCTGAATGCGAACACACATTTGCGTGGCCATTCCTTAAAACTATGGGAAAATCCATGACAAAAAGCCCTTGAAGCAATTCTTGTCTAACCGAGTTGTAAGGCGGAGCCTATTCCATGTCGTTAGGCGCGTCGCCCACACGAGCTATAGTCGAGGCGGGCGCGGCGTCGAGGCGCGGGCGCACGTTTTCTATAGGAATAAATACATACCTATATTTATTCCTATAGAAAACGTGTGCCTAACGGCATGGAATAGGCTCCCGGAAAATGTTGTGACGTCTCCCACACTGAACTGCTTCAAGAATCGACTAGACAGACTAAATATCTCAAAGCTATACAAAACACACGCATCAGCTAATTAGCTGCTAATGTGTCTAATCAAATAATAATAATAATTTGAATTTTAAGAGTTTAAGATGGTTTTGAAATAGCCTTGCAGAATGTGAGATATAATCAACATTATCATCCACAACCCGACTTCACCCACTGCTGGGCATAGGCCTCTCTTTTCTTGTGCCTATCACCACGCTCCTGTGCCAGCCTTATTCCAAATATTGTTCTACTCAGTAGGTACGGTAGCCCGCTGGAAAGTGGTAACGAAACCAGTAGGTATAAGCTGGCCTCTTATTTTATTGAAAGTCCGTATTACGCTAGGCCAGCACAAGGTGAAAGTGTAAGTGTGTGGGGGTGTGTGTGCAAGTGGGTATAGTGTGTGCCATCCCCTACGAGTCTACGCGCCATCCTCTACGCCGTAGAGGGTAGCGTATATTACGCTACCCTTAATCGGGAGCGCGGGATATATCCGAAGGGATAAGTACTTAAGTAAGGTAGTAAGGCTTATCATTTTTTCACTGTACCTAAACACATTATTATTTAACACGGCAAAATGGTTGTATCTTCGTAATAGTAGATTGTTATGCAAGTGTCGAAAGGAATTGATGACTTTCACCCGTGTTAAACACTCTACTTTTCATTTCGAATATAAGGAAAGTAAACAGTAGTAGTTTTTCTAAAATATTTATTGATAACAATAACATGCAAAGTTTTTGAATTTCGGTACAGCTTACAGTTTAGTTTAGTTTTAGGTTAGTAACCCGCCAAATAATAGATACTATTGTCTTTTTTTATTTGAAATATGGAACACACTGCGTCATCGCCGCGGGCTGTCTCGCTTAATAGGTTTTTTTTTAAATTCACACTGGCTGTTTATACACTCACAAGACTGCAGCATTTTTCTTAATTTATGTAAACAATTTCGTAGCTGACTACAGTTCTATTTTTTTTAAATTCATTCCCACCCTAAAGAGGGAAGTAATTACTGTGAGTTTTTCCCGCCCTGTGGTGGGAAGCAGCGTCTTCCACCCGCTATTTGGATCAAACAAACATTACTTTCCGAGTATGTGAAATGAATAACTATTAACTAAACTTGTTATAATTTAAGAAAGTATGGTACTATCATCGACTCCAAAAAAATAAGAACCTATTTTTTTTATATTGTGGACACAGGGCATAAGTACCTGGGTAGGAACCTGTAATTAGCCGAAACCATAAAATTCCTTTTAATAGCTAAATAACACGCCTCTCAAAAACATAATGTTTACATACAGCATTTTTATGTAGTTATGTAGATCCGTTGGCTTTTCGCAGAAGTAACACCGGTCGACGTTGGTTATTTACTATGTGGTAAATAAAGTCAATATGTCTCTAAAATACCTCTTTGTTTACTTCTATAAGTTAACGTGCTTTGTTAACAAAGTCAAAATAAAGAGATAAAAGAACCCCGATTAATTGTAGGTCGTACTTACCTCTGTCTATGCTGTAATTGTACAATAAACCGGAATCATACCGGATCTCGGCAGCACGCAGCAGTGCTGCCGCGGCAGTGCGGTCGCAGCACTACTGGTCCTCATACATTTTCTATAGGTTTATATGAGATTACATTCCGAGCACGGCAGCAATGCTGCGCGACATTCCTATAGAGAATATATGGGGACCAGCAGTGCTGCGGCAGCACTGCTGCGTGCTGCCGAGATCGGAATCATACCTTTAGTTTGACAGGCAACGCACAGACTAAACGCTGGGTCTAAAAGCATACAATTTTACACTAGAGTTCCTTGTGAACAAAGGAAGGATTTTTGAAAATTAATCCTCTAAAAGGATAAAATAGGGGATGAAAACTTGTATGTAAGTTCGTCATGTTTGCCAATAGAAAATCCCATCGGGGACATGGCTTATAGAAAGATAAAGAGAAATAAATTAATACCCTTTTATATTATATGCGTCTATACAGGCTTACTTGTAAAACATTGGATATTTGATTTGTAAGACACTTTGATGTCATATGAAACCAAAAGTCTAAATATAGAACCTTCCATAAACCTAGTGTTGCTAAAACCATGTGCTAAGTAGGTTCTGTAGGATTATCTTAATAGGTAATACGGGCTGGTGTCCGCAACTCCACGTCAATGAGCGTATTTTGCGTACAGGTGGGAAAATCGATTATTCGATCCACCCCAGCTCCTCAAGGAAGGCCAGTAACGCCTTTATGTTACTGACCGTCTCACGTAGGGTACCTGGGTTACCGAAGTACTTTGCCCTGTACGTGGCGACCACCGGGCAGTTTAGAAGCACATGTGCCGCTGTCTCGTCGTCCTGGGACTGTCTGTTACTCCTATGACAAAGAGGTGTTTATTAAATGACCCGTAGTTAGTTCAAGCTGCAGTAACTACACGCAGCTTTTGTTTAGTTAGACGGAGAACCCGGTTCGTGAGGCGGCCATCCAATGTGGGAAGTGCTTCCCTAGCCTGCCTGCATTCGCCGTGGTCCGTCCAAAGTTTGCCATGTTGGTCTCTGGTGCGTTTCCTTACCAGAGTGCATATACCCGAAGGGGAGTGGCGCGATGGGCTCAGGTCCCACTGGTGCCATGCTCGACCCCCTTCTGGCAAGCTCGTTGGCTGCATCGTTTCTTAGCGAACTGCTGTGTCCTTTGATCCATTGAATGGTTATTTTATTGAGTTTACCCACCTGGTTGAGGCGCTAGTGACACTCGTATATTAGCCTAGAGTCAACTGTATGACTATGCAGCGCTTGCGGAACAGCCATGCTGTCTGACATTGCGGATTGCGTGGTCCTTTACTTCCCTGGCCATAATGTAGGATTATCTTTCACCACTACAAAGCACCACCACCTCTAAGATAAATGCACAGTTTTCTTCGCTTATTGTCACCGTTTCGCATACTAAAAAGGCAATGCATATGTAATTAAATGATATTGCTACAAAAACATGTTTTAGTATTATTTTCTTTCATAATGAACCTAGGAACTTACGTGATTAATTAAACAAGTAACTTAGCATGCCACGAAAAAATATAACAATAAATAAATTCTTCTTCTTATTACCTACATGTAGGTATTGCTTATGAGATAGTTCTGATTAAAAAAAAAAATATATTATTTTAATAATTATATATTATGGTATTACCTATAAGAAAATGTTTTCCATATTTCCATTGAACTCACTGTCATCCAAATCAGAGTCCCAGCTGCCTTCTAAATCTGGGCTCAGTTGCTAATTTATAACAATCATTAACAGTTAATAATAGTAGATTGTACAACTAAGGCATAAAAGAAGCTATTTTACCCCGAGACGTTTATATCCACCCGAGCCGCAGGCGAGTGTGGATAGTTAAGTCGAGGGGTAATATGGCTCGTTTATGCCTGAGTTATACACTCTGCTTTTCACTTCGATTGCGAGAAAATGAAACAGGCATAAAGTACACAATTACACAAGCACATAATTAATCAAAAATGTTGCATCCATAGCTAATTCCCGCCACCACAGATAATACCGCCACGAAACTTTTTAAAAGTTTTTTTTTTAATTTTCAACATTTGTCATTCGACATGGGTACTTCATACTGCCAAAAAATGAAAACGTTTCTTTGCGTTTTTAAATAATAAATGACAACTACTTTACCTGATTTTATTAAATTAACGATAGAAAACACGGAAGTGGTATAAATTAAAGAAAATGAAATAAATCACGACTTTAATCTGCGAAGTTTTATTGTGCGTGTGGCTGTTGGGCCTGATTACTTTAGTCTTAGAAAAAAAATTTACTTTATGCACTAGAACATAAAAAGCGATTTTATGTCGCCTAAGCACAACATAAAGACGGACTTTTAGAGCATGAGAAGTGAAAATTATTTAATGAACCACCGTAGCTAACAACCTTAAACTTGACCGTAACATTAAATCATGACATGACAATTGCTAAAACAAATAACACACTTTAACAGCCCATAAAGTGCGAATTAGCCAAATTATTTTATAAAAATAATCGTGACGCGTTTAACCACGAAATCAGTCTATTTTTAGCTGGTGCTAAGAATTATCGTTTGGTCTTGAACTACTTGTGTATAGCTTCGTTTCAGAATAAATGATAAATGGAATTTTCAGTGACACCAATAAAGTCAAGGAAATATAAAAGATGAAGTATTTGTTACTTTAGGTCTCTTTATATTTAATTAATTCTGCCTACCTAACTGATAGGATAGTAAAGATACAACCTCCTTAGTCGTGGCAGTCAGAAGGGCCCGGGTAGGTACTAAGCCTACGCCTGTCTATTTATCAAGCTTTCCCTATACACACACACACACACCGCACACAGACCGCATTAGGAACTCTATACTTCGTTCGTAAACACAAATAGCGAACGCTGGTCGCTCAACTGCTGGGATAAAGTGGAACTGCTGGCTGGTGACATCTGTCGCATGTCGGAGCAGCAATACGTAAAAACCACCACTCAGTGGATCCCAAATAGCAGGAAACGACTACGCGGCAGGCCTAGAAAGAGATGGCGGGAAGAATTGGACTCCTTCTTAAAGGATTAGCCCATAATTGCAATAGACCGGGAAAAGTGGAAAGAGGATAGAGAGGCATTTGCCCTGCAGTGGGACAACACAGGCTTATATTAAACTAATAATAACACATAAAGTCTAATGGGGCCCATGGGCACCCTTTGGGTACGGAACCCTAAAAATACAATAGATTTTTCAGTAGCCATATATAAATGTAGATGTACAATAAATGTAAATCAGTAACACCGACCACAGTGCTGTCGCCTCTCGGTCTCCGTTATTGATGTGGTAAGTAGGGAATGGAAAGGCAAAGTAGTTCGGTACCCAAGTACCCTCCGTGAGCCGGTTAGTACCATCAAGGCGTTGCTGGCCTTCCTTGAGGAGCTGGGGTGGACCGCATAATCGATTTTTCCACCTGTACGCAAAATACGCGCATTGACGTGGAGTTGCGGACACCAGCCCGTTTTACCTAGGCGCGGCAGACTGCTTGGCTCTCCTAACTAGACGTAGGTAAACGTCGTAGATACATACCTAATTATAGTCTACTGGACTATACGGCTGGTTTATTAAATACTACACCGAAGAACTTAGACACGTCCCTAAATAAATCATGCATGCTGTTATGTCCCCTGTGGAAAATCTAAAACATAATAAATTCTAGGTATATATGTCAATTGAAAGGAAATTGTTGTTAATTTTATTTATCTTAATAAATAATGCTTCAGTGAACTGTCCTCATGTATCAAAGAATATACAGCGTGTATACAAGAAACACTTTATGTAGTCGTATACAAGTATTAAATCTTATGAAAAAAGGGAATTAACCGTCAGATTTTAAAAACTAGTGTGGTACAGTCGAGTACCTGCGATTTAACGTATTTATCCTATGTACTATCATAGCAATTTTTGTCGTATGATGTACGTAGATCTGACCGTTATCGCACTCAATTATACCAAAACACGTCTACGAGGCAAGCTACGCGTAGCAAGTTACACGTACCATGCTACGCGTAGCTTGAGCTACGCGTAACAAGTTACACGCAGCAAGCTATGCGTAGCCAGTTACGAATAGCAAGTCCCGCGTAGCCATAGCACGAACTTTCCGCGCGGTTACGCACGCAGACGCTTTGCTTGCAGTAACTTCGATCGAAATCCTCTTTTGAACGTATACAACACCCTGTTTTCATTGTATTTATAACGGCCATGAGGAAGACAAACGTGATGGTCGTAGCACATAGTGTCGCATCACGTTTATTGGTTTTATTTATATAAATAAATAATCAATTTGAGAGAGACAAAACAGTGGGAATCCTGTTTTACAACAATTGTACGTAGATTTTTAGCTGCAATGCTACTATTATCATGTTTCAAAGGGTCCAAAGCCGGTCGACATTTTATTTTCAATAAATATTTAGTTTTTTTTAACTTTTATTAAACGTTCATTTAATGCCAACAAATCGGTGACTTCCACTACCATTATAAAAACAATTTCCTCATTCTAAAATTAAAACTGCGTTATCGTCCCTCGCCACGCTGTAGTAGAGATTAAAAAAATGCTCTAAATTCTATAACCGTTAGTTTTTATGTGACATTACCAAGCGTTTTTATATTAAATATTTGTAATAGAAGTCTATATAAGTAACCCCGTCTATAAATACTCAATAATTGAGTATTTTTCTCAAGACCTTAAACAAACGGTTTAATTTATAAAATTCAATGAAATGGTCTTGGATTTGATACCTACAGGAAAAGATTTGCTGCAATCCTTTTACCTCAAAATTCTCTCCACAGCATTTCCTAAGATGATGAGATAAGTCTATTCTTGTTTGAGCCACATGAGATACTGTCAAGCAGAATGTATCTTATAGAATACCTTCGACGACTAACTGCAAAGTAAACTCTATCATTAAAAAAAGTTGATAATAAATAGTATTTTTAGGGTGAATAATAAAATGAAACCGACTTTTTTAGATTTTTTTGGGTTTAAGTATAAAAACAATTAAAAAAATTAATAAAAAAAAAACAATAAAATAATAAATTCCTGAAATCTTAATTTTTTTCTTTCTCTTAATTTACGATAGGTAATGGGACCCTGTCTTTGGGTGAATCCTATAGAAAATACTCTTTAAAATCTATCTATTGATCGTCTTCGCACACTGCTGAATATAGGCATCTCGTTTCTTGTGCCACGCTCCTATGCCAGCCTCATCCAGGTTCTACCCGCGATGGTTGAAAAATGTTGTCCGCTCTTATCGCCGCGCGCCGCCGCATTGATCATCATCATAATCAGCCTAAGATAATTTAATCTGTCAAGCGCCGCTAATGAGACACAATTGATTTTCTATTGTTTCGTCGCCGATCCGCGACGCTTGACCGGTTAATGTTACTCTGCTGGGACTCAGGCCTCCTCTCATCGAGAGGGAGTGGGCTGTAGTTTACCATCCAGTGCGGGTTGGAAGATGTCACATGTCTTCGAATTTGTTAGTTTTAGGATATGCTTCCTCACGACGTTTTCCTTCACCGTTTTGAGAGCAGTGGTGATGAAATAATACACACAAAGTAAAGCGCCGGGGTGGTTTCGAATCCACGACCTTCAACTCGTAAGTCGGGGCCGTTACCACTGGGCCACCACCGATTCAACAAAGTTCATAAGAGTATGTTTTAAAATAAAAACTTTTATTAATTGTTTCTTTATTTTCTGTTTTTTTTTAGTAAAATCAAATCAAAATAATATTATAAAGGCGAAAGTTGTGTGTTTATTACTTCTTCACGCTCAAACGGCTGGACCAATTTTGATAAAATTTTGTATGGAGGCAGCTGACACCCTGGATTAACATATAGGCTACTTTAATCCCGATATTCCTACGGGGTTGACACTTATGCGGGTGAAACCGCGGGGCGCAGCTAGTAAATAATAAATTCCTTAGCTCTCCATTTTATTTTCTAAATCCAATGATTCTAATGACAGCAAATCCTATTTAAAATCTATCAATAGATAGGTAATAGATGTAACCAAATACAAAACAAAGAATACGGATATCTCGCAAACGATCCGCAATCCATGTCGAATTGTTTAGACTCGGTCGCAAAACGCGAGCAACGATTTGCTTAACCACTGCTACTGTTCAAATATTCACGTCTTGTGCCAACTTTTTTATCGAACGAAGGTTCTCTACGAATTTATGTTCTTTACATTTCAATCATTTAGTACTAAATTGTTAAATAAAAGAGACCGTTATGTTTGCAAAGCATTTTTAGGTCCCGCTTCAAAAACGGAAGTTGTCTTTTGTTCCGATGTCATTACCCTTTTTGTCAGATTCAATTCAATTAGGCAGATACATTTTAGTATCACTGTGAACTTATGCATAATCATTCATAATCAATATATATGATTATGAATGATTCCTATAACGTTAACGTTCCCACTGCTGGGACACAGGCCTCCTCTCTGTGAGAGGGAATGGGCCGTAATCCACCACGCGGACCCAGTGCGGGTTGGTAGATGTCACATGTCTTCGAATTTTTGATTCTAGAACATGCTGGTTTCCTCACAATGTTTTCCTTCACCGTTTTGAGAGCCGAAGTAAAGCGCCTGCCTGGCTTCAAATCCACGACCTTCATCTCGTAAATCGGGGCCATTACTACTGGGCCACCACTGCTCTCCCTAAGACCTTACTTCATAGGAACTTATGCAATAGACTTAAATTATTTTATTTTATCGGACTTACCTAGTATAACCTGCTAATTCTTTTATTTTCTTGGTTTAAGCACAATTTTTTCTATCCCAATGTAGGCAAACATAAATTAATCATTTGCATCGCAAGAAACATGTTTTAGAAGCTTAATAAAATGCTGAATTAATACGTCTTTTTCATTGACTTCGGGCATTCGCTCCGGGAAAACGGAAATGCTTTGTTTGGTTTCCTGTTAGAAAAAAACGCGACTGGCTTAACTATTATTATCAACATCTAATAATGTTGCTTTGGTTCCCCAAACGACTCTCGAAGTCTCGAGATGACGTTAGTACCTACGCTTGGACACGCATACCACAGAATACTTAATAGTACTACTACGTATACGTCAGAATTTCAAGCAGGTATTTCCTAACAGAGATGAATTGAATAGAATCGAATCAGACAGTCTACCTCTACTAGATACAGAGTTACAGACCCATAGAGAATTAAAGTCCAGAGGAGTAAATTCTGTAGAAAAATCCTTAATTTTTTTTGGAAATTTTTAATCAAGCCTACTTAAGTACATTATTTTTTATGAAAGAAATGACATATATTTGCAAGAATTGTAGTACATTACAGATGGTCGGGTTTTTAACAGTTTCTAAAACAATTCGCTTAAACTAGTATGCAGAAATATTGATTACATTAATTAAATAAATGAATGAAGCTAGTATATAAATCATAGTTAGATATATTAATGTCACTTAATTGTCAAATTATAATAGTAAGATGTCAATGTGAATCTTCTAAATGCTCATTCACAGAATAGAATGATTTTTCTATATAAGCTGTTTAAATAACGCTGTTTTAAATCGATTGATTGGCAGTTCTCTAGGTATATGATTTTGGTAGTCTTTATTTAAATATCCTTATAACCATTGGAAAGCAACTTCTATGATATAAATGGCTTTTTATGGAGGAATAATTAATCTATCAGGATATTATGTCTCCAAGTTGATTATGTCGGAGTGCATTTTAACAAATTTACAGCATTCAAATACATGTACATAACGGGAATAGTTTATATTTTAAGATCCTTAAAAAGAGGTTTACATGAAGCAATGGTGGCACATTACAAACAGCACGGATGCATTGTTTTTTAAGAGCAGAATTCCCACATTAGCACATTACCGCATCTAGTGTTAGAGGCTACGTAACCATGATACGCTAAAAGGGCTGTTTTGAGGTTGGCTATTTTACAAAGTCTCCATTAAGCAAAAGTGAAACGATTCATAGTCCACTTTAATACCAATAAAAATGCCTTCGTGTGCTTCGTTAATTATATGATCGGAATAAGTGATCATAAGGTCAGAATTTGATTTTCTATTGTAGAATTAAACGAAGGAGGTTTTTTCAATGTTCACTTTTGAATTATTATTACTAAGCCGTGTTATAATAGAATTAACCGTTTCATGAATATCAATATTATATGTATTATATCATCCGCAAACAGTAAGTAGAAATGATAAGTAACATTTGAAAGTCCGTAATATCCAAACAGAAAGAACAACGACCCTGTTACACTACCTTGCGGCACTCCTGTATAGTTGCTCCTAATGTAAGACTTACATAATATTTCTGCTTTATGTTAATTTATTTCGCTAATCGCTGTATATGGAGTCCTATTTTAAAGATAACTTTGCAGCCTCTTCAATGCCAGGCCACCCAACACACACACACACTCACATTTAGTGAGCAGAATATTGTGTTCAACAAAGTCGAAAGCCTTGCTCATATCGAAAAACACAGTGCAGGTACGTATATGTTTATCATCATTTTCAGTATTTTTTACAGTAATTTAAAGGCTGCTAAAGTTGTCGATTTGCTTTTATGGAATCCATTTTGTTCAGCTTTTAGTATTTAATGTTTAGTCAAGAATTGAGTCATACGAGAGTGCATCAATCTTGTCAAATTCCTTAGATACAACTGGTATTAAGACGATAGGCCTATAATTGTTGATACCCATAACGTCACCTCTTTTTAAAAACCTCAATTGAAAAGCCTTAATTATTATTGAAAGAATGACATATTAACAAGGTACGTAAATATTGGTGTAATCAAAGTTGCAGTGTGTTTTAACATATCGCTCATTTGGAGAAACATTACTAATAAATTGATCGAGAGAGGCACTTGTGCGAGTAGGTTGATTAATATGTAGGTATTTTGTAGTTAATGCACTATTTTTTTTAATTGAGTCACTTTACTCTCCTTAAGTGAATGGATATTGAAATAGATAGATAAACCATTTATTTAGTGCACTCAAAAGACATAGCACATCACACAAAAGCACAATTAAATGCTAACAAATCCCGTTATGATGATTTTCAATATTAGTCTGCGTCTTAGTTTTGTAATTATGTACTCTACCGTAAAATGTCAGGATTTGATCTTGGAATTTCGATCATTTATAAAGTGGAATTTCAATTCCATAGCATTAACGCGTCAGAAATCATGGATTGTCCTATAGTGATTATTCATACATTCAAACACAACGTAAGTCTATTCCTACTCAATAACAATCAAGTTAAAGATCAATAAATTAACATTCTTAAGTTAGAAGCTGTTCCTACTAGCGACACGTGATGAAAGTGCATTTACATTAACTTATCGGTGCACATTTTTATATGCTCGTTAAGGCTAAGTTAAAACACTGAACACATTTATAAATCACACTTCCTAATCGACTCAAAGAACTGTGACGTTACAAATGTCCCAATAAAATATTGCGATTATTCTCAGTTGCCTCTTATGCATTTACGACTTTTTCAATGCAATTATGTACTTTCTAAAAAATTTATTGTGAAGGAAAATATTGTAAGGAAACCTGGACTTGTAGTTACTATAGCAATAATAAGCAGGTAACAAAAAAAAAAACTTTATCCCCCAAAAAATAAAGTTACTTATGTAGGTAGCTGAAAATCAGGCTATGTTACAACTATTACAGTCCCACATTTCCACTTCCTTTATTTAAGGGAAGTGCCAAAGCAGCTGTAGTAAGCCTGTTAGATAATCACACTTACCGAATGGAAATACTTAACAACTATCACTTGGCTGCTTAACGCATCCTTCCTAAATATAAGTGCTTAACTATACCGACGAGTGGAACTTTTCGCGTGGCCCACTTCCAGGCGACGATGTACATTTTATACCCATCTATGTTAACTGGTACCAACACTACCACACAAGTCTCGCCAAGTCTAGCTGGTAAAGATTTTAATTCGCAGCTTCGTTTACGTTCGCTTACGAAAACGAAAATATGCAGGTTTATTCAGTAAAAATTAACTGGTCAATAATGTATAATCTTTATTTGGCCGATTATAATTTTCATCCGGGATTTGGGTACTTATAAGAAATACGATCGGTTGGTGGAAGGTTGACAATTCCATTACATATCGAGACCCCTCCGTGCCTCGGAAAGCACGTTAAGCCGTTGGTCCCGGCTCCCGGCTGTCATTCGTAGGTCTTTGACAGTCATTACGGACAGTAGGAAGCCCAAACTCTGAACACCAGTATCGTGTTACCCTGTAACTGTGTTGTGGAGGTCGAATAGGCAGTCGCTGCATGTAAAATACTGGTACTCAGCTGAAAAGTAGCAAGAAGCAGCAGATTGATTGAATTGGATATACTTAGTAGAAAAGTATTTCCTTTCCTGCCTAGGTAAAATAAAGGGTGGCATACATCGACGAGCCAACTGCAACCACTAATTCAACATGGTATACATCCCACAGCAAATGATTCTAGCGTAGACATTTTTTGTCGGTTATCCAAAAAACAAAAATTGCTGTTGCCGCCATTTGACCGCGTAAGTATGCACTTTTCTATGGGACAGTGTATTTTTTTTATGGTGTACTGAATCCATGGTAACAAGTTACTCGTCAAAGCCCCTGCCACCCTGTATAACAATATTATGATTATCACGGTTACTTTAAATAACTGATACCGGTTAATTTAAGATTTTCCTTATAGTTAAGGCTGGTTCAGTTCTACTTCTTTGCATTTAGTATCCTCTTACTGATTATGGGCATAAGTGATAATTTTTAAATCGCCTACTTCCCTGTTAATTACTGAAACTCTCGCCAAATTGTAACCGTTTATTTGTTTAATTATCACCTTTTTCTCCGCAAAATATTTTCCATCTTTATCATGACAGATCAATTATTTTTGCTTATCTACCATAGACTCGTGACCAAGATGAGACTTCGTGCATAAACTAAACTTAAATATCCGTTAAGTACACCTGTAGCACAATAGTTATTGACAGTTTGAACTTGAAGTTACTAGTATTTTATAGTTCTCCTTTAAATCATTGTTAATTGAGGAAGGACACTTCAGAAATATCAATAAATTGGTAATATCTGTTACCATGGATTCAGAACATGATGCTGAACCACAAAAGGTTTAAATTATTCATGGTTATTAAAAAAAAAATCACTGTTCCATATCAACTTTTCTATAAAACAGTGATTTTTTTTTAAATGTCGAAACATTTCTACGCTTTGGTGTTTATGGTGTGAATCATGTGTTGAATTCATATTACAGTTTGCGCGTCATTGTCCCCACCACTCTGTATTGTCAGAATAACAATTCAATCAGCAATAATATTTAAAAAGTATTGGTATTTCTGAAGTGTATAATAATAATTTTTATATATAGAAAGTTACCAAAACACCACAAAATTACATAATTTTCGATGTGTTATAAATTGGTGGTAGATTGCGTGGAATCTTATTAAGTAGCTTCATGTAACTTCTGGCTTCATAATCCAATTTAAACGGAGAAACCCGAGTTACGACGGTCACACATAATTGTAGGTGTTCAAAATAAATAAAACAAAAGGTAAGCACCCACCTCTCGTAGAAAGCGGCACATTGGAAGATTTCTTCAACAAAGGTGTCCATTCGGATGCAGATACGCCCTGCTTACTCAATGACACTGAATCTGATGAACATCTTGTAAACAGCACTTTAGAAAACAAAGCGTTTAACATTTTACTTTTAAAATTCGAATAATTACCTAATGATTTCACTCTTGGGCTAGAATTTGGGGTACGTTCATAAATAAACCTAAAGATGAATGTCACATTGGGAATGTACGTACTATACCAAGTCGCGTGGAGTACTGGCCATATACGGTTCCATTATGTAATTTAATTATTAATAAATTAAAATTAATGTGTGTTAGTACTGATAACATGAAAGTACCTAGTAAACTGTAGAAATGGGCTATTCCCACGTTACCATTTACTAATAATTTCATTGCTGTTTGGAAATTACTAACATTTTGTTTTTATTTCTTGGTAAGTAAATTAAGTAAAATTAACAAAAAATACGTGAAGAATATAAAAATTAGGCAAAAGTATGTTAATAGACTTTTCGAGGGTTGTTATTTTTTTTTAACTAATTAAATTAGTACTGTATCTATGCCAAGGTCTTAAATTGGAATATTAAGTAAGGACCACGAATAAAACCCTGAATAAGAATTGTGGAACCTCTTCTGAAATGCGATACATAACTAAAACATACCGCTATCTATTGTTTGACCTTCCAATCTATCAAAACCTAAAATAATGCATAGTTACCAAAACAAAAAGTGGAGAATAACCCTTATATACATTGCCAACTTATGTTTACTATTGTTGTTACGGAAAAATACTATTCCCTATCGCTTGTAAACAAACAATACGGATAAACTTGACATAGATAACAGATAAATGTGATTAGCGTTATCAATAGCAAACACCTTCGACGTAATGAGACTGGAACAAAGTTGCACTTCTACGGTAAGTTCATAGGTTCAAACAATGAACTCTGCATTGTGGAAATTTTCCGAACCCTTCCCTTTGAATCAATTAGTTTCGTCTTATCTACATTCCTTAGACTCCGACGACCTAGTATTTAGCTATATACTGTGTAGATATGTAACTACTTCAACTTAGGGTTCAGAAACAGAATACGCAGTTCGATAGAGTAGGGATAAAAAGAATGGCAAGCAAAAAACGGGAAAATCCACTTCTAGCTATCACATTTAAAAGTGCGGGTCCTGCATGGACCTGTCTTGGAACCCATATTGTTTACCCCAAATGGCAACCATCCAGCCTTGCTGTCGCGTAATAGATATCGGTTGCGAAATACACACATCAAAAGTGTCTAGGGATCAACATATATTTTTGCAATAACTTTTCTCCTGATTGATATTAATTAAAGTTTTCTTTAAGGATTCATCAAATAAAGTGTTTTCGTTTGTCACAGTAACGATAAACCAAGTCACCTTTGCATTAATAAAGAAATTTGCCATTTTCCTAATAAAGGGATTTTTGACATTTGAACCACTAACACAAAAGTTCGAAAAAAAGACTGAAATAACAGTTTTCTTTAAAATTTTATTGGGTAACTTAAACAATTAATAATCCGTGTTTCTACCGCGAACACTAACAACACAAGAACATCGGTTTGGCATACTCAAAATGAGTTCATCCAAATCACGCTGTGGAATGGCCGCCCATGTTCGTTGCAACAACAAAAAAAGGTCTTCTTGCGACTGGATACCCTCCATATTCGGCAGAGCTCTTCTCTGTAGCATATCCCATGCATGCTCAATCGGGTTCAAGTCTGGCGACTGAGCAGGCCAGGGCAGGACATTGATGTTAGCTGCGGCGAGAGTCTGTCTTACAACTCTTGCGGTGTGCGGTCGTGCATTATCATGCATTAACTGAAATAAGGGACCGATTTGCACTTGTAGAGGAACGATGACGTCTGATACAATCGTCTCAGCATAAATTTGAGCGTTGAGGTTGCCTCTGATCCAAATCAACTCAGTTCTTCCGCCGATCCAAATACCCGCCCATACCATGATGGTTCCACCACTATAAGGATGGACTTCCTGGCAGGATTTTAATCGCTGTTGGCGTCCAGGGGTTCTCCAGTGTCGTATACGTCTTGTATCCGGTCTCATACCAAAACGAGACTCATCAGAAAAGCACACGAAACGCCATTGTTCTTCTGCCCAATTTCTGTGTTCAAGAGCCCATTGATATCGAATCCTACGATTGTGCATTGCTATAGGTGGTACCCGTAGCGGTCTTCGGGAATGAAGGTTCACTTCATGCAAGCGGTTTCTGACTGTTTGGTCGCTAATTAAGTTCCCTGAAGAGTGATGAAGCCTCACGGCTAACATCATGGCGGTTATTGTTGGAGCTCTTCGAGTTAAGATTTGAATGTATCGGTCTTGTCTCCGTGTGGTGCAGCGATACCGTCCTCCATGGCGCTCAGCCACGGTACCAGTGCTTCGGTAACGTGTCCAAAGTCGACTGATAACACTCTGACTTGTATTCAGAGCTAAAGCCACAGTACGTTGCCGGGAACCAGCTTCTATCATTCCCACGGCTCTGAGCATTTCTTCCCTGCTTAAATGACGTCGCCGCTCCATAATAACGTTGGTTTTAATCAGTAGTAGGGAAACAGTAGCACTAATAATGTCTTCAATGCGTTGTATGTTTTTATAGGGAAAATATTGACAGCTGATTTTCATCTTTTACTCGAATTTGATTCACAGTTCCTGATTCAAATTATGAAATGCACCAAAAAGGATCCATATAAATTTATAAAATCATAAATTTATTACAAAGCCACATCTCAATCTCAAGAAATCCGCATAAAAATGCTTGATCCCTAGACACTTTTGATGTGTGTATTTATGTCATCTACATTATCCATAGCCATACTAATATTATAAATTCGAAAGTAACTCTGTCTGTCTGTCTGTATGTTACCTTTTCACGCCTAAACCACTGAACCGATTTAGATGAAATTTGGTATAGAGATAGTTTGAGTCCCGGGGAAGGACATAGGATAGTTTTTATCCCGATATTCCCACGGAATCGACACTTATGCGGGTGAAACCGCGGGGCGCAGCTAGTTCACCAATAAGTTAAACCCTTAGAATGTCTAGTTGAAATAATTTTAAAAGTATACTCGTACACGGATCTCTGCTAAAGCGATTCCAAGGAAACACGATTCGCAAACATAGTTTGCAAAAATTACTATGAGTCCTACTGCAAACTATTTTAAAGAATTATTCTATAGAAAAATGGCAGAACAAATAGAGACCGATTTGAAAATCAAACATGGTGATGGGTGAGTAAGTAAATCCTTCAGACGTACTACACTTTATTATTTAGTCCACTGCTGCCCATTTTCCAGTAGCTATGAAGAGAGTATTTTTCTTTGTTATACTATTTTCTCTAACCTATGGAGAAGATAAGCAAGCAGCCATGATAGTTGATGTTATCCAATCTGTCGGTAGACCATCTTCGGTGATAGCTAAACTTTGTTGGACCCCTAGTAAGTTACCTACTTTAAGATTAGGTACCTACCTAACATTAATTGTTTTATCATAGCAGCGAGCCATTTCTAAATGACAAAAGTTTTGAGTATGAATGTCGATGGCTATAAGACTAAGGGAAGACCGATTGTGAGAATAATGATAAAGTTAGGGGGACTACCGAGATGACGACTAAAAGAGAAGTATAGAAGAAAAATACATGTTGCGCCGACCCTAAATAAATTTGGATAAGAACAGGAGAATCATGATAAATCGGTTTAAACGCCACATAGCAAAGAACCCATTAAAGATATTAAGAAATTACAATACACTTTCCTCTCTGTAGGAAAGAGAATGTCGTAGTAGATCAGTTATTATTAGACGGAGTAGAAATTCTAATGAAAAATATGCCAGAGTCATTGAAGTACTAAATAAAACGTATAAAAACCGGTGACAGAAAAACATTGGTTTTATCCTTTACGTCTTCTCATAATTATTTACGTAGATTCATGACTACCATTTTTCTAACCGCAATGGGAAAAATGACAGAATTGCTTAGTGATGATGATAGTGAACAAAATCTTAGTTGATTGGGAAAAAGTGTTAAAAAAATAACATAAAGATAGAATTGCTAAAGAACAAAGGAGGTCTTTTGTGTTACGAACTAATTATTTCAATATTCCAGCTAAAATAATCCAACTGCACTCTCGACTTACGAAACAATACATTCAGTTCAGCGCCGGAGACTTTATCAATGATGATAACGTTCAGTTTTATGACGAGGAGCAACATGTCGTGTTCCTGGCTGATCTAGACTGTCCTGACATTGACACATACTTCCAAAAGGTTGATTTCTTAAATTTATTAAGTTGTACACAGTTTTAGAAATTGGTGTCGAAAGATGCTGAGTCCCAATTATGCGTAAGTCCAGCAGTCCACAATGTTCAATTTCTTGTGTCAGGCTCAATGGTTTTTGTTGATTGACTTCATTTAAAATGTTTTATAATATTTTTAAATGAATTTTTCTTGCTTAATTTTTCCATCTGCAGTCTTCCCAATTATGGTCACATTTGAAAGCACAATTTTTTTTTTATTTTCATTTCTTTTAATAGTATTTTTTTTTTATATAGAACGGTCTAAGAAACTTCTTCCGAGCACCGTTTCGATGGATACTCTTCGGAGACTCTGGCAATAACAACGAGGACATTGTACCGGTGGCTGTTGCTAATATAGACGTGCTACTTGACTCGGAAGTGTTAGTACTACGAAGCGTCGACAACGTCTACGAAATGCACTTCAGTAAGTTTCTTCATTAGGAGTTATTAGTAGGAAGTTAGGTCACCGCTATATGTACACGTATAACGTTTTACTATTCATAATATTTTTTTCTACTTCTTCGTTTGTCATTACAACTCTGTAATTTGGTTTCAAAGCGGATATGATAAAAAGATCAAGAACGAAGGCTCTTAAAATTCTGCTTTTCTATATAAATTTATATTTTATCTAAAACCTTCAGCAACACTATCATCTTTGCCTGGTTCATTAACATATTTGTGTTTACATTATTCAATTACTGTACAAATTGTGTTTTAGTTTACAAAATAAGTCCCAAAAACACTTGGAACACCGAATACTACGGGACTTGGGATACAAAAAACAGATTCCGGAAATCTCCAAGATTTCTTGAACCGACATCTTTGAGGCGTCTCGACATTGATGGATACGAAATTAGTATCTGTTACGTACTTACAAATAACAAGAGCGTCGAACACTTATCTGATGGTCTGTAAGTGTTACACCGTTACGTATGACACATGTCGTTATAAAAAGTAATCTTAGATCACACGATATGAATAAAAAAGTTAGCGGTTTGTAGAATAATCAGTTTGTCTTCTTCAAAGATTGTAAAGTAGTACAGTGGCAAAATTAACAGTACACATCAAAATATGGAGCTTCAGTATTATATTTTTCCTTGTTAATAAAGTTACATAGACAAGTCTGAGAATTTTGTTACAAAATTCTACAACAAGGAAAAAAGCACAAGTTCATCACCCAGCACAACTGGTCGCGAGATATTTTTTAATAACTTTGTAATAACTACCACTTGCTCAACTATTGCAGAGACGATCACATTGATACGATTACGAAGGTGAGTTTCCCCACGACCAACCATTTGCTGGATTTCCTTAATGCTAAAAGGAAATATATTTTTGCTGACACTTGGGGTTACCGTGTCAATGGTACTTGGAATGGAATGACTGGCTACCTAGTTAGGGGTGAAGTTGAGGTTGGAGGTAGGTTATACCAATTTAAGTTCATGTCTGAGTCTCATTAAAATGCATCATCCAAAAATAAAAGAGTTGCTACAAAAAACTAAACAGCCACATTACTGATACTAAAGACTGGGATCATGCAAATCCGGCTATGTCTTCTATCTCCGGTTTGATGCTGAAAATGATGGAATAGTCATTCCCCGTTGGTGACATAATGAGAAGATGGACAAAATCACAAAACTGAGCAGAAATAACCAATTAACTTCGCAATGTAAGCAATTGATTGATTAGCTAATCATTGTAACGGTCTCCGAGTGATGTTTTTTTGGCAGTGGGTATTTGCGGACGTTCGAATTATGAATGACCTTCTATTTAGAGCAAGAAATAATCGATTCAGTATAAAACTCGTTTTACACAATAAGCAACCCGGAGTCTATGACTCTAGAAGAGTATACAAAATTTATAAGAAAGCAGAAGTAAGTATCTTCTTTCGATTCAAAAAAAAAGAAGGAAGAAGCCTGCGGGGCAATTTCGTAAGGCTTATGTTTAACTTATCGCCAGATAAAGTAAAATATAACATCAAAAAAACACTTTTTACTGCCAAAAATAGTAAATAATCACCAAAATTAAAACTCTGTTTTAATGTAAAATAGCTAGGTAAAAGTATTTGTATTCTCATTTGCTCGCTCTTACATCTTATGTCAACGGAGCCCCGCTTGGCGGGGCTCCTATTTCTGTGTAAAGGGTTTAAAGTAACCTAACCATTTTTTTTTTAACGTGGAGAAATGCTCATGCATTCTGCACTACCACGGGGAGATAGTGCAGTTATGTGGGACTCCAACCCACTAAAACTCCACGGTGTCCTCCTCTGCCGCTTACGGCGGGAACACGGGCACGCGTTAGCACTCATCCGTGAACCCGCCGCGGCTGTCCGTCACCGGACCCTCCTCTGGGGAGTATTCCCCATCACCGGCGCACCAGAACACATAGCACGCCGTGACCACCCCAGGGACCAAACCAGCACATGGGCGCCAGACGACCCCGTGTCTGGGCACCCTTGGTCCCCCTGCGACGGGTCAGGTCATTGGCCCCGCCGCCTGCCAATTTTCGGCCGCAGAGGATAGGGAGAGCGGCCAACGTCATACCAACACTCCTCTTCCTCTGCGGCCCCACCGCGTCCGCCATCGGACGGTGGCGACCCCGTCAAGGCCGCGGAAGGTAGGGAGAGCGGCGCACCGCGATACCGGCACTCCTCTCCCACCGCGGCCTCCAACCCTCAGCCGCGATGCCTCCGATACGACATCGCGGCCCGCCTCAGCTGCGATGTCGCTCAAGCGGCACCGCAACCTACTTGTTGGCCGCTACGTCGCCGTCGTCGGCTTACCGGCAAAAGCCCTGACGAGCGGCCCCTCTTCGGGTTCCACTTCGCTTCACCGTGGGTGTCCAAGCCACGGCTACTGAGCCCCCCCGCCTCGACAATGCGGGAACCCACCGGGGGGGAAAGTAACCTAACCAAACCTAACCTCGGGTGGGGTGCCCAGCTAGAACAATTCAAATTCAAATTCTTTATTAAACTTACACCTGTTTACAAACATACAAGTATTAGCATGCAGTTCTAACCGAGAGAAAACTTAGATTTAACAGCGGGTCCCAAACTAGGCACAGCCTGTATCTTGGTGACCCAGACACTATACAATGTTACTAATTGAATCAGTTCTGCTAGCGCAATACTGGTTTTGATGATTTCATATTAATTACCTATTAATAATTTATAATTTACAATTTAATTTTGATTTTATAATTAATAATTTATCTATACTTCAACAAAAATGTGAGTAAATAGAAGCTATAATAGACATAGAAAAAACAGTTGAGGTGAGTAAATGTGGGGTGTAATGTGTGTGTAGTTGTGTATGTTTTCAAAGAGTGTGGTGGGTATTAACTTGAGCAGCAGAGTAAACTTTCTGTTTCGTCATAAGTCCGGTCCAGCAACCATTCTTTAAGTTTGGTTTTGGCCTCAGAGTAGATTTTCGGCACAGTAAAAGTTTTGCTTACAGCATTGAACACCCGAATGGGTAGAACCGACGAAAATCGGGTCGCGAAGAGGGTTTTTGTTTTTGGAAGTGGGATACGTTCGGGTATTTTCCTTCCCCCCTTGCTGCGACTAGAGCGATTTTTGTTGTGTTTTAATAGGTTCAGTAGTGACCCTAGGATGAACAGTTGCCGCACGCGTAAAACCCCAGATTCCTTATAGAGTTCGTCTGTGGAAAAACGCCGCGGCCTTCCCAGAAGCACCTTGAGGACGGCACGCTGGGCCCGCTCCAGCTCCAGCATGCACGTCTTGGCGGCGCTGCCCCAGACACTTACACAGTATTGCAGGACAGATTGGCATAGGGAGATGTAAACCTGAATACATATATTTTTGGGAGCACTAGCTCGTAAGAGTTTCGCTACGTAAATAAATTTGCGAGTCTTTTTCGCGAGTGTTTGAATTTGTGCTTTGAAGGACAGGTTCTGATCAATTATGACGCCTAGATATTTTGTCCTTTCTACTCTGTCAATGGCATTACAGTTGCAATTGGCAGCGGACACGGGTGCTGCTGTTAAAACATTGCATTTGTTGTTATGTATTTTTAAGGAAACGATGCTTGGTCTGCTAGATCGAGTGACATGAAAGGTCAAGAAATTAGTTTTTTTGAGGTTAAGTGTTAACAGATTTTGTTCTAGCCATGTCGATATGATACTCATCCCTCTTTCAGCCGCATCCAGAGCCTCTTTCCAAGTAGTGCCATGAAAAATTACAGCTGTATCATCAGCGTAGCAGATTACTTCCGACTGTTTAATGTTAAGCCTCAGTATGTCGTTCATGTACATAATGAAGAGGGTGGGTCCCAAAATACTTCCCTGCGGCACCCCGAAGGCAACCGGAAGACTCTCGCTGACACTATCCCCAATTTTAACAAGCTGATGTCGACCGGACAAGTAACTCCTGAACCAATCTAAAGACAAGCCCCTGACACCAAAGGATTCGAGTTTTTTAAGCAGCGTGGGAATTGAGACCGTGTCAAAGGCTTTGGCGAGGTCTAGGAAAACAGCGGCTGTACGGTGTCCCTTGTCGATGTTTGAAGAGACAATGCCCGTCAGTAGACTCACGGCTTGCTCAGTAGATTTCCCTCGCCGAAAGCCAAACTGCCGTTCCGAGAGTAAAGAGTTTTTTTCTAGAAAGTTGACAAGGCGCTTGTTAACCAGTTTTTCAAGGATTTTAGATGTCACACAAAGTAGTGAAATTGGCCTGTAGTTATCAGGAACATTCTTAGGACCACTTTTGTGGATGGGTGTGACAACAGCCGTCTTCCAGCAAGTAGGAACAGATCCAGTTTCCATGCTCAGATTGCATATGTGTTTTAGGGGTTCTAGTATGTATCTCTTGACTTGTTTAAGGAGCAGAGGCCGAAATTCATCGAGACCTGGAGCGCTGTCATCTTTGAGATCGTCTATGATGTTACTAATTTCTTGATTGTCAGTAGGGAGTAAGAACAGTGAGTCTTTAGGTGGGTTTTTACCTACAACTCCGAGGCGTTGTTCGTCCCACGTTGTCGGCCGCTTGTTTATGATGTTGGTTGCAAGGTCTTGACCAACTGAGACAAAGTACTCGTTGCACTTGTCAATGGAGATGTTGTGGTTTTCTTTATGTCTCAGCAATTCTTGGTTGTCGCTGGTTCGCTTTGGGACTTGGCATATTTCTTTTATAGTTCGCCAGAGCTTTTTTGGTTCATTTCTGTTTTTTTCCAATTCTTTCCTGTCATGATCAGCTTTGCGCTGACGCAGAATATCGTTGCAGTAGTTTCTATATCTTGAATAGATAATTTTTAGAGCATCATTATTGGGTTGCTGGTTTTTTTGTGCGTGAAGAACGTCTCGGTGACGGATGCATCTAAGAAGGCCTGGCGTTATCCAGGGCTTTAAGTTAAATTTAGAACGACTGATTTTTGTTTTTATAGTGTGTTTTTTAATGATGTCTGTCAGGGTCTTATTGAACAGAAGTACTGCATCATTAATATTTGTTACGGAGGTGACATCAGCCCAGTCGAGCTGGCTTACTTCTTCAATCACCTTTGAGTAATCGGTTTTAAGTTTGAATCTGTTTCTGGGTTTGACTTTTGGATTAGAGAAGTTGATTCCGAGCAGCACCAAGTGATGATCCGTCACCGAGGCCTCACAGACGATTCCCTGTGCCTTAGTCCCTTTAAGTTTAACGAAACCATGGTCTAAACACGCTTTTTTCCGAGTTGGGTGAGTGATAGCTGGCAGTAGCCCGTGTTCAGCCATCAAACATTGATATGGCACATGGGCAGCATTCGGTGAGACATTTAGTAGGTCAATGTTGATGTCCCCCGTCACAATGACACATGCATCGTTTTTCAGTTTGTCTAAGGAATCGTCCAAAGAGTTCAAAAATCGATCAGTGCTGATAAATGAAGGTGAGCGGTATATACCGAGGAGTGTGATTTTATTCTGCAACTTGACTTGCAGACAATTAGCATCGTCAAATTCTGGTGCAGAGACTGACACAGTCCAGACATCCCTAACGTAAACAGTAACCCCACCACTCTTGTTAATTTTTTTGGTAGTGTGGTAACTCCCATATCCGGGCAATTGGAAGATAACGGAGTTATCATTTAACCAGCATTCTGTTAGGACAATTACATCAGGTTGAAAGTCAAGACGGCCCAACGATGCTTGAAGGCTGAGAAAGTTTTTATGCAAGCTCCTTATGTTTAAAGTCAATACCCTTAAGTTATGTTCTAAAAGTAAATTCCCGCATAACTCAAGTTTCTCGACGGTGCGGCAAGATATGCTTAGCGTCTCATCTATATCAGTTAACAGGTCAGTTTTATCCATGGACAAAAATAGTTTTGAGAATGTAAAATGCCAGGGAAATAATTAATGCCGCAATTTTGATTTGAGGTGAGTAGTCGGGACCTGAAGAGATTCTTAATGTGATGTAAGTTCGAAGAGTACCGGTACGTGTAAGTGTGTGTGTTATGTGTTTTTATTTGATTGTACAGTGAGAAGAGGTATTTTTTACATGGTACTTGATTGTGTTGAAGCGGTGTGAATGTAGTAACTGTTATTTTGCATACAATATGTACAATAAAGTTAAAAGAAAACAAAATTAATAATAATTTTAGGAATACATTTTTAGTTTGAGGTTTCCAGTGCAACAGTAGGACTTGAGTCAGTTTGCGTTCCAAGAAAAAGATCAGGTTCCTTAATATTCTTGATAGTAATGGCTGGTTGCCCCTCGATCTTACGGATAAGTATACGACCGTTGTTTGTCCAGCAGTATTTATGACCCGTGCTCTGAGCACGGGCGCGAGCTTCACGAAACAAGATTCGGTTATCCTTTGTTAGATGCTCGTTCACAAAGATCTTACGGACAGGTCCTTGGATGTCAATGTCTTTGGAAGAAAGATTGCGCCTAGTTTTGGATGCCTTTATTAACTCGTCTCTTTTTGCCCTTCTTAGTAATCTTACGATAACTGGCCTAGGAAACTTCGAAGTTAGATCAGACACAGGAGTTTTCTTAAGGCCTGCCCGAGCTGTCCAGTCGATGTCGTCCACTGTCAACTGTACACCAAGCTTAGATGAGGTTAATAAGACGATGTGTTGAAGGTTTTCGGACGTATGTTCCTCGATGCCCATGATCTCAATCTCATTACGCATTGTTGACTGCATTTGATGGTTTAATTGATCCTTTAGAAGGCCAATTGTTTCGTTCAAAATTACAACTTGCGAGTTACTTTGTTCGAGAGATTTAATTCTCAACTCATAGTTGTCGAGACGGGCATTGCATTTGCTAACACCGTCGAGCAGTGACTTTAGTGATGTTTTGACTTCATCCATGTCCGAGCGCATGAGTCGGATTTCAGAGACAAGCTCAGCTAAAGAAACTGAGTCCTCTTTGACATCTCTGGCGGGTGATCCAACAGCCATACGCTTGTGGCCGCGTGATTGGGTATTTATGTTCGAGACGTCGAGCTCGGCGGTCGTAGTCGCTTGACGAGCGGGAGTATTACTGTTATCAGTGCGCGGTGTCTTGGCCCGACAGGAAGGGCATACCCATATATCTATTTGCTTGTTAGTGTCGATGAAAGTTGCGTTAACGCATATTTTGTGATAATTAGCTTCGCAGCTAGAGCATTTAATTAGTCTATCGGTCGTTATATCTTGCTTACAAGCTTCGCACAATGTGTTCATATTGCGGTTAGCTTACAAATTTTTGCTACGAAGAATTGGTTAGCATGCGAGCGTGAGCAGGGCAGCAGCAGCCCGTTTTAAGGTGGAGTGACTGCGACAGATATAGTGTGATGTGTTGGTGCGGCGCTCGCGCGCTCGGTGACTCACCCGTACTGGTCAGCTGTTCAAAGGTTATGTATTGCACCAATTTAAAACTTTTGTATCTTCGTCAATTGCAGTTGGATTTTGGATTCACTGGCACTGTTGAATAGCACTGGGGCTCAGCTTTGTGCTGGTAGAACTTTTAGGTATAGTGATGCACTTTTTTCTAGGATTAGCAATTAAAAACCGAGAGCGTGAAAATAAACGTGCGCTAGCAAAAGCGTCGCAAGGTAGGCCAATTGTAATTTTAGACTTAATTTTTTTTGTGTTTAGTATGTTTTTTTTTGGTGGTCATTATATTTAACCCCATTTCGTAACACAATAACAGTAAGGCTTTCATTTTGACAGTTCAACATCATTCATTACGCTATTTACGTTGTTGAGAAGACAATTTTTTCGAACATATGAAGCAATGGATTAGCAATAACCTTTAAAATTATTCATATTGTGATTGATAGTCCATCACCTATTTGTTTGCTAAAATGTGTTGAAACTCATTACTTACTTTCACGACCATTTACGGACTCTCAGTAATTTTCCTGTTTCATATCATTCACAGGGTCACCAATGTTCTTCACATTTGAGCGTGTGTCTATAGTAGACTACATATCAAGTCCAACGCCAACTCGCTCCAAATTCGTATTCCAACAACCAAAACTATCTTATGAGAACAATTTGTTCTTACTACCATTTAATAATACAGTCTGGTACAGCACCATAGCATTGTTATTTATAATATACCTAGTGCTGTTAATTGTTACGAAATGGGAGTGGAAGAAAACGAGTCATATGACTGAAAGGGTAAGTGACTTGAAAATGCAATTCCTCTATCCCTAGAATTATAGTCTGCCAGTGACTGACAATCGATCAGTATCACCAATATTTTGCATTAAAGTGAAAAGACGAAAATCTATTTTCACTTGCGATGTTTTAAAACGGACTTCAATTATTTATTTTTTTCATTTTAATGATTATAAGCTCCCTTGACGTCGCTAGCATATCACCCGCCTCAGGCCTATCGAAGTAAAATAACAAAAATAGCAATAAATATAAACAAACACATGAAATATATTCCAATGAAATGATTTCAGAGGGAAAAAGACTCCGGAGTTCTAAGGGCCAACTTGGTTGATGTTATCGTTTTAATATTTGGAGCTGCGTGTCAACAAGGAAGTCCTTCTGAGCTGAAAGGTAAATTAATATTAAAAGTAATTTCATACTGCTTTAAAAACCGTGATAAAATCTAAAATGGTTTGGAATTCATGAATATTTAGTAAATACCGCAAATAGTATGATTTCTTACAAAAAAACTGACATTGGCTTAAAAATTTATATCTTACTAGCTGCGCCGTAAATGTAAATGTCGATACCGTGGATAAAAAGTAGCCTATATGTTAATCCAGGGTGTCAGCTACCTCCATATTTTTTTTAAATCAAAATTGGTCCAGCCGTTTGAGCGTGAAGAAGTAACAAACACACACACTCACAAACTTTCGCCTTTATACTATTAGTGTGATTTCTTTCTCTTCCTATGTCTTCTGTTTCTAGGGTCCTTGGGTCGAGTGGTAATGCTGGTCCTGTTCCTAGCATTGATGTTCCTCTACACTTCCTACTCAGCCAATATCGTTGCTCTTCTGCAATCCAGTTCATCACACATCAAGACTCTGGATGACCTACTGCATTCTAGGCTCAAGTTCGGCGTTCATGATACTGTTTTCAACCGATACTATTTCTCGGTAATTTGTGCAGCGTTCTCATTGCCTAAATCTTCGCCCTTTGGCATTACATAGTGATCTCTTTATTATCTTTATACAGAGTGTTACGGAAAGGGTATATCAATACAAACGGGTTGAAGAGTGTATCTGGTCTAGAATCTCTGTACAAAATTTCAGCTCAAAGCAGTAACTTTGAAAATGCTTAATGTTTTTTTATTTCGATAGTTTATGAAATCATAACAAACGTGTCACCGCACTACGAGGGTCATTATCCATTATCTGTAGTGTCTCTGTGCGCCTAGTACACGCACATCACGCCGCCGCGCGCCAGTTCAGCACCGTGATGTCAAAATTTTCAAAGTTAATGCTTTTGAGCTGAAGTTTTGTACAGAGATTCTAGACCAGATACACTCTTCAACCCGTTTGTATTGATATACCCTTTCCGTAACACCCTGTATACCATTATCATTGTACGAGTACCTACGTTAAAATAAGGAATAAATGACTTATGACTTTATGACTTCCGCTTGAGCGGCACTTATAGTGCTATACTTTAATCATTTCAGACTGCAACTGAACCTGTGCGCAAAGCAATATATGAGAAGAAAGTCGCTCCACCAGGCACTACTCCTCGTTTTATGACTATGGATGAAGGAGTTATACAAATGCGGAAGGTTTTTACCCAGAATTAATTGTAAGAATCACTAGTACCTAACCTTAATACCAAAAATATCCGAATAAATTTTTCATTTCCAGGGACTATTTGCATTTCACATGGAAACTGGGGTCGGGTACAAATTCGTTGGAAAATATTTCAATGAAGGAGAAAAGTGTGGGCTCAGAGAGATACAGTATCTGCAAGTAATAGATCCATGGTTAGCTGTTAGAAAGGACACTCCATTCCGGGAGATGTTTAAAATTGGGTAAGTAATATGAGTTCTTAACTATGAGCTTCGTAACCAATATTCTAATATATTTCTTCCTTTTATTAAATACGTATCTTAATCTTTATGTATACCTAAGGTGTAAAAAAATTAACCTTAAAAACTTTAAGAGGTGCTTTAGACCATCGAACTGAACAACTTTCACTATGGGACCAACTCTGAAATGACGAAAAAAAAATGAGCTGTTTCATACATTTTGGCCGAGTAGGTATTGAACTTTTGTATGAAACAGCTGATTTTTTTTTCGTGATTTCGGAGTTGGTCCCATAGTGAAAGTTGTTCAGTTCGATGGTCTAAAGCACCTCTTAAAGGTTTTAAGGTTAATTTTTTTACACTTTGTAGAACCAAACGTATTCAAGAACATGGACTGCAATATCGGGAAAATTTTCTGATGTACGAGAAACGGCCGAAATGCTCAAGTGGAGGGTCAAACTTTGTATCGGTCAGCATGGTGGACTGTTATCCTGCTGTACTAATACTAACGTACGGGACTATTGTCGCCTTGTTTTTTCTTAGTATAGAAATACTAGTGTATAAAGGGGAAAAAATATTGCGTAAGATAAGCTGCTTAAAACATGAAAATTACCATTAAAAAAATATGCACTTGTGAACTAGGAAAACTTATATTTGATGTATAGGTTTGTCGTATTTTTGTAGTCCTAAACGCACTTAATGAAGAATGATTGTTAGTTGAATTAAAGCTAAACCTACAGTTAACGCTGCATCATGAATAATAAGTTCTAGTAAACGGTTAAATGGTAGGACAGCCCTTATGATTAACAAGCTACCTGTGTATTATACCCAATTAACGAGGGACATTAACAATAACTGCATGGAAGTAATAGGCACGCAAATTATAGTGACACACTGATTCTTAGATATTGTTTTCTTTGCCGCTTCACCGGATACTGCTGTCTTCAATATGAAGATTTTGACGTTGTTCATCAATATACTGTGTTTTAAATGTTGTGTTTCAATATTTCACCCAAATAAAAAGCTAGAAATGATTGTTGATGTCATCAAATCGTACGAGAAACCTACTACGGTTGCAGCAAAAGTATGCTGGGAATCTTGTAAGTACCTATGAGGAAATTAAAAATTATTTGGCGTGAATGTTGGTTTATTTTTACAAAAAATCCTTTATGAAATTTACAGTGACCATAGAAATAAAACTGGCAAGAATGTTGGCAAATCTGGAAACACCTATTAGTATTCGTTACTTGCGGGAAAACGAAACATTTATCAAAATACAGTCTTATCAAAATAACCATGTATTATTTTTGTTAGACAAAAATTGTGAAGATGCGGAGTTTTTCCTTAAACAGGTAAATTAATTCCAAATGAAAACTTCCCAGAATTTAAGTAACATTACACGCTTAATGTTTTTTTTAAACTGTTTTATCTATTGTCAAGGCTGGCGCAAATAAAATGTTTAGCAAGTCCTACAGATGGCTTGTTCTTGCTAATCCAATACAATACAATGGCATCATTGCCCCAGAATTTGAGGATCTGATAATTTCCATTGATTCTGAAGTTATAATAGCCCAAGAAAATGAAAATAAGGAGGTCTTATTGCATACCAGTGAGTAAATCATTAATTTGGTAACAAATACCTACTGATGATTTTCATTTCATAGGACAATATAGTAAATGTGACGGTAATTTTCTTTCAGTATATAAATTAAGGGTACACAATGAATGGAATACGGAATACTACGGGACTTGGTCGGTCGATTACGGCCTGAATAAATCAGAAGACAGAATTCACTCAAATTTGTTGAGACGAAAAGATTTCAAAGGAGAACCTTTGACTACGTCTGTTATTATTTCAGATAACAGAACCAAAACTGAATTACTTGAACTACGGTATTTTATAAATGTAACCTTTGTACAGATAGTGCCATGAGCCATCCTCGAAGACGCGCCCTACTCTTCTTTTTAAACCTTACAGTACAAATGTGCAACATTCCACTAGTATTTTAGTTTTGTCGATACACAGTAATTACTTATTAGTGGGTAATTAGTGAGTATCGCCAAAACTAAAACAAGTGCGGAATTAACTAGCGATTAGACCAGTAACGATTAGGAAGAGAGTGGGGCGCGTCTTCGTGGATGGCACTATCTGTAAGACTTGCATAATTATGTAACATTCTTAAGTCTAAAGACTATATCATTTTTTTTTTTCCAGCAACATCTTTGTAGATACACTTGCGAAGAGCTCTTTTCGTTGCATCGATCCTGTGTATGACTTCCTTAATGCATCCAGGGTAATAATCTTCACTGAAACTTGGGGCTACCTAACCAATGGTACTTGGAAGGGGATGATTGGAGACATACAACATGGGAGAGCGGACTTGTGTGGTAGAGATATCTCAAGAATATTTAAGGCCCTTCCCCCATCTGCCCCTTATCTCAGTGTATTTAGAGTGCTTGGCCGCAATCTCAGTGTTCACTTTTTTCGAGCCATAGTTATCATCTTTCACGATATCTTACCATACCATAAGGACATTCTTACTATACTGTACTCAATCTACCTGGTCAGAAATAGCTAACAGTTGCTGTTCTGCTTTGTGCTTTCAATATACATACGCAGGTATTGAATTTTATTGCAATTTTTTTTCTGTGTTCACCAGGAGTCGTGACGTACATAACAATAGAACGAATGCCCATTTTGGAATACTTGACCATCCCGTCACCACTTTCAGCAAGGTTTGTATTTAGGCAGCCTCCTCTGTCGTATCAGAACAATTTGTTTATCTTACCGTTTACAACTAGTGTGTGGATATGTGCTGCAGCATTTGTTCTTATACTGACGGCTATACTGTATATCAACACGAAATGGGACAATAAGAAATACGAAATATATAAGAAGGTAAGGATAATGACGTAAAGTAATTTGATGAAAAATATTTGTTTGATATTGATTCATCATTTAAAGTTTTGAGTACGAATGTCGATGACCAAAATGTGAAAAACAAAGAAATGATATGTATAGGTAGACTGAAAATTATGATATGGTTAGAAAGGATGTGACTACCGAGACGACGACTAATGGAAAAGTATGGAAGAAAAAGACATGTTGCACCCCAAATAAATTGGGATAAGGGCAGGAGAATGATGAGAATAATAATTATAAATGCATCATTTTTTTAGCAAAAGATGAACCAGACATGCTTGGAGCCAACTTGGAGCGATACGACAATTTTTGTTATCAGTGCTATATCTCAACAAGGAAGCAATAATGAGTTAAAAGGTTGGTTAACAAGACTATTTGTTCTTGAAATTAAAAAGGATAATTGAATAAGTATTTTAATGACGATGTTATCTTTTTCAGGGACTCTTGGACGCCTTGTGATGTTTATAGTATTTTTGGCTTTCCTTTTTCTATACACTTCGTACTCAGCTTATATCGTTGCATTACTGCAGTCGACCTCCAATCAAATCCGAACACTTTCCGATTTGCTGCATTCGAAACTAGAACTTGGGGTTGAAGACATGCCATACAATAGATATTATTTTTCAGTAATTAACTTACTCAATATTATTTTTTTTGTTATTTTTTCCAATCTCCTATTTAAAATATTGCTTAACGTTTCACAGGCCGCTAAAGATCCGATCAGGAAAGCAATCTTTGAAACAAAAGTAGCACCAAGAGGTAAACCTAACTACATGAGCCTTGAAGATGGGGTCAAGGCCATGCAAAAGGTTGGTAACATTCAATATATCTTCTGTACTTATTGCCTAACTCATTACAAAATTTGCATTTTCCTTCACAGAGACCGTTTGCCTTCCATATGAACACAGGCACTGGATACAGGATGGTTTCAGCGTTCTTTCACGAACATGAAAAATGTGGTCTTCAAGAAATCGATTACCTTCAACAGGACAAGCCTTGGCTCTGTAGTCGGAGGAACTCTCCATTCGCCGAAATATTTAAAGTCGGGTAGGTAATCAAAGAGGAGAAAACGGATTTTAGGCTAGTTCCAAAATTCAGATCATTAGTTTTAGTTTGCTTCTAGGTTAGTTTTTACATTACATTATCACGCCAATTTTACCCGAAGGGTTAGGCAGAGGTGTACCTTCTAGCTTAGTGTCCGTACTCATGCACATTAAGGCAGTTATGTTTAAATCCTATATTATTTAGGGAGCGGCCTATTGCTATCATAATAGACAAATAGGTACATGATTCTTAAAATAAATATGTATTACTTCAATCTATAACGATTGATAAGTAAACCTTTACATACAGAAAACAGCAAAACTTTTGATGACATCAAACATCTAAACGGAGATAGCTTTATCAGTATCTCTATCACAGATTCATGCAAATAACTTCACAGGGGTGGTCACCATCGCAAGTAATTAAGGCCTACACCAGGTAACCCTTTTTTATTACAGGTATATCAGGATCCTAGAGCACGGTTTGACTGACAGGGAAAACCGATTAATTTACGCTAAGAAACCGGTATGCTCCGCAAGGGGAGGGAGCTTCGACTCAGTCAATATGGTGGATTTCTACCCAGTGTGTCTTATGCTGCTGTATGGAATGATCCTGGCTTTTGTCCTGCTTGGAATCGAGATGTTGGTACATCGTCGACAGGAGAGAGAAAGCAGTCAAAGCGAGATTTAATTAAATTCGATTGTAAACTTCAAAAATATTTCAAGTTACGAAATTTCAACTTGGATTAATTAGCTTTTGTTTTGTTGTTTATTATTATGATACGTAGGTAGTGTAGGTACAGACCTACCAAAATATGAACAAGATAATATGATTGTCTAGAAAATTGTGAAATAGAAGAAAACTTTCAAGAACCACCTGAAAATATGTAGTATTTAGAATTAGATAAAGACCATTTCCGCACTTATTAAAACTCTTTTCCTATTGATTTTTCCTTTCAAAATAAAGAAATCACTATCTATCCCACACCTACTCCGAGTCCAGTCTATCCAACATTTCCGAGGCAGCCAGGCAGTCTGTCGCACCTACATTACTGCTCCGTTATCGGCTGTGAAACCGGTAATTACATGGAAATCGATTACCTCGACGGCTGGATCTCTCGGCGACTTGTCTGATGTACGGCAGGTGAAATAGCAATTAAGATAAACACCGGCCAGTGGCCTTCCATCTGCGGTGCGTAACTGGGTTCCTGGTCGGTTAACATGAATTATTTACATGTCAAATTGCAGTTTGATAGTAGGAAGGGGGGTAATTTGATGATAAATGTGTTGTTTGTGACACTTATTTTGCTTTCGATTAGTTTCTTGCATTTGGCCTAGGTAAAATTTACCTAGGTATAGATACTTGTAAGAAATTTAACTTTAACATAATTTACAAAATTAATTGCAAGAACCGGTTGTGTTAGGTTGACTTTAAAAGCGATAAGGTGAGCCAAAAGATGACAGGAAACCCAAAAGTTAGAGTTAGGGACCCTAAGTTTTACTTTTCCAGTAGGTACCTAAACGTCTAGATGTTTCCTGTGAGGCTGTGATGCCACTGGCCTTGCGAAATGGATATTCCACTGGACGTGGTTTTATTGTGTTCTGCGGGATAAACCTGGAGGAAAGCGCCAAGTTCATCATTTCTATAAATAAAATAGCCTGTAGATACCTTTGATACCTCCTGATATCCTGTGGAGTTATCTATCGATTAGGTATTGTTATCAATTTACATCAAACGAAAAAATATCCTAGATCAGTGATTTGATTCGAATTAATGACGAATAGGAACTGATAAGATACACAATTTAAAGTGTTCATTATTCTGATAATGAATGATATCGAAAAATCACCGAAGTGCGCCTGAGTCAGTCACAAAGGAATGTTTGTTTGCGCAAAATGGATTTCAAAATAGTGTTGTTGGTGTTTGCTTGTGTTATTGGAAAAGCTGTAGGTGAGTTTTTAACAATGGTTTTATATACCTACCTAGTATTACCTAGGCTAGGTACCTATAAGTAACTCAGTATAGGTTGAGTTAGTTTTCTTAAAACCAGAACTTAGTTGTATCTGTTTAACTGTTTCGCCTTAATGAGGGACTTAACCTAACACTTCGTGTCGCTGGCACGACTGGCCCAAAACTTCGCCACTTCCTCGGCGTCGTCGATGGCAGCGCAGAGGTCACTTTGATTGCATATTTCGGGGCACGGAGGGCAGGATTGGAACTAGAGCATGGTTTGGGGCATGGCTCCACAACCACATTCAACTGCCGTTCCGTCGAGGTAGCCCCACTTTACCAGTTTGGAGTTACATCTTTCAAGTGGACCACGAAAGGTTATACCAACGAACCGGCTAAAAAGCAGGCACAGCTTCTTAAAATCGACAACGTCTCTACCTGGAAACCCGGCCGACGCCCGTTGTAAAAGGTGGCAGGATACTCTTCCCCCTCGTGCTTACTGTCTACCACCAAAGGAACATCTCCCTACAGGGTGTAACATTAATGATAAAATGTGGTAAATTTTTAGGCGATGGATTACGATGCTACGTTTGTGGCTTTTCGTCAGTGGACTCGGACCGGGATTGTCTCACAATAACCAATGATACTCGTACTGTGGACTGTCCTCACACCTATTGTACCATCTTGAGACAAGAGTTCTTGGTAAGGAGCTACCATATTATTATAACCATAGATATAAGAAAGATGATTCTAATCAAAGAAAGAGATTTCTATGATTATAACAAATAATAAAATTGTGATATTGATAGTCATTGAAAAATAAATGGTGATAGCAAATACCTAGGTAGGTATTTATTCGACCAATGCTTACCTACCATAACGTGGCTACAAAGGGTGAGTTATTATAGTTATGAGTACGTTTGTACCTACCTGCTACCCTCATGGGGTCAGTCAGTCGCTTTCAGGGGAGGCCATGATGGGGATCATTCATTCAGATTTACCTCTCCCGTAAGGGTGGTAAAGCATGGTAACGTGAACAACTAAAATTTAAAAAAAATGAGTTTCACTCAGTTTAGTTGCTTGAAAAAGCCTGACGATATGTTAGGGTGCTAGGTACACACTTGTTTGGGTCTGTATGATTCGGCACAGCCGGGCGGCAATATTGAATATACCTAATATCTTGCCGCCACTGCACACTGTGCCGAATCGTGTCGAATCATGCCGACCCGAATAAGTGTGGTGTGTATTATAGGTACGTACAGTAGGGCACACGCCAGTGGTAAAATGTACCATTATATCTATTTAATTATTTTTTATTTAGCCTATAAATTGGCCACGAATTCATTCTATTGAAACTCTGTAGGTCCCTAACTACGCTAAGCCAGCTCAAAGTCAGTCAGAGTTGTACCACTGTCGTGCAGCCTACTGTAACTACCTAGTAGTACACAAAGCAGGAGGCCAAAAAACACGAATCTATTAAAAGTTTAGATAGACTCCAAAAATGACGAACATTCTATGCAGTATGCTTCTTATTGCTTTATTCTTTTTTTATTCTTAATTAAAACTTACACTATTACTTTTTCAGGACCCAGTTGGCCAAGTGGCTAGTTTTAATCGTGGTTGTGAAAGTCAACCCGATTTTCTGAACCATGTAATAACAGATTCTACCTTCAGGACGTTTTACAGAGCTTGTACATCTGACCTTTGTAATACCGGTAGGTGTCTATTATAGAAAGTGTTAGGTACCTATAGTATAGTACCTACAAGGTGTAATTGAAATAACTGAAAACCTCTTCCTGGGGCATTGTACAGACGCCAGCACATCAACCTACCCGAAACTGTCAAATTTTCCCAATCAACTTTGAACCTTATGATTTAAGTAGTAATAAAGTTGAAAATCTATTAAAGAAATTTGACAGATTGTAGTAGGTTGATGTGCTGGCGTCTGTACCTACTCATCATTATGAACAATTTTCAATTAGGGACTGATCCCTGCATTTTGTCGAGCTATGCGAACATAGGGCGATAAAATATATGTAGGTCCTACCAAAATGCGTGGAGCAGACTCTTTTTTCTGGCCCCTCAAACTGTTTTTACCCGACTGCGGCGAAGCTTAAAAGGAGGGTTATATGTTTGACCTGTATGTATGTTAACCCGACTGCGGCGAAGTCTAAAAGGAGGGTTATGTGTTTGAGCTATATGTATGTATGTCCGTTACTTTGTTCCCTCGTAACTCCTAAACGAGTGGACAGATTGAGATAAATTATGTCTTTAGATTCGCCTTAGTGGCGCGAGTTTTACTGGCTATATGTAAATCAAAAACAAAGTAGGTAAAATGCCGGATTTGGGATGCCATATTGTGGTGTTAGAATTTTTTTTTCTTCTAACACCATCGAGTGGGATATAAAAATGTAGGGTTTTAAAAGGTGATTTTAAATATATGCAATATATATGGTTAAAATTAATTCGAAGTGACAAAACGTACAAAACGAAATTTTAAAAAAATCTTTCACATTTGTAAACTAAAAAGCTGGAAATAAAAAAAAATAAAAAACCCGACTGCGGTAAAAAACTTAAGTAAAAAAAACTTTTCAGTTTTTATTAAGTTAACTTTTTTTAATGCAGTCGGGTTTTTTAGTTATTTCAATTACACCTTGTAGATAATCTATACCTATAAGTACCTATACCTACTACAATTTTTAATAAAAGATCCATCTAATTAAAAGAAAAATCTAAAAATCCGCGACCAGTTTATTTAATTTTGTTTAAGTTCGTACCTATGTACTTAGGTAGGTACGAGTACATAAAATTCTTTTACAGGTGACGGCATACAATCGGTTACCGGTGGCAACTTATCTCCAACACCTGAGTATAATGGAAAGAACTTGCTCGTACCGGGCACAGGCAGTGCAGCACATATTAAAATAACTCTAGTTATGTTACTTCTAAGCATTTTTGTCATAAACATTACATAATTTTTCTTCCATCCTTGCCAACTTGTCTTTCATTGAAAAGGTAACAGTTTTTCTACCTGCCCCAATATTGTAGGTACGTAGGTAGTATACCTACCTAATATTACTAATAGCCTGTACTAGCATGCATGGTACTAGCCTGTCATTCTCACATTTCCCACTCCTGAGATAACAGACCAAGTAACTAGTAGATACTGTCTATTAGACTGTTCAGTTCAGTCAGATTATCAACTGATTCGATGCGTTCATTCATGCATAAAATGTGTCTTAACAACAAATTGTGCCCTACGACCCTAACTAACCATAGAGGGTAATCCACAATACAGGGTGTGGCGTAAATAGTGGTCCACCATTTAGGATTCAATATACCAGATAATTTACTATAAGTAACATACCTACTTATTACAATTTTAACCATTTTTACCCAAGGGTTCCGAAAATACATTTTATTTTGTTTTTTCTACCTTTTGTTACAAATTTGGTTGTAGTTTCAACAAAAACCATTATTTTTTCATTCTGATTTCTGTTAATTATTGCTGAATACTAGAGCTATCGTTTAGAATTATGTTTTTTATGTAGAGCTTTTGAAACAAAACTTAGTTCTTCCCTATTTTAACCCAAATTTTTTACATAATCATGCAAATACAAGAAAGACTTTTGTAAAAAAAAAATGTAGGTACTATTAAATGGTTAAAATTGTCATATGCTAGGTATAGTAAATTATCTGAAGGCCAATTTTCGTAATTTAAAACGTTCAAAATCTAGTCACAGTCTCATCTCGGCGACAAACAAATGTCAAAAACCCGTCAAAATGTAGGGAAATTAGAAGTATTTTTTGACAGATTGAGACTGAGATTAGACTGTGAACGTTCTTAAAATTACGAGAATTGCCCCTCTGGTATTTCGAATCATTAACGGTGGACCAGTATTTACGCTACATGCTGTATATCAATACTTATTATTAGGTTATCGTTGCCATGACAACTGTGAAGCGTAAATAGTATGAATTATAATAATATTATTTTTGCAGTTGTTGATTATTATAACAACAATTTGGGTGTAGTCTTGACAAAATGTGTATTCAATCTAATGATCATGTGGTTTTGAACGTATCTATAAAATTTTGACAGTTTCCTGAGCGCAAAATGTCAGTTTAGAAACGTAATAGGTTATGTTGTCTATATTTAGTAAAAATGTAATTATTAGTAACTTAAATTAACCGTTTTGTTGGTTTTAAACCAAACATGACAACTTCACCTACTAAAACGAAACAGAAATTGTCACTGCGGAAACGTCTATTTGTTAAAAAATCCCCAAAAGTTGGATGCGTCGTCGATACAGATTCCAACGACGAATTTGCACAGTCTTCATCTCGACCTATCTCTCCCGCTGATCCCTTCTTAGCTGCAAGTGCTTATAGTGCGGACCATAGCATAGAAGCCCCAAACCAACGAAACTCCTCAGCAGAACCTCTTTATAACAACGTAAGTCATGCAGCAACCAATACCCACCATGAAGACGACAGTCATCAGAAGTGTTGTAGAACTTTCTTCAGACGGTCTCGTCCTAAAAGCTTGGTGGATAACCAGAATTCTAAAGATGACGCACGTTCCGTGACTGGTAGTCCGGAGAACAATTCCAACAGCATAAGTGACCAAACAATCTGTTCTCAAACTAAATCAGAAGAATTACCCAAAGCTTCAGTCAAGTTTCCTAAAAGTGAAGATATCAAGAAATGTTTTGAACATTCAGGATCATTTGAAGGGATCAAATCAACAAAAAGTAAATTATTTGTTAAGAGGCTATCAGCTGATCATTTGATATCAAATGAGTCTAAGCCTTTGTACCGGGCATCGTCACCTGAGAGTGACCGGAGTAGCTCTTTAGATCGGAAAAGAAGGTAAGGTATTTTTGATTTTGAATAAAAAGGTTATCTTATATCCTGTCTTCATAATGGTGCTGGAAACTTTTCTGTTGTATTGTTGTACACTAGGACCAAGTCATCTATCGCACGGTCATCTTCGCGTGCTGGGAGCACTGACAGCTTAGCTCGTAACTCGCTGCTTGCCGCACAGGTGCTGCGTCTCATACCCACTCAGGAGGCTCGAGAAAGGTTATCTGTTGTCTATGTTTATAATGTTGTATTAAATATTCATCGATTTACATTTTCCTGTAGAGAAAGCTACATATGTAGTACTTAAAATCTCAATTATGCTTAATGATTATTACAGCTTGGTATTTTAGTTAACAGCTTGAAATTTTGCCTAATGAATGACATAGTTAAAAGTCAATTTAACATTTAATTTCAGGAATTATCTTTACGGGCGTCTAGCATCTCATTCCCTTCTAGGAGCTGCAGAATTAGAACATGTCTTCCCAGATAGAGAAGTAAAAATATTTGTAGGATCATGGAACATGAATGGACAACCACCGCCGAAGTAATAATATTACAAGTTTTACAAAAAAATTATTTTCATTTTATTCTTTTTGTATACTTCTACTAATTATTCTATGCAATTCCACAGGGAACTGGCTGATTTCATATTCCCTAATCAAGTGACGCATGTACCAGACATATTTGCTATAGGCACACAAGAGTCATACTCGGAGCGTACCGAATGGGAGATTACTATCCAAGAAGTATTGGGACCATCGCATCTGTTGTTACATTCTTATTATTTAGGTTAGTAGTCATTTGTAAAGGAAATAATACATGATAAAAGTAATTTTCCATGAAGGATCAATTAGTCATGGTTACCAATGAAATAACTATTTTGTTATTTACATGACTTTGTACAAATGAAAATGAATTGAAACAATGTATTGTTTATTGAAAAAATATAAAAGGAAAAATGACGATGGTAATTTAATGTATGACTAATTGAGCAGAAGAATGTTTGTATTTGCTGTCATATCTACTTTGGTGGGAAACGTAGTACCATACTTCATTTATTATAACATTAAAAAAATAATGGTTATCACCCTTTTGTTATTTCAATATAAACATATAATAAATTATTTACTATTAACATTTAAAAAATAACTAAAGTCTAGTAACTCCAATAATATTACACAATAACTGTCAATATTTTGCCATTATTTTCTAATGCTATATTAAATGCAGGATCGTATATTTCTGATTTAACCATAGTTTTATTTTCTAGAAATATTTTATCCTGATATTCCTTGGCTTTTTATCTTGCTATAAATATCAATATTTATTTCAAAATTAATTCCTCCTTTTCCAGGAACAATCCACTTAATGATATTTATAAGAAGAGACCTTATTTGGTTCTGTTCTCTCCCTGAGGACGCGAGTTTATCTGTCAGACCTGGTACAGCCTTCCGTACCAAAGGCGCCGTCGCTATATCCTTTGCATTGTTTGGATCTACATTCTTGTTTGTGACAGCCCATTTGACGGCGCATCAGGAGAAGGTCAAAGAGCGAGTATCTGATATCAAGAGAATAATTAGGTCTATCGATTTGCCAAAGAATTTGCCTTGCAGGCATAAAAGTAAAGGTATGTTACTGATTTTTTATTAATTCAAATATTATGCACCAGCATGCGTAGCGTGACCACCATAGAAACTGGTTTTGTCGACGGAAGAATAGAAAAAATTAAAGAGAGAGAATAGATAAAATGACTACAATCTGTCATTTTCAGTCAGCTCTCGGAAGCTTAACGGTGTGGACGTGTGTCGGTTGTCTTCGGTGCTCTCTGTCCCTAATTTTTGTGATTGGTTTCTTAAGTAAATTTTAATTCCTTGTCTCACTTACCGATCCCTTACCTGTGGTTGACGCCCACTAGGCGGTCTTAGAGAGAGATACACATAAGTTTGGAAGTGTAACACTAAATCGGCATCGGAAGTGTGTATGTGATTCGTTGGATTCGAACCCGTGCCCGGTGAAGTAGTGGAGGTGCGAACCGAGCGTGTTGCCTACGCGCCATTATAGCAAGTGCCAGCGGTCTCTAAATAGTGATCCGCTACGTGCGGCCGACGTCACCGCTACGCTGCTACGATCGTCTGCTACGAGTCGGCTACGAGCATCGCATCGGCTACGCCTTCGCTAAAAACAACAACAGCGCGCCGCTCGCTGCGACTTGCGATTTCTGGTTTATTTCTATGGTTATTATTATCCTATAACTCAATTAGAAACATGTCCGGAGTACAGCGCACCCCGCCCAAAACTCCCATAACTCGGACAACTAACCCGGTCCCGGTCGTGACTCAGTCAGAACCTGACATTAGCTCGGCAATCATTATGAGCGAAAATGTAAACATGAATAGATATTACAAACGTCCCCGACCAGCGGACGACGCTTCGCCGCAAAGGGTTGTGGACCCATCCCCGCAGGAACTCCGGGATACGCTTTATGAGTGGAAGGAAGAACAAAATACCACGATATCCAAACTGATTGCGGATCAGACATCGGCGATGACCAAACTCACGACTGAAATTGGTGAAATAAAATCCCAAAACACTCAGATACAGGCTTCGAATGCAGAAATACGCAAATCTAATGAAGAGATTGTGAAATCGATGACTTTCATAAATCTTCAATTTGAAGAATTTAAAAAGGAAATCGAAGATCTTAAGAAAGTCCGTCAAGAACAAAGAAATTATATAGAAAATTTGGAAAAAAAAATTCAGGACTTGCAACAAAAGTCAAGGTCTTCTGGTATCGAGATCCGTAACATACCGCAATCGGAGTCGGAGTCCAGTGGAGGTCTTGTTAAAACTGTCTGCAATCTCGGTAAAACCGTGGGGATACAAATAACAGAATCTGAGCTCCGTGATATCTACCGCCTCCCTGGGAAATCATCCACCTCTCCCATCACCCCTCGACCGATCATAGCGGAATTTTCTACCGTCCAGAAAAAAGAGTCCCTGCTATCTGCCGTCCGATCGTACAATAAAGACAAAGGAAAGGACAATAAAGTAAATACTGCGCTCATCGGCATTCCAGGAGCACGGCAGCCTGTGTATATCGCGGAACAACTTCCCTCCAACACCAAAAAGCTCTTCTACTTGGCACGACAGTTTGCCAAAGACAACGAATACAAGTTTTGCTGGATATCAAACGGCAATATATTTCTGAGAAAAATAGAAGGTGCTAAACAAATATTGGTTAACACGGAAAAATGTCTCCTTGATGTCAAAAACGTAACTATGTGACTATCTGAACTATGTAATAATTGTTTTAAATATGTCTTTAGATATAAGCAAACTTCTATAATTCACACTTACTCACTCTTATGCACCTTATACGAATATCCCTTACGCAACTCATATCTACACAATCACCCCTTAAATTCAGTACAAATATTTAAGCAATGTTTTTCCAATTTTGAGACCATTAGTATAACATCCCCATTCAAAATTCACTCAACTGTGTCACGATTTGTAATTTCTATTTTATTCAAATGGCTGCCATAAATAATATCAACAGCGAACTAGACTCGCTAAACGTAGGCAACTCTTTCACCTGTAGTCCAGAGGACTGCCTAAAGTTTGTAAACAATACCGATAACAACTTAAATTTTATACACTTAAACATACGTAGTATAAACAAAAATTTTGATCAACTGCAAGTTCTGCTTCACTCAACAAAAATCTCATTTGATGTCATAATCTTGACCGAATGCTGGCTCAGTAAGGTTAGTAATTTACCTGTGTTGCAGGGTTTTCAATCCTATTTCACTGAAACAAATTCCAATCAGAACGACGGAATAGTCATCTACACAAAGCAGGGCCTCCACGTCTCTGTCTGGGAACCTAGCTTTTTGGGCGGCAACTGTCTGGTTTGTCAAATAGACAAAAAAATGGCCATTGTTGGTGTCTATCGCTCTCCATCATATAACTCTAAGGACAGTTTTGATAAATTTTTAGTAAGTCTAAATAGTGTTTACAGCAAACTCTCTTCGTGGCAGAACATCGCCCTCATCGGCGACTTAAATATAGATATAAAACAAAATAGTAATAATGACCGAAGCGTTGACTATCTAATACTAAACGCATCTCACGGGCTCCTGCCAACCCATTTGTTGCCTACTAGGCTTGAAAATTGTATTGATCATGCTTTCGTGAAAACTAACTTACCCATTACCACTTTAGTTCTGGATTCTCATATCACGGATCATAAACCCCTCCTGCTTAGTATTGCTAACACCAATCCAAAACGTGAAACTGGTCACATTTCTACTTCCTTGAATTACGCTGCAATTAAGCTAGAGTTAGAAAACATGGACTTTACAGATGTTTATATTATTGATGATCCTAACACCTCTATGAACACTTTCATAACAATTTTAACGTCTGTTATTGCAAAACATACGATCCAAACCATAATCCCGAGGAAAAAAAGAACTATTAAACCCTGGATTACCCCTGGACTAGTGAAGTGTATTTTAAATCGAGACAAGATGCACGCGAGATCTAACAAAGCACCTGATAATCTTATACTCAAAACCACGTATACGCGCTATCGTAATTTTTGTAATGCCTTACTACGAAAGCTAAAGATTGCCTACGAAAAAAATGAACTAGAAAAAGCTAAAAATAATCCTAAAGCCCTCTGGAAAGCAATTAATGAAATTACTAATAGAAGTAAAATCAAAACTAGCCCTGTTGAGCTTCTAAAAATATCTGACAACCCTAAATCCTCCATAAATGAAGTGTGTAAATTCTTCACTAATGTAGGGAAAACTATGGCCGATAACATCATATCTCAGTGTCAAATCTACACTAATAACCCTAGGAGTGACGTTTCGAATATCAGCGACAACACCTCGCTCTCCCCTGTCAATTCCCTAGCGCTACTTGAGGTTGATGAAACTGAAATGGAAGCCTTAATTCTACAATTACGCAATGACTGTGCATTGGGTTGGGATGGTGTATCGCCCCTATTATTAAAAATGTGTCGTCAGACACTCATACAGCCTTTGACGCATATATTTAATGGCTGTCTACAAAAGGGTGTCTTTCCGGATGCACTTAAAAGAGCTATTATACATCCAATCCATAAGGCGGGGAACAGAGGCTGTGTCAATAACTACAGACCCATCTCGGTTCTGACGGCTCTTTCCAAGATACTTGAAAGGATTCTTAGCCGCCGTCTGAATAATTTCTTGGACAAGCATCAGATCATAGCCAATAACCAATATGGTTTTCGTGCTGGAGTCTCGACCGAAGATGCAGTTCTTGATTTGACGCAGTTGGTTGCTAGGAACCTGGACAATAAAACTAAATGTCTTGGAATATTCCTAGACCTTTCGAAGGCATTCGACACAGTGTCTGTTCCCTTACTTTTCGCAAAAATGGAGCAGATTGGTATAAGAGGCATCGCTCTTCAAATTTTTAAGGATTATCTTACCAATCGAACCCAAATGACTAAAATAGGTAACCTCCTTAGTGATGAGGAACTCATATCTCACGGAGTGCCACAGGGAAGCATCCTGGGCCCAATTTTATTCCAAATCTACGTAAATGATTTGTGTAGAATTAACCTACCTAATACCAAAATCTTTGCATATGCTGATGACACCGTTATTATAGTTGATGGGTCAACGTGGGATAGCGTTAAAAATAGCGCTGAAGCAGCACTTATTAAGGTAATAAAATGGCTCAACTTAAATCTGCTAACACTTAACTTTGACAAGACGTCCTATATACCTTTCTCTATTCGCCAGAACACTGCACCAGACCTTACATTCTCGATAATAGCTCACACCTGCACACGGCTATCACCTCCGTGTCAATGTCGAATACTTACAAGAACTGAGAGTGTAAAATACCTTGGTGTGCAAATAGATGCAGGGCTACGATGGGATAAACAGCTTAATGCTTTGACCTCCAGGACCATGAGATTGATACACATATTTAAGTCTCTTCGAGAGTCGGCTAACCCTGACACTCTTAAAATGGTCTTCTATGCTCTGTGTCAATCAGTAATAGGGTATTGTATCACAGTATGGGGTGGTGCAACTAAAACTAGTTTCATCAAAGTTGAAAGAGCACAGAGAGCTATATTAAAAGTAATGCTACGTAAGCCGTACCGCTATCCCACAACACAATTATACTCGGATTGTAAGGTGCTTACTGTCCGTCAGCTCTTTGTGCTCCGATCGGTACTTAAAAGACACGCTTGCGTCCCTCCCTCTGATCCTAAAAAACGCACCAACATTCCCCCAGGCACACAGCATAAAACATCGTTCGCCCGACACCAATACCACACACTTAGTGCATATATATATAAAAAAGCTCACAAAGACCTCAACATCCGCGACCTCAACAGATATCAAGTAAAGTCTAAGGTGACAGAATGGCTACTTCAACAAGACTATTTACAAACAGAGTCCCTACTTACATACATTGCTTAATAATTATAATTATTTTATTTCTCATTGCACACTCATAACTTACACTCACTCACACTCTTCATATACACATGGGTGTACAGTTACATACATTCACACACACTCTCCTACATGCTTGAGTTGCACTCCTTTATCCTCCTTTTTTCCATAAATTAATGTTTAGAAAAAAAGAAAAAAAAAAAAAAAAAACATTCTATATATAAGCTAGTATATACTTACGGAAGTATAAACACAAACATGGCAAACTGACACACTTCACAAGTTTTGTTTATATTTATGATACCTTATAGCTGATCACTGTCTCTTAAGATACAGGTCACCCTAGTTTAAGAGGCAGGGCTCACCCAATTCATGTACAGACCTTGTGGTTACAGCATAATTATGTATCTTGTATATTTCTTATGCCAACCAGTTGTAGTCCTAAACAACTACATAATGTTTTTTTTTCTAGTCTGTATTTTATTTTGAAATAAATACAAATTTATTATTTATTAAATTTATTATTATTATGTCTATTCTTCTGCTGACAAAACCCGTTTCTATGGTGGTCCTATGCGTACAGTAGGTGCTCTTTTTTCATGCATGAACGGACTTAAGTCTTGATGCAGATATGTTGTCATTCTGGCACACTTCCAAATATAGCTTGAAACCATGGAGTAGTAAGCGAATGGAGTGGTCTAGCAAATGATACAATATACATAAATATGCTGACAACTCGGTCATAGCTAATCTGAAACATGTTGCTGTTGGATTCAGACAATCTACCTTGGGCAGTTGCTATAATCCACTCGACTGTTTCAGTGCTTCTATATCTATTACTACATAGTATCGCGGAATAAAGCTCCATGCATTATTACTCCATGATTGAAACCCTCAATTTTATTCAGGCTAACAAGCTCAAATTCGAATCTTAGTAAAAGAGCTAGCTATCTTGATTGTTATCTTTGGAAGTCTAGGCTAGGCCAATGTATTGAATTACTGAATAAATAATAATTCAAAGTGTAAATATATCAATCACTTTCCTTCCGCGAAACTTAAGTACTTAAATACCTATTTCTACTGATATGCTATCAATTTCCTTTCTGATATCTTTGTTGATACGTAGGTGTGTGCTGCGTCATATTGATTTTACTTATTTTAAACATTCTTTGACATAAGGATAGTGTTTAGACTAAATTACAAACTAATTGCTTAAAAAGGCGGCCACTATTTCGTCCTAAAAAGACAGATTACTTAATAGAAAGATAAGATTAGATAATTTAGGATTTTAATCCCCTTAAAATGGATCAAGATCGATAGCTGCCGGATCACCTGTCGACCTTGATCCATTTTAAAGGGATTAAAGAAGAGTGTCTACAACTCCACGTCAAAGCGCGTCTTTGCGGAGTAAGATACCTACTTCAGTTTTTGGGACTCACGTTGAAACTTCCGGGTTTTTAGACATTCTTAATGTTTTAAATTGTTTAGCCTCATTCCTACTGGTTCTCAACAACAGAGTAAAGTGCCTATACCATAGATACTGTACAGTCACGAGCACTAATATTATGTCAACACTTGGCAACTTTCAATTGACAACATTTCAAACCTGACACGACCTTAAAACAAAAATACTATTTCTTTATTTTCGTATCCTGAGTTCAAATATATTTTTATTTTATTTTTTTATTTCTAAATTTCTGAGAAAAAAAATAAAAATCAAAAAACATGTGATGACGTCACATAAACGGCGGAATGAGGTAGTTACCTTTGCGCATTCCAATTTCTTTGATTGAAAACATTATATCAAACAAGACATGTCAATGTCACCTAAGAAGTGTAACTAGAAAACAACTAAAAAACTGAATTGAATTCAACAATATTTTTTCCTATCAACTCGACACGCTGCTTACTGTTAATATTATACATTTTTGATTGATATTTCGCCGATAAAATGGATCCCAATGAAAAATATACGCCAATGACGGAACCAAAACAACGACTGAGACAAGTGACATCTAACAGTTTTTTTTACGGGTCACAAGAAAGCAAAGGTAATATCGCCATTCTACCGTCATCTGGCACTTACGTCTTTTTAGAATACACCGAATTTCAAAGTTAAAATTATGAATGAAAAGTACATAATTTCGAAAAACTAAAAAATATGGGTGCCCTAGATTTGAATTTACTTTTATATAACGTAATAATACATGCAGGTTAAAAATATGAAATGTTGTCAATTGCGATTTTTTCGAGAAATAACAAATGCAACGTTGAAATACGACACTACATAAACGTATGGGTTCGAATTCCAAATCGTAAATACTATGTTTGTAATAACACAAACTTTCATTAAAAAATAAAGAAAAAAATCGCCTTTGAACAAATCCAAGTGTATACATACTTATGTGTAATCTCCTGCGTTGAAATTTTTCGTCGGTTATAAAAAAAATCCGAGTGTGCTTATGACCACACGACTGAAGTGAAATTTCAAACGTATTTGGCTATGAGAGGAAGAGAGAAAGAAAATGTGCGCGCGCACTGCTTTCTCCTGCTTATATCCCCCACTCAACTCCCGTTCGCCTCGCCCGATCACACTTTTCGTAACGCGTTCGCCAGCTTACTCCCCAAGTCAAGCGTGCGTAAAGAAGTTTCACTTCAAAAAGCGTCTAGAATCATGTGCTGATTCATGGTTACAGTTTGCGCGTCGCTGTCCCTTACTCTGTATAGTACAGTCACATTTCGTCAGCTGAGTCCATTTAGATTGCTATCGACACGCTAAGAAGAAGAAGCTATAGTATAAGCACAGAATACTTAAAGTACTACGTACAGAAAGGACACTCCCTTCCCCGCACTAACATCAGTTACCGCACCTCACTCAGTTATTTAACAAGAGCGCTCGCAAACACAAGTACCTCACGCACACATTCATACGTATACAAACGTCATTTTTTAATGTAGTAGTAGTAGGTAATTATTTTGCGAGCGTTGTATGGAGTGTCCGGGGTGTGGTATATGTTGAGCTAGCCTGTTAACCAAGCACAATTCTATAACTCGACTGCTACTGAGAACTTTTTATTGATAACACCCAATAATCGATACCGGGATCGGACCTAGAAGCAGAGTAAATACAAATAAGTAGGGAATCTTCATACATACGCACCGAACACGGTTTGTAAGTGAGGGCGCTCATACGTATGCGTCGTCGCACGCACACACCTACAAAATTTATCGCTGCTAAAGGTGCGCCAGTCGTGGCTACGCCGTACGTGCGCCGTACGTAATACCGCTCGCGCTCGCGCACGCTCCATCGCTGCCCTGCTGCTCGTAATAATTTGTACGTCTACCTACCTATCTCCTGTAACTAAAAATTCGTGAAGATGGGTACAAATTCGAGTAGCTATAGAAAATATTGCAATGTTTATGGATGTCACAATTTCCGAATTTAACTGGTCAAGCACCGCGCGTCGCCTATAAATTGGCGACGAAACAATAGAAAATCAAAATTGTGTCTCATTAGCGGAGCTCGACAGATTAAAGATTATAATTTTCATGGTAAATGAAAAAATACTTTATACTTAGTGTAAAAAATACAATTTCATAATCATTTTATTTAAATTTGAATAAATACATGATTCAGTAAAATCACGTTTTAATTAATCATATTTCGATCGTAATTTTTCAAATAACTAACCAGATAACATGACGTAGGTAATGAAATAAATGTAGTCAGCTCCTGGTCTATGTAGAAAAAATAATTTAAAAAAAACTTTGTATTAAAGATCCTTGATGCTTACCCTTGAGGGAAAATTTGTTTTGTATAGAGATTGACTATGCATTTTTGACGATTGAATAAACTATAAGTGACAGCCCTACGTGTTTAGGCTATTATCGCTCACTCGGGGCTCGAGTTGTCTTTCTTATTTGTTTTTTCTATGCTAGAACCCCGTGCTTGCCTTGCGTTTGCGACCACAAATCCACTAGTTGTAAATCTTAAATTATCGAATGCTTTTTTCCCACTCCAGACGTCACCAACAATTTCGACTATGTGTTCTGGTGCGGTGATCTAAACTTCAGATTGGGTGAGCCCAGAGCTGCCGTACTGCGGTGGATCGAGCAAACACAAGTACGTGTCCCTTTTAATTAAAATAATTATATATGTATATACATATGGTCCTCCAGACCGTACTGCGGCCATGGCTGCCAATCTTAACATAGACTAGCCTAGGGCGCGGAAGATATTATAGTGCACAAGTGTGTGACACTGGTACACGCAATCATAGTCAGTTATGCCGTTGGTCCTGCGCCTGATGTCTCTCCGGTCGTATCGGATTATAATAATACCTTAGGTCATTAGTTAGTGGATTGGTGACCTAGTATATAAATGTATATTTTTACATTATGACTAACAAAATTGCTTGACTTGACTTACAATTTGTAAGAATCCACTGCTATACAATAAATTACATTTTGGTACGGAATGCACTGATTCACGCACCTATTACCATCGTAACAAACTAAAGCTCTAAAAATAAACTCAACCACATACACTGCTATTTTTCGAATTCCAAAGATCTGACGTCACAGAGACATTGAAAGTATTGATACTCGAGATAAATTGTTTCAATAGTGTCGAGAGCAAACGTAGTAATTATTGTAAAGCATCAATAGAAAAGAAAGGAAGAACCTATAATTACATATCCGTCCATAATCATATTTGGATCAAGATACAACCTGACACTGATCTGCAAATTGAAAAAAACGTAAGAAAATTTAAATTTCGCGGTCTACCATGGCACATTCACCTTAATCCAAGGCGTCAGCTACCTCCATACAAAATTTTATCAAAATTGGTACAGCCGTTTAAGCGTGAAGAAGTAACAAACATATAAACACACACACACACTCACTCACAAACTTTCGCGTTTATAATATTAGTGTGATAATTTTAAGTAACTGCACTGCCACCAGCCGCTCACCGCATAGGCAGCTTTAGTTACTTTAAATTATGAGTTTAGGAAAGCATTATTATCAAAATTAGATATTGATACCCATCATGTCTCTGAAGTTTCTTCAGTTAATGCAAAATGCAAATAAAAGGTTTAAAATGTTCCCTGTTCTTATATTCATAGTTCCCGTTACCTCATCACCTGCCGCACGGTTTGTTGCACGCGGATCAGCTGACCGCCGTGCTAGAAGATGGCGCCGCCTTCCGCGACTTTAGGGAAGCTCCCATCACCTTCCCTCCTACTTACAAGGTAATAAGATGTTATATATAAAATAATTAGATTAGTATAACATTACATTACGTGACAACAACGCAATGCACATGGCCGGTGTCATATAATAGAGGGAAAACTTATTGCCATCCAGACTTCTGGCTGCTATTGAGAATTCCCTAATGCCAGCAATCCAATAAAACTCGCGCTTGCGCCCATTAGTCATTGTCATGCGTCGGCGCAGATTCGCATTTTTTTTTAGAATAGTTGCAATAGAATAGAACCTCCTCGCTACCCCTAGAACAACAAAACACAAATAACGAAGAATAAAGTGTTGTTTCTTGATATTTCCAGTACGATCCAGGTAGTCAACAGTTCGACACGTCAAGCAAACAAAGAGCGCCGGCTTATACAGACAGAATACTGTACAAATCGAGGTCAATGACCTCTAACTCGTCCTCTGCGTTTTCGGGTGAGCTTTCGTCTTAAATATTACTTCGTCACTAATCTGAAGACTTTCTTTACATGTTATTCCCGTAGTTTAATAAACACGTTTTCTATTTAATGTTGATCCTCATACTTAATTATGACTTGTGGGGTAATTGCGTAACACACTAAGGCGCGTCGCCCACACGACGACCTAGCTCGTGTGGGCGACGCGCCTAACAATTGCAATGTCTTTCAATTCGACAACATGCATTGTCAAACATAATTATAAAGCATTGGATGAGGAATTTCCTTCAAAATCCTTCAAATTGTAAAAGAAATTGTGTTACGCGTTAGGGAATATGCATGTATATTTTTAGTTTTAGTTTCATTGCACTTTCAAAAAAATAATTTCATCCTCAAAAAGAAATTACAATCAAAAATATCGACGGAGGCATAATTTTGAAGTGATATAGTTTTTTTTTTTAAATCGGGTGATTTAAAAAAAAAAAACTTACTTATTAGAATCACATGCATATTACCGATTGGCATACTGTTTTACCACCTTTGGATTAAGTTCTATGTTTGTGTATTTGTTACGCTCAAAGACCGAAAACGCTCATTGAGCGAAAAAACAGCTCACAACGCGTTGTGGTCACTGTCAAAAATCCATATCGCGGAATTCGTGATATGGCTCTTATGAAAACACTAAAAACGCGTTGTGGCAATTACAGAAAGGCACATAGATACCTAGCGAAATTCGTGTTGTGGCTATCATGCTATACGACCACAACGCGTTGTGACAATGATAGATAGCCATGACGCGTTCTGAGCACTAGTTGGTGTAACCTTATCACGAGGGACATGTTTGGGGTTTTTTATGAGCATTAATCCATCTCAATGAGCGTTTTCGATCTTTGAGCGTAACATATCCATAAATGTGTTTAACATAATGTAGTGAATATATGTATGTATATAGACTTTTCAGAAATACATGTTCCTCGACGTGTTCGGCAGAGGGTACAACCGCAGTTTAACTGTAAAGTTTTAGGTCTAAAGATACCTACAAACATGGGCCTATTTTGAGTAATAGTGAGGTCCCAAGCTGGTATCTTTCTCTAACTGCCGTGCTGAACCAAGATTTTATGCGCGGCATATGCGAACATCATCTTAATTGAAACATTATACGGCTATTTGAAGTTTAGAAGAAGCTCAGCTTTTAGAGAATCGTCTCTCTCTATTACTCGTATGTGGGCAACATTCATTGTAAAGCTCAATGTGTACCTACGTCATTGACTGAATGCTCACGGCAACGATCGAACGGCAGGTATCACAAAAAAAATATCCTTTTTTTTACTTAATTCTAAGTTTCCCTCCAACATTTCAAATACATCACTCTCTGATTTTCACACCTAAGTTGTTGCAGGGCTGCGTCGCATCAGTTCGGTGCCGGTCACTTCGGGAGTCAAGTGTTTGGCTTACAACTCGGTTCAATCTGTTTGTACAAGCGACCACAAGCCAGTGTGGGGATTGTTCTCGACCATGCTGCGACCAGGAACTGACGTGTGAGCATACCAGAATGTTACACATCACTACAGCATTCATTCATACTATGACGGTCCGATTTGGCACAAGATTTGAATTTATTGAATGCTACAAATTTATTTATGTTATAAGAGGGAAATTTCGATGGGTAGAGTATTTCAGTCATGGGTAGTGGTGATGATAACCACATTTCACGTAGTCAAAAGTCAATACAGATAGTGCAATCCACGAAGACGCGCCCCACTCTTCTTCCTAATCGTAATATAGCCAGTTAATTCCGCTATTGTTTTGTTTTTTTTTTCGATACACGCTAATTAATAGTTATAATTAGTGTGTATCGAAAAACTAAAACACTATCGGAATGTTGCACACTTGTACTGTAAGACATTAGGAAGAAGAGTGGGACGCGTCTTCGTGGATTGCACTATCTGTAGTTTGTAGAAAAGTGTTTTATTTTATCTATCACCCTGTACTTTCACAAAATATTTTAGTTTCCGTATAAGCATAACCAGCCTATAGCGTTCCCACTGCTGGGGCATAGGCCTCCTCTCTGTGGCAGGAGGCCTGTGCCCCCGTGATACTCCACGCGAGCCCAGTGGGGGTTGGTAGATGACACACATGTCTTCAAATTTTTGTTCCCGTATAATTCATAATTTTTAAACACTGCAGATTTAGAGGACTAATTTTTCAATCGACAGATAATTTTTATTCGTGGAATAAAATTGACGTTTGACAGACTTTGTACGGAAGAACTGTCAAAAATTCAAAATTATTCCTGGGATAAAACTATCTGGCGATGGAAAAATCAACCCTTAATAAAATAAATGTAATAATCCTAATATTTTGTTACAGTGTACCCTTAGCTGCGGGTTTGTTCAATCGTGAAGTCTACCTCGAAGGTATCAAGCGTCGGAGAGCGCTGCTGGACCACGCGCCCGGCACCTCCGCGGTATGTAACCTTCAATAGCATTCACTCAAGTAACTCCACAGTTACCGCAATTTTTTGTTCTCATCTCGATACAAAATGTGCAAAATATCTGTCATATACCCAATGTATTACAAAATGTACGTAGAACGTATACTCAATGAAATGCGTAACTATATCACGCACTAGTTTATTTTCGATTGTCTTTATCTTGACCAAATGGCCATTTAAGCCATTGTAACAAAAAGTATTGCGTTTACCAAAGAGGTTTATATTTTTGTTGTTATATTTATTGATTTACACTTTTCAAAATGTTTTATTTTTATTTTATTTTTATTAAGTCCTTCCTAAGTTAGACTAAGTGGACAGGAGTGCAATGTTACAAACGACGATTTACATAATTATTATTAGTTATGATTAATTTAATTTATTTTTGTGATGTGCTCATTCTGAAAACATAAAAGACAAATCTAGTCAGTATAATGAACTTCAGCAGTATTCCTAATAATAATAGTTATTTATGTGAAAATAACAAACTAATATAATTTAAATATTTGTAATTTCCACGTAGCTCTAAATTGTTTAGCATATATTCTATTCTTCAAATAATTATTGTGCTTTAAACAAATGAATATACTTTTGCTATAGCTTAGCAATAAAATATATGTAAAATATTATTTCAATGTGTAGTACCTATATTTCAAAATCCTGTTTAGAAAAATGAGCTTTTATGATTATCATTAACGTAGGTACGTATCGTGGAGTTTCTAAAACAGTACTTAATTAAAATATTTCCTGCCTTATATCACTGTGTTATACCGTCGAATTAAATGTTAAGAACATTTCAAAGAGTTGATAAAACTATGTTAATTAGGTGCTGTGATTAGTATTCGTCTAGTCTGATGTCCATTCCAGTTACCGTTGTAGTGTCGACAATCTAGAACATTTTGTATATCTATAGTTATACAGTGATCGGAGATCTCACTACAGACAAAGGTATAGTCTCGTCTTCAAGGAATATTATCGCACAAATGAGGCGCAATGTTACGTCCAACATTTCGTCCTTCGATTTGTAGTTGATCGGGATTGCCGTTATTTAAGTATTGAATTCATATATCAATATAGAAAATAGCAACTCCTAAGAATGTACGTATCCTACATTCGTTTATTTAAAAGCCGAGAATCGGATATTAAATTAACTTTAAATAAATTTTCGGTAATCATTTGTTAAGTAAATTATTTGTGGTAATCGTGTAATTAAGGTTTGTTGTTTATAAATTATGAGTACTAGAAAATTGTAGGTCTTTTTGGGTGCCAGTCTAAGATACTGCCAAACCTAGTATCGTATATTTCGTATTATTACAAAATACTTAACGACCAATAATAAAAATATTCGTGTTTTTAATGAAAACTAGAATAAAACGTCCTGATCTTAGATCGGTGAGACAAACAAAAAAATACTTAGAATGTTGTAGCAGATTTGATGTTATATAGGTATGTGGGATTTAAAAATAAAGTTAAAAGTGGGTGTTTAAAAGTATTTTTTCATAAATTTGCGACAGTTAGTCTGATAGATGAAGATAAAAATTCGACTGTAGTAGGCCTAGACGTAGAATTCGTATTATCAATTGTGTTGTCTGACTGTCTAGGTAAACCAACATCCAAATTATTATTAGGACGCCAAGCATCAAGTGGTTGGCACTTTCGATCGAAGAAATATCTCAGTATTGAACCAATGCTATAACAGCATTGAAAAGTTCAAGTCCATTTCAAATTGATAAATATTATTGCGACTCGTTCCCCCAGTGCGTTAAGGCGAAAGCGTCAGGGTTGCCTGTAAAATTAAAATTTTCTTACTTTTTTTAACAAACAACAACATACATTCTGATGTATGTTGATCTAAATATGATTCGTCGTAGTATCAAATATTTATTTATATAATTATTATCATAAAAATCATCAATACAACTCGTTAAGTTCATATTACCCTATTGAATGACTATTTCATGAAAACATAGACATTTGAGGCCAATTTCTAACTCAAGGAGTTGTATTGCCGATTCTAATGATTATAATTCTGTAAAGCCATATTAGTAGCCAAGTAGAATCTTTTTTTAATCAACATACAATCTGACACCGACCTGCAAATTGCAAAAAACGTAAGTAAATTCGAATTTCGTAGGCTACCGTAGCGCTTCCCCCTTAAGTTGAACTTTTAAATTAATCATTAGACCAGTGAAAATTCCACAAATTCATTCTAAGTAAATCAGTCTGTCTTCCATGTAATATATTGATATATAATTTAAATCAGGATTTTTACCTGAAATCTAGGCGCCTATATACTTCACCATATAGGAATTGTAACTCCTGTGCAGTCACAAGCGTAATGCTAAATATCGCGCGAACTATTTCACTTCCTTCGATGAAGGGATCCAATTGACTTTGACAATATTATAATTGTGATTGTGACTGTACGTTTCGTATTCTTGTGTATCATTCATAATGTAAACTTTTTTATCATTATTAATATATTTTATTAATTTAATATTAGTACCAGCTTTTCGCAACATATAACACTTATTTTAGCTTCTATGCTGTAGTAAATTAAATTTAATTTCGCACAAAGAAAAACACCACATTTTCTTCCGTTTCCACTCCTTCATTTAATATACACAAATGTAGCTATAGTACGAGGCTGGTTAATACTTGATGTTCGATAAATAAAAGTACAATGTTTTATAAGGATTTTATATCTACATACATAATATTATTTTTCTGATATATACGTTTGGTCTACACAAATGTGGGTACGTAAAATCATGATAAAAATCTCATATCCTAAACGTTGTTGTATACGAGCGTGCCTACTTGTAGTGCATGTATATCAAATGTGTATAAGAGACAAACAGTGATGGTATATTGCTAACAATTTTTATTTTGTACAAGGATCTTTTCTGTATATTCCGTTCGCGTTAAGTTTTCCGCTGACGATGTGACGTCACTCCAAATATCGAGAAAACGAAAAAAATATTAAGGTGCCGAATCACACGCTTGCGTTTGCGTTTCTTTTACGCAACTCAGCGGTGCGGTAGGCTGGTTGGAGTAAGGGTGGGACGCGCATTCTACGGACCGGTAAGCTTAGCGCGAACGGGTAGTAATATTAAATAGCTGAACAATTTAGTCATAATGTTGTATTACTTTGGATAGGTCCTGAGTGGGGAGGTGACTGCGACAGAATATTTACAAGAAAGAATTCTCAATCATACTGTTATATGCGACCTCTTAAATATAAGGTGAATATAGGGCTCCATTTTAATGCCTATAAATACCAAATATATTTTTTTATTTTATAAAATCTTGCTTATGATTGCTGACTGGTTAAACATAGTTAAGTATACAGTATTATGCCTATTCGCTGACGCAATAGTAAGTAGATTTTTGTCGCAGTTATCTAGTTTTTAGTGATAATTGGTTATGATTTTCATTCAATGAAATAAATGTAATGTCATAATTGTGAATTATATTGCTAGTCCATATTTTATAGATATACTAAGTTATAACTTACTTAAGTCGAAAAAATGTTATGCTAAATATAGTTAACTTCCCTCGCTAATCCTAGTTTAATTTACCTCGAAAAATTCCTTTAAAAAACAAAATGTTGTTGACTACCCTTTAAATTAATTTATCGACCTTATAGTGATAAGGACGATAATAATTTCAGCTGGACAACAACAGCTGTGGATAACAACAGCTGTGGTTTGCATAACCTGTACATTTACTTCTATCTTATCTATTATGTCACATTACTACGCAAAGCATAGTCAAGCTAATAGGAGACTATAATCTACCACGCGGGCCCAGTTTGGGTTGGAAGATGTCATAATGTCTTCGAATTTTTGGTTCTAGGACATACCGGTTTCCTCACGATGTTTTCATTCACCGTTTTGAGAGCAGTGGTGATGAAATTATTTACACAAAGTAAAGCGCCTGTCTGTGGGTTCGAACCCACGACCGACTACTTGTTAGTCGGGGCCGTTACCACTGGGCCACCACTGCTCACGTTTATAGGCTGACAGAATATTATATTTAGTACCACAAAAGAAAAAGAAAAACAATGCCATGGTTAAAAAAAAACTTATTCCGAAGTCTGAATAAAAGGTGAAGCTGCATTTTAATGCACTAATCTAATCCACACTTGTTGCTGAACCCTGAACGTTGTTGTAATGCCATTCTACACAGGCGGACCCCTTGACACCATTCACTTTGACACTGCACCATCGCTCGTAAAACTTCGCTTCTCTTCCCTTACCAATGTAGAATGTATCTTCACTGTCCACTTGCACTTGAACAGCATACGAGTCGTGTCCTGAACGTACAGATAATCTTTAGTAAGTAAGAATTTCTCAAGTCGCAATCTATGCAGGGTGTTACAGAAAGGGTATATCAATATAAACGGGTTGAAGAGTGTATCTGGTCTAGAATCTCTGTACAAAATTTCAGCTCTAAAGCATTAACTTTGAAAATGCTTAATATTTTTTTATTTCGATATCACGGCGCTGCACTGGCGCGCGGCGGCGTGATGTGCGTGTAATAGGTGCACAGACACACTACAGATAATGGATAGTGACCCTCGGTGTGCGGTGACACATTTGTTATGATTTCAATTTAATAAACTATCGAAATAAAAAAATATTAAGCATTTTTAAAGTTACTGCTTTTGAGCTGAAATTTTGTACAGAGATTCTAGACCAGATACACTCTTCAACCCGTTTGTATTGATATACCCTTTCTGTAACACCCTATATGTACAGACGCCAGCACATCAAGCTACCCCAATCTGTCCAATTTCTTTGATAGATTTTCAACTTTACTACAAGGCAATAAGGTTCATATTCAATTGGGAAAATTTGACAGATTGGGGTAGCTTGATGTGCTGGCGTCTGTACAAGATTTAAAATATCATTAACAGTAGCTATACAAGGTCGAATTAAAATGGCGAAACTCAGACACGTGATGTTAGGTATCTCCTAGCCATCACCTCTGTGAAGTATGCCAGGTAATTTAATTTAACCCTGAACTTGAAAATAGTTCCGGCCATGCTGAAAAAATAAGCCAATTAGCAAGGTGCTGTGGGGTGCACCAGACGTGTAGTCGACATCGTAATTGCTTGATCACCCAACTTGTGGGTACTCTTGAACATTGAACCACCAACCTTGGAAGCATTGTTTTATTATGTTACTGGATTTTTCAAGACTGAAATAAGATGAAATTAACGTAACAGCCCTTACCAGCTTCGAATGTGAACCCATAGTCTTTGGGTAAGATCTGGTGTTCTCCATGTTGGTACAACCGGAAGTCACTGGAATCTACTGGTAGAACGGCTTGGTCTGATTGCCGGCAGAGGTAGCCGATGGTGAGGCTGAAACAAAGCGGTTATTTAAATAACTAATACAAAGAAAATGTTTACTTTCGAAATTCCGCCACCATTCCTTTGGTCTACCCTGACCAATTACCACAGTCTGTATATACATATACTGTACTATTACTAAGGGCCGACGCAGTTTTCAATTTTATTTCAACTACCACAAGGTATTGGTATTTGTTTGTTAGTGAAGACCGCGCTTCACCAGTTCTTCGCCGGTCATACGACTTAATAATTATAATATTGGATACTTACTGCGACAAAACTACAGGTTGACACACTGCGCCGATGGCCATGCAATCTCCGTTTTCCAAGAAGATAAAATGATATACATAACGATGGAAAGTGCGCCAGTCTCGGAACGGTCCTGTAAGAAGAAGAAACATGTAAATATGGAGGGAGCGAACCAACAAAGGGTTATTATACAGGGTGGCACGCACATCAACGCGCAACCTGTTACTATGGATTCAATATATGATTCTGGCCTCTGCATTGAAATTGTTCATCATCATCATCAGCCTATAATGTTCCCACTGCTGGGACACAGGCCTCCTCTCTGTGAGAGGGAGTGGCCCGTAATCTACCACGCGGGCCCAGTGCGGGTTGGTAGATGTCACATGTCTTTGAATTTTAAAAACTTTTTTTTTTTTTTTTTTAATTGAAATTGTTGGTTGGTTATTTTATAACCTTTTGACCGCTTGTGTGGCATTTATGCGACACATATTTCCGTGCCCCTACCGCTCGTGTCGTATTTCTGGGACAGAGAAAATCATGATTTTTTCGTTCTATTTTCGTCCTATTAACTGCGTGGTACAACTAAAACCATTATTAAATAGTGATAAAAACTTTTTGACTATATTTTAATCGATACAACGATTGCTTCTCCTTATTTATTATTGTTGGTAATATTTTATCGATTTGTAGCCGCGCGCTAGGTGCACGGCAATTGATTTAAGCCAAGCGCTTAAAAGGTAAAAAAAAAATTGATACTTATTGCATACATTTTGACCGCGAAGGTATTGCACTTTTTTATGAAGCATCAGATTTTTATTTTAATAAATGTATACCTAATCAGCCTATAACGTTCCCACTGCTGGGACACAGGCCACCTCTCAGTGAGAGGGAGTGGGCCGTAATCCACCATGCGGGCCAGTGCGGGTTGGTAGATGTCACATGTCTTCGAATTTTTGGTTCTAGGACATGTCGGTTTCCTCACGATGTTTTCCTTCACCGTTTTGAGAGCAGTGAAGTAAAGCGCTTGTCTGGGGTCGAACCTACGACCTACAACTCGTAAGTCGCGGCCATTACCACTGGGCCACCACTGCTCTTTATTTTGATAAACGACGATTTTTTTTTACGCTAGAATCATTTGCTGAATTCATGGTTACAGTTTGCGCGTCGGTGCCTCTGCCCCCCTGTATACAGGTTGATCCGTTGAAATGCGTCAGATGGACAAAGCGTCAGTATAGTATTTTTGTAGGAAGAGTAAATAAGGAATATAAAAATATTATAATAACTCCAGTATTTTAATTAATTACCGGAGTTCTCATATTCTAAGACTTACCGAAACTGTGATCCCTGACGCATGGTATGTCGATGAAGTGTTGTTTGCCGTCGATTGTGACCGTACCCTCCAGGGCACCCATTTGCTCATAATGCGTTTGATGTAATCTGAAAATTACAAATAGGCACATTGGTATTGGTACTAAACTGATTGTTATGTCGAAACGAAAATGGTTTGATGGTGCTGCATCAGAAAGAAACATCGTCGATTTGAAGAATTTCGATGTGAAATCAAATTCGCGCTATTTTGCTAATACAAAATGAATTTTGTTTGAATATTTATACAGGGTGTTACGGAAAGGGTATATCAATACAAACGGGTTGAAGAGTGTATCTGGTCTAGAATCTCTGTACAAAATTTCAGCTCAAAAGCATTAACTTTGAAAATGCTTAATATTTTTTTATTTCGACATCACGGCGCTGCACTGGCGCGCGGCGGCGTGACGTGCGTGTCCTAGGCGCACAGACACACTACAGATAACATAATGGATAATGACCCTCGTAGTGCGGTAACACGTTTGTTATGATTTCAATTTATAAACTATCGAAATAAAAAAATATTAAGCATTTTTAAAGGTACTGCTTTTGAGCTGAAATTTTGTACAGAGGTTCTAGACCAGATACACTCTTCAACCCGTTTGTATTGATATACCCTTTCCGTAACACTCTATAGATAATATTGTATATTCACCAAACTACATGAATATATGGACAAACTAGCTGCGCCCCGCGGTTTCACCCGCATAAGTTTCGATCCCGTGGGAATATCGGGATAAAAACTATCCTATGTCCTTTCCCGGGACTCGAACTATATCTATACCAAATTTCATCTAAATCGGTTCAGTGGTTTAGGTGTGAAAAGGTAACATACAGATAGACAGACAGAGTTACTTTCGAATTTATAGAGTAAGTGCGCCATATATGGACCAGTTCTATAATATGGACCACCGGCGTTTCTCAGTGAATATTCGTCGTACCGAGATGACTGTTAGCCCATGTACTAGGCTTACCCCCTCCGCGTCTTGTCAGTCCCTTGCAGTGAGGCGACGTCCGCGCATGTGTTCACGGGAGCCATTTTGAGTTTTTGTCAACTCGCTATGTATTTTTTTAGCTAATTGCCTAAGTTCATCACGTCAACAAATAACATTCGATTTGAAAGTGAATTAAGCTAAATGAAAGGTGAGTTATTTAACTACTATTCATATTGAATTGTAATATCCTAAAGTTTTTATAATTTTATGTACAACAAAAATAACCTTGAATTGTATGTGTATTACAATATGGACCATCGACATGTTTCGAATATGAACCAGTAGCATATTACAAACAGCTACTTTGGTTTATTTTTTTAGGTTTCAGAATGGCATCTCCAACACAAGGTAAGACCAAGGTAACCATGGATAATTCAATGCCTGGTCCTTCATATCATATCATGTAGAATATATTTGTCACCAAAGGTGTTGCAGCCCTTACCACGCCTTAAGAAAATTGTCAGCAACTGAGGAAGAAGGAATACTAAAATATGGTTTTAACGTCTTCACCATATACAACGTTTAGAAACATCAGTAAAAAGAAGGAAGAAACTGAAAAAATAAATAAACAGAAGCCATTGAACTTAAAAAATAAATCAAAGAAAAATTCAAAATTAGTTGTTCAGAAGAAAAAAAGATCTCACATGATGAATAATCATCTCCTGAAAATTCTGATAGGAGTGATTATTCAGTCGATGATAGCACAGATGAAAGTCCTGATCATTCTCAAAATGAAAATGGTAAATGTTTGTATTGCGATGGGCTTATTTCTGAAGATGTTCATGGAGAAAAATGGATCTTGTGTATCTTGCAGGCGTTGGGCTCATGAAGAATGTGCTGGATTAGAAGATAACTGACTTCTAGTTGTGCGAATATTGTACTAATGATTAGTTTAATTTTGATTTAATTGACTGATTTAATTTTAAGTATTTAATCCTATTTTGTATTGTTATTTATAAGCAAATAAAACATGGTCCATATTTGAAACCATGTGGTCCATAATATGTTCACTTTTTATGAGTTCCTAAAAGTGTCTTATTTTAGAAAATGTTGATTATTTCTAAGATGTTGCTGTAATTGAAGAATTTTATCATTTATTTTTGTTACCGATTAAGTATCAAACTGTTTAAAATAAATAAGACTGATTAAACTTTAAAATTCGGAGTTTTATTTGAGAAAATCCTTATGGTAGTCCATATATGGCGCACTTACATATAACTAACTGCGCCCCGCGGTTTCACCCGCGTAAATGTCGATCCCGTGGGAATATCCGGATAAAAAGTAGCCTATATGTTAATCCAGAGTGTGCTATCTCCATACAAAATTTTATCAAAATTGGTCCAGCCGTTTGAGCGTGAAGAAGTAACAAACATATAAACACACACACTCACAAACTTTCGCCTTTATAATATTAGTGTGATAGTGTGATAATATACAGGGTGAAATTGAACACATGCGACAAATCGAAATGGGAGATTGTACTCGTCATTATGAACAACTTTTACTATGGCACCAAACCTGTAATCGTGAAAAAAAAATCAGCTGTTCCCTACATTTATGTTCGCATAACTCGCCAAAATGTAGGGAACAGCTGATTTTTTTTTTTTTGCGATTTCAGGTTTGGTCCCATAGTAAAAGTTGTTCATAATGATGAGTATAATCTCCCATTTCGATTTGTCGCATGTGTTCAATTTCACCCTGTAGTATAGTATGGATACGACAAGTGTGATGCCACCACAAGACATAATTATTATTATGTCACTAAGGTCGTATCTTTCGATACGACCTTAGTGACATGTGCGACACCATGATTTGGATACGGTCATCTTCCACACGTTACTTAGGCGGTATGGTATGCATTAGCCAGTTAATAACCTACATGTTAAAAAGAAGTTCTTACTTTTTAAGTAACTTGAAGTAGTTTTTCGACCATTTATGCCTAGCCAAGTCCCTGGCCAAAGACTTAGGCGACATCTGTGTGTCGTAGTTGAAAGGTGAGAACACAGCGCTCCATGTTAGTTCCGCTTCCACTTGCAATGTCTTCTCCTTATCATTTTTGGGTCTGAAATAATTATTAAGTATTCTTTAGTTAGTCCCTCAGTAGCAGCCCGGAGTCTGGATTTGTGCCCGGTTCATGGCAATAGGCTCGCCCCGTATTACTGGAACTTCAACCTTCAACATAATTAGCGAAATGTGGGTGTACAAAAGGGTACACCTCTGCCTGACCCTTCACGGATTACAGGCGTGATGTTATGTTATGTTGATTGTTAGTTAGTAAGATACATAATCATACAGGGTCAATTTATTTTAACTGGCGAAACTTCACAGACGATGAGTCGATATCATATCTATGATATGATAAAACAATAAAAATTATCTTCTAGACTGATTATTTCAAATAACCACAACTGATTACGGGGTTGACCCCGTATAATCAGCTGTACCTAATTAAATGCCGTCGCTGGTAGTGTGAACGAAGTTTGGGAACTATGTAAAGGGATATACAAGTCGTTCGTGGTGCGTGTTCCGACACACCATCTCGAGAAGTTCCTCAAGGAAGAGTTTCGTGGCCGGCTACATGACACCAGTCATCGAAACACGACGCCGACACCTCGTGTTTAGTTAGTTTCTTAGTGTGATAATAATGTTGTATGTTGTTGCGGCCTGTGCCCGCCTAGCAACCAGCGCGGCGCGCAGGCAGCGGGCCGACGTCATCCACCGACCATCTCCGCTGAGCCAATCGGAGCGCCGTTGCGACCAGCGGCAGGTATCACGCCATACCGCAGCGGACCAATGGCGGCGCGCCACCACACACGACGGCGGGGGGGACCTCGCTCGGGCTCCGCGGTAGAAGGCCGGGGTCTTTTCACTTGCTCCGACGCGGCACCACCGATCGGTCAACATACGCTTAATATTGTAACGGGTCCTAGAATTTCTGTAATCTTGTACACGTCAGTTTAAATTTAAAAGATCTAAATAAGTATTGGTTTGTTCTATAACAGTATTTCATTTAGTCTCCCTAACACACACCTAAGCATAGGCGTCAACAAGTGGCGACCGTGACAGGACTCGTTGCGTAAAATTTAAATTCATCGAATCATCGAGAAGCGGCGGAAGATCGAATCGTCGAGAAGCGTCGACGGAAAATTCGTCGCGTGGAGCAAGTGCCGCAGCCCGCCATCCATCCAGCCGGGCTGCGTAATCAAGAAGAAGGGGAGCGCGGACGAGCTGCTGTGTCCAGGGAGACTTCGGAGGGTGACGGCGGGTCAAACTCAACACGTCTGCCGAAGGTCTAGCCCAGGAGAGTAAGCCCTGATCCATTCATTTCCTTTCTTTAATCTTTTTCCTGTGTGCCCTTGCGCTGTGAACCAGTGCGCGGCTTGCTGTTCGAACGTCAAACGGGAAAAGGGCCATATCTTTTCCTAATTTGCAGGGTTAATTGCACGTGGGTTGAGCTGGCTTATGCTTCATGCTTGGCTAGGCGCTAAGCTGCAATTTTTCCACTCTAGTCGAATCATTTGTATGTTCGTGTGCACCTACCCGCTTAAGTTCAGTTTCATAAATTTAATCCCACGTAACGCATAACCTCACTTTTGGCGATATTGTAAAACGCAAGCTAGCATTTTAAGCTGCACGCATTGTTTTTCCTACCCAATCCATATTCATGCACGCGTGTGAATTAAGTGCACGCAACCAAAGCTTGGTGAACCAGCCATCTTGCTGACTATTTCAGAGTTCCGGCCATACGGCAACTGTTCCGGTGCAGAACCAACGCAGCCAACACAGCGGATTCCCTCGACGCGCCGACTACATTAGCGGCGGCCGGCCGGCGGCCCGCTACGACGCGGAAGTCGTACCTGGGACCGTGTTAGAGCAACGCCTAACATTGTCAGGTTCACTGCACATTTATCTATTCAGCTCATTGTATTTCATTGTTTTGTGTTTTGTATTGCGATAGACAATAGGTCTCGTTGATAGCAAAATGACCAGTGTAGATACCGACCTGAAGGTCAAAATTAAAGAGTTAATTAGAAAGCGTGGCACCATAAAGGGTAGATTAACAAAATTCATAGAGTATTTAGGTACTATGAAGAACTTGGAGCCTAAAGAGGTTGCCAGTGTCCAAGTTAAAGAAATTTCTTTGAGATTAGCCAAGTTTCAAGAGTTATTTAAAACATTTGACGAATTACAGTCAGAAATTGAAATATGTTGCTCCGATGTAGATGAACAATTGGAAGAAAGAGAGGCAACAGAGTGTCAATTTTACTCTGCTCTCTCTGTAGCTCAAGAATTAATTGAGGCTACCCCATTACCAATAAATAAAACAAACAGTGTTGGAGAAAATAGTAATTGTTCTCATCAGCCAAGCTGTTGTTCTCATGCATTTAACGGAGTGAAATTGCCAACCATACACCTTCCAAAGTTTGATGGAAACTTGTTAACATGGCTAGAATTTAAAGATACATTTGATTCTATTATTCACAGCAAAAAATCAATTCCAGAAATAAATAAATTTCACTATTTAAGATCAGCTTTGGAAGGGAGTGCTAAGGGGATAATTAAATCAATAGAGTTTACCTCGAATAGCTACAAAGTAGCATGGGATTTACTATGCGAGCGATATGATAATAAGAATATTCTCATAAACAATCATCTCAAAGCTTTAATTAGTGTTGAAAAGTGTAGTCGAGAATCATACAAGGCGTTAAGGTACTTAGTAGACCATATGTCAAAAAACTTGAGAGCGCTGGAAGCTTTGGGTCAGCCGACCGACAAATGGGATGCACTTATTCTATTCATTCTAGCTTCAAAGTTAGATCCGGTGACTAATACAAAATGGGAAGAGCATAGGTCTACGTTAGCCGATTACCATAGCTTAGAAAATTTCACAAGGTTTCTAAGAAATCGAGCCGATATTCTAGAAACAATGTATTTCGCAGGCATGGAAAATGCCGAGAAAAGGGACCGAAAGCCAAGCAGCAATAAAGAGCCTAAACCGAATAGGACTTTTGCTGCATTAGGAGATAAAGGTGGACCGTCCACGTGTCATGTCTGCAATAACAGTCACCATTTATCCGAGTGCTCCAAATTTAAGAATATGGACATAGGGGATAGGCTATCTGAAGTCACAAGATTAAAACTATGTAAAAATTGCCTTAAGAGCGGTCACAACTCATTCCAATGCAAGTCCAAGCTTACGTGTCGTGTATGCAAACGGAAACATCATTCACTAGTACACAATGACGAGTTTAAGACCAATAGGTCCACAGCAGACGCTCCGGCCCTTGAGCCCTCTAGCTTACCGGTTTCTCTCTCAGCGGCCTCAGTAGGTCAAGTACTGCTAGGCACGGCTCTAGTAGACATAGTGCATCCGCAAACTGGGGAAATCTATCAGGCAAGAGCGTTACTAGACACAGGTAGTCAGATGTCCTTACTATCCAACAGCATGAAACAAAAGCTCGGGTTAATTTGTGACACTTCCCGTCCCACTCACGTTGCCGGAATAAATAATTCCATTTCAAAGGTTTCCGAAAGGGTAAACATTAAACTCAAGTCGCGCGTGACTAATTTCTGTATCTCGGTTAACTGTCTTGTCTTACCAAATATTATGGGTACGTTGCCCAACATGCAGGTAAACGTTAAGCAACTCGGTATACCAAAGGAAGTTAGTCTAGCGGATCCCACTTTCTATGAACCTTCGAAGATAGACATTCTGTTAGGTGCGGATGTATATTGGGCGATTGTGAATGCCAATCACATATATCTAGGCAAAAATAAACCAGCACTACAAGACACTAAACTAGGCTGGGTAGTGTCAGGCCCTACAGGGCAAGGTAGCCTAAAGTCCCTCACTGTAACTTGTAACTTTAGCCAAGACGCACAAGAGTGTCTAAAAAGATTCTGGGAAATCGAAGAGGGTTATGCTGAACACTATTCCCGTTCCCCCGATGAACATTTCTGTGAAGGGCATTTTGTTCAACATACCAAACGCCTGTCAAACGGAAGATTTTCTGTAGCAATGCCTCTAAAGGAAGACCCTGAGAGCGCGTTAGGCGATTCCTATGCAATAGCTAGGAAGCGGCTTACCCACTTAGAAACCAATATACCTATAGCGGCTCAGATAACTAAACGAACGATTATATCGATGACATGTAAAATATTTGATCCATTAGGACTACTGAGTGCGGCCATCATAAAGCCAAAAATTCTACTCCAAAGGCTATGGTGCGCCAAGTTAGACTGGGATGAGCCAGTACCAAATAATTTTGCTAAGGACTGGCTAAACTTTAGCAATAATTTATCATATCTGTATAACTTGCATCTACCTAGACACACTCTGTGTGAATTACCAGAGTATATTGAATTGCATTGTTTTGTAGATGCCTCACAGGCAGCCTACGGCGCCTGCGTTTATTTAAGGTCAAGGAGTAACAAAGGTAGCTACACCTCACGCCTACTATGTGCCAAGGCCAGGGTAGCACCCCTTAAACCTATGACTATCCCTAGACTAGAATTATGTGGAGCGCTCCTCGGCGCTAGACTTAGTCATAAAGTAATTCAGTCCTTGAAAGGGAAAATAAATAAAAAATTAATATGGACCGACTCCACGGTAGTACTAGGATGGCTAAAAATGCAGCCAAACTCACTTAAAATGTTTGTTCGTAACAGAATAAATGAAATTCAGGAGTTAACTGCTGAATATCAATGGCGTCATGTGCGCACAAGTTTGAACCCTGCAGATATGGCATCAAGAGGAGTAGAACCTCACGTGCTGCAAGGTTCAACGCTTTGGTGGGAAGGCCCTCCCTTCTTAAAGCAAGAAGACAGTGAGTGGTCTCCCAAGCTAGCTCCGTTAGAGGAAAAATCGCTGCCAGAAGTCAAACCACTTAACCCATACTCATGTGCGGCAAATAATAGTAATAGAGTAGATAATACAAAGCTTATAGATTTCAACAGGTTCTCTAATTTCCTACGGCTGAAAAGAACAGTTGCCTACGTGCTAAGATTTGTCCAGATAGGAAAAGGGCAGATAAATGCTAGTCCAACCTTATCGGTTGAAGAGGTGCAAAAGGCATGCACTCTTCTAATTAAACTCAGTCAACATGAGACTTTCTCTGAAGAAATCGAAATATTGAGCAAAGGGCTGCAGTTAAACAAAAATTCAAAAATATTGCCCCTTAATCCTTTTGTAGACTCTGAACGAGTGCTACGGGTGGGAGGCCGGCTAGAAAATTCGAGATTCAGCTATGATAAGAAGCACCCGATTCTTCTAGACGCTAAACATAGATTCACTAAGCTGTTAGTAAAATATGAACACTTGCGCTTGTTCCATGTTGGTCCCCAGGCACTGCTTGCAGCCATCCGTGAGGAATATTGGCCCTTGGGAGGGCGAACCCTTGCTCGCACGACCACCAGGCAGTGTGTTGTGTGTACGCGATTGAGAGGTAAACCTTTCGAACCAATTATGGGTGATTTGCCGGCCGTTAGAACGGATAATAGCTTCGCCTTCAGTTCTTGTGGGGTAGACTTTGCGGGCCCGTTTAAAATCTCGAGTCGTAAAGGCCGAGGGAACCGCATAACTAAAAGTTATCTATGTCTGTTTGTGTGTCTTACAACTAAGGCGGTTCACCTAGAGGTGGTCAGCGACCTCACGTCTGAGGCATTCATTCTGTGTCTCCACCGGTTTGTAGCTAGGAGAGGTAAACCCTATGTCATATATTGTGATAACGGTCGTAATTTTCTAGGTGCATGCAATGAGCTGGGTAGGATGCTGCAGGAGGCCCAAGAATCGGTGTACAATTACACGGCGAACGAGGGAATCCGCTTCGTGTTTGGACCTGCATATTCGCTCCATTTCGGAGGCATATGGGAGGCTGGTATAAAATCCTCTAAATATCATCTTAAACGAGTAGCTGGGGAGGCCTGTTTGACGTTCGAGGAGCTGGCGACACTATTCTCGCAGATTGAGGCCATACTCAATTCCCGTCCCCTCTCTCCCCTCTCGTCAGACCCTAATGACCCCTCTCCACTAACCCCGGGGCACTTTCTGGTGGGCAGGCCGTTGACCGCCGTCCCTTCACCACCCATCACAGCACTGCGGCCCAACCGCTACAAATTAATTGAAAAAATCCGCCAACAGTTCTGGTCCAGGTGGCAGAAGGAGTTCCTGGCCGAGATGCAGCAACGGTCCCAGTGGAGGACCCAGCAGCGAGGCATTTGCCTCGGCGACCTCGTGCTCCTGCGGGAGGCAAACCTTCCGCCGCTCCAGTGGCGCCTGGGGCGCGTCACGCGCCTACACCCAGGCCCAGACGGGGTCAGCCGGGTGGCGGACGTCGCCACAACCAAAGGGACGGTCACTCGTGCCGTCCGCACGATGTGTCCCCTCTGGCGGGACATGTCATCCAGTTGAAGTCGAAGTCTTCAACGCCCGGGAGTATGTTGCGGCCTGTGCCCGCCTAGCAACCAGCGCGGCGCGCAGGCAGCGGGCCGACGTCATCCACCGACCATCTCCGCTGAGCCAATCGGAGCGCCGTTGCGACCAGCGGCAGGTATCACGCCATACCGCAGCGGACCAATGGCGGCGCGCCACCACACACGACGGCGGGGGGGACCTCGCTCGGGCTCCGCGGTAGAAGGCCGGGGTCTTTTCACTTGCTCCGACGCGGCACCACCGATCGGTCAACATACGCTTAATATTGTAACGGGTCCTAGAATTTCTGTAATCTTGTACACGTCAGTTTAAATTTAAAAGATCTAAATAAGTATTGGTTTGTTCTATAACAGTATTTCATTTAGTCTCCCTAACACACACCTAAGCATAGGCGTCAACATATGTATTTATAGTATTTTTAAGTTATATTAATATTGTATTTTATGTGTTTTTATATGGGCCTTGATGCCTGAAATAAATGGATAAATAAATAAATAAAAATAAATAAAATATAAGAATAGGGAAAGAATAAAGAAACAATTGATGGATTGTGTTAAAGATGTTGTAATAACAATATGATTTAAAATAGTGCCCATGAAGGTTCTAGCCCGTTCTTCTCCATATGTACCTACTACGCTTTGGAATGGATAACTAGTTTCAATTTTCTGATTGACCGACTCTTTGACAGTTCAAAGCCCTGTTTCACAACCATACGACAGGCTATCGTATCGAAAACCTAACATTTCGATAAATTGATTTGACTTGCCCTCAACAGCAAATATCTGTTGGAAGAATAGCGGGCGTCTATTTGATTTAAACTGACAAATTTTTCGGGTTTTGGACTTGTAAACAGCGTTTAGAAGACTCCTACGATAACAATGATTAATGTTCGATACGACACGGAAGCGTATCGAGTGTTTGTGAATAGCTATGCAGAAGTGCCTGTGAGTGTTTTAATTAAAATAAATGCTTTGTATTTCAATTAAACCATTTGAAGGAGACGAATGGAAGCAGAAGACATGCTATGTCCACCCCAAATAAGTTGGATAAAGACAGGATGTTGATGACATTGGGGAGATTTTGTTCCACAGCGGGGGAATTATTTCAATTTAGATTACAATACTTAAAACATTATTTCAACGCTAATACGCATAAGTAGTTTTTACCGATACCTACCAAACTAAAGGCACACACCTACGTGGTTACTTATCTACCTACTTAACGATGGATTAACGAATGAGTTATTTTTTTTATCTTGCTGAGTTGATACTCACTTCATTTCGCCTGTGTAAGTTAGTTTCCAAGTACGCATAGGTATGAAGTTCACGACTTCAAGACCTTTTATTTTATACAAGCCCTCTTCGATCGTCACTTGTTCTTGGTATGTGTCTGGTAACTCAGGAGATAGGAGGAGGTCTTCACCCTTGACCTGAAAAAAATATAGTTTACCTACCAGTAGTTTATATTTTGCTAGCTACTTCAATAGATTAGCCAGTGGTTACAAGCAACGCTTCTGAAGGAAGGCTCCCGGGTCAGGCAAAGTAGTGCCTGGGTACCTATTGGGTTTAACCACTAGAAAATAATCAGTAGCATTCCAGACCCTTGAATTGTGCTCGGTTAATGGCGATAGGTGCATGGGCCTTACAACCGGCGAAATGCATTATACCTACTGTAGGTACCTACATATCTCTGCTTATTTCTTCGGGAGATGCAGTCGTGTGTGTGTGTGTGTGTGTGTGTGTTTTATATTATGTAAATAGTAGGTACTTATATACCATACCAACCTTCAAGTATAAGAAAGCATCAACAACATTCTTAGGTCTCCTTGCAATCCCACAGATAACAGCATCGCCCTCTTTATTATTTCCATTGAAATATAACGCGTCGATTGACTAAAACATAATTATTTATTAATGAACTTTGATCCAGTATTGTGCAGTATCAGAGTAATTAATAACGTAAACGGTTACTCAATTCAGTTTTTACACTTTACGAACGCGTGTCAATCTTTGCAATTTGTACGGTACCTTAACACAATGATACAAGAGTCACATGAACCGCGCTCGTGAATTGCAAGGACTTACCTGTGGATGATCATCGAGATAATACTTCTTTTCCAGTGCCTCATCTTGTTTATGCACGTGTTGGGTGCCGTCACAGCTTTTGCCCGATTCGACGGTGTATAAGCGATATAGGTGATTGAAAAGCTAAAATAAAAAAAACGTTTAAAATATATTTTGGTGTGATAAAACATCTAGGCTTATAATCAGGACACCATGGTGGCGCAACCTTGGTCGCGCTGCCAGCAAAATATACACAGCTTTATGGTGCCAGTGGCGTGCATTGCATATACTTAGGCATATAAGCACGTGCCTACCTCGGTACCACCTATATATTAACATAAGCCTGTCAATTACATTTTAGTGTGTGTGCCCCACAATTAAGAAACTCACTAAATTATCATACCTAACAAAAACAAAATCTTCATACAAACACGCGCGGCAGTAGGCAATCGCCGGATGGCCTACGAGTACTCGGCTCCCGTACAATTCCCACATTGTCATTGGTCGTTCAAGTTAATACGACAAAATTAAAAATACTCCGTCTCACGCGTAATACCATGAAGTGCGACCTTCGCAATTTATCACCCTTAAGTAGGCATGCCTACTCAAATAACCACACTTTTGACCTCACTTTTTTTCTGATTAGTGACCGCGTTTGTCTAGACTAGACCCAGCCTAGTGCCTACCTATTCTGAAAACCAATGCACGCCACTGTATGGTGCCTATGGTGGGCATCTCACCAGGCGTCTAATCGGTTGCGCAACCAACCATATATTGTTTGGAAGTGCGACAATTGTTGCGCCGCCGCCGCCACATGATGTTCTAGTGAGATAGTCCCTTAGTCAAATATTCAGTTTTCGGCATGATGCCAATTACCTATTGCTCCACATGTCTTGTTCCTGACCTTTAGTGTTAATACCAACCATATCAGAAAAAGGAATGCTCTCTAAGATATATTCAGGGCAGAAGCAGCTAGAGCCTCGGTAGGCAGGTACAGACGCCAGCTGATGTGCTGGCGTCTGTTAGCTACCCCAATCTGTCAAATTTCTTTGATAGATTTTCAACTTTACCACAAAGTAATAAGGTTCATATTCAATTGAGAAAATTTGACAGATTGGGGTAGCTTGATGTGCTGGCCTCTGTACATACAAATAGTTTCTTTATTACTTAGGTGTGTAACACATTGCCCTACACTATTATCAAATCACATCCTACCATTTCTATAAAAATAATTTAACATACCTGTTTTATTCTTAAAACCGTGTACATGAAAAGGAATTTGATCCAGTAGAACTTATCCTTCTGTTGATAAACACCAAATATCGCTGGCTTCCTTGGTTTGTTTAGTATCCTAAAAAACACCACCAGCCCTACAGGAATAAGCAGAGGTAACAGACAGGAACACAACATTTTTTTCTGATGAAATTAAACTTCTGAATTGACCGTTCGCGATTACTACAAGCAATTAAATGTTTAGCTCCATTTAATCAATTACCTTCTGGTTACCTATCTTATCTGCTACCTACCGATAATTGGATGGGGTTCGGAACCAAATATAGGATTTTAATAAAAATTTGTCATACCTATCAGATTAAAAAAATAAGTACCTACTGCACTTTAAACTTTGAAATGAAATTGTTTATTCTGCAAATAGGGTATCAGAATCACTTTTACACGTCATATCTAAGTATTCACATCATCATCTGCCTAGCCTTTTCCCAACTATGTTGGGGTCGGCTTCCAGTCTAACCGGATGCAGCTGAATACCAATATTTTACATAGAGCGACTGCCTATCTGACCTCCACAACCCAGTTACCGGGTAATACGACACCCCTTGGTAACTGCAGACTTTCGGGCTTCTGACAACCCGTAATGACTGTCAAAGATCCACGGATGACAGCCGCGACCAACGGCTTAACGTCCTTTCGAAGCATGGAGGGGTCTTGGTGTATAAAGATGATAACCCATCCACAAACCAACCGCGGCAAGCTAGTTTAACCAGATCGATCGACCTGTGCGACTGTTATTATTTAGCCACGGGCCCCTCACACATCATAATATCCAAACTAATATTATAAATGCGAAAGTAACTCTGTCTGTCTGTCTTTTCTTCACGCCTAAACTACTGAGCCGATTTGTGTGAAATTTGGTACAGACATAGTTTGGAACTTGAGAAAGGACATAGGATAGTTTTTATCCCGATATTCCCACGGGATCGACACTTATGCGGGTGAAACCGCGGGGCGCAGCTAGTATATTATAAATTAAAAAAATTAAGCTAGGCGAGGTCGGCGTTTCCTCTCTACTACTCTACTACTTTGAGAAGAAAGGCCGAAACCAAAGACATTAATGGCCGAAACCAAATCCGAAACAAACTCAAAGAGGTTGACCGTGAATATCTGATTAGTGAACAATAAATGATTATTTTATTATAAGTAATTTTCCTTTACTTAATTGCCTTCAGCATTCAATTTTGTTTTATAATAATTTAAAGAAGTCATAGATAAATGAAAACAAAAATGTGGAGTTAAGTGTTTATATTTATTCCAAACTTATTATAAAATAAACTGCTTTAAAATAAAATGCACAATTCATAGTAAATTAAGATTGCTTTCAGATGTCCGTTAAGAAACTGACAGTCGACATTTTAATTAAACACAATATTATATTAGGTTTTACTACTATATTAATTTCACACAGTGAAATATACTCCAGACATTTTGTAGTCTTAAGATAACATTGGAATACGTTGACAAAGGTTTGAAAAAAGGATATAAATTAATTTATTATTATTATTCTGCCGTTGCCAGAAGATGTTTGTGCACACACTCCTCTTTGTTGATGAGATGCGTCGTCTTGTTCACGAGCTGCATCAATGTGTTGAGGTTGTTCGACCATTCGTTGAGGCGGTCTGACGCGTCCATGTTCAAACTAGAATTTAAAATAATTATAATTATACTAAAAGTTGAGATTTTTTTATATCAACTACAATAGTAGTCTAATGCATAAAAATAAATAAAATTAAAGTTCTGTTTGTAATGTCTAAATAACAAATTTTTAATGCATGCATACGACAGTCATACGGTACATAAAAAAAAAACAATAAAAATAAATAAAACCAAAAAAAAAACAATTTTTAAATTTTTATGTCTGTTTGTTTCGGCTAATCTTCGACACACATAGCTGATGTTGAGTAATTTAGGCTACTTTAATTTTAGAAAAATAATTAGAAAACCTTTCTTATTCGCGCAAAAAAACGAAATCCCATGAAATCCAATTTATTTTCCAACATGCAAGCAAACGAAGTCGCGGGCACAGCTAGTTGTTGTTAATATAAAATGCATGTCGTGTGTTTTTCGGCAAAGAGTTAGGTCTCGTGCCACAAACCGATTAATCAATAAAGGTTAGATAGCTACCTATATTTCTATGCACTATTAAAAACAAACAAGGTTGACAAACCCTGATTTGTCTATATGTGATTCATTTCACAAGCGCACATCAATCATTGTAATGCAAACCTTATTTTAAAGTTCATAAAAGTTTCTCGACATGCGTTCGTGATTTGCATTATTATTCTCTTGCCGTATCCTAATTTATTTGGAGTCGGCGCAACATATAGTTTTCTTTCTTTCTATTAGTCGTCATCTCGGTAGTCACCCCTTTCTAGCCATATCATCCTTCACACAGTCCATCCATCGATTCTTTGGTCTTTTTCCCCTGCACTTATAGCCACATACATACTAGAAGCTTTCCTCGCGAGCGCGAAGTTTTACTAATTTTTGCAATATCTAACATTATTATAACATAAATTGCTTCCTGACGTTACATAGTGGTCCAGTTAATACTCTTAATACAAGGTCAAATTATATCAGCTGGCGAAATTTGACAGACGTGATGGGCTAGGTATCTGATGATAAAACGCGAAGTGAAGTTTTGCCTTGTAGCAGTCTTTACCTGAAGTGAACTACGCCTGCAGGACGGTCGATTTTGGCGCGGACTACGCTGCTAACGACGAGCTGACTGAGCGCATCTTCTGTCTCGGTCTCACTCAGTCCAAGTAGTTCACTCATTCGCTTCACAGTAATGCGAGTGTAGTACATCGACATAATACGGATATTCTGTAAAAGAAGGTTAGGTAAAACCTTGTTAGATGAATGTTTTAGAAATAATGGTGTTATTGACAACAAATTAAATGAGGTGAGATGCTTATTTTTTCCAGAAAAATAAAGCTATTTTTAGATAAAAACCTGTATAGCATTAATTTTGTACATGTATTATTCTATACCTACCCACCAGGTTGATTTTTTTTCGCCGGTTATTAACTTTTTGAACGCCATTGTCAGATACATATGTATATGTGACAAACGAAATCTTACCCTGAACGCCAACGTCACAAATATATGACAAAATACACGACGCACGGGTCGCAACATATTATGAAATAAACAATTTAATAATTACTTTTGTGTGTTTTTATTTATATAATTTAAAAGTTTAAGCTTCCGTCTATATTGTATTGTATGAAACTAATATAAATAAACCACCAATATCGAGAAATTTGTTGTTTTAAGTGTGTGTGTGTTGTTTTGTTAAAGTGGCCTGGCGTCAGGGGTACGGCGATACGTTTATACTCTGGCGTTCAAAAGGTTAAAAAAAAACACGCTGTTTCTTACAAAAGTGCAATACTTATACGGTCAAAAGGTATGGAACAGCTGATTTTTTTCTCTCTCCTCTCTCCATTACATTTTAAGGTGTAGGTAGAAATTTGAACACGCATTACAATTCAGATCATTGCGATTGTATCACATAGCAAGAATTACAACCTGAATAATTATAATGGTGACATTAGTACTTACATGTTCAACAACCCTGTTCTTGAGGTCATTCCAGCGCTCCACACCCTTCTCGTCGGATGAGTCGAAGTACGGCGTACCTCGGAGCATTTTCTCATATGTGGTGCATAGGGTGTTCCATCTGATGATCTCTGGGTTGATGAACAGGCCTAGCAACTGTCTGTAATCATAAAAAATATTTTAAATAATTATTTGTGAGAAAACCAAAGGTCATCAAAGAAGGACAATGAAAACTTTCTTCTTTATTGTTAAACTCTATTTTGCATAGGTGTTTAAAAGACACATTTAAAAATACATATTTATCTTTCTTTGTCCATCTAACCTACCTACTACCTACTAATGGATTAATAATGGACTAATATTATAAAGAGAAAAGATTTGATTTTTTATATGTCTGTTTGTTACACTTTCTATGGTACGCTAAAATGGCTGAACAGATTTGGATGACATGCATAGACATGACCTGGATTAGGACATAAGATACTTTTTATCTCGATATTCCTAAAGGATCAAGACTTATGCGGGTGAAACCGCGGGGTACAGCTATTCAAATATAATTTATTCTGGATAGGCCTCATTATTACATAAATTTTCCACCTTATTCAATAAATCAAGTGGACTTTCAAATATATCATTTAACTTGCGATAAGTCTGTGATCATTAGTATCAAACTATATCAATGTGTCCATGTAGCGCGACTCATATACTTACTGCAAAAAAATTAAGAAAGTAAAAAATAATCAAAACTTACTTGTATTCTGGCAGCTTATCCAGGTCTTTATCCTCATTGACGCGGTGTGTTAAATCAGCCTGTTCATTGTCATATGGAGCCAGGATCAAGAACACCACGCTGCCAACTAGTGCGTCAGGGCCAGCAGACTGGCCTAGAGCGCGGAAGTGACGACACACTGACAAGTAAGCGGCGTTATGTTGGTCAACCGCTATCATGAGCCGGTAGAACTTCTCTTTCAGTTCCTGTGAGCGGTTTATATAAATGAATGGGGGAAACTTAACACATTTTTAACTACCAGCAGTTTTAACAAATGAATAAAGCACTTTTTTTTAAAGCTCTCTGTATAAGTCTGCTTTATTTTTAAGCATGAACTAAAAGACTTTTTCAAGTGATATACCATAAGATTTAACAGCAGACCATCCCTATCAGCCACCGACTGATCACGTGATCACCGTTTTAGAATTAATGGTACTGTTTATTTTTTTTTATAATACTAACCAGGGTATTCTCCTCTTCAAAGAATTTAGTGTTGATCTTCTTAGAGATGATGTGTGTGCGGATATAATCTTTGATGTTAAGGCATAGTCTCATTTGCTCCAGGATGAGCTCGACCTTCTCCCGTTTATCCATTGAACCGTACGTCTCAACTTGGAGCTCCTGAATGATCTTTGCCGCTTCAGTCACATTTCCTTCTTCCTCCCTAATCTTGGCCAAGATATGCGTAAGTCTGGCTCTTTCTACTTCAACATAGATTTTGCCCTCAGTTATTGATCTTAATGTTTCAATTAATTTTATTTTTGTTTCTTTATCTGGTGTTTTGTCTACATAACTGCAACATTCTTGTACCATTTTCACTACAGCTTGTTTGAGTTGGGACCTAAAGATTGCAATGGATATTAGTGGTGTTGTAGCTCGTTTTGAAGAATTATGCATATTTTGCTAGCAATCCTTTGTAATTACTTATCAAAATCTTGCTATGGTATTATTGCTTTCTCCATATTTTATTACCCGACAATGGCGAAGCAAAAAGGAGGGTTATGATTTTGACCGGTATAAACCCGTTAAAAACTGATCCAACTACTGAAAATGATGAAACAAGTAAGTACCATCCCGTGGTTGCATGCTACCATAGCTTATAAGTATGTTAGTACAGCGGCATGCAACCACAGGAAGGTACATTCTTATTTCATCCTATTCAGTAGTTGGGTCAGTTTTTAAATTTATTTTTGATATTTACCTTCTTTTAGACAGAAGAACTACTTGGTCATTGAGTGCAGACCAATTTTTCGCTTCATAACAAATCTGCACAATAGCTACTAAGATCCTTGCAGTGGAAGCCATATCAGCACCCTATAATATAAAAAACTGATTTATATTCATAATAATAAGCATGAATAAATAAAACACACTAAAAGGCACTAAAATTATTTTGACAGGAAGTGAAAAAGGAATCTCAAATTATCTGCCTAGCCTTTACCCGATAATTATTGGGTCAGCTTCCAGTCTAACCGGATGCAGCAAAAAGGAATCTTAAATATGATACTGAATTTCACATTGCAAGCTAATGATAAATGTAGTTAACTTGCAAGTAGCATATTAACAGAATTCATATTACGTGTTCGCAGTAGAATGAAATAGTTATTTTTTTAATGAAAACAACATTATATTTCACTTGAGTGTTAAATTGAGGGATTTTACCCAATCTTACTCTCCTTGGTAGATATGATGTATGTAAAATTGCCACATAGAGCTTTTACACACACAACCATAAAAAAAAAAAAAACAAAATCTTACAGTTCTAGTTTGTTTTTCTAAGGCCAACAATTGGTCAATGGCTTCTTGAACTTTGCCTTTGGACGCCCATGACTTCATCAATGGTATCTTTTCATCACAGGTGGTACTGTAGTCCACCTAAAACAGAAAAATACAACATTATTAAGATTATCTGTTGATTACAACCTGATAAAAAATATGCATTAAGTTTACATGCCTGTTGCTGCTTAGACAGTACAAAATTGCAATATTAGTGAGAAAACTGTAATAAGTTTTACCACACATCAGCAATTTCGATGAGTAGTTGGGTACCCCAAATAACAACCCTTTGATAGTTGTCAAAGAAAGCACCAACCTTCTCGTTGTGGTAGAATATGTTTATTAACGTGTTATGTTCCCGGAGTTGTACTTACTTCCATTTTAACAATTTTGCCGCTGGCATCAAGACTTGTGATATCATCGTTCGTCGACATTGTTACAAAACTGAAACAGATATTTATACGATCGTCAATGGAAAGATAAACTGAGCAAACAAATATAGTCAATCAATTGATGAGTGAATTACTTTATTGGTCTGAGCTAGTAACTGAGAGTATAATCAGTAAACAATGAAAAGCTTTTTAATTCCGACCAAAATGCTCGGTAATGCTAAATGCAAACTCACGATTATGACAATGACAGATCACGGAACGGACAATGACTTGACTTGTCGACTTGACAGAAATGGTTAACTTTTACTTTAATTAAAACTTGAAGCTTGGAAGGTGGCCTTTTAAGCATAATGACAGTAGCGTTATAAACTTATAATGGTGGGGTTAATGCACGGTACCACTGACCTGTGTTATAGGGCCCGATCTAGAGGGAGGGGGGGGGGGGGGGGGGAAGCCGGGCATTTGCCCGAAGTGGCTAAAAATGAGGGGTGGCGTAATTGACTTATTCCTATCTTCCAACCTAGCCATTAGGCATTCACCTCCCACCCAGGTTGGCAGGTTGGATATTGAGAATTGTATGTGCCACCTTCCAAGCTACTTCAGGTTGGATAGTGAGTATATCTAGACTCGGAAGCTATAAGCACTTAAGTCAAATATTTTTGGTATCCAAAAAGATTTGTATATGCAAGCCATAAGAACTTAAGTAATTTTCGCATGCAAAAAGATTTGACTTAAGTGCTTATGGCTTCCGAGTCTAGATATTATCTGAATTGTTTTTTTTTTCGAAAGAAAGAAGAAATGCCTAAATAGGAAATTAGGAACCGCTTCTTTCGATCTGTAATGATTTTAGAAACTAGAATAGAAACAAATTTATTCGAATTTTTTGCCAGTTTTACAAATCTATTTTCAATTTCGAGCGGCCACTGTTGTTTACATCTTTGGCAAAGTCGCGGTTGGACTTTACATGCGACATCCTTCTTTACAGTCCAGTATGAATCTAAATATACGCGGCCATATCTGCTGGTGATGGAGCAAGTCAAATACGTTATAAGTTAATGAAGATGATAGATAATCTTATATTTATAGTAGTAGTAGGGAAAACTTCAAACTCTACGCGCCTAAGCCTAGCGCTGATCGGCTATAACGTCTTTGTGTGTTTGTATTTTATTGCAGATATTTGTGTTCTATAATATGGGCTTTTATTTTCGGAATGGATGTATATTATATATACATTTTTTGTATGAAGAATGGCTCTTTCACATTTACTGTCCGTTAAGACCAATAGACTAAATCGTTGTGTGTGTACCGTGCGTAATCATGTAAATATTATTTTTCTTTTTAGTCTGAAAGGCTTGGAATCCAAGCTAGTAAACCCATTCTCTCTGGTTCGTTTCTGGTTATCTTCTTTTTCTTTTTTACCCGACTACGGCGAAGGAAAGAGGAGGGTTATGATTTCATTATTAGTCTTCAGTCTTTCAATCGTTCGTTGTATTTATCAGGGTTGTCAGATTGTATAATTGGATACTGAATCTGTACAGGGTAGTCATTTAGGAATCAGATTGCCCACAAGATTGTATAATTGGGTACAGACGCCAGCACATCAACCTACTACAATCTGTCAAATTTCTTTAATAGATTTTCAACTTTATCACTGTAACATAAGGTTCAAAGTTGATTGGGAAAATGTGACAGTTAGGTGTAGGTTGATGTGCTGGCGTCTGTACATACAAAAATTTGATTTCGAAACCAAGTTGAAAGTAAACTAAATTTTTATTAATAACGGCTGCTTATCGGTGATTAGCGGCAAATTTCGCTAAAAACTAATGGTTTACCATTGAATTACAAATATACCGTATTGCAGGTGTCATTGTTTCACTTTATCCTTTTTACTGGTGCTAGTACTAATATCAGATATACTTCCAAGAGCATTTTTTATCCTCATTCAATTATTATCTGTTTATTTCAGTGTACTAATAATCGTCAACTAGTTTCACATTCAATTCAAATAATATTCGTCGAACAACAAATTTTTTTTTCTTTTATATCCACAATCAGCCATAGAGAATTTTTTTTTGTATATTTGCTTCTGGTCGGTATAATACAAGTTGACTCGACTGGCAACCCTGTTATTGATAATGATAAGTTGGTATAGCTACTTTATGGCGTAGTAGGGGAGTCGATTGATTTATTTTTACATTTTACATGTAATAGCTTTACTTCATGACGCTAATCTCAGAGATTTCAGCATTTAATTTACTTATATATCTGTAGGGATCGTGTAATGCAAGTTGTGACTTCGGTGATAGCAAATAGTTCTTTGTTTTCTTGCCCAACATATGTTGGACTACTTTAGTTCATTGCAAATTACGCGTACCAAATTTGTGTATACGCGCACAATGATTTCATCAACAAATTGTGATAACTTTGGTCCAAACCGTTGCAAGGGAACCAGAAGTCATTCGGCTCAAGGTCTGGCGAGTTCCGTGTCTAGTCCAGCGATGAAGATACCGTTACCGCCCCGTCCATGGATCACAGGTAAAATGTTGTATAATATTTCCAAGACATGTTGTGTTATTTTCTTTCTTTATACACACTTGACGATAGCATAAAACTCATTATAGAAAGCTGTTTCTACGCGGAAGAAGTTGTGTTTGTGTTCACTATGCAAATTCACTGGGATTCAATCATTATTAATTTATTATGTATGTGAAAGTTAGTGTGCATTCGTGTTATTTAGGTCTTCGGATTTCACAGATATATATTATTTCCGTTCTCAGTTGAGTAATAGTTGTTTTGATGTTATGTTTCTGTTGGTTAATCACATGCATAACTATAGCTATGGTAGCCCTTGTTTGTTATTGTATTATAGTTGTACTACTATTTAGACGTATCTTCATCTATCACGTTTGTTGCGCGCGTTTGCATAATTATTTATGGTTTTAATTTCTATCTCCTAGTTCATTGTAACAGTTGGTTGTAGGTTCTGGCCTTGCACAGAAGGATATTTTTATTTATCATAAAACCAAATAGGTACCTAGTAGGTAAATAATTAATTACCAGTATCTCTTAACCTCCGTGGATGTTATTCTTTTAAATATTTTTTTATTGAAATAGGTCATTGAGTGCACATTGTAGTTAAAAAAAAGCAATATGAAAATAAAACACACACTGCTCTGCTGTTACTACTATAATCAACTTTAAAAACACAGGAACTAAGTTTATATTTGCATGACAGCAACATTCATGGTTATGCAAATGTGATAGAAAAAAAATGGGTTTCTGATCACAAGACATGGTAAATTAAAATTCTATTTACATTATATTCTATCTAGATGTTCAGCTTTATATTAGTTAGTATAGATTGTTTGCCATTCTAAGGAAGCATGTTATTAATGTTTTTGTGCATTATATTCAGTTATTATTTATTGTCATGGTTGTTAATAATTATTATTAATGTATGGTCAATGCTCAAGCCTTCTCTGTATGAGATGAACACTTTGCCCTGTAATGGGCCCATATTATTATTATTTTTTATTTTATTTATCAAGTTCCTAATGTTATCCTATTTTTTTTAATATTTCTTAAAAAAAATAATAAAAAATAGTGGTCTGTCGGTGTCCCAAGCAGGGTCCATGCTACTGGTGGTTAGGGCTCAGGAACCTCCTCACATTGCGAGCCTACTGCCTTCTGAATCAGGCCCTTGATCCAACCGCCTAATGAGCGCCTCTAGAGATTTTGGTTATAGGACCATTTGAGGCTTTTGAACATTAGGCCAGAGTTCACATCCCACATGTCTACAAACTCGTGTGCTAAGTCGAGATATTTGATTTGCTTCTCTTTCTCAGCTTTCACAAGGTTCCCTTAATGTGGTATCGACTATAATAGTAACATCGACAATCATTGCACGGACAAAATCAATCTATCACAACTAAATGAGGCTTATTGGCGACAATAGTCCTCTTAGCATATTGATGGCAAAACTAATGATAGACCCATTTCTTGGCACATACATGTAATATGGTACCTCAGAATCCACAAGTTTATATTTCAAAGCAAGTTGCTGGTGAATAATCCTGGCCACTTGGTTATTCCTGTGCAAGTACTTGCCGTTAGTCGGACAAGAACAATCAGAGATAATGTCTATGACAAGATAATATATATGAAAAATGGGGTGACAGGGATTTACATAATATTTTCAAGTGTATTGATGATGTTACTTTATAATTTGTACTTCAATAAACTTATTAAGTATTAAGGAAAAACTGTCTCCGTGAATAACAGTCAAGCTTGTGTGTTATAATAAAATATTATGTTCTAATTAATTTTCTTCTTATGTTCTGATAAAATATTATTATGTGAAATGCCTTGTGCAATAATATGACGAGTCATCAACAGTTTTTAATCTAATATTGTAAGTTTTAATGTTATGACAATTTTATTTCAAGTAATTCTTCTACATTAATGAATATTTATGAATTCATTATTAAATCATATTATCCCCCTGGAAAGTAATAGAGAACCGTGTCGCTCTAACGCTTGACCTTCACCAGCCTCCCGAACAAACTGGATTTTCCCATATCTCCACAACTGATCATCTCCATACCATTAATAAAGTAATAGAAAAATATAATGAATTTAATAAACCGCTTTACCTGACCTTTGTGGACACTATGCCAAGGCATTCAACAGCATAGACCATCAGTCAGTTATTGGTGCCTTGGAGTCCCAAAAAATTGCACACACTTATATTAAAAACAACCTAAAAAAAAGGACCTCATTGATACCATTTATTGAAGTAGCTCTCCAAGCATTAAGTAAAATATTTCTGGTCCAAATTTCAACATAGAAAAAGTGTCAAACAAGGTGCTCCACTCTCACCTAAGCTGTTTACAGGTGCATTACAGGAGTGTTTAACAAGTTGCCTGATTTGTGGCAGTCACAAGGCATAAAGGTTAGCGGCCACTAGCTATCAAACCTCCACTTTGCTGATGATATTGTATTATTCTATACATCACCATCAGAACTTGAAGGATTGATCCAAGATCTAAGCTCAGCAAGTCCTGAGGTTGGACTTTCAATGAACAGATCCAAAACACAGGTCATGACCAACAGCACGAAACATAGGGTCGAAGTGTCGACTACTTCGACCCTATGTTCTGTGTCTGGACATGTGTTGCAATATGTCGATAAATATACATACTTACTTGGGCCAGATAGTGACTTTCAAGAATAGACAAGACAAGGAAGTCGAAAGACGAGTCCAAAATGATTGGAAGACCTTCTGGTCCCTTAAAGAACATATGAAAAGTAACCTTCCTATAAAACTTAAAAGGAAACTCATCGCATGTGCATCCTGCCCGTCCTAAACTACAGTGCACAAAGTTGGTCACTTACCGAACAACAGAAGTCCAAACTCAAGATTTGCCAACGGGCAATGGAGCGCAGCATAGTAGGTGTCAAACGCAGAGACCGAGTCAGAAACACCACGCCGCGCTCCATAACTCAAGTAGCGGATGTTGGAGAAAAAAAAAGCCAGGCTGAAGTGGGAGTGGGCCGAACACGGCGCGTGTATGCACCCGGAGAGATGGGCAAAGATTGTCGCTCACTGGATGCCTGAAGGAGGACATCGCCGTCGAGGTAGACCACGGCGAAGGTGGTGTGACGATCTAACGAGGTTTGCAGGGCTAACATGGCCAGAGATCTCTCAAGACAGGGAGGTTTCGAAGGAAAAAGGGGAGGCTTTTGCTCAGCGGTGGGTCACAATATAGGTTAACGGAAAAAATATAGTAGTTATTAACTACCAAAATGAAAAGGCGCTGGTTCGGTTGTAAAACAAAGTATATAATAAGTCAATCAAAAACCAAAAGGTAGAAAAAGCATAAACAAAAAGGTGCAAAAAGGTAAAATATCAAAAAGACTTGCACAGTGGTGATGGGCCAACTATGAGCTTTGACAATCTTTGACTAGCTATAGCGACTACACTATTGGATATACATATTTTGTTGAATTTTTGTATGCCGACTAGGAACTTCATTAGTTATAGGAAGTTTAATTTATTGCCGTACTAGCAGCGCCCCGCGGTTTCACCCGCATAAGATTCCCGTGGGAATATCGGGATAAAAACTTTCGCATTTATAATATTAGTATGGAGTGTAGTCTTCACCTTGTATACAATATACAAGACATTTTAAACACAACATTAAGTAACTAGGTCAATAACTATAACATGTGCTAACTGCTAGCTTAAGTGTTTACTCTTAATTAAAGTCCTACTAGTAAGGCACTATGAATCATTCACTAACTCCATTCATTTGTTTTTTCATATTACTATCTTTTGTTTTTTTACTGTCATATCATTCAGAAGGGCATTTGATTTATCTATTAATTTCAATAACACAGTACTGCAACACTTGCAGCGGACAGTTATCCAATTTAAGGCAGTAGGATGTGCAAATTATTTTGTTATTGCCAGTGCACTACCGTCCCCTTACCAGAGCAGCCACAGCATAGGTCAGTTCTCTGTAAGTATTTATTTAATTCGAAACGTAAAATAAAAATTTCGTAATCTGTTGGTACTTAGATGCTGAAGACGATTCATCAGATGACGTAGATGGTGTTATACGGGAAGAGGGTATGATACCCATGGAAAGAACCAGAATGAGGTCGCGGTACCGCCACCACAAACAAAGACAGACAAACATACCAATCGGTATATTTTGGGATATTGAAAATTGCCAGGTATTTTTTTTTTGCTCACAAAACGAAACTTTATGGCTGGGTGAATACAATTAAAAATGTTCATCTCTAAGCACCTCTATAAGTGTTCTCTACAGTCTACATCAATTTACATAATATTGAGGTCAAATGGACAATTGACTGCCTTGATTGTTTGATTTAGTTAATTTATGATCAACTTTTTTGCAGTACAAACTTTTTGATATATACTACAATTCCAGATACCGCGAGGTTGTTCCGCTATAGAGCTGGTGGCTGCTATTCGAGCTAAGTTCGTAAGGGATGGAAGGCGAGAAGCTGACTTTGTAGTTGTTTGTGATGTCAGGAAGGAGACCACCTCAAGACTTTTAGAACTTAATGATGCTCAAGTAAGTAGTCCATTATGAAAGTGTATAAGTGGGCGCCATAATCATGGGCGTCAGAAAAAGATTTAGGTATTAAGGGGCTTACAGACCTAAACGCAAAAAACGCAAGTTTTAGAAACAATAACAGTATATGATTGACTAAAGTAAATAAAGTCAGAAATAAAAGCTTGATAATACATATATGATATTCTTCAGGATAGGTATATGCTTGGTAGATACTAGATAGTATGTTGAAAACATAATACATCTAATTTGATACGATAGAAAACAATCATGAAGATACCTCTAAAAACTTTCTTTTTACAATAAAAACCATACATACAATCATTATGATTTTTCGTCAGATTATTCTATAAGCAACAAACTAAAGCACTAGTGTTTTAATTTTTTAGTCCAAACAATAGATTTCTTGTAAATAGATAATTGTTTCATATTTTGCAATAAATTACCAGCGTTGTGTCATCGCGCTTCTCTTTCTTTTCTATGCTGTCCGACAAAGACCGCGCTTTAGGTCATGTAGTCGCCTTAACGACAAAGACAAGACTTCACAATTTCAAACTTTTTACAAAACTTGATGAGCTCTATTAATGGGCGGGTTCTGTTAATATATTCACTCAGATTCTCGATAATTAATAATAATAAATAAATAATAAATAAATCATTTATTTTAGACCAAACACTTGTACACATTATCATAAACCTGCCAAACTGCGTGACAGTTTGTCGGCAGGATTAACGCTCGTCTTAAACATTTGGTATCAACAATCTGATTACACATCTAAGTATATACTTGTACATATTATTATTTTAAGATTGTTAGCTTTTTAAATTATGTAAATATTCAATAAAAAGTAAGTAAAAACTAAGTAGGTAAATACATAAACTTTAAATGGACGGCAAGAAGATTTAATAGCAGCGCAACTAATTATTGTCGCATGTTGCGACAATCTCATTAAGCAGTTCAGTTTTTAATTTTATCTTTAGTGTTCGCTTACTCATTCCACTATTATCTTTTCTTAGCCAGTCGATATTATTGAATAGTGTAGGGGCCAAATACTTATTGGTTCTTTTGCCATAGTAATTTTTTACTGGTGCTCGAACGAATTTACATTCTCTAACGCTTCTAGTATTGTAAGTGTTTTGCACACATACTTTAAATTGATCATCATAGAACTGCTCTAGAACCACTAAATACTTCACCTTCTCATGCACAGGAAGCACCTTACATACAACAAAAAGTTTCTCATAATTTTCTTTACACTCAAGCTTTAGTTTTGGGTTAACAAGGTATTTCATGAATCTAATTTGCAGTGATTTTATACTGTTTAGGTAGGTTTTGAATGTACGGCCATAAGTATTTAATCCATAGCTCAGCAGAGACTCGGCAAGAGCGAAATAAATCACACGCAGCGTTTTCCTACTCAACGGTGCCTTCAGAACATAGAACTTACTTAACACTGACCTAAGCTTTGTACACACTGTGTCAACCTGTGTCTTCCAGTTCATGTTTCGGTCTACCCACAGACCTAAATATTTAAACTTACTGACATACTCCAGCTGTTGACAGACACAGTTGACATTTTTCACGTGCATGCAATCGTACGTGTGGCCCACGATACTTATATCCTTACTATCGATTTTTTTTGCCACCAGGTTGTGTGGCGAGTGGACATGCATCACTTTTGTCTTACTTAGATTTAGTATGATACCGTTATCGTGCGCCCACCGGGTAATATTGTCAAAGTCGGATTGCACCACAGCTCTGGCCTCCTGTATGTTCTTAGAGGAGTACATAAGGCACATGTCGTCTGCATACATATAAACTCGACACTTCCGAACTACATTACTGACGCTATTGACATGCATGACATAGCCAACCGGTCCATATACGGAACCAGTTGGAACACCCAGATTTACCGCAGCTTCTTTACCAACCACACCAGAAATGCAGGTCTGTAAGGTTCTGCCACTCAAGTAGTTCCGGAACCACCTGTTCGTGGGCCCCCTGATCCCACACTCATCCATGGCCTGCAACAACACCTCGTGGTCCAAGGTGTCAAACGCCTTTTTATAATCAATGAACAGCGCCAGGACCTGGTGACCCTGATCTAGACTACCATTCATGTCTTCCGAAAACTGTGAGAGAGCTGATGTTGTGCTACGACCGCTCCTAAAACCGTGTTGTGCATCTGCTAGTATACGATTCTGCTCTAAGAATTCGCCAACCTGACCGACTACTATTTTCTCCACAATTTTATTAATGACTGATAAAATAGCTATGGGCCTATAGTTAGCGTAATCTGAGTGCGCTCCCTGTTTAAAGATGGGCCTAATTAAAGCTTTTTTAAGTTGGCTTGGGTATACCCCTTTGGATAAACACAGGTTGACAAAGTGCGCCAAGACCGGTGAAATTTGATTCTTGATTATTTTTAAGTCTTTAACTCGAATACAATCACTGCCCGGCGCCTTATCACTGCTCAGCTGATCGATAACTTTACACACCGTGTTGCTGGACACTGGCCTAAAGAGAAACGTTACATTACTTGGCAAAACATACTTACTTCTATCTAACAATTTAATATTACAGTTATGTTGAATACTAATTACTTCTTCAGTAAATGTATCTGCAAAGTTACTGCATATGTTATACATTGTGTCTTTACCTCCAAAATATCTTTTTACTATATCATCTATATTTGCTTTTTTTCTACCTGTCCAACTATTAATTTTATCCCAAATTTTTTTTGGATCTCCATTACACTTCTTTATTTCTTCTTGCCTAAATTTATTTCTTGCTTTAAATATCAATTTGTTTACTTTATTTCTAAATCGTGTATATTCCAGTCTTTTCGTGTTATTGTTAGGTGTCTCTTTCCAATCCCTAAATAACCTATCCCTACGCAGTAACATATTACTTAAACCTTTTCCTATCCACGGTTGTGTATCACGTTTTGTAGTCCTTGGTATCACAGTCTTACTATTTTTATAAATATTATTAAAAACACTTTGTAACTTATCATACATAGTTAACGGCTCATTACATTAAAATGCACTCATAAATCTTGCATTATTCTGAGAAGTAAAAGTACATAATTATCTACTTGGTCATAGCTGACTGAAAAACGTTGTCCTGTGCTAAATAAAAATAAATACTATGTTTAATAAATTTTCTTATAATATTGATACTTGTGCTCCTATAGTAAAAGTTTTTTTTCTTGAACAGGTGAGCTTAATACATGTGTGTAGGACACAAAAGAACGCGTCGGATGACAAACTTAGGCAATGCATGAGAAGGTTTGGTGACCTCCACTCATCACCTGCTGCCATACTATTGATCTCAGGAGATATTGATTTTGCTGCTGATTTGACTGACTTCAGATATAGGTATGTAATTTTAAAACTTATAAAGAATAATACTGTAATTGATGTGCAACTCTACTTTTAAGCAGTTGCCCCTAATTTGAGATTTACCCCTTTATTTCATAAACATTGCTTAAAGTTAAATGATTTAATAATTAATTTAATAATTCACTCGTACGCAAAATACGCGCATTGACGTAGGGTTGCGGACACCAGCCCGTATTACCTATTAATTACGTTAAATGATTAGCGACTACCTAACCACGCATGTATGAGGTTTAAACGTCACATAACTTTAATCATTGTTTATAAATATACACCATAATGTAAGAAACAATTATAATATACTGAAATTCCCTTAAATAGTTAAATGGCAAAACCCATTTAAACAAAAACAGAAAATGTATATTTTTTTTTTGGAATTTAAAATAGTTTTGTTTAAATGGTTTTTTCATTTGTATATTTAACAACAAATACCCGTATTATTTATCAGGAAAAACATGGAAGTGATATTGGTGCACAAAACGAATACATCTGCAGCTTTAATTGCCTGTGCCTCGGCTCACTATTGCTTTGACGAGATTGCCTCTACTCTTCCCAGAAAGGTAAACAAAGTCCCGGAAAATGGTCTTTGTAAATATACCCTGTTCTAATTATTGTCAACAGATTGTGTATTCAGTGAACTGTATGGAGTTGTGATAAGCTATCGAAAAGTTGTGTGATTCTATGATGTCAATAACGTTTGATATGTTGATTTTTATGTAGTAACAATTAAAGTTAATGATGTTTACTGGGCCAGTGTGGAGGATTAGGACCCACTCTCTCTCACAGAGAAGAAGTCTGAGTCCCAGCCCAGCAATGAGAACATTATGGACTGATTATGTTTGTATGAGATTAAGGCACTCAGCAGTTGGTAATGTAGTCATTTTGAAAACAATTTTTAATTATGAAATGGCCTATCTCTGATATTGATGATAAAACATAATCCAGTTATAAATATTGTGAGTATATTTGTAATGCTGACTAGATATGGTTCTGTTGTGAATAACAAATAGCTTAGTTGGAAATATCTATTTCAGTTCACTAGAAGGAGTATCTAAATCTGAATTGTTTAGTAGTGACAGCACTTTTATCTGTTGTGGTTGTTGGAAATGAAAGTCCAACGTTTATCTAATTGAATTTACAAAAATAGAGTGCAAAATGGCTGTTAATTGCTTACTTTTGTTTGTTTGGCAACAAAACAAAAGCGATTTAAATAAATTACAATGTCACACTTTGTTGTGGGAACCACATTATTTACAAATTACATCACTTTTTAAAAGGAAAATATTTATTAATGATATCAATTGCCTATCATAATACACTGACTTTGTATCTATCTAGTTTAACGTAAGCAGATCCTTATTGATTTACTAAATATGTTACTACAAATAATTGAATGTATATGATTCAGATATCGAAAAGCGAAGAAGATACACCTACATGTGAGGTGGAGGTGTTGAACCTGCCCATCCATCAACCGGCCGAACTCGTGTCAATTCGTCTCCGCCATCTTGCCAAGAAGAGCGGCGGTCGGGTCGTCTCGGTAACTGCGCCTACGGCTGTGCTGAAGTTCTCTACGCCTGACCATGCTTCGAGGTAAGAATAATAAATTAATTTCAATAAAATTGCTGACCAGTTCGTAGAAACAGTTTACAAGTTTTCTCTTTGCGAAATTCTAGCCTGCCAGTTCCATTTATCATGAAGTCCGTGGAATGGCCCGTTTCTAGAATTTCTGAAAGCAATGTTTTGTCTTATCAATATCTTCTACCAACCTATACTTAATATACAGGGTGAATTTTTCAAGTGGGCGTGGATGGCCAAATCCGAAACTATGAGGAATAGCGAAAAGTACTCAAAGGAGTCGCGGGCTCGATTTTGATGAAAACTAAAACTGCATCATTGGATTTTTGAAAAATCAATATTTCTGGCCAGGAATCGATCCTGTTGATTTTGAAAAAAAAAAAAACACACGCTGTATTATTACACCATTCGATAGTGTCGCTAATAAGGATCAAATTCTGGGAAGTAATGACCATACGGCAAACTAAAGGAAAGAGCTAATTTTTATCAAAATAGTTTTTTATTTTCTTATGCTACCTACCTATTAAACCTTAACTGATTAATTGTTCAAAATTATGACAATTGTTTTTAAATACATAGCTGAATTCGACGTCTCAAGGATTGTACTGCAATTAAAAATTTGAATTTAGAACATAATTTTGTGAAGGTGATTGCGCTACGAGTGTTTCGGGTGTAAAAATATTGAGCATCATTTCGAACAAGGTATGAAAAAAGAAGCAGTTTATTAAAATTCAACATTTTCCTTAAGTTTGCCGTATGTCATTACTTCCCAGAATTTGATCCTTATTAGGGACACTATCGAATGGTGTAATAATACAGTGTGTGTTTTTTTTTTCAAAATCAACAGGTTCGATTCCTGGCTAGAAATATTGATTTTTCAAAAATCCAATGACGCAATTTTAGTTTTTATCAAAATCGAGCCCGCGGCTCCTTTGAGTACTTTTCGCTATTCCTCATAGTTTAGAATTTGGCCATCCACGCCCACTTGGAAAATTCACCCTGTATGTATAAATGAGGTAAAGAACGCAAAAAAACGATGCATTTCAAATCCTACTTATATAAACCACCCGCACCGTGGGCGTGCTCCGTGTTTACGCTAATTGAATGAATTAAAAAAAATTGTTGACATTACGTCAACATTTTTTTTAACAACACCTAAGCATAACAACCAACGAAATAAATGACGTAAAAAAACGCAAAAAGCATGCGATTCAAAGCCCACTTTTCTCATGTAAACCTTTGTGGGCGTGCTCCGTAATGCTTGATGTCCTCTGATCCTCTCTGTAAATTGCGTCTCACATTTCGCAAATAGACACGCAATATAGCGAAACTGAGCCGTGACCGATACTTATGTAATTATGCGTCCCCTCTGCATGATGGACAGTAAACACGGGTCAATGTCTCAATGGCTATAGCCATTGCTTCATTTATGTATGAATTAGTTTCAGGTACAGATAGCGCATCCACGAAGTCGCGCCCCACTCTTCTTCCTAATCGCTTACAGTAGAAGTCTTGTACTGTAAGCGATTAGGAAGAAGAGTGGGGCGCGTCTTCGTGGTATGCAACATTTCGCTAGTGTTTTAGTTTTGTCGACACACAGTAATTACTTATTAGTCGGTAATTAATGTGTATCAAAACGAAAACACTAGCGGAATTAACTAGCGAGTAGTAAAAAGGGCGGGGTGGGGTGGGGGATTTCTATGCGGCAATGAAAATATAATGTGCACCAACGTTGCATTGTTGCCAGGAAAATTTAAAAGTAGCAGAAGCAGACCCTATAATAAACAAATATGCTTGCAAATATGGTTATACAGGGTGTTACGGAAAGGGTATATCAATACAAACGGGTTGAAGAGTGTATCTGGTCTAGAATCTCTGTACAAAATTTCAGCTCAAAAGCATTAACTTTGAAAATGCTTAATATTTTTTTATTTCGACATCACGGCGCTGCACTGGCGCGCGGCGGCGTGATGTGCGTGTACTAGGCGCACAGACACACTACAGATAATGGATAATGACCCTCGTAGTGCGGTGACACGTTTGTTATGATTTCAATTTAATAAACTATCGAAATAAAAACATATTAAGCATTTTCAAAGTTACTGCTTTTGAGCTGAAATTTTGTACAGAGGTTCTAGACCAGATACACTCTTCAACCCGTTTGTATTGATATACCCTTTCCGTAACACCCTGTATTACGAATTGTGGAAACGACAGCAGGCAATACCAGCTGTTAGCGCATTCACTGCAACCAATGTCTACACCGATACCATATTACATATGTAATTTTAAACGTTGTTTATTTTGTACATCCATGCAGAATTTTTGCATGCACAGTTGGTGCCATTGTTTACGTGTTGTAAGGCTGAGGTCGCATCGGGAGTACTGCCAAGTGTGCAGCTCCACACATGAATAAACTCGTTTCAAATTATGACGTAACTGTTTTCCGAATAATGCCATGCGAAATATTTTCGCTGATACCATCCTCATTGAGTTCGCGTCCTAATAGTCAGAAGGAGGAAATTGGTATTCTCATACGTTTGCCAGCTGTTACTACGTCATGTTTTACCTTGCGGCAACGACCATACAGCCTATTTAACCTTTCAATTATGATTTCTCTGTAATTATGTCGCTTTTGTATCATTCAGAGGCATGTGTTGTTGTGAATACAGAAATACGAACGTAAAATGTTTTTGTATACATAGATAACAATGTCGCGGATACTGCGGTTTAAATGTTTGTGGTTTATAAAAGTAATATAACAATCGTAACTCTACACTTTCCCTCTACTTTTCAATGATTACAGCCTTTCAGGTACTGAAAAGACATTTCGGGAATGACCGTAAATTGTTTCATAGGGAAACAGTGTTTTGCCTGGAACAAAACACAAACAAACACAGTCGTATCACAAAGTTAAATATCATTACCGTGACAAAGTCACTGTAAACATAAACCAACTGATAATGATCGTTACCTACAAAACAATGGCTATTAGCTTTCTGTTTTGTGCTATTAGTCTTAAGATTTGAAATATTGTTCCTGCATTTGCGTTAAGCACTGAATAAAGTATCAATCTGTCAACATTTGCTTATTTTGTGTAACTGAGTGAGCAAGTGTAATTTTTGACATGAATTTGACATTTCAATACTATTCGAAAATTATTATATTTTTTTTTGTTTTACCCACATTGTATGCATGGTGTTCGAATCCAGTCAGTTACAATTTGAATGAATCATTGCATCGTCAGGCTCCAGCCGAAACACAGTGATTTTCCAAAACCTCAAAATTTAAAGTGTAACGATTTTTTTTTAAACTAGGTATTTTAATTTATTTTATTGAACAATCAATGATTGCCTGGCACGAGCACTAGACACACAATGTTATTATCAGGGTAAGATTTATTATATTTATTTTTAATGTGGTTCTACTGAATTTTGTAGTTTTATATCAGCAGGTACTAAATTAGTAACAGCCGCACGGGTCGGTCGACGGTTAAGTTATGCTTGCCGCGGTCGGTTCGCAGATGGGGGATAATCCATTACACATCGAGACTCCTCCGTGCCCCGGAAAGCACGTTAAGCCGTTGGTCCCGGCCGTCATTCGTAGATCTTTGACAATTTGTACGGGTAGTCCGAAGCCCAAAAGTCGGACAATCTGTCGTACCAAGGGGTTTCGTTTTACCGAGCGGCTGGGTTGTGGAGGTCAGATAGGCAGGCGCTCTATGTAAAACACTGGTATTCAGCTGCATTTGGTTAAACTGGAAGCTGACCCCAACATAGCTAGGAAAGGCTAGGCAGAGTTTATTTATCTATCTATATAAAAAGCAATTGCCATGCGTTAGTATCCCAAAAACTCGAAAATGGTTCGACCGATTGTGATAAAACTTAATTACGTAAGTTGTTGTGTGCGCGCGCCGGAGAAGGTTCCGAACAAAAAAAATGGAAAAGGCATTGCAATGGATGCCGGGCATTAGTAAGTTTGATATAACTTCTAGGGTGGTTGATGGATTGTGCTTGAAGAAAATCTTGTTCAACTTAATATTTAACCATTAAGACATTGACGAAAATAAAACTTGTTTCCACCATTGTAATACAATTTAAAATGATGCATTTCTATAAAAGATTTTCATTTTTCTACCATTTTGTGAACCGTTAGTAAAAATTAACTTCTCATTAGCGTAACTTCTTGTGCGCATGTTTCTTTTGTTTTGTCTCGATCTCGATCAGCTGATTATGGCCGTCGTGCGACAGTTTCTTTCTATTTTCGTACGTATCCTTCACTTTTATCGCGATTGGTTGATTTCAATGGCAGTTAGCAACGTCACACTTGATTGCCATCTCGACCTCAACGGTGCGGAACACTGCACAGCGTTTAATCGTGTCCATTCCTATAAATATTTGTTTTATAACGTACGCAATCGATTTGGCAAATATTTTCACGTACTGTGTATAAATAAGCGTATAAATTCACATCCGAGGAAACGATGGAACGAAATATATTCGATTTGAGTCGCAATTCCAATCTGTTTATATTTTAATTCGTCGATCGAGGAATTAATCCGCCATTGAAAATGGATTAGTCATAAAATTATTTATTTTTGAGATTTTTACAAAATGTGAGGGTACATTGACATCAATTTCCTTACAATGTCGTCCTGGATCAGCTGTTCTCTATGAAAAAAAAGCATTACATACCTATGTATATAACGTAAGTAATATAAACGAAACTCGTAGTTAAAGCTAGGTATTAAATGTATTCAGCTTGCATAATTGTTTTAATTAAACTATCAGCACTTTATATGGGTGTGGTTCGTTATCGTGACTTGCAAATATACATGTATTCATTTCAATATTAAGATAATGACAATAAAAAGGTCTTATGATATGATATACCGTTTGACCGTGATGCGCTCTGATTGAGTTGGCTGCACGTTCATTTGGATGACCAACTTTTGTTTTTCCAGACTAAGAATTATCTAGACTAAAATATCAAAAGTGCGTAACTCGCTAAAATATCAATATAATCGTGAAATTTTCAGTTACGGTATAACCGTATTTTGTGGCGATACTCAACTTTTATTAAAATTATTTCAGTATTTACCTGTTTCAAGTAGGAATTACGTAAATCACTGCTTTTTTTTACTGTCATTTGATTCTTGGTGTATGGCAGTTTTATCGTCATGTATGACGCGAGTAATACGTCATTACTGTCTTATCGAGCCAGCCTGTAGTTGTAAATTGCTGAACATAATGCCTCCTCGGCGACGATGAGGACAATTGGCATAATTTGGTAAACAAATTATTTGCAATTTGTTGTAAATAACGTAAAGGAAACTGAATTGTGTTGATGATTCATCTTCTTTTTCTCGGTAACTGCCTTTTACGGTAGGTAACTAATAATTTTCATTAGAAAATAACGTGGTTTAACTAGCATTGTCTCGTAGATCTAGTCTTACAATCGCTGACCATTGGGTGGTCCTGGATTTGAATGCCGGGTCGGGCAAATGCTGATAGGCATTTCCCATTATAAATGTAGCAGCCTGGAGTCTGGATTTGTTTCCTGTTAAAGGCAATAAGTTCGCCCCGAAATGTGGTTCACCTATTAGATGTAATAGATACCTTTCCTGCATAAACTGTTTTGAGGAATACAAACATTCTACTATTTCATCTTTATTATAGACAGTTGGGTTTATTATACCAGACCTGCTGTAACATTTTGTAGGTCATCTATACTCTATACAAATGAATAAAATTGGAGTGTCGGTTTGTAATATTAAAATAACCGCTTCTTACTAAATGCATATTGGATGTATATGTTACCGGCCAAACCCGATTTCAGGACAAACTAGTTTAGCCTAGGCTAAACTAGTTCCGTCGACATAGGATGCAAGGGCGAGCGAAGGGCACCCCGAGGTTCGGTTTGGTTAGGTTACTTTAAACCCTTTACACAGAAATAGGGGCCCCGCGAAGCGGGGCTCCGTCGACATAAGATCCAAGGGTGAGCGAAGGTAATCCTATCGCGTATAGGAAGAACTAGTTTAGCCTAGGCTAAACTAGTTTGTCCTGAAATCGGGGTTTGGCCGGTAACATATACACCGTACATATTCAATTTTTTTTTTTACAACTTTTGTCTGTCTGTTTGTTCCGGCTAATCTCTGAATCGGCTGGACCGATTCTGACGGGACTTTCACTGGCAGATAGCTGATGTAATAAGGAGTAACTTAGGCTACTTTCATTTTAGAAGAAAAAAATTGGATCCCACGAAAAAAAATCCACGCGGACGAAGTCGCGTGTCACAGCTAGTTTATTATAAATGTCGTTGGCGTGATTTTTGTTATAAAATGCGCAAAGTATCGGAAAACTGGTATGTTTAACCACTGATGTGGTGGGTAGATGGCCTTTGATGGCTTATTGTAAGAACAACATCTTTTCAGAGCACTAATGCGTATGGATGGAGAGGATGTGTACGGACGTAAGATCAGCACACGGTATGCCCGCAGCGCGGTGCCACCGACGTACTCCAGCGATGAAGGGTACAGCACCGCCCCGGCTTCATACCAACAACCCACCTTCATACCTCCGTCGCCTCAGGTTTGTACATTATAAACATGTTCTCATTAAAAACGGTGAAGGAAAACATCGTGAGGAAACCGGCATGTCCTAGAACCAAAAATTCGAAGACATGTGACATCTACCCGGGCCCGCGTGGTGGATTATGGCCCACTCCCTCTCACAGAGAGGAGGCCTGTGTCCCAGCAGTGGGAACATTATAGGGTGATTATGTATGTGATTATGTAAACATGTTCTTTTCCATGGGGGTAGGCCGAAACTACAGAAAGCCACCTGTTATGAACTAATATGCCTATAACCTATACCTACCTGCCATTTATTGATATAATATGCCTGTATATTATTGACTATCGCCCAATTGAAGTCGATCTATTTTTCTACCTGAATCATAAACGGTTGAAACATATTTTATTCGCGTTGGAAGGCTTCCCACAAGGTGGACCGATGACCTTGTGAAGGCCGCAGGAATCCGCTGGATGCGGGAAGCACAGAACCGGTCGAAGTGGAGGTGCTTGTGGGAGACCTATGTCCAGCAGTGGACGTCTTTCGGATGAAATGATGATGATATTTTATTTGGTTCTTCCGAATATGAACGATGGAACCTTTGAACGTTGCCAAACTATACACCTCTGTATGCGGGAGAATACAGAAGGGATTTTATGTTTATATAGGATTCACGTTTCACATTGCATTCTCAGGTATGTTCATCACCTCACGAGGTGAGCACATTCAACACTTCGAGTATTTCTAAGGAGTGGGCACTGGCCCTGCAACAGTTACCTGCGCCCACGCCGCCGCCGCATGACTTCTGTCCCCCACCCGCACCCAAACCTAGGAAGATTAGGGGCACGCATGGTGAGTAACCATCATTGTAACTTTCTTACGTCGCTTGTTTGTGTAGTTGGCGGTTCGCTGTTCCGATACCGATAGATACCGGAGGGCTACAATTTTTTTTTTTATATTTTTTAATAAAATATTTAATTATGTAATTTATATGATTGTATATTTATTGAATTATAAGTAGTATAATATATATTATTGAAAGGAGATAATGGTAGTGTGAGCCACAAAGCGTTGCATCTAACTTGCAGCTTAGAGCAATGTGTGGAGATTTCACATTCGGACAGTAAAATTCCGTGTAGTGTGTGTACAAGCGGCTTTACTGTAATGTTTTATGTTGCGTCAGTATCAGGGTTATTTATAATGATCAAACATACTTGTTTTAACATTTCGTACATATTCAATTCACAGAGCAAAAAGCAAATCTTTGTTTTGAATTCGGATAAACATTTGTCCGCCTGTCACAACTCTCACAAATGCATTCCAGCTCTGAGCCAGGACCCACGTTGGACTGCAATTTACTGCAGTTTAGTGTGGTATTGTATCACACTATTGCAGTGGTACTATTATTTTGAATCTAGCATTATAAATAGCAATAATAAAGTTAACCCCTCAAACTGAGTAACTTTCCCAAATATAAAAACCACCTACCCTACAAATTTGAAATAATTTTCACCAGGTTCTGTAAACCTGGACCGGTCAGGCTGTTCATCAAGCAATAGCGGTGAAGGTCGTCATCGGGAGCACAGCGCTAGTAGGGCCGTGTCTCCTTGGAACTCTTCGGCGAGTTTCAGCGAACATAGTGAGGCTGAAGAGTCTACCGCTGAACTAACCGTATCTAATTTACCGCCTTATGAATCTACGGTTTTACAGGTAAAAATATAGTTTGGGTTATTAAGGTATCGTATTTAAACTGTAGGTGCCTTGCTTAAGTACCGCGGGGTAATTGCGTAACACTTACAATGTCTTGCATTCTCACAGTTCAACAATATTTATTGCTTTATTTACGTCGTTGAGCAGAGGAATTTCTCAAACTTATGAAGCAATGAATTAGGCATTTCCTACGTACTTTGGATTGTGAATGTAAGTATCACGCAATTGGTGTGCTGGGGTCTAACGACTGTCATCTACTTTATTTTTTTATTGAGGGCACAATGCACGCTGTGTATGTGTCTCGCTAGCTAGACACTTACCTAAGACCACACCCCGGACACTCCATACAACGCTCGCAAAATAATTACCTACTACCACTACATTGACAAATGACGTTTGTATACGTGTAAATGTGTGCGTGAAATCTAGTAGGGCTGGCTGGCGCAGTATTGCGTAGGCGGCGGCGCTGCCCGAACGTGTGCAACAATGGGGCGCCGCGCGCTGCGACACTAGGTACTCACAGAAATCTAATTAATAACATTTCTATTGTACTACTTTTAAAGTCGAAGAACGAATAGAACGTGAAAGAAAGAGACATAACTAAGACAATAAAGAGAGAGAGCAATTTGGTATGTTAATATTACGGAAGTTTTAATTGTTCTAAAACGAAGAAAACTTGGAAAATAATTGATTAATAGAGAATATTATGAAAATAAATTATCACAACACTGGCTTAACTTGTTTGTCTGTAATATACTAGCTTTTATTTTTTATGGGTTTAAAGGATATTTGAGTTGCTGTTCCTTACCTTCTTTCATGTTTCGGGAACCGAAAGAAACTCCTGTCTTTATCGTTCCTCGATGAATATAAGCATCCAAATAATGCACAATATACAACATCGTGATTAACACAAAATATAAAACTTTAAAAAAATAATGTGTTCGTGTCAGCAGTAGGTAGGTACAGCGCTGCGGTTCTTGTGTATGCGAGCGCCATTGTTAAAGAGCAGGCGACGAACACATCGAAGTGCGGGGTGAGGTGCGGTAACTGATGTTAGTGCGGGGAAGGGAGTGGCCTTTCTGTACGCAGTACTTTAAGTATTCTGTGCTAAGACGCGGCAGCGTTCAGCAGTAAGTCCGTTTTTTGAAGGTGTCTTCAGTTTCAAAAAACGTACTCCATAAGGAATAAGAACGTTCATTATTGCGCCCGTTATTTAACGACACCGGCTTAGTAAATCCCAAGTTTAAGCGAGGTACCTGCCTTAAGAAATATTTGCACTCTCATTATTTATGTACTTGTCCCGATGTCTGTTATGTTTGCAAACGAAGTTCAGCGAGCCGATTGTATTGTAATATTAGATGGTGAGGCACAAAATGAGCTGATCTTTTCATCTTGACTCAGCTTAGCTATTATAGGTATAGCTGTAATAGGTGTCCCTATCTACTATATTAATTGGTTTCTGGCTTTTTTCTACAAAAAAAAACAATCTATTTGTTGATTTTTTTTTTACTAAATTCGTGTCTCAGTTGAAGCTTGATTGGGATCATATACAGAATGAGTTTTTTTATGGGTTCTCCACGTCTGCAATATTGTTTTAATATTTTAAATGTAAAAACGCTATCTCTTAAAAATAACTTTTAGTTTGCCAAAAAAAAACACTACTTTTAAAATTTAGCACATAGCATAGCTACAGAATTCATTTTTATTCTTTGTTTACAACTCACACTGCATTTTCGAATATGTGATGTGATCTTCACGTAACTGAAAACAAAATGTAGAACAGGTTCAATTGGCATTAATGAACTTATTAAATTGGCTTAATAGTTTTGAAATACAGAATGAAATACACTGAAAAAATTTTTTTTTTTCGATATAAACTTAAAAGTCCTAACTGACAGACTATGATTTGCTTCATAATTTGCTTAATTACTTACATGTATTCTACCAATGATATAAATGGGTAGATTTCGCACGAATTAATCATTCATTCGTTCACGGTCAATGATTGGCGACTTGATTTTTTTAAATAATAACCCCCTTACTAATAAACGTATTATATCAGATGAATAGGTAGACACCGATTTCTCTCTTTCAGTCGTCAGTAATTTGACTTTCGAAAGAAGAAGACAAAGCGTTGTGTAACTAACTATACAGACGCTATACAACATTTATTAGAGTAAGGGGTAAAGCTTTTAGAACCCAAATTGATTTTCTTCAATGATCGAATGCATATCAGATGTGATAGCGAAATCTACCTTTCTTATTGTCGCTGGCATCGAATGAAAAAAATTCGTGTGCCACAAAATTTATTTTGTTATTATCGTTGACACAGAGAATACAAATTGTCACTAGGTCTTTCAATCGGTAAACGTATGTATTATTGAGTCATTTAACGTTTTGTATGCCTGCTTTTCCCTTAGTTTATTTTAATCCATTTCTTTCAATAGCCTTCTTCTGGCTTCTTCTAACTGGTTATTTATTTTTTCTTTCATATAACTGCTGTAATTATTTATCTACAAGGGCTTGGGTGATTTTTTAAGGCTTTTATGACATGAACTCATATCTTGTTTAGGAAATGCTGACTCAACTATTCAACCAGTACGTGCAGGTCGTCCGCGTTTCAGTATGGGCGGCAGGGGAAGGTCCTTTAGCTACTGTAGTGCTGCGTTCAGAATGGGACGCGAGGCTCGCTATCGCACGCATTCACAAGCGCCGCTTAGACAACCAATGGACGGGGCGCCGCCTTGAACTGTCTCTGGGAAAACCGTCACCCGCACCGAATCTAGACATCCTCAGAGCGCGTCTTAGAGCCATCCTTCTAGATCAAAAGAATCATACGTTGCCTCTGTTAAGATTGAGGGATGCCTATGCGAGTCGCCATTGCTGCGCGCTGACAACATCAGACATAGCGAAGCTCAAAGACACTGTTATCATACACGAAGGGTTTGGAAGGATGGTTCAGTTGGTGGACTTGACACCGGTGTCCAACTCTGAGATGGAGGAGGCGCCTTGGAAGTGCCATATACACGCGTCCATGAATACCGGACAGGAAGACGGCAGCCGTATCTTGCAACCTGTTTATATGGAGATCTCGACTTTGGCTAAGAATGTACACATTCTTTTGGAGAATCATGGAGGAATTTTGCCATTATTAAGGTAAACTTTTATATCAACGAGATGATTTTAACTAAACAATTTGTCTAACAGCAATGGTTAAATTTTTATAAATGAATGGATTTGAAATACATTCATGCAATTCAACTGTAGTAGTTATTTTAATATGCTAGTTTTATTTATTCATTAATAAAAAGTTACAGTAGCTAAATGCGCATAAGTACGCAATGAGCTCCTGTAACTTTTCATTTGAATAATTTAAAACATTATAATGTAACTTTTCAATTGAATTATTTCAAACATTGTAACTATCAACTTACCTATCTTCCATAGTTTCGTGGAGTGCTATGAGGCTCGCTTCGACGCGCTAGTGTGCGACGCGCGTCACGGCGTGGCACTAGAGCTGCTCCTGCGCAGCGTGGAGGGATTAGAGGTGCGCGACGCTCCCTCGCGCCACCTGGCGTGGAAGAACGCGCCTCTGGTTGTCACGCCGCCGCTTGCTCACACCGCTAACAGTTAGTATATTTGATATATTGCACAAATAAATTTGTCCAGCTTTTTTTTTCTCGTAAAGTATTTTAGTAAGTACCTATATATTTTTTTAGCATATACATCTTAGATTGCTGTTCAAATTTTAATTAATTCAATACCAGTAGGTCTACTACGAACACACTAATATAAACGTATTTGATTCGACTCCCAATTTTTTAAGAGAAAATACAACTATCCTAAGGCATGTTGGTTTAAAAACTTGCTACAAGTACAATAAGTGTCGCCCATAGATATTAATAAAGTCTTCAAACTAAATAGATGTGCGAAACGAGTAAATAACCGTTACGCTACTGGCGCGTTCCTGCTAGGTCTACTGGTCCCATACATTTTTTAATGTGTCCTTTGAATGTTGGTACCCTCTAAACAGCGTTAACCTTTTTATTTCCATGTCCCGTTATTCCCACAATAGTTTCGTTTGCAGGCGAGAGCTCTCGTTCGAGCGGCGAACGCGAGCGGCCGCGCACGGCGCCCGCTCTGGAGCCGATGCTGGCTTTGTTCGAGAGGGAACTGATCGATCTACTGCGCACGGCTCCCAGATGCTCCATACCATTCAGCAAGTTAGTATTTCAAAACAACTGTTGTTTTTTCATAGAACGTCATAATTTCTCATTGAATGTTTAAAAATAACTGGTCTTTCGTTGTAAATTGTCTAAATCAAAGGTACTTTTTAATGAAAATTGCATTCAGAGCAACATCGAATAGAAAAAGGAAATACAAAAACGTTCCAGTACTTTTTATATAACTTGATCAATTAATCTTATTTGCTTTGATCAAATATTACGACATACTCCACCAGATTAATATTCTACCCAAATCAACTGGTAATGGAACTTAATGCCAAACCTAGTTACTTTCACAAGACTAAAAAACAAGGGCACCCCAAGGCTTACTAAATACAACCAGCATGAATGAGCTGTAGTATCGTTGGTAGTAGGTTGTAGGTCTCCATTGATATTGGCAGCCATGGCCGAAACACGGTCTCGAGGACTATTACTACAGGCTTTAAGAATCAGGGTTAACATGGCACTGTTTCTCCAGACTTATACCCGCCTTCCATCATCATTTCGGGCGACAATGCCGCGTGGCTGACTATGGCTTCACCAAGCTGCCGGACCTGCTCTCTGCTCTCGGCAACGCCATTGTGGTAAGTACACTACTTTATTTGATACTAAAGAAAGAAAAAAAATAGTATATTGTACAACTAGTGCATAAAAGAAGCCATTTTACCCCGAGACGTTTATATCCACCCGAGCCGCAGTCGAGTGTGGATAGTTAAGTCGAGGGGTAAAATGGCTCCTTTATGCCCGAGTTATACACTTTGCTTTTCATTTCGCTTGCGAGAAAATGAAACAGGCACATAGAATGTTGCAAAATTGGAGAAGAGAATAGCTAATTCCCGTCACGAAACTTTTTAAGTTTTTTATTTTCAACATGTGTCATTCGACTTGGGTACTTCACACTGCCAATTCATAAAAACGATTCTTTGCGTTTTTAAATAATACATGACAAATATTTTATCTGGTTTTATGAAAGCAAATGAAATAAAATAACCACTATAATCTACGACGTTGTATTGTGCGTGTGGCTGTTGGGCCTGTTTATCTTACTCTTAGAAAAAAAAAATACTTTATGCACCAGAGCATAAAAAACGACTTTATGTCGCCTACGCACAACATAAAGATGGACTTTTAGAGCATGAGAAGTGATGTTTATTAGGCAAATAGGCATAGTAAATGAAAGAAACACATTACTAGTTAACGACTCACCCCTGCTCCGCACAGGGTGGCATTTACAGATGTGGTGACATGTCAAAACATCCAGATTTTTGTGCTATATCGAATTTAAATATTCATAATGAATTTAAATATACATAATTATGAACCTAGCGGAATAAATTCTATAAATGATGGTGAAAACTGCATCTTAATCCATTGTGTAGTTTACAAAAACTAAGCGCAAACACGGTAGACACGAAATAGGATTTTATTGTATTCTATTCATTAGGTAGATATTTTAGATCAACAACTGGAAGACTATTTTTTTTTCAATATAAAAAGCTTTACAAACTCAAAACATCGAGATTTCTTCACTATATGTAAGTTTAATGTAAAAGTATCCTTTCGGAATAAATTTCTAATCTAGATCCGTTGCGTAGTTTAGAAGAACAACGCGGTCACACAGGCAGAAAGGAATGCCGATGTTAAGTTAACATTATTATATTTTACAAAATCATTTTACATTTTGGTATTATTATTTTACCATTTGACATGCAAAGTACAGGCGAATAAGTACAGGAAAACTAAAACAAGATGTAAGGGATTTAAAAAAGTACTGATTATCCTTTTAAACAAGAACTGAACTAATATTAGTAAAATTCATTATATATTTTATAGATCATCTTGCTAATTTGCTAAAGAGCGACATATTCAGTATAAAATGTAATAGACATTTTCAAATACGAAGATTTTAGCCTTTGAAAAATATACCTATCACACTATAATGCATCCATCCACATAAGTATTAAAAATTTGGTGGGTAGACACTGGGTTCCATGCAAAATAATAATAATACTATTCAAAGTTGTTATAAAAAAAATCGCATAATTGCTGTGGCGATACCAAAATCCTTTAAGAGAAAGGTCCTTTCAAAGTAAACTTTTTTATTCAGGTGCTCGGCTCAGGATCATCACGTATCATAACAATATCCGCGTCAGCTCAAAGTCGTCGTTGGACCTCGGATCTCGTTAAGCTGTTGAAAGCGCAACCGGGGCGTACAGTGCAGTTGCACGATATCCCCCAACTATACCAGGCGACGTCAGGACGTCCGTTCTCTCCCGTCGACTACGGCGTGTGCACACTCCCGGAGTTGATGCAACGCATCAACCCTCAGGCCGTGACCGTCGCGGCTGACGGAACTATATCGTTGCCGCGCCGCACACCCACACCTGAAGAGAGAGCCCGCACTCTACAGTTTGCTATGCAGGTAAAAAATTATCTTCATCTCACTATCATCATCATTTCAAGTCGATTTTCATCCGGATATTACTAAGCTTCGTAAGGGATTGCCAAATACGTTATGGTTAGTGGATTTGTGTTTGCAGTACTTATGAAAGATAGGCGTCTTGTAATGTTGATTGCTTCTGACATTGAAGTAACCCCTTAGTTGTCTAATTTACTCACGGATAAGACGACTGCCAGAATAAACTTGACAGGGAAAGGTACCGAAAGTGTTTTAAAATATTTAGAACCATATTTATTTCGGGCGAAAATTCACCGAAACAAACATGTTTTTAAATAATTTTACTTTAGGTCTAAGGCTAAATTGATAGATTTTTGACAAATATTGGTGTCGTCTTGATATTTAAGTCAAAGCGTAACGTATATCGAGATGACACAAATATTCGCCAAATAGCTGTCAGTATGGTCCTGGAGTGAGCCTTACGTTACTAATAGGCCGTGGAACTGCTCCGCCACACGCCCAACCTCCGCATGGAGTTCTCTCGCTTCGTGCCGGCGTACCACGCACACTTCGGTCGTCAGCTGCGCGTGGCGCACTACGGTTGCGTGAAGCTGGCTGAGCTGTTCGAGCTGGTGCCGAGCTGCGTGGCGGTGTGCGGCGAGGCGGGCGGCGAGCGCAGCGTGCGCCTGAGCCCGCGCGTCGCCCGCGCCGAGCTGGCGCGGCGGCTGCGCGCTCTGCCGCGCGTGTCGCTGCAAGACCTGCCCGCGCACTACGCGCACCTCTACGGCGCGCCGCCGCAGGTACGTCGCGACCTATAGTGGCACGATACTCGACTGAGCTAACCCCTAAGTGTTCGTAGGGTAGATTTGGGCAGTAACTCCGAAAGTTTTCGACAATCGGTCTCAAATGACCTACGGCTTCATTATGTCCTAGGGAAGGCTTTATCCTATGTAGCAGTGAACTCGTGTAGGCAAGGTTAAAACTTGCTTTTATACATAGATTAATCGCACAGGGAGTATTTGGCAAGCTCATAGGTTAACCACAGTAGGACATTAACATTGTTTCATATTTCAGTATTTCCATGTAAGCAAACTTTTATCGTCCTGGTGTAGCGATTTTGCATGTACGAAATTTCATTTAATCCAAAATTTGCAGCCTGATATGCTGGACACGGAATCATTGGAAGGTTTAGTGTACGCCGCGGGCGGCTGCGTAGAGAACAACTTAGTGGTCGCGCCGGGAGGGTCGCCCGCGTGGGCCGCGTCGTTGCTGTGCGCCTGCGCGGTGCTGTGCGGCGACCGCAGCGTGGCGCGCGGCTCCACGCCGGAGTACTTCGCGGCCGCCTACCGCCGCGCGCGCGGCGCGGCGCCCGAGCTGGCGCGCCTGCGCGCGGCCGGCGTGCTGGCGCCGGGCGCGGCGCGCGTGGCGCTGGCGCCGGCGTGGCGCGCCGTGTGGCGCCTGGCGCAGCTGCTCGCGGACCGCGCCGAGCCCGTCTCCGCGGAGGAACTCTTCGTGGAATACGCCAGACGATACGAGCCCGTCTTCCCCGGAGTTGATCCCGGTGAGCAGGCTAATATTTTCTTTTAATTTTCTTACGTTTTTGGCAATTTGCAGGTCAGTGTCAGGTTGTATAATGATCAAAATATGATTCGCAACCTTACAATTTGTATTTCCAGAATTGTAATCTTTAGAATCTCTCTTAATTAGAATTGACCTCAAATTTCATGGTTTCATGAAATAGTAAATTAATAGGGCAATTTGAACTTGAGAGTTGTTAGATGTTAACTTCATGATTCAAATATTGTGTAATAAAATATTCGTGCTTCGATTCATAATTCACTTTCACTGCTGATACGTTCACGTAACTCCCCCCTTTTCTTTTGGCTTTTCGATAAATGATCAATAATAAGAACTGTACTCCACAGGTGCCGAGGGCGTGGCGGACTTCCTCCGCCAGTACCTGGAGATATTCGCGGAGTCGGAGTGTGGGCGCTGGGCGCTGTGTGCCGGCGTGTCCGTGCCGCGCGGTCGTGAGCTGGCGGCCGGCGCGGCGAGCGAGGACTACTCCGTGCATGATACACCGCCCGGACAGAAGGTGATTTTTTGTAACTTTAACAACATTTTAGTAAATTATGAGGAGACTGCACTATTTATATCAAACTAATAAAAGCAAAAATTAAAAATTGCTATCGGTTAGACACAAGGCTGTCGTTAAAAAAAAGCCTGTACCTATTTCTATCGTCAGCCATTTCTATCCCAGCCCTTTCACAACTATGTTGGGGTATTTTACATGGAGCGACTACCTGACCTCCACAATCTAATTACTGGCACACCTCGGACACTCCATACAACGCTCACAAAATCCTACATAACCAAATGACGTTTGTACACGTGCAAATGTGTGCGTAAACTAGTAGGGTTGACTGTCGTGCGTAGTGTAAAAAATGGCGCGGACAGCGATTTGCGTCGGGCGAACCGAACGACGACGGCGCTGCCCGAACGTGTGCATTATTATGAAGTGACCTTGTAGATCAATTGTTTATTTATATAGTCGGATTCGTAATGAAATAAAAACACTAAAATATTTTCGTTTTTAATGACTTATCTCTAGACTAGCTACGCCCCGTGGCTTCACCCGCATAAGTCTCGATCCCGTGGGAATATCGGGATAAAAAGTACCCTATGTCCTTTCCCGGGACTCAAACTATCTCTATACCAAATTTCATCTAACTCGGTTCAGCGGTTTAGGCGTGAAAAGGTCACATACAGGCAGACAAACAGAGTTACTTTAGTTATATATAATATAGATTAGTTTGGATAATTCGATTATTCAATCGCATGGTATTAAAATTGCGAAATCTTATAAACAGTTTATGTAAATACAAATTCGGAAAAGCATCACAATATCCAACTATCGTAATTAAAACTCAAATAAAACTTTTAAATCGTAATATTGTGTGTTCGTGTCAGCAGTACAGCCAGCGCTGCGGTTCTTACGATTACGAGCGCCCTTGCTAAAGAGTCGGCGACGAATACCTCGATGTACGGTATCTGATATGAGGGCGGGGAAGGGAGTGTCCCTTCTCTACGTAGTACTATTAAGTATTCTATGTTACGTCTGGGTAATAGGTAAGAGTGGTTGTCAGACTTTCGTGCTTCTGATTACGCGTAACAACCGTGAAGAATCTACAAATGACAGCCAGGACTTAGCGTGTTTTCCGAGACACGGATGAGTCCATTTCTATCACATAACTTATTAAATGTTTTCTTGCCACCTTTGGATATCCATATCGATACCTTAATCCGCAAACCAGCCAACTCCATTTTTGTCAAAAAAAATATTATGATGTCGTTTTTTAGTCAAAATAAAAACTAGAAAGTTTTAAGTGTCTCCTGTAAACTATAGCAAAATGGAGTTGGCTGGTTTGCGGATTAAGGTATCGATATGTGGTTTTGATCAATGGTTTACTTTTGTGAAATCAGTGTAAGCAATATTTGTTTCAGGGCTCCCGTGTATTCGATTCGCCAAAGACCAATATATGGTGTTCCCCACCGGCTAGCGCATTGCCGACACCAACGGCTTTGCTCAACCACGAGAACCGACGTAAGAATTATTATTTTATTTATCAAATATAGCTAATACAGGGATTGAAGATTTTTGTATGGACCTGGCATACCTATCTGTCCGCCATTTTCTTTTTGAAGTGAAAACTAGGCGCGTTGGGCATTTTTTGAGATGAGAAAATACTATTGAATTTGCGCCACTGTTACCGTAAGCGACACCGCTTCGGATATGTTCGGTTCTCCTCGGGATGTACTCGGTTTTAATGTATATCCGATATGTCAGTGATTGATGGTAAAGTATTCTGTTTGTGTTTTGTTTTCGCCTTCTTTTTTTTTTTCAAAATGTCTGGCACGCATTGGACCTTTATAAATCGATAGCTGATATCAATGACCCCGTAGTGTCACATTTCCGAGATATTAACGTTCAAAGTTGATTATGCAACAAGATAAACGACAGTTAAAAAAATTATGGTATGTCACATGATCAATTTTGAACGATAGTATGTATGCCACGGACCTTCAAAGCCTTAAGTGCTCTTTTCTGAAATGGTATATAAATGTTCCGTTATGTTTGTTTGCCAGGTCGTATCCGCTTGGCGGCGCACTTCGACGGTTCCTAGTCCCACCGCGTCGTATAAGAGATGCATTCCTTTATATTTTTGATGTAGGTTAGTATTACTCGTGTTCCAAACGCGGCACCTGAAACTTGGAGTGATGTGAATCAGGGTCGCAACGAATTTTAACTACTAGACTTATGTAAGTGTCCAATAAATTGTGATGTCTGTAACAATAATATTTTAGATGTTTATATTTTTATGTGTTTATTTAGTATAAGAAATCTAATGGTGCATTCGTCAAATGTTTAAAGTGCCGATTGAAAAATAATGTCCCACGTCTAGTACAATTTAAAGGTAAGTCTTAAGAATCATCTTGACCGAAAACTTCTTTTATAATTTTTTAGTGCATGAATCCTAACAATGTTTTATTTTAATTGACTAACGCTATTTTTATATGTTTCCAACTGAGTCAGTTTCGTACTCCAACGTTACTTGTTGAACTATTTTATAAAATTGTTTAGAACTTATCAACAGTTTAACTGCGTAACTCTAATCAATTTTATATTTTATTTTACCTATTGACATTTTATATGTAATTTTTCTTAGTTATATATTTCCGTGGCTCTTCATGTAACAAAGGACTGAACAAGCTTCAAATGATACTTTAAGGTACTAATAAGTTTATTAAAGATCTACAGTATATTATCTACGTAATAATTTGTAAGTAGATAATGTTACTGCCATTGATACGAATAAACCAATAATAAACACTAAATGTACATATCATTGATTTGAGGCTCAAAATATGTTAAGAATAGTTGCTAAGTTTTATTAATAAACATCTCGAGCACTTGTAACATTTTTCGGATGCCCACACAAAGTACAATGATCATACAATATGTTGATTGTCCTAGAGTTTTATCTCCTATAATATATTTCGGCCACAAATCTATTTGCATGTATCTTGCTTGTGTATTGTTTCAAAATATTGATTTAAAAGTTATTGTACAGACGAATTTTAATTTCTCGTTCGTAGGGGTATCACATTCGAATTTATGTAATTTTAGATAACATTTACATTCATGGTAAGGTCCTACGATGAGTTACGTAATTAAATACGCCAGTTAATTGTTGAATCTCACTGTTGCGAACTGGCCTTGATGACGTGTCAATTAGTAACGTGCAAAGGTTTTATAAGAGTATTCGATGAATGTAGATGTAGGTGATATTATTGTTTTGATAGAATATGCTCGTGCCTAAAGTGCAATGATGCTTTAATTAATGACGGCGTTTGTGTTTTTCTTAAATTAAATTTCTTAGTTCCACAAGTATCCACTGCAGAAAGAAGCTGATTTAAGTTCCATTTACGGTAGTAAAATCAAACTGATTAATTAGTTATAATTGGAGACAGCATCACAGAATTTGCTGGCTAAGCATTTATTGGCTTGTTTGCATATTTAAATACTGTAAACGGTTAAAGCTTCTAACCTCTAACGAGTTGAGCTGAGTTATCGTTGATGCCAAAGCACTATGGTCCGACTTTAAATTAGCTGCAATAAAATTACACTTCTTATTGCAATTTCGTTAAAAAAATGTTGCCACACTATCTCTACTAGTGACGTGATTAAAACGCAATGAAACATCGTCTTAACACGTTCCCTGTGCGTGCACCACATGTGGGTCACTGTGAGGTCACTCTGACACGTGCGTGCACCACATTTGGGTCACGACTCCATACAAATTTGAAGCCTTTTTATAGTTTACACGTGTGATTTATTTTAATTTTTTTGCATACACGTGTGAACAATAAACTATAAAAAAAGAACGTGTTTGCACGTGAGGGGCTCCTCTCACATTTAGTAGCTGCACTGTTAACGTGTTAATTTAGATATTCGAAATTGACCAATTTTGCTTTAACTGTAAACAATCAAATATTCTTTGTATTGATAGAAAATATATGTTGTAGTTTCAAATCAGCCTAAAAACATAGTCATAATTCTGTTTAAATGTTTACTCTAAAACTCCTATATCAAACTAAGAAAGCATTTTTTTTTTAATAAATTCAAATTTTCATTAGGAATAACGTTTACTATACAGGGTTATTTGCAAAATACCAAAAAACTAAAAAATAAGAATATTTAAAATACATTTTTGTGATTAGAATTAATGCTTTTTATAAATCCAATCCGATCACTGATTTGATGACAAAACAATAATTAGGCATTGCTCAATATTTTTGTTGTAAACTTATATTATCCTGAATTTCATTATAACTATCATCCTCTAATAATATTATCCTCTTTTATAAAATCAATTTAACATGGATCCATTTTGAACTGAATGTTACTTGAATGAATCAATCAATTTGTCACATTACTATTTAAATTTCGTTAAAAAGTGGTAACACTTAAGCTGTCATTTTACTGCAGCTAATTAAAAGTCCGACCATAGTTTACACTTTATCCCTCTTATTATAAAACAAGGTTTTTCTTTAAATCAGGTTTAAATCACCGAGCCAGTTATTGAATTAAGAACCTGGCTATTATAGAAATGCATTTCTTTATGCGGTCTGTACACAAGTATGAGAAACTACATCACCTATACGAGCTAAGCTAGACTCACTTAGCTTAACTTACTTACTTAGCGTGGGTTGCAGACCAAGAGGTCTGCAACCCACTTTATACAAAAATGACAGCTTAGTTCGGTGCTAAGTTGTCATTTTAGTATTTAGAACTTTGCCTAAATCGAAATAAAGTTTGAAATTCAAGTACTGGCTCAAAGGTTTAGGCTAGAACTAAAGTTAGATTTCGTTTTTTAATAAGTCGGTATTGGGTTTAATTTATTGGCTTGTACTGAATACTAAAATAATGTGCTAAAAAAACGCCTTTAGGTAGTGTGAATCATTTTGTAAATGGGAACTAATTCCTTTTGTCTTTCTAACATCCCTAACAGATGTTTCATGGTTTTTATTGTACCTTTATTTTATTTTTGTAGATCTAAAAAATCTAATGGGGTTGGTCTGTCTGACATATGTTTCAAACGACAGCTAACCTACACTAGGCGTTAGTGATATTTTATTTAGTCAATATGTTTTGAATTAATGAATAAATAGTATTATCAGATTTATTTAAATACATACATATTGGAAGTGATGATAAGCTAATGATTAAAAATTGTAAATACACAATTTGTGATTTAAGTCTGTATTCTAAGGCATTACCACTGTGATACTTCTGTACCATTGAATGCCATAATTTGGTTTCAACTCAATAATATAATATGTAATCACAAATATTTTGTAGTATGTGCAGACGTCTTGTAATCATAAGTCGACTACATATTTTCGTAGGTATGTATATAGTGTACATAATATTACATTGATTATTAAATTGGTACAAAGTATGAACATTTTAGAAATAAAATATTATACACTCGATAATGTGGAACTACGATATTTAATTGTGAAATAATTATTTACAGATAATTGGATTTATATATTTTATGTAAGCAGGATCTTGCATAATTGAAGTATATTTTTTCAATGCAATTCATTTTACATTTGTACACACTGCCAGTCCGCATTTACATCAGTATTGGCCATCAGATCTATGTATCAAAAAGAGATATTTTAAGTAAGATTTATGTCTATTAATTTAACGACCATTATGATTGTCATGGGAGTTCTGAATGCGATGATGTTCACATAAGGCCAGAATACTGTCTATCGTATAATAAATGTTACTGAAGGTTTATAAATTAATTACTTACCAAGTTCTCTAAGACTGTAGTGAAGATACATTTAAGTACTTTCTAAGCTGTTGTTTTATTTTCTGACCAATAACTATGTATTTTGTAACAGTAAGATAGAATTTAAGTATGCATTCGAAGTTCATTATGGGAAGATGTAACATTTAATATTATTTTTCCTACATCTTCGTAATTCTGTGATTATTTGTTATAGTTTTAACTAGAGCTAGTGAATCGATGTATTTGAATTAGAGTCGTTTCAGTATTGCATGTATGGAATGTGTCGGAAAATATATGTTATTTTTTCAATAATAAATGGTACTTTTCATTGTATCTCCGAACAAGAACATTCCCCACTCATAAAATAGATCTACAAACTATCTAGATGATACTTAACCAGGAGTCAAAGTTAATAGCTGACCTAGGCGCGTTTCCACTAACACAAAGTGTCGCTTAGTAAGCGATAATAAAATGTAATTAGGAATTACAATTTGTTATAAATCTTCGATTCGATTCTCGGCGTTGAGGCGAAAGTGCGCCAACAGCGCGCTTTTATTTAGGCATTACATTTAGGGCATAAACAGGTGAAGCGGTGCGAGCGCGCGGCCCGGCCGCTGTACTGTGAGATTACACGAGACCGAGCCGCTATTGAAATGATTCGATGCATATGGGCTCGTGTAATCTCACAGTACAGCGGCCAGGTCGCGCGTCCGCGCCGATTCACCTGATTAGGCCCTTAGGGTCAACTCACACCGAAAGAGCGGCGAAGGGCAACGAAGCGGAGCGCAGTTTCAGTTTCATATGAATTTCAACTTTATTATCATTACCATAATACTTATTATCGCATGAGAAACTCGAACGAGTCGCGCGGATGCCCGCGGCGCCGCAGGAATTCCGGGGAATTCCATAAACGGAGCCGTGCGACTGCGTGAGAAGTCGCGGGAAGTCCCGAGAATCTTCGAGCAGTCGCGAGCGGCCGCTGGCAATATCCCGCCCCTCGCGCCCGCTCCCCGCGCGCGTCTCTTTTTCTTTTAAATCTTTCCCTCCTTATCTCTTCGGCCTCTTCCTCTTCTTCTTCAATTATATGTGCAATAATAATTAAATCCAAAATACCCATTTTCACTGAGTTTCCTCGAGTTTTGTTGAAATTGAACTGCGCATAGGAGAGCGACCCATGAATTCATCGCGGGTGGGCTCGGGAAGGCGCGCGGATTCCCGCGACTGCTCGAGAAGTCGCTGGAATGCTCGAGATGTCGCGGGACTCCGTGACTCGGCGCTTCGTTGCCCTTCGCCGCTCTTTCGGTGTGAGTTGACCCTTAGGTGTCACCTAGCTAGGTACAGTGAAAACGGGCAATAGACCGGCAGAAATCGGTCTTATGTGTACTGCAACTGGTTGAACTGAGTAAGTTATTCTGATTCGTTTCTATATACTGACGACTTGCTCGAGAAAAGGATAACAAAACAGGTGTAGTCCTGCCGCCGTGTATATGGTGGCAGGGCTGACGCGGTCGCTTAGTGAAGCCCTTAGGGCCGGCGCTCACTGACGCATGACGGCGTGGCACGGCAGGTTGTGCTACGGCATCCCGCGGCGTTCCGTGGCATCCTGCTGAAAGCCCGCACCGACCGGACTGCGCCCCATTAACCGAAATGACCGCTGCACAAGTTTCAACTAGCTTAGCAATCATAATTCCTCGACATAATGTGACCCATACGTCTCGCGGGATGCAATGGCGCGCCGCGGCAACCCGTGGAATGAAACCGCATTACACGCCGTGCCGTGTCGTCGGTGAGCGCCGGCCCTAAGGGTCTGACCACACAATGGCGAAGTTGCGACGCCTGAGTGGTGCCGCTGCGGTTTTCTATTATACATAGGAATATCCATATTAATGTCCGGTGTGCATGCAGCATGCCGCTGCATGCTCACTGGACTTGCAACTGGCAAGACGAGGGAGGGGCATACGCGTTGCCGCGCCCGCATAGCAACTCCTACCATAGGATTTCCAATTTTTACTCAATGGAAACATGCATTAGGGAGATTAAAAGTAATATTATTTAATTATTCAGAACAGTTGGTTAACGCCTTCTGAATGGTATAAAAATACAGGTGTTCTTATTGGTATTGTGTTAGTTCGATTACCGGATCAAAAGGGAAAGGGACTTCAAAAACGAGTGTATGCAGTTTTACCTACTTTTGAAAAAAATACTGAATGTTTCGTTGGAGTAAAAATTGGTAGTATCAATACCCTTCAGGGCCTGCTTCAACTTTCCACCCTATATAACTGAATGGGTCTTGAATGAAACATTCAAACATTATAATTTACACTTTATTGCAACAGCAAAAAACCTACTTATTAAACATTAAAACAATATATTGCAGCAGTTACGTTCATTTTGTCAGATTAGAGAGGGCTCCATGGCGTTTCTCCCAGATCATGCGGTGCTTTTGCTTCATGTATGCTTTGCGAGCATCTGCATACGCTCCAAGATCACCATCTGAAATATAGCAAGTTGTTACGTTAACAAAATTATGTTCTTAGTCTTCTGGGGCCCACATGGTGGTAGATTTGGCCCAGGACTGCCCACTGCTTGGCTGCTTTTTGGGTAATGTTGGCAGCTTGACTCCTATGGACAGAATTGGTTCACACTAGCTCAAAACAGAGAGGAGTGGAAAGGAGCAAGAGAGGCTTTTACCCTGCAGTGGGACAACATAGGCTAAAAATAAATATTGTGTACATTGCATTAATCAGCTCTGAATGTTGCTGCAAGAAAGGAATTTTATGTAAATTGTTCATTTTCATAAAGAGAGGACAATATTATTTTTTTTTAGCTGTGATATTAAGAAGAATGGTACTGGAATGAAACATTAAATGCTATATCCAGAAGTATAGACGGCATCTATCTTTAGATAAAACCTTGGCCTAGAACTCGGAAACCTGAAATCAGAAATTTTGTTCAGGGGCAGAATAAATAGGTATCATGTAAACTTAGGAGGGGCCATATGCAATGCCATGAAGTACGAGTCCGTCCCACGAAAGAAGTCCTGCAGACACGGCACCATAGGCATGCGACAGAGACTTAAATCTTTATTTAAATATTTATCTCAATATTATATTACAAGCACTAGTTAATAAAATGCACAATCTCAGATAGGGAAAGGTGGGTGAGGTAGGAGGGTTGTTGTAGGAATGTTGCTAACTATAATATGATAATACAATTTAGAAATGGTCTTAAATAAAATAGTGGGAAAACTTGCATGTTTAGCTCACCATAATCGAAACAATACTTACATTTGATAAACCAGGCCTCTTCAGCATCCTTGTAAGAATCCCAAAGAGGTTTGCAGTGCGTTGCATGGTCTGGGTTTTGATAAAGCATGCAGTCCTCATAACGGCTGCGCAAGATACTTAGAATCTCAGAGTCCACAGCTCTGAAAAGTGAATATTGGAAATTAATCATTCTTTATTATTACAGATTACCTATATCGTAAGAACTAAGCTTAAATCTGCTTGGACTAGAAGAATTCTCACATTATAGTCTGCATCAAAAGTATTTCATGAAAGTGTAAACAAACTTTTTAATTATTAATATGCCTTGTCCCCAACAGCAAATAGCTGCCGGAAGGATGGCGGTCATCTATTTGATTGACACTGACAAAATTTTTGGGTTTAAGATTTGTGAACAGTGTTTAGAGGACTCTTTTGAAAACATTGATTGATTTTGGTTTGTATTGAATGGTTGTGAATAGCCACGCTAGTTCATTTCTTACGCAATCAACTAAAGGGAATTAGTAACACTTTTTCCGACAATTATTGTTTGAACAACAATAATAAATTATCGTAATTGAAAATTCATTAACTAAAATTGAGGTCATAAAATTAATCTCATTAATTGTCAAATGAAAAACATCTTTAAGGTCATTTAAAATAAGAATATTGGGTTAAAGTATGTATTCAAATAATTAAATCAAAGCACTCATTTTGAAGTCCCACTACATAATGGCATCCTTATGTACGTTTTCTGACCCAACTGTTTACATTCTTATTAGATACTTTTGGAACAGATCATACCTAGTTAGTAAGAGACCTAAGATTGTTGATGATAATAATTAGATTGTAACACCATTTCTTTTAACAGCACAATAATCCAACAATATTCTATGTAAAGGTTGCAAGATAATTATCGATAAAATAGGAGCTAACCTATCACGTTTGAATTGTGCGTTCGCTTCGAAATCACAAACGACATCATCGTCGTAGCACTGGTCGATGGTCGGCACGCGGCGGAACTTCTGGTGATACCAAGGGTACTGCTTTTGATTCGGCACCACAACCTTCTCTGAAGTACAATAATATCATTATTCGCATACGGACTTACATAACAAAAACCGATTTTAAATCTGAGGATATTTACCACGGAATGCAGTTACTGGCGCATCGATTGTAGCGTAAAGAGCGCTCACAAAAGCTCTAAAGACATTGGTGTCTTTATTTTCACAATCGTCGTCTTTTCCCATTATTTTGATAACGAGAACGTGCCTCTAGAAGTGAATCAATGTAAAAGTTACGAAAATTTTCTTCGTTTGCTATCAATCAACTTCACAATTGACAGTGACAGATCGGACAGATCACACTGTTTTGTTTTTAATTTTTAGGCTCTGGATACCAAGTTCCCTTTACACCATTTAACATACAAGATACAATATTATTATTTAAAACAAGGCCAATGTTTTGAAATCTGCAGTAGGATGCCAACAAGGTGACTCTGTCATCTCATCAAGTTATCCAGAAAAACGAAATACAAAATTTAACGTGTGGGATTTAGACGATGGAACGCAAGGAGGTGATGTTTGAAAGATATAAAAGTCCTCAAATAGTAATTTAAATCGATTGGTATGGAACTATGGACCTTAACCCCTCAAAATGCGAAATTCACCTTTCTGATATTACCAGCAGACAATTTTGACCCTAGAGGAATTTAATGCAATATCTAGCCACACAAATCAAATTATATGAATGTCTGCACCTACTAGGTACTATCACAGCCAGAAGTCCACTTACACCGCAATGACCATTATCGCCTGCGCTATACGAGCTGCGGCGCCTATACACACATACGCATATTTTTATCCGTGTGAGTCATGTTCCAACGCTAACAAATTAATGTCGTATAGCATCGCACTACGAGTATATAGTCATAGATGTGGTCAATGCTAGACAAGGATGACAATATCAGTAACTTGTTTTTTTATCGCAGTCTGATTATTTTTTTAATAGCAATGCAAAATTTCAACAGATGAATGTAAGTAAACATTAGCTAGATCGGTAATGAGGCTGCACTCGCTAATGTGATCGGGATAGATGCGGGTTCCAATCCTAGTTGGGCCAGTTTTTTTTTATGTTTTATATCATTATTATTATTTCAATGTTTTAGTAATTTATTTTATTAAATTACTTTGAACAAATAGATATTATAATAAAGGTAATTTATTATTATAATATGATAATTAATTTATATGTCATGGTTTCGTTTTTAATTCTTTTACCTATTGTGGTATAGTAATTTTATTTTAGGTGCATCGTCCTCACATGTTATTATATAATTAATGTACCCATGCAAAATATTGTACGTAAAACATTTTAAAAGAGTAACGGTGGAGTTTCTTGCCCATTCTTCTCCATACGAAAACTACCTTTTGGAATGGGCGACTAGAATCAATTCTATTTTAAGATAATTTTTGACGTTCAAAAGTGCCTTTTTTGTGCCTATTTGAAATAAATGCTTTGACTTTGACTTTGATAATAAATGAAACAAATTTTGCTATGGTAACATTGTAATATTTTTTATACAAAAGAAATCCTTTACTATGTTCACCAACCAACAACAGCGAATAGTGGAATACTTTATGTAAACTAGTAAAGTAGTTTGTAAAATATGAGGGTAGATTTACAAAGTGAACTTATCACTTTGTTTCAAATCTACCCTCATATTTTAATAACGACGCTAAGATTGAAAATAATTGTAAAACGAAAGAATCTTCGTTTAGTTGTGGAATATTTTAAAATATTTGTTAGCAACTCGGCATTCTTATTTCACATGTAATACTTAAAAAATATTTTTAATGTTTGATGTGAGACTCGAACCCCGACCGTTCCGCCATGCGAGGCACAGTTCTAACCACTTTGGCCACCGTAACACTCACTTAACTTATTGAAAGGACATGTCCAGTTTCTGCCCTCTGGTAATTCTGGTATAGATAAATGTTCATGATTTAAGGTTTTTCAGTAAGATTTAAAAATTTAGATTTATATTACTATGGATAAATTAATTCAGTATTACTTGCGTAACATAATTCTCAAAAAAACAGTACTCAATCGTAGCTTCCGCTTTGCCATTTTAAACGGGAAGTACTAAAGATGTTCTTGACGTTCCATTTTATCCCGTAATTATCTTTAAATAGTGCAAGCAATAATTATAAGCCGCTTATTTTAGATGAAAGGAATATATTAACGTATTTGCGTATATAATACGACAATATTACTAAAATATTTAAGTGTACACATCAAACGTGTTTTTCTTCGGATACCCACTTCCTAACATGAAGGTAAGTATTTATTACTTTTTTGACATGGCATTGACATTTATTTTTTGGTTGTCAATTCCAAGTTGCGTGTATGCGTTCCTTGCTTACTATGCGATTATTTTCTGTTATGGATATTTTCTTTAAACGACGATTGCTATTCTACACGGAGTGACATCATCTAGACACGATGTCTATTGCTATACTTATAGGATTCTGCTTTTCCTTTCGATTTGGATATTATGATGAGGTGCATCGCTGTGCTGCGGATTCGCAGACATATCGTGTCAAGGCTGGCGTTACCCCTGCAAGTGAGACTTGCTCGATGGTTATCAAATCACGTAGGCCTCTATACTACGGCAGTCGCGTAAACCATGCAGGAAAGGCAGTACATTGAGCAGTTGTGTTATAATTTGAAAAATACAATGACGTCTTATTGTTCCAGCTCCCATTAGATGGATACGCAAGTGTCACGATTGTTATAATTTATTAAATACCAAAGCTGCTGACAATGAGAGATTACTAGGTCATACAATGGTCTGCCACGTCATGACGCTTGACTGGGCAAGGCATCAAAATAACGTGCTAGCACCAGCTACATTTTTGGACAATGTTTTGGTGTCTCTAGAAGACGTTTAATTTTTTATCATTTTATTTAAGAATGTATCTACAATAAATTAATTTGTTTTTCAGTAAATACATACATAGTTTTATTTATTATAATCCCAATTCAGTATCAACAAGTAGCTACATATAAATAATATTATGGGTACTTATTGAAGATAGAAACCAAAATACGGAATTAAGGGAAGGTTCACATCTGACGGAAGATGCGTCGGGCGTAACATCGATTGCGTCTATTTATTCGCTCGACGCACTAACGCATCATCGGTTGAGTGTGAACGGTCAAGTGTTTTTCTATACATTTGTCTGTTCTGGCGTTACGCGACCGATAATACGCGACGCATCTTCCGTCAGATGTGAACCTTCCCTAAAGATGATGCCAATATAATATTATAATATTGTGACAAACAATAGGTGCTTAACATTTTTGTTACACAAATAGAAATATCCAAAAAACTGTAGAATATGATCTCAGAACAACAAAATGTTTCATTAACCTCACAAAGACATAGGTACCACCAATTAGTACCTGTATTCGCTCACAGATGTCATTATACTAAACAAAGTTAAGAAAAATCCCTAGCGTATAATCCTTATTTTGACCAGTTTACGCAAGATCCTGACTCCTGAAACTTATTAATTAATAAACTATAAAATACGACGATTACAATAATATAACAATCATTACTGAACATTTTCTCTGACTGCCTAGACATTCGCCCATTGCTCCACCAGACATGTCCTTTGTAATAACTAGAGACCGGATAATATGCATTTGCATATTTGCATATGCATTTGCATATTTAAGCCATTTTCAGCGCTAATAGCATATTTTTCCTAAAATCTAGTGATGATGCATATTATTGCTATAATTTACAGTATTTTTCGTGCGCAGCGCACTCAGCAGCCGCGCGTCTTTTGTTTTGGTACGATAATAAAACGAAAGAGACAAATGATCGTCGCGCTCGCCTACCGCACTACTCCTTCCTCCCACCTATTATGCATGTTATTGCTTTCATTGTTGAAGTTTTTGTGTCAAATTGTACAATGCCTCCCGAAAAAAAAGTGTGTCTTGTGGATAAGTGACTTTCCTGAAACATTTACTTACGACGGAACTGTTTTGTATTGTCGAGTTTGCGAGAAAAATATTTCGAGCACTAAAAAGTTTCAAATAACAATAAACTTAAATCTGAAGGAATAATATTTACAAAACAAAAAAAAAAATTGTCATCTAATGTTGCATATTATGTCAGTTTTCGTGCATATTTCAAGCATTTTTCATGCATATTTGCATGCATATTTCAAGCTTTTTATGTTGCATATAATCCGGTCTTTAGTAATAACAATCATAAGCGGGAAACAAGTTGCCAATGTGTAGTGTTGTCAAACGTTCTTATAGAAGAAGGTCATAAGTACAGACGCCAGCACATCAACTTACTACAATCTGTCAAATTTCTTTAATCGATTTTCAACTTTATCACTAAAATATAAGGTTCAAAGTTGATTGGGAAAATGTGACAGTTTCGGGTAGGTTGATGTGCTGGCGTCTGTACAACTAATAGTCTTATGCCATAGTTTTCTGAGAATGCAAGTCGACTTCTGACTGTGATAGTACCTACCTATACCTTAATATATAAGAAGACAGCTTTTCTATTTTCATTGACGATAAAATCAAAAATTTCAATTCATTTTTCGGACGGACTCTCCAAAATGAATTTGCATTCAGCTTTCATCGTATTCAAATTCAGATACTGCTGTTTTGGCACAAATTTTTATATTCTACGCTCTTCCCCTTTATGGAAAAAGGGGTTTGAACATACGGCAATTTATAGTTCGTTTTTTAATCCCAGAGACTAATCTGACAAGTTTAATGTCAAACTTCTATACAAAAACGCAAAAGACTTAGGTACATGTCAGATTCGTCTCTGGGATTAAAAAACGAACTATAAATTGCCGTGTTTAATTATTTATTTAAAAAATGTCTATTCTTCATTTGTTTCTTCTCCATAAAGGTGAGACAGGACTGCAAGTGCTTAGGAGTCCCGCCTGTAAGACGCAATATCTGCAGGGTTTTGATCTGTGGGAACCAGTGATCGGAATAGGTAGAGCTATTTGGGTTCATTGACCGCAAACATTGATGTTAATATGGATATTCCACGGGATTCCGACATACCACGGGATTTTTGTCATATAAATTCGCTTCACTAACATCAACAGATGTCGAACGCTCGTTTTCCACATATAAATGGGTGTTAGACGTAAAAAAAAACTAGATTAAAATTAGATAATTTAGAAAAAATAATGCTGATTTATTTTAACTCTGATCATACTCAGTCTTCTAGTGAAGCTGAAGACGAACCAGACCAATGACATTTTTTGTTTAAATAAGTGAATTATTGTTGAAGCGTATTGATTATTTTAATTAAGATTTTATTGTAAATACAAATTGTTCTATTTGGTAATGTTTTGATTTTACTGAGGAACAAATAATTTGTATGGTTATATGTTTTTGTACAATTTCAGAATAAAAATGTTTAAATGATTGTTGATTCTTGAATAAGAAATTGGTGCCGATTCTCTTGTACACCGAACTAAACTAACTAAACTATCACTAAAATTCCTTACTTTTTGCTATGAGAATCTTACAGCTATTCTGCATAAAAAAATCTCTAATTTTAAAAATAATTTTGACACAACAAAAATCTAATTTGACAATCCTGACTCGTCGACACGTGGTACTTATTTTCCCTACCCCGTGAATTGTTTTTTAGAGCCGCAGGCGCGGAGGGGGCAGCCTTGACGTGTTTTTTAAGGAATTTTTCACTTTTTGTATGGAAAATATGAAAAATGATTATTTACATGTTGAGTTTTAGCAGTTTATGGGTTTCTTAAAGGGGGTCGAAATTTTCATTATTTTTGCGATAGGACACACCATTTTCGAGATATAAACAAAAGAAAAAAAAAAGATACAGACAGTACTGTTTTTGCACCTGAAGTCGAGGTGTTGGTGTGAATTTCTATTCATGACAACTAATTTTATTCCACACGTTTTTAATCGCGATTAAAAATAGTCAGATTTAGTTCGATTTAGTTAGACAATCAAAATTTTAGGTGAAAAACGTGAAATTCAGAATAGCAAAATTGCCATCTTCAATAGATTAACTCAGTGCCATCTTAGTGCTGTCAAACTAAAATATAGTTAAGTTGCGTCACTGTCGTCTGGGAAATCGTCGCTTGACAGGAATACATTAAATTTTAGTGATTTTTAGTCTAGTTTAGAGGCACTTGTGACAAGAAAATCGGCACCAATGTTACGTAAAAAAATATATGTGGTTTAATGAATCAAGTTTATCTATTTATTATACTATCCTTAATCCCGTCCTTTTTATATTTACCCGTCAGAGAGGAAGTGTAATCTTTCATTAGTCCCGAAGGCGTAAATAGTTTTTATGATTTTACTACTTAAAAACCAAATCCCGGGACTCGGGGAATATCCATATTATTCTAACCAACCAATTATTCTAAGCAAGTACGTAAAACAGCTCTACCTATTCCGATCTATGGTGGGAACATAACAGAAGGTGAATCCAATTGCAAGTTGATTGATTTCATTCACTCGGTTACACACAAATATTTTAAGATCCCTGGGTGGGGTGTTCACCCACACTAGCACAACCTTTGAATCAGTCCATATCTAGATCTATCTATGAAAATTATTTAATTTTAATTACTGAGTAAATATAAATAATTCATACGAAAATAAACCGAAGTTAGGTCCAGTCGCTTTACCATTACGAGGTTTGCAAAATCGTAATACCCAACTTGGCATATTTCCTTAGAAAATATTTTTCTTTTTATGGACAAGAATGCGACTTGACACGCAGGCGTACCACACTAGACTGAGAGACTTGTGACCATTAGGACAAAAGTAGTAGTAGGAGAGCTACTGGACCGTCCGAGTAACGGTATGTCTGTAAGGCTAGAAATTCTTATGCTGATGAGTCATAGTATGCTAAGTACAATAACCATCACCTGGTACGCCTCAGCCCTGCACGTCATCAACCCCTATATTTTTGAAAGTGTAGGAAACATTTGAAAAAAAAAGACTTGTTCCTGTAAGCTTGAAATTTTTATATTATTTTGTTTATTCGTTATAGAGCTTGAAAAAAAATTGACAGGCGTTTTCGATAAGCACAAGGTATCTGACAGGTGAACCTAAAGGTGAACCTAAAGGTGTAGGTATTATGTATAAATCAAAATAATCTTTATTCTGTAAAGTTGAAATTTATAGACGTGTTTCTTTAAACGATTTGTAGCATTTGTAGCATTTGTGTTCTGGCTAGCATAAGTCCTTGACAGGCGAGGGGAAAGATGCTATGGGAGTGCGAGTAAGAGGCGTAACGTGAACGCAGTAGTGCAAATGAGACAGTTTATCTAACGGTAACATTGGAGGGTGGTGTACCTGCTTTTGTAGGAAGATTTGAAACGAAAAATTTCATCAGTTCTAACAACGATTTATCTACGTGAAGTCAATGTCATGTTCAACTATCTAACGAAGAATTTCGCTGTTTTATGTTGTGAATTATTTTAAAGTTTAAAATTTCAATTATATATTAATCTTAACTACACTACTACATTAATAGTGATTGTGCAGTTATCTTTGTGTATTGCCACTTTATATTCATATTTAAGTAAATAGTGAGTAAGATGGAATCGGAGCACGTGGTTTGTGTGACTTGCAACTATAGATGCTGGCGGGAAAAATTCCGAATCATTCCCGTCGAATACTTCGGAAGTATTCCGAAATATTCCGAAACTTTGGGAATATTTCCCATTGAATTATTCGGGCGAAATATTCGGCGGAAACATTCGATTGCGGGGTACGAATGTTTCTCGCGGGGCGCGGGGGGGAAAACTTCTCCAGGGAACATCTCCCCTCTTACCGCACCCCGCACCGCCACCGCCTGCACGCACGACTCGTGCAGCCGGGCGCGCGCGGCACGCACGACTCGTGCAGTCGGGCGCGCACAGAGGGACAGCGCGGCGGCGATCGACGATCGATGCAAAATACGATTTTTCAGCAAAAAAAATAAAAATCTTAATTAAATTAATTTTGAATAATTCTGATTTAAAGAAACTTTCCTAGAAGTATTCCGGAATTATTCAGAATTTTTCAGAAGTTTTGCAACTATACTTGCAACCAAGATATTGATAAAAAAAACTGTAAAATTTACAACAAGTACTTTGGATAAAAACAAATCAATATAAAAAATTAGAAAACAAGATAATAAAATTTCATGACATTTCTTTGCCAGAGGAAGTTGATGATAATACAGGCTATCATGTGAAGTGTTACAAAAACTTTCTTGCTGTGATGAAAAAATATCGCCAGAACGAACCATCGACTTCATCTAATGTACCAGCATCATCAACAGGTATTTTTTTATTAAGTTATATACTCTTTATTATTGATATTTATTCTGGATGACTTTATAAAAAAATCTGTCACAGAGATATTGTCTACGTAAGTGAAGGGGGGGCTCTAAACATTCCACCTGAAGGGCATTAATAGGTGAGCATTTCATAGCACCCGTGATAATACGCAAGCATTTGGATTGAATTCTTTCCAGTTTGGTCGGGGTTATTTTGTTACATGGTTCCAACAGAAAGATTCCATAGTCGAAGTGACTACGAACTATGGCGTTATATAGGATCTTCTGGGAAGTTGGATGAGCTCCCCAGAAACTCCGGAAAGGGCACGTAAGACATTAACGCCTTTTTCGCATTTTTTGGAGATGTAATCCAGATGATAGAGACCAGATAGTTTTGAGTCAAGAATGAGGCCAAGAAATTTCACTTTATCACGGATCAAAATGGGTTCATTTTCCACATAAAGGTTTATAGGGGGAATATTACGCTTGCGAGAAAAGGCAACTGCATTGCATTTGGAGACTGACAAACTTAAGCCATGATCGGTCAGCCACTGGTTTAAGTAGTAAAGTGCAGAATTTATGCGAGATGAGGCATCTGAAAGGGAAGCTGAATTAAAGTAGAGAGCAATGTCGTCGGCATATTGTAGGATTTTGCAGAAACAACTCACTGAAGATTCCAAATCATGTGTGTATATATTATAAAGGATGGGGCTTAAGACTGACCCCTGGGGTAGACCCTTCCAGACTAGACGGGATGGGGAGATGTAGTTTTGATGACGTACAGAAATAGAACGGGACATAAGGAGATTACAAATGATGTTGACCATCCTCACAGGGATACTCAGCTGTAGCAGCTTTTGCCTGAGTATTGGAAGTTGGACATTATCATAGGCTGAAGTTATGTCTAGGAAAACACCGAGAACACTTTCATTATTGGAAAAGGCAATGCGGACATCAGACATGAAGACACTTAGGCTATCTAAAGTTCCCATACCTCTTCGAAAACCGAACTGAGAACTGGGTAAAATGCCTTTAGTTTCTAAGATCCATTCAAGTCGATTCTTGATGAGATTCTCCATAATTTTAGCCAAGACAGAAGAGAGGGCGATAGGACGATAGGAAGTGGAATCTTTTGGGTCTTTCCCAGGTTTCAAAATTGGGATGATTATTTGGGATTTCCAAGACTCTGGAACTTGCCCAGTAACAAAAAAGGAATTGATTAGGTTCAGAAAGATTAGTTTACAGTCAGCAGAAGATTTGGAAATAAAGGAGTAGGGTATTCCATCAACCCCTGGAGCAGAATCCCGGAGATGATCTAAGGCACAAATAAGTTCTGAATAAGAAAAAAGGTCATCAAATCTATCAGAAGAAGTGGGAGAAGAAGGATCTATAGTGGGAAGGCACTCGGAGCTAGGAACAAAGGGGGGGGCTAATTTGGATATAAAATCCTCCAACCAGGTACTGTGGTCATTGGTAAAAACATCGGTATAGTGGCTGTCACATGCTCTGCGGTAGATTTTAATTTTTTTCCATACAAGTGAAACTGGAGTACGTGGAGACAGTGACTCGCAAAAGTTGAGCCAGCCACATCTTTTCTTTCTTGCCAGTAACCTACAAGTAGTTGCAGAAGTCTTTTTCAAATTTAAATAGTCGGGCATATTTATACTAGAGGAAAAGGTGTTTTCTGCTTCTTTACGTTTACGGACGCCATCAGTGCATTCAGCATCCCACCAAGGTGGAGAAGGTATTAGGTGACGGGCAGAGTTTTTTAAGGGGATTGAAGACTTGGCCGCTCTCAACAGACACTCAACAAAATCATTGTAGAGAATTAGGGAGTTGGATGAATTTATTTGGGGAAAATTTTGAAGTTCTGCATCCAAATTGGACAGGAACTTAGACCAGTCAGCTTGGGGAAGGCGATATTTTTGTATGGGTTGGATGGGAGGAGAACGAGGATGAGTACTTGGAAAAGAAATTAGGATAGGAAAATGATCACTTCCATATGTATTAGGCAGAACTGACCAGGAAAGAGTTGATACTAAGGAAGGGGAAGAGAAAGTAAGGTCAGGAACACTAATATTTTGGTTAGGGGAAACCCGACGGGTAGCAGATCCATAATTAAGAACACAAAGGTTGCGATCATCTAAAAGGTCTAGCAAAAAGCTGGAGGAGGGGTCATTACAGTGAGAGCCCCAAAGGCACACCCTTTGGGGCTCTCACTCTCACGGCAATTAAAATCACCTAACACAATCAAAGGGCCAGGAATAGAAGCAAGGATAGAGTTAAATTCGGACAAAATATTAGCACTGGGATGGGGAATGTAGACACATACATACCTACGATATGTCCATGGCTCTAATGGCCACAACATGTAGGCCAGCATCATGATGGGGAAGAGGAATCTGGGAAAAAGTGATAGATCTGCTAACCAATAGGGCGCAACCCGCCCATCCGTCATCTCTGTCGTTCCGAAGACATGAATAACCAGGAACCCTAAAGAGAGAACCAGGTCTGAGCCACGTCTCCGACACAGCAAAGACAACGGGTTTATATCTATTTATAAGGTAGATTATATCATGTTTTTTCCTGCGAATAGATCTACAGTTCCACTGAAGGATTTTTTCCATTTTGGCGAATCCAGGTTTCGAGGAGTTTTTGAACTAATATAATGACATTGTCCGGTATTGCGTCACTAAATTTAGACAGTATGTTTATGAGGGAGCAAGTCAGAAGCTCTATCAAATTGTCATTAGGAGTGGGAAGGGGAGTAGTTTCTATGTAAGGGGAATTTAGTGCACAGCCATTGGGCTGAGAAGAAGTAGGGGTATAGACCATTGACTTATGGGCTTGAGTATCATATGACTTGCCCAACTCTGGCCTAGGTCTAGGGGAACGATAAACTGTCTTGGTATAGGAGGTTTTAACAGGAGATGCATATGGAGAAGAAGTTGGAGTGTTAAGAGGGGACGAGACGAGAATGGGTTCAAAAGGATATGCTTGAGAAAGTTTAGAATGGGAGGGACCTGCTGTGATATTTGAATATGGCAATCTACGGGGACGGGGAAACCTTGCTGAGGCCTCACGGTAGCTCAAGTTTTCCTGAGACATAACCATTTTGATTGACTTCTGTCTTGAGTGTTCAGGGCACTTATTATCAGTGGCCATATGGCTACCACCGTCACACAAAAGGCATGAAACCTGTGAATCGGGAACATCACAGCTATCTCCAGGATGAGGTTGAGCGCAACGGTAACAGCGGGGCTTAGATCTGCACTGAGTGCTTATATGGCCAAAACGTAAGCAGTTGCGGCATTGGATAGTAGGAAGTTGATATATTGAGACAGGAAGAGAGACATTGTAGCAGAAGACCTTCTCTGGGAGAATTTGCCCAGAGAAAGTAAGCACCACAGTTGATGATGGGGACCAAGTAACAGAGTCCTCTTTTTTATTTTTGAAGTTAAGCCTTCTAGCTCTAATGACCTCTCCACAATTGCGAGGGGTTTCTATACCGAGGACTAGCTCCTCTAGTGTCCAGTCGGTGGGAATATCCCTGACAACACCCATGCGAGTTACATGGAAGCGTGGGATAGTTGCTAAGTAATTGTACTCTTTTAAAATTGGATTATTGACAAAATTGTTGGCATCACTTAATGGTCATAAATTCAATTGACATCCTGTTACGGCCCAAAGACCTGACACTGCCCTGCACAACACTTTTAAAACCTTTATTAAATATAAATTGAGCAAACTTAAGGGAGTTTAAGGTAAGACCTTGCTTAGGGTCTGTTTCCACTCTAGAAACAAATACAGTGAAGGGAGCTCTGTCATTCTCCGTGTATAGCATTTTGGAGTCGTTCTCAAAACCTGGCTTGGTAAACACGGACTGAATTGAGTCAGACGGCGGCTTATTCCTTTTCGCGTCAACATAAGACTCAGGACCTGCGGGGCGCTTTCTAGTATCAGGTCTTAGGCGATCAGAATTTTGGGAACACTCCAAAACGTCCATAATATCTGGAGGAGTCCCTCCACCCCCATCAGGGGGTTCCTCGGCACTCATTTCCATAGGAAATGAGTGCCGAAAAGCTTAAAATACCAACCTTATACACAAACCAGACAACACAAAACAGTCACAACACTATAAACAGATTTTGTTATCAAAATAGGATGTGAGGTTAAGAAACGCGTGCTTAATCTCACCAAGACAATAGCAAAATCCTTGTACCAACTTACTTTAAATCGTTTAAAGAAACACGTCTATAAATTTCAACTTTACAGAATAAAGTTTATTTTAATTTATACATAATATAATACCCGGCACGTAAGTTGGCAAGATATTTTGTAGTGGGGGAAGTTCGCGCATGCACATTTTCATACATTTTTACATGCGCGAACTTCCCCCACTACGAAATATCTTGCCAACTTACGTGCCGGTAACTGTACCTACACCTTTAGGTTCACCTGTAGTGTCAGGTACTTGTGCTTATCAAAAACGCCTGTCAATTTTTTTTCAAGCTCTATAACGAATAAACAAAATGATATATAAATTTTAAGCTTACAGGAACAAGTTTTTTTTTCAAATGTTTTCTACACTTTCAGAAATATAGGGGTTGATGACGTGCAGGGCTGAGGCGTGCCAGGTGATGGTTATTGTACTTAGCATACTATGACTCATCACCATAAGAATTTGTAGCCTTACAGACATACCGTTACTCGGCGGACGGTCCAGTAGCTCTCGGTCTATATCGGATCACGATTTTGTTCGCTATGTCCCGTCTATTGTAAATAAGTAATTTAATGTCTGTGATAGCAGCAGTCAAACTTGTAGGTACCTGTAAACAAGTATAATAATTGTTATTAAAGGACAGTGACACCCCGTTAAAAAAGCAGTAGAAAGTAATATAATATAGACACAAGTGCCCACTTGCATTTCTAAAAGAGCAGTTTCATGTTAACAAGCATAAAAGGCATGAAAATACATAGCTATTATCGGCTACTGCTTTAACATTAATTTGGTCAGTTTATAGTAGGTAAGTAGATATAAATTCAGAGATAAGCACCTTTTCCTGTTTACTCCAATTATTAGAGATTATTATTTTCATTGCTACCATCGCAAACACAATGATATAAACATAATGAATTATTTTATTCATATTCAAATTATCCGATGAAATTTCTGGCTTTTATCTGCCAAAGTCACGACAGATAAAAAATCGTAGTTTTGACAAGTGGACCGATTTCTGCAAAAATGATCCAGTCCACACCAACTTCATTTCGAGATAATTGAGTTTAAAGTTTATTGCGGTATTTCTCTGGCTTTGTAATCCTAAATGTTGTGTTTTTAATTTTACGTCATTCTAAGTGTACTAAACTAATTTACATGCATGTATTTAGTAAATAAATTTTAATAGTTTAGTAGATATTCAAGAAAACTTGCGCGTGGATCATTATTACATAATACATTTTGTATGGAATTAGCTGAGTAGGCTGCGGAAAGAAAAATGCAAAAATGTTCCAAAGTATGACAAAAATAGAAACTCAAACATGTTTATTATTTTTATTTTATTTGAAAAAATACAAAAGTTACCCTACTCCTTATCCAATTCAAAGTCAGGTTCATCACAATAACCATCTATATCGTCTATTATTGCATCGTCTCCCTTCAGTTTTTTATAGTAACCAATGCAATCATTTGGTATAAGATGGAATAACGATTTCAAATTGTTTAACTTCTTTTTGTTAGTCTGTTTTCCTGAAGGCCATAATTCTTGCAAATCTTCTTCTACGACATCCAAATCAACACATTTAAATTTCTTTTTTAACATTCAGTTCTTTGTAGTCCTCATTAAAGGATGTTCTCATGAACAAAGAATGTCGAGTCTTTTTTGTGATTAAAATGTCTTTTGTTTTGAGCCAATTTACTGAGTGAGATAGTTTAGTGTTTTTGTTGGATCTCAAATTCTAGAAAAGAAAATAGTAAATAGAAAAATATTTAATGATAAATATTTAATGGTAAACTGGCTCAAAACAAAAGAAATTTTAATGACAAAAAAGACTCGACATTCTTTGTTCATGAGAACTTCTTTTAATGAGGACTATAAAGAACTGAATGTTAAAAAGAAATGATACAAGGTTATTGGAACATTTAAGCAGAAACATTTTTGTAATATTTTCCATATTTTATAAAAAGCATAGTTCCATTTATTTGAGTTTGAATTAGTTTGAATCATTATAGCAAAAAAAAATTACACATATCAGGGCAACCAAGAAAATGCAAAAATGATTCAAATAGCTTGAAACACTTATGCATTATAAAAAATGATGTTTGCCATGACAGCTGTGGGTTGGACTATACGGATTTTCGTCAATTATTAACATAGAGTTCTGAGTCTTTGATATGTTAAAATATACCTTATTTATACCTTACTCAAAATTGTCGAGGTTGTGGGTTGGATCATTTTTGCAGAAATCGGTCCAAGTTTATTCTAAAAATTACGTTTTTGAGTCAACTATTTTGATTATAATCTGTGCCGAACGCATAATTTCATTCTATTTCGTTTCTCTACTAATCACCTGCTAACTAGTGTTTATAAATAAAGAAAAGTTAAGCATTGATTAAGAGCTAACTAAATGCTAAGCTAAACAGTAGCTAATCAGTGATTAGTGAGATTTTTATAAATAGCACTGTGTGTCATCTATGCTAAAAGTTATGAAATAGATCTCAATTTTTTAAATTAGCACACGTATGTGCAGTTTTCTACCGACTGTAGGTACTTTGGCTGACGAATTGAATAAAACTGACGAATCGACGAAAACTGGCAAATACTGGAAACCGTCGAGTTAACTCAACTGTCTAATCGGTAAAACTGACGAATCAGTGAAACTGACTAATCAACGAAACTGTTGAATTAAATAAACTGACTACTAAGGGAAACTGACCAGTGATAGGCGGACTCGTCAGAAGTGATATCACTTCTAATTTACTGAATCTACATTTCATCCAGTAAGTTTTTCTCTTGTAAGGTAAAAGGATCGAAACGATTTTTGTAACATTTTCTTCTTCTTAGTGGTTCTTCACAGTCCATTTTATCAAAAACATCGAAATAATGCAAATAATCCACCAATGAGACTGAGACTTGGATGCGAACGTTCCTAAAAATTACTAAAATTGCCCGCCAGATCTCCGGTTACTAAGGTTACGCGCTCACTATACAAAGGTTGAGGACTAAATAACAGTTGTGTAAGTTCTTATACACTAAAAACTCCCGCTATAACAGATGTGTACAATTGAACTGTCAAATGTCTTTTATTGGTAGAGCAAGCGTTATAACCAGAGTTGGGCAAATTGTAATCAGATTAATGATTAAGGATTACGATTACATTTTGTAATCATCAATCAAGATTACAGATTACGGAAATTAATCAAGAAAGTAATCATATCGGTGATTAATGATTATTAGTTTGTAATCGTTATTTTGATTACTTTTTTGATTGATGCATACTAACTACATTTAGGAATTCGAAAAATAAAATCATTATTAGATTCTGAATTAAGTAGTAGATATAGACGAAAAAGAACTTGACGCCATTTTACAATAAATACTGATTTTACAATAATAATGTTTAAACACCAAAACACATAGGCCAATACGTCACGGTTTAGACTCGTGAATCAATTTACGTTTATATCCTTGCGCACTATTATACAGACTGACTACTTGCGCTATGGCAAGAAGCGGGGCGCAGGCGGCGGAAGATTGGCTTACCGGCCGTACCCCGTACCCCACCCAACTCCCGCACCCCGCGTGCCGTATCTTCGAAATGCAATTGAGCACGCAGAAATTCTTTTTCGAATTTACTTAAGGATTTAAATAACGAAAGAGTACAAAACGTCCATGACATCCAAATTGGATCAGAAGTTTTTAGAAAAACGCAGACATACAAGATACATACTGATTGAATATAGAACCGCATTTATTAAAAATATGCTTAAAAAATTAATCAAATCTACCCATGTAATTAAGATTACTGACTATTGTAATCAAAACTAATGATTACAAATGTAGTCATGATTGAAAGTAATCAAGATTAAAAGTAATCATGATTGATGTATTCATGATTACTTTCAATCAGATTATTAATCCGATTACAAAAGTAGTTGATTACGCCCAACTCTGGTTATAACTCCGGTATACGTGGTAAACTGTGGCCTGGACACGTCAACGCGTAAGAGCCAAAGCACACGCTACTTTTTGCATCGGCGATCGGCGATTTTGCGGCTGAATCGATGCTGCATCGCGTTTTGGCGACTCTGCGTTCGGACGTGGTATCGGAATCGCGCGTTTTAGCGACTGCTCCGATGCTGCATCGCGTTTTGGCGACTCTCTGCGTTCGGACGCGGTATCGGAATCGCGCGTTTTAGCGACTGCTCCGATGCTGGCGCAAATGCCAAATCGCTGCGACCGGCATCCGAATGTGTGCGGAGTGTAGCGTTCAGCCGCTGTATCGAGCTTCCGAAAAGCGACTGAATCGCCGCGTTTGGCGATTTTAAGTGTGCGGTGTGGAATGCTTGGTCGCTGCATTTAGCTTCTAAAAAGCAGCTGAATCGCCGATCGTCGATGCAAAAAGTAGCGTGTGTGCTTATAGCCGCCAGACCGCAGGCGTACCTACATATATGTATAATTATGATGTGACAGATTTTCATTTATAGTTGCTGGCATGCTTCCGCGTCAATGTGGTATCGGCATAATATTCCTTAAAAATAAATCTAACCAAAAATACTGGCAATCATTGGATTCCATTTTTTTAAGAATAAAACGCAGAAGTCAAAGAGAACGGTGGAAACTTTTCCTTTTACTTTTTGCATAGCATCTTATTTATTTAAGTACGGGAAAAATAATTGGATAGCTACGAATAATATAAAAACGCTTTGAAAATGGACGCGTGAGTAATATTTACTGTTTTTCTTTTAATCAATTTACGTTGATATGGATTAAAGAGGGGAGTGATAAGTTCGAAATACTATTCTGCGAAAATTGTTACATCGATGTCTATACGAGTACATCGATGCTTTGATAATGCGACGTTATGTTTTTACTACATCTTTTTTGTTCACTATTTCTTAATATTGATAACCTTACATCGAACCCTTGTTCTTGGAAGTTTGTTTGTTCTATGTAACGTTCGAAAATATTTAGCCAACGAGATTCTATTGATTTGTAAAGTAAGTTTGTTGCAGTTTGTAAGTAATTCTTATTTTAGTTTTATAAAAAAAAAATAAGTTGGGCAAATTATGCTGATACAGGCATCAAAGTAATTTATTTTTGTAATATACGGCGTGAATTTTCCAAGTGGGCGTGGATGGCCAAATTCTAAACTATGAGGAATAGCGAAAAGTACTCAAAGGAGTCGCGGGCTCGATTTTGATGAAAACTAAAACTGCGTCATTGGATTGTTGAAAAATCAATATTTCTAGCCAGGAATCAAACCTGTTGATTTTGAAAAAAAAAAACACACTGTATTATTACACCATTCGCTAGTGTCCATAATAAGGATCAAATTCTGGGAAGTAATGACATACCGCAAACTTAAGGAAAATGTTGAATCTTAATAAACTGCTTCTTGTTTTAAAGTATTTATACCTACATTACGTATGTTCGTTGTTCGAAATGATGCTCAATATTTTTGTTAACACACCCGCAGCGCAGTTACCTTCACAACATTATGTTCTAAATTCAAATTTCTATTACGATCTTTGGAAAATATTCTAATGGAATCAATAATATTGTAATGCTGAATGCAGTACACAATCCTTGAGACGTCGAATCCAGCTATGTATTGAAAACAATGGTCATCATTATGAACAATTAATCAGTTAAGGTTTAATAGGTAGGTATAGGTAACATAACTCGGGCCCGGCTAAATAATTTTATTTTCTCAAAAACTACTGAACCGATTTTTATAATTCTTTCATTAATGTGATCTACATACTTTTAGGAAGGTTTTAGTATATAAAAATTCAAATTCAAATTAAAAAAAATGGTTCAAATTTCATTTCATTTCATTTTTAATTATTAATGTTTATTTTTGTTACTATGGGTGTACCTATGTGTAAAACCTTGCCTGAAATAAAAGATTTTTTTTAATATAAGTAAAACATTAGGTAATTATTCTTATGTACGAAGTTACATGCATAAATGTACTGCATCTCCGGCATTTCTATGCGAATTTTGATAATTCTTCTAGTCGGTGTCTTCAATTCTTCAATGCACTAGTGTTAATTGAATTTGTGTGGGGTAGAAACAACTTAAAAGTGATTTTTTTTTACAACAAAAACAACCGACTAAAAAAAAAACACTACAAAATGATAAATAAATTTAGGAAGTCGGTGTCAAGAAACGAAAATGCGGAATCAACGACACCGACTTCCGAAATTAAAGTTATTTATCATTTTGTAGTGTTTTTTTTTTTGAAGTCGTTACATCTTCGATCGTTGCCCCGGGCTTAATTTTTACTACTATTTTAATTAGCTTTTGCAACGTCATTCCTTTTATACTTGTTACTGTAATTGGTGTGTGCTTTGTCCCACAAAACAGGCAAGGACTAAAGTTATTATAAAATCTTTTTCGATCTCAATTGGTGGCGGCGGGGGCAGAGGCGGAGGTGTTGAGGGAGGGGGTGGCGGCGGCGGCGCTTGCGGCGCGCTCGTAGTTATGTCGCTTGACACGTCCTTTCGCATTGCGTCGCTGACGATGACTGACGCCAGAATGATACGAGCGGGTTACACGATCATTCTCCCATCAGTATTTCATCATTCAAAACGAGACTGACGGAATTATTTAAAATATTTAATTTTCATCATTCTGGACCATCATTCTGTCAATCAGTGGGTTACACGATCATTCTCCCATCATTCTGACCAGACTGATGGATCAGAATGACGCCAGAATGAGCGTGTAATCTTGCTCTAAGAGCAAGGTTACACGCTCATTCTGGCGTCATTCTTCTCCATCATTCTGGATTGACTTGACTGATGCCAGAATGATGGAGAATTTTCGACGGTTACACGGTCATTCTAGACTGACAGCAGACTGATGGAAAGTACGCTGATGTGACGTCGATCATCTTTTTTAACCGACTTTAAAAAAGGAGGTTCTGTATTCGACCCGTGTGTATGTTTGTATGTCCGCGATTTTCTCAAAAACTAATGAACCGATTTTGATAATTCTTTCTTTAATGTGATCTACATACTTTTAGGAAGGTTTTAGTATATAAAAATTCAAATTCAAATAAAAAAAATGGTTCAAATTTCATTTCATTTCATTTTTAATTTAATTTAATTTTTGTTTTTGTTACTATGGCTGTATGTGTAAAAACTTGCCTGAAATAAACGATTTTTTTTAAATATAATACATTAGGTAATTATTCTTATGTACGAAGTTACATGCATAATTAATGTACTGCATCTCCGGCATTTCTATGCGAATTTTGATAATTCTTCTAGTCGGTGTCTTCAATTCTTCAATGCACTAGTGTTAATTGAATTTGTGTGGGGTAGAAACAACTTAAAAGTGAAAAATATTTTTTTTTTTACAAATAAAACAACCGACTTCAAAAAAAACTCTACAAAATGATAAATAAATTTAGGAAGTCGGTGTCAAGAAACAAAAATGCGGAATCAACGACACCGAGTTCCGTAATTAAAGTTATTTATCATTTTGTACTGTTTTTTTTTTTTGAAGTCGTTACATCTTCGATCGTTGCCCCGGGCTTAATTTTTACTAGTATTTTAATTAGCTTTTGCAACGTCATTCCTTTTATACCTACTTATTACTGTAATTGGTGTGTGTCTTGCCCCACAAAACAGGCAAGGACTCTAAAGTTATTATAAAATCTTTTTCGATCTGAATTGGTGGCGGCGGGGGCAGGGGCGGAGGTGTTGGGGGGGGTGGGGGGTGGCGGCGGCGGCGCGCTCGTAGTTATGTCGCTTGACACGTCCTTCCGCATTGCGTCGCTGACGATGACTGACGCCAGAATGATACGAGCGGGTTACACGATCATTCTCCCATCATTCTGACCAGACTGATGGATCAGAATGACGCCAGAATGAGCGTGTAATCTTGCTCTAACCCACGGATTGACAGAATGATGGTCCAGAATGATGAAAATTAAATATTTTACATAATTCCGTCAGTCTCGTTTTGAATGATGAAATACTGATGGGAGAATGATCGTGTAATCCGCTCGTATCATTCTGGCGTCAGTCATCGTCAGCGACGCAATGCGGAAGGACGTGTCAAGCGACATAACTACGAGCGCGCCGCAAGCGCCGCCGCGGCCAAAAAACACTTCCGCCCCTGCCCCCGCCGCCCCCAATTGAGATCGAAAAAGATTTTATAATAACTTTAGAGTCCTTGCCTGTTTTGTGGGACAAAACACACACCAATTATACAGTAATAAGTATAAAAGGAATGACGTTGCAAAAGCTAAATAAAATACTAGTAAAAATTAAGCCCAGGGTAACGATAGAAGATGTAACGACTTCAAAAAAAAAAAACACTACAAAATGATAAATCGCTTTGATTTCGGAAGTCGGTGTCGTTGATTCCGCATTTTTGTTTCTTGACACCGACTTCCTAAATTTATTTATCATTTTGTAGTGTTTTTTTTGAAGTCGGTTGTTTTTTTTTTTTTGTAAAAAAAAAATATTTTTCACTTTTAAGTTGTTTCTACCCCACACAAATTCAATTAACACTAGTGCATTGAAGAATTGAAGACACCGACTAGAAGAATTATCAAAATTCGCATAGAAATGCCGGAGATGCAGTACATTTATGCATGTAACTTCATACATAAGAATAATTACCTAATTGTATTATATAAAAAAATCGTTTATTTCAGGCAAGTTTTTACACATACACCCATAGTAACAAAAATAAAAATTAATTTAAATTAAAAATGAAATGAAATTTAAACCATTTTTTTTATTTGAATTTGAATGTTTATATACTAAAACCTTCCTGAAAGTATGTAGATCACATTAATGAAAGAATTATAAAAATCGGTTCAGTAGTTTTTGAGAAAATCGCGGACATACAAACATACATACGGGTCGAATACAGAACCTCCTTTTTTAAAGTCGGTTAAAAAAGAAGATCAACGTCACATCAGCGTACTTTCCATCAGTCTGCTGTCAGTCTAGAATGACCGTGTAACCGTCGAAAATCCTCCATCATTCTGGCATCAGTCAAGTCAATCCAGAATGATGGACCAGAATGACGCCAGAATGAGCGTGTAACCTTGCTCTAAGAGCAAGATTACACGCTCATTCTGGCGTCATTCTGATCCATCAGTCTGGTCAGAATGATGGGAGAATGATCGTGTAACCCATTGATTGACAGAATGATGGACCAGAATGATGAAAATTAAATATTTTAAATAATTCCGTCAGTCTCGTTTTGAATGATGAAATACTGATGGGAGAATGATCGTGTAATCCGCTCGTATCATTCTGGCGTCAGTCATCGTCAGCGACGCAATGCGGAAGGACGTGTCAAGCGACATAACTACGAGCGCGCCGCAAGCGCCGCCGCCGCCCCCCCCCCCCCAACACCTCCGCCCCTGCCCCCGCCGCCCCCAATTGAGATCGAAAAAGATTTTATAATAACTTTAGAGTCCTTGCCTGTTTTGTGGGGCAAGACACACACCAATTACAGTAATAAGTAGGTATAAAAGGAATGACGTTGCAAAAGCTAATTAAAATACTAGTAAAAATTAAGCCCGGGGCAACGATCGAAGATGTAACGACTTCAAAAAAAAGAAACACTACAAAATGATAAATAACTTTAATTTCGGAAGTCGGTGTCGTTGATTCCGCATTTTCGTTTCTTGACACCGACTTCCTTAATTTATTTATCATTTTGTAGTGTTTTTTTTTTTTTTAAGTCGGTTGTTTCTTTTTTAAAAAAAATAAAAATATTTTTCACTTTTAAGTTGTTTCTACCCCACACAAATTCAATTAACACTAGTGCTTTGAAGAATTGAAGACACCGACTAGAGGAATTATCAAAATTCGCATAGAATTGCCGGAGATGCAGTACATTTATGCATGTAACTTCGTACATAAGAATAATTACCTAATGTATTATATAAAAAAAAAATCGTTTATTTCAGGCAAGTTTTTACACATACACCCATAGTAACAAAAATAAAAATTAATTTAAATTTAAAAAAACCGGCCAAGTGCGAGTCGGATTCGCCCATGAAGGGTTCCGTAGCAGCAAGTAACATAATATAAAAGTTCTTGTAGTTCGTTGTAACTTTGTGAAAGGTAAATTGCGGTTTTCGATTTATGACGTATTAAAAAAAAACTACTTACTAGATCTCGTTCAAACCAATTTTCGGTGGAAGTTTACATGGTAATGTACATTATAAATATATTTTTAATTTTATCATTCTCTTATTTTAGAAGTTAGAGGGGGGCCGACACAAATTTTACCACTTTGGAAGTGTCTCTCGCGCAAACTATTCAGTTCAGAAAAAAATGATATTAGAAACCTCAATATCATTTTTAAAGACCTATCCATAGATACCCCACACGTACAGGTTTGATGAAAAAAAACTGTTGTAGTTTCAGTTGTAAGTATGGGGAACCCCAAAATTTATTGTTTTATTTTTCTATTTTTGTGTGAAAATCTTACTGCGGTTCACAGAATACATCTACTTACCAAGTTTCAACAGTATAGTTCTTATAGTTTCGGAAAAAAGTGGCTGTGACATACGGACGGACGGACAGACAGACAGACAGACATGACGAATCCATAAGGGTTCCGTTTATTGCCATTTGGCTACGGAACCCTAATGAAATGAAATGAAATTTGAACCATTTTTTTAAATTTGAATTTGTATTTTTATATACTAAAACCTTCCTAAAAGTATGTAGATCACATGAACGAAAGAATTATCAAAATCGGTTCATTAGTTTTTGAGAAAATCGCGGACATACAAACATACATACAGGTCGAATACAGAACCTCCTTTTTTAAAGTCGGTTAAAAAAGAAGATCAACGTCACATCAACGTACTTTGCATCAGTCTGCTGTCAGTCTAGAATGACCGTGTAACCGTCGAAAATCCTCCATCATTCTGGCATCAGTCACGTCAATCCAGAATGATGGACCAGAATGACGCCAGAATGAGCGTGTAACCTTGCTCTAAGAGCAAGATTACACGCTCATTCTGGCGTCATTCTGATCCATCAGTCTGGTCAGAATGATGGGAGAATGATCGTGTAACCCACTGATTGACAGAATGATGGTCCAGAATGATGAAAATTAAATATTTTAAATAATTCCGTCAGTCTCGTTTTGAATGATGAAATACTGATGGGAGAATGATCGTGTAACCCGCTCGTATCATTCTGGCGTCAGTCATCGTCAGCGACGCAATGCGAAAGGACGTGTCAAGCGACATAACTACGAGCGCGCCGCAAGCGCCGCCGCCGCCACCCCCTCCCTCAACACCTCCGCCTCTGCCCCCGCCGCCACCAATTGAGATCGAAAAAGATTTTATAATAACTTTAGTCCTTGCCTGTTTTGTGGGACAAAGCACACACCAATTACAGTAACAAGTATAAAAGGAATGACGTTGCAAAAGCTAATTAAAATAGTAGTAAAAATTAAGCCCGGGGCAACGATCGAAGATGTAACGACTTCAAAAAAAAAAACACTACAAAATGATAAATAACTTTAATTTCGGAAGTCGGTGTCGTTGATTCCGCATTTTCGTTTCTTGACACCGACTTCCTAAATTTATTTATCATTTTGTAGTGTTTTTTTTTTAGTCGGTTGTTTTTATTGTAAAAAAAAATCACTTTTAAGTTGTTTCTACCCCACACAAATTCAATTAACACTAGTGCATTGAAGAATTGAAGACACCGACTAGAAGAATTATCAAAATTCGCATAGAAATGCCGGAGATGCAGTACATTTATGCATGTAACTTCGTACATAAGAATAATTACCTAATGTATTACTTATATTAAAAAAAATCTTTTATTTCAGGCAAGGTTTTACACATAGGTACACCCATAGTAACAAAAATAAACATTAATAATTAAAAATGAAATGAAATGAAATTTGAACCATTTTTTTTAATTTGAATTTGAATTTTTATATACTAAAACCTTCCTAAAAGTATGTAGATCACATTAACGAAAGAATTATCAAAATCGGTTCATTAGTTTTTGAGAAAATCGCGGACATACAAACATACATACGGGTCGAATACAGAACCTCCTTTTTTAAAGTCGGTTAAAAAAGAAGATCAACGTCACATCAGCGTACTTTTCATCAGTCTGCTGTCAGTCTAGAATGACCGTGTAACCGTCGAAAATCCTCCATCATTCTGGATTATGCCAGATCGTTGATCTTCTTTTTTAACCGACTTTAAAAAAGGAGGTTCTGTATTCGACCCGTATGTATGTTTGTATGTCCGCGATTTTCTCAAAAACTAATGAACCGATTTTGATAATTCTTTCGTTAATGTGATCTACATACTTTTAGGAAGGTTTTAGTATATAAAAATTCAAATTCAAATAAAAAAAAAAATGGTTCAAATTTCATTTCATTTCATTTTTAATTTAAATTAATTTTTATTTTTGTTACTATGGGTGTACCTATGTTTAAAACCTTGCCTGAAATAAACGATTTTTTTATATAATACATTAGGTAATTAGTCTTATGTACGAAGTTACATGCATAAATGTACTGCATCTCCGGCATTTCTATGCGAATTTTGATAATTCTTCTAGTCGGTGTCTTCAATTCTTCAATGCACTAGTGTTAATTGAATTTGTGTGGGGTAGAAACAACTTAAAAGTGAAAATTAGTTGTTTCTACCCCACACAAATTCAATTAACACTAGTGCATAAAAAAACAACTGACTTCAAAAAAAACTACAAAATGATAAATAAATTTAGGAAGTCGGTGTCAAGAAATGAAAATGCGGAATCAACGACACCGACTTCCGAAATTAAAGTTATTTATCATTTTGTAGTGTTTTTTTTTTTGAAGTCGTTACATCTTTGATCGTTGCCCCGGGGCTTAATTTTTACTAGTATTTTAATTAGCTTTTGCAACGTCATTCCTTTTATACAAAACAGGCAAGGACTCTAAAGTTATTATAAAATCTTTTTCGATCTCAATTGGTGGCGGCGGGGGCAGGGGCGGAGGTGTTGGGGGGAGGGGGGGGGGGGTGGCGGCGGCGGCGCTTGCGGCGCGCTCGTAGTTATGTCGCTTGACACGTCCTTCCACATTGCGTCGCTGACGATGACTGACGCCAGAATGATACGAGCGGATTACACGATCATTCTCCCATCAGTATTTCATCATTCAAAACGAGACTGATGGAATTATTTAAAATATTTAATGTTCATCATTCTGGACCATCATTCTGTCAATCAGTGGGTTACACGATCATTCTCCCATCATTCTGACCAGACTGATGGATCAGAATGACGCCAGAATGAGCGTGTAACCTTGCTCTAAGATATATTGGTTACAAATCGTCTGTCGTTAATTCAGTCACTGGATGTTATAGTTGTTATACACACGGATACACTTTTATCATAAATAGGTTTCGTGCGCGCGGCCGTTGTTTGCGGAGTGGGAGTGTCGTGTCGGCAGCAAGGAACATTATGGAGGTCGGCAGTGTGACCAACTTTTAATTAGAGATCCTACCCCACTTATGCAAGAAAACTGACAAATCCTGCCAAAATCGAAAGCACAAAATGCCAAAATAATGCCAATATAATTTCAAAATTTAAAATAAATAGACACATTTTTTTGGAGTTTTATTTAAAATAATTGATCTAGTCTAAAAGTGAACTAAAATTAAATTATACACTCGTATTAACGAAAGTAATGGATCCTGTTCCCACTCTACCATATTAGTAGGAGAGCTACTGGACCGTCCGAGTAACGGTATGTCTGTAAGGCTAGAAATTCTTATGGTGATAATCAATAACCATCACCTGGTACGCCTCAGCCCTGCACGTCATCAACCCCTATATTTTTGAAAGTGTAGGAAACATTTGAAAAAAAAACTCGTTCCTGTAAGCTTGAAATTTATACAGGGTGGTCCATAAGTCGTGGATCAGACGAAGTAGGGGAATAAAGGAGGTCATTTCCTACGCTTTTAAAGTGAGAAATAATTTTTGGTAACGTTACAAAATTTTTGGAAAAAAATAAATTGCTCTTGAAATTTGATACTCAGAGCCCCAATAGAACTTTGTAGTGCTGATACATTATCTAGTAGTAATACAACACCGTTTGTTTTATTGTTTTATATCACATTTTTTTTTAAATTCGTCTAATTGTAAAAGAACTCGGTATACACAAATATTCATAACTTTTAGGGCAATTGAATTATGACCATGCTGTAGAAAGATTTTTTGTTGGAAATGACCTCCTTCATCTCCCTATTTCGTTTTATCCACGACTTTTGGACCACCCTGTACATTATTTTGTTTATTCGTTATAGAGCTTGAAAAAAAATTGACAGGCGTTTTCGATAAGCACAAGTACCTGACAGGTGAACCTAAAGGTGTAGGTATTATGTATAAATTAAAATAAACTTTATTCTGTAAGGTTGAAATTTATAGACGTGTTTCTTTAAACGATTTAAAGTAAGTTGGTATAATGACAGGCGGTTCTGGCTAGTATAAGTCCTTGACAGGCGAGGGGAAAGATGCTATGGGAGTGCGAGTAACCCTGAAATCACGAAAAAAAATCAGCTGTTCCCTACATTTTGAAGAGTTGTACGAACATAAATGTAGGGAACAGCAGATTTTTTCGCACATTGGATCTCTCAAATTGTTGGCTGAACAACCTAAATATTTTTTTTGTTTAGTTTTATATCAACATCTAAAATATTTATCCCTCGAAAGTCATGCCAATAAAGGATTGTTCTACGAGGGTGACACTGAAAGTACTTAGAAAATCAAAAACTGAACAAACTAGCAAGTTATTAGTTTTATTATATCTTTTCAAAATAGTGTCCTGACACAGACAATTTTCAATTTGCCGCCAAATCGTAAACAAATGACAAATTAATAAAATACATAATTACACAATAATACAAATTGATAATTTATTTTGTACCAGGCTATTCGCACGCTCAAATTAAGTGTCACTCTTTCTTTCTCTTTTTATGTCAAATAAATTTATTATTATTATCTCCTTTATTTCATTATTTACATATAATAGTACATTATGATACGGCGAGCGCGATAAGGAAGCCGAGAGTATAATGATCAATGCACACGCGTTTCATACGACGTTTTTCAACACACTTGCGAGGAAAAAAATAGGCTTGTATTGTTAAATATTAACTTGTATGGATAATGGCGGGCTGGGTTTGTTTTTCCGCGCGCCGCGCTAGCGTGCGCGCGCAGGTTTACCCATAGAGTAAGTAATGGCGCGCGTTTATTTATTTAAAGGCACAGACATAACCGATAAACAGCCTATAGAAAAAATATAGTAACACACAAAATAATGTTTAGACTGATCGTAGTGTTGTCGTATGTCAAATTGTAGTTTAGTTAGTATGGAATTAGAAAGTACTATTGGCATACAGAAATATACATTAATTCAGTGAGAATCCGCAATAATAGAACGCCAATGGTCTTTTCCGTTTGTTTCCGCGAGGGACCACGGACAATTATTATAAGGTGCATCCACACAGAGCGAGGCATGCGCCGCAAGTGCTCTGTCTGGATGCACCCTAAGGTAAATGCGCAGTGGTAGACCGCGAAATTTAAAAATTCTTAAGTTTTTTGCAATTCGCAGGTCAGTATCAGGTTGTATCTTGATCAAAATGTATATATAATAGATATGTATTTACAGAATTATAGTCATTAAAATCATTAGGTAATATATTATATTGAAGTTAGATTTGTTCCCTAAGAACTTATCCATAAGAGATTTGTTCTTATGGAACAAATCTAACTTAGAAAGATGTATTAATGATTATAATTCTGTAAATACATACCTGTTATAGTCGCGAATAATATTTTGATCAAGATACAACCTGACACTGACCTGAAAATTGCAAAAAACGTTAGAAAAATTGAATTTCGCGGGCTACAACTGCGCGGTAAATACATTTTTCATCCCACCATCTCGGAAAGAGTATTTTTAATCTTCAATATCTGAGTGGAAAAGCCGTTTTTATTCTCTAGAGGATAAAGTAAATTGAATTTAGAACATCGTGTGCACTAAGTTTGTGAATTAAAAAAAACATTAGACCTATTTACTGCTACCTCTATGGTGCCGAATATGTCATACAACTTTTTTTTAATTTGTTAAAAACTCAGACTCGGAACCTTCTTGGTGTTCTTTTTTCAATTTGCTTTGTACGCGGTTCTTTACGCGGCATTTTTTCACGTCATTGTTTTTTTTTGCATTTAGTCATTTCCTCGCTGAGGTGGAATGAAAAGTTACGTGTTGCACTCGAGTGCAAAGATTTTTCACCTCGTGCTCTTTTGATTCCCTCGCTAACGCTCAGGATTCTAATTTTGAATCACTCGCTGCGCTCGTGATTCAATTTTAGAATCCTTCGCTTGCTCGGTCATCAAAATTGAACACGCGGTTAAAAAGCAACTTTGCACTCTTGTATAATAAATAACTATTAGTTCATTTTGGGACTAAAGACAATTCAGACTATTAAAAAAAAAAAGTGAAATATGGCTCGCGGATTCCTTTTGGCATGAAGTCTCTTTGAAGACATTAAAAAAAAACGCACTTCTCCGACCTCCGACTAGTAAATTAAATAGTTATCTGTGGAAATAAAGCACAAGTACCGTAACGTAAAGAAAAAGCACGCGTTTGTAATACACTGCATTATGGTCCTAATAAAGCGGTGCATTAAGAGCCATTTTACGAGCAAGTGTGTTGAAAATTATATTTTTAAATATTAGGATATAAAAATATATATCAAAACATTTAAAAATATAAAAAATAGTAGCCTACCGGTATCGGGAACAGGGTCCAAGCTACCGGCGGTCGGGGCTCCAGAGATAGGAACCTCCTGACAATGCAGCTTTCTGAATCAAGCCCTTGATCCAGCTGCCCAACGAGAGCCTCCTTAGGTGTTGGTCGAGGCTCTTGGCTATCAATCCATTGGCTGTAACGACTATCGGCACAATGATTGCTGATTCAACATCCCACATGTCGACAACCTCGCGAGCCAAGTCAAGATACTTCATTTGTTTATCTTTCTCAGCTTTCACGAGGTTCTCATCATGCGGGACGGTATTATTATTATTATTTTGTATGATTTTATGATTTTTGATTATTATTAATTTTTTATTATATGTTTACAAGTAGCCCAGTTCTAAAAACTTTCAGTGTCACCCTCGTATAGCTGTAAACAGGAAGACAAAGCTCTAGCCTTGTCTTCTGGTTTCCGTCGAATAGACGATGTGTACTCGCTAGAAGGCCAAAAACTGCTTTTCGATACTATTTCGTCATATTGTGTACCGAAAATTCTTCCACGCTACGCGTCTGATGTAAGGGTAGCATTCGACAGCTGATAGGCCTAATACAATCTCGTTGTATAGCTAAACTCTTTACATTGAGCGTCAAGTCATTGAACGAAGGGCGGGGGCGCGCATGCGTAACCGATACCTACCAATTTGGGTTGCTATTCACCACAACGAACGCATTCGTGGTGGAAAATATTACAAAATTGTATAATATTTTTGTCAATTTTTGTTATGTCGTGTGGCAGCCTCAGTTCCATCCAAAATGTTAGTTTACCTGTAAGAGCCACCGTCTCAAATTTTCAGCAGTCTACTCTGTATGCTATTTTATTACATTTACATCGAAATGCGAACGTTGTTGTGAAAATGTGTTTGTTTGAACAAGTATGAATTATCGTGTCGAACTTTTCAAGGGTAGAAAGCTCTTCCGGAGCTTGCAACCCGTTTGAGAGGAGTCCTGTCAGTCCACCATCGCATATTCATTGGTATTCACGTATATATCATGGTATCATATTATTATACCATGGTATATATATTAGTGTGATATTAGTCTATTGATTCAGTCGTGGGGCGCCGGTGGCGCGCGCGTTAGCGGCCAGTGTTCTCCCAGTGCTCATGCGAGCGCGGTGTCGACGCGATGACGAGGCGCGCGGCGCCTTCCCGCGCCAGAGAGCGCGCCAATATCAGTTTCTTCATCTTCATCATGTTCTTTGCGGTGTTTGGTGTCATAATACTCACTGAACTGCTGCCACTGGAACGGCCGAATGAGCCCGTGAAATCGCGTAGTGAACATCTGCAGGTCAGGAACCCTGTTTTATTTTCTCTTATTATGATTCTGACTGTAGCACAATTACATTCAAAATTGATAGAAGCATCTTGAACATAGACTGAAGACTAATTATTCATGCTAAACACAATAAAGTTGTTTGCAACATCGGTTGCTGAAGTTAAAAATAAACTGTTCATTTTGTGGATATTTTAGTAGAAATGTAAGAATCTGTCGAAATATAATTAGTATATACTCAAAAGACAAGACAGTAAGATAAGGACTCCTAGTACAGCAAAGCACAGTTAACTCGTTTCAGAGCAACATTTAGACATACTAAAGATATAGACGGATGCCCCAATGGCGATGATTGAAGAGATCAACACGCATTTATTTTGCTTAAAGGGAAACATTGTTTGGATGCGAACTCGCCTGAATAATAAATGGTGAAGCTCATTAATTGCCCAATTATTAACAACATTGTAAAAATGGTAAGCTTTGAGCTTTGTTTGATAACACATTCCTTCCGTAGCTTAGGCTTTATTTTGATTGGGAGCTGAGCAAATATTTACGTCGGCGAATTTAATGTAAGTGTTTCATTCAGTGGCACTCGGAATTGGAGTTGAAGGTCTTTGCTCGTGTTAGGGTCACAGTAGGTACATATAAGCACTACAGGTATTAGCAGAATTTGTTGCAGTGTTTAGATATTTCTTGTTGTTAAGATGTTTATTTTCAAAACGGATTGGATTATGAATATTTTGGTTGTGATCCACATTCAACATTATTGTTGACTGTGAGTGTCCTTGATGGGATTGGATACCTTATTCGCTTGAAATATAGGAATAATGCACTTGTTTGTTGCTGTCTGACATGTCACTAGCTTTTTGCGTCAAGCTGAATCTATGAGTTTTCACCAACGTGAGCAAGAAGTAAGTACTAGACTAGTGTCTATTTCACCAAATAGTAATATCTATTCTACTTCTTTATCGAACCATTCGAAAACCTTGCACTAAGGAACATTTGGTATACTCAAGTATCCATTGGGTATTCTGATTGCTAATGCTGTTTCTACAGTAAAATCGTTTACCTATTTAGGAAGCTGTTGCATTTTTAAACTTCCGATACTTTCTGGCTGTCTTTTTCTACAACTAACGAAGAGATACTAGTATTACGTTGAAGAACGTAATATTAGGTCCTTACATATGAAATTGGCGTTTTGTATGGAAGGAACAAAAAGTCGAATATTTTTTAATATAATATATTTAATTAATCAAAGTATGAACCATTGTTTTCAATGCACTTTTGCCATCTTATAGGTAGTTCATTGATCCCTTTACTAAAAAAACCAGTCGGACGGGAATCAATAAAATCTTTGAAGGCGATTTGGACTGCCCCATCGGAGTTGAATTTTTTCCCTTGCAAAAAGTTATCCAAATTGCGAAAAAAATGGTAATCTGTTGGAGCAAGGTCCGGGGAGTACGGAGGATGTCTAAGACATTCCAATTCAAGCTCTTCTAATTTGGTAGCCGTCTGTTGCGCAGTGTGTGGTCTGGCGTTGTCGTGAAGCAGCAGTGGCGTGGAGCGATTGACCAGCCTTGGTTGTTTAGCCGCTAGCTTTTCCATCACATCGAAGCCTGCAGCTAACTCGGACGTGGTTTGCGATGGGTCCGCTTCCACAATAGCCTTCAATTCTCCATTATCAACTTGGGTCTCAGGCCGTCCACGGGGCTTGTTCTGCAGGTCGAAATTTCCAGAACGAAAACGTTGGAACCAAAAACGAACTGTGTTTTCTTTTGCAACATGACCGCCATACACATCATTCACCCTTCGAGTCGTTTCCGCAGCACTAGTGCCACGGCGGAACTCGTACTCGTAAATAATGCGATATTTTAAATTTTCCATTTTGTAAAATGAGTGACGCAAACAGAAAAAACAGAAGAAAAAAAACAAATGAATGACGGTCATCGAAGCACAAATACATGAGTAAATAGCTGTACAAATTTGAATTTGGAATTCCTTACCAAAGAGGAGAAATTCGTGATTAAAGTGGCCAGTACGAAAAACGCCAATTTCATATGTAAGGACCTAATATTAAGCATCTCTTCTTAACGAATGATTCATGACGAAGAATCATCATACGAAGAATCATGATATAAAATATACCTATTTAATATCTTTATTGACCATAGCAGTCCATTTTTACACAAAATAACGCGACTGTGGAGAGGGAGGGGTAGCGCATGATGTCCCTATACTTGAAAAGCAGGTTGGTGACCGTAGAACCGGTTTTTGCGAACCAGTGACCCTGACATTGTACACAAGCCTGAAACATGTATTTGATGTTAAATTAATTTATTGGTAATTTTAAAATTCCCGTCAGGATGGCACAGCCATTTACGTAAGCTAGTCATGATTGGATTTCAAACCTATCAGATTGCAATTTCTGTCACATTCAATCTATAATTTAATGGTCATCAGATAAAAGCAGTCTTCACAGCCCTGATATGTTACTACAGAAGTCCTCTTCATTAACGATATTACCTATTTTCGTACAATGCTTCAAACAGTGTGGGAGTAACTAGGTCTCAGTTATTATTACAAATAAGGGCTGATTTTTCAATCGAGAGATAATTTTTATTCGTGGAATAAAATTGACATCTGACAGTTTTTGTATGGAAGAACTGTCAAAAATTGAAAATTATTCCTCCGATAAAATTATCTGTCGTTGTAAAAATCAGCCCTAAATGACATAGTTGCGTTGATGAGATTGACCAACGGGATCACGAAATACAATTTTGTTACTATTTCTTTGATCACAGGAATCTAGTGGTGACGGAATTTTGAAGTTGTTCTTTATACTTACATATATTTTATTGTTGTTTATTGTACCTATACTTACTCACGTTGTGCGTTATTCTGAACTGGCGATAACTTGTTCTTAATAACTGTTATTCTAAGTTTACCTACCCAGAAACTGCTGGGTTTAGTACTGATTCCCCTCGTTCTTGTTTCCTCCCGAAAAATTATATACTTTATAATCCCGTTTTATCAGACGAAATCGAGGTGGTACAGTCAAAGAAAAAGTACTAAGTGATTATTAATAAGTTTGTTTATTCAAGTTATTCTACATTATCACAAATCAAATTACAGCTTTTGTCAATTTAAAAATTAGTTTATTCACAAAAATCACAGATTTCCTGAATATTAATATTGAAAAAAAAAATCATCGAAAAAATAACTACATACCTAATATCTATGTCGCAGCCAACTGGTTAAATTAGCCGTTTAGTTAACCGCCTGGCCTTTGGAAGTGGTGCTCGCCTCGCTTCGCTCTCTCGGCTCGCATGCGGTTGATCACAGTTCTAATTTTTTTTATTTTGTTTTTATTTTAACCTGGAGAAATGCTCATGCATTCTGCACTACCACGGGGAGACCCACTAAAACTCCACGGTGTCCTCCTCTGCCGCTTACGGCGGGAACACGGGCACGCGTTAGCACTCATATGTGAAACCGCCGCGGATGTCCGTCATCGGACCCACCTCTGGGGAGTATTCCTCATCACCGGCGCACCAGAACACAGCACGCCGTGACCACCCTAGGGACCAAACCAGCACATGGGCATGGGTCAGGTCATTGGCCCCGCCGCCTGCCAATTTTCGACCGCAGAGGATAGGGAGAGCGGCCAACGTCATACCAACACTCTCCTCCCCTGCGGCCCCACCGCGTCCGCCATCAGACGGTGACGGTCCCGTCAAGGCCTCGGAAGGTAGGGAGAGCGGCGCACCGCAATACCGGTACTCCTCTCTCACCGCGGCCTCCAACCCTCAGCCGCGATGCCTCTGATACGACATCGCGGCCCGCCTCAGCTGCGATGTCGCCCAAGCGGCACCGCAACCTACTTGTTGGCCGCTACGTCGTCGGCTTACTGGCAAAAGCCCTGACGAGCGGCCCCTCCTCGGGTTCCTCTTCGCTTCACCGTGGGTGTCCAAGCCACGGCTACTGAGCCCCCCCCCGCCTCGACAATGCGGGAACCCACCTAACCTAACCTAACCCATTTGGTCGGGGTGTCCTGGCTTAGTTACTGCGACCAATTCGGCTCGCACGTCATTGGTTACAGACTTCCAACCTAAACTATAATTGAATATCTTTCAGGCCGTTAGTTGAACGGCCGCCTAAACTAAACGGCTAATTAAACCAGTTAGCTGCGACATCTACACTATAATATTATAAAGAGGAAATATTTGTTTGTTTGAATTGAATAAACTCTGAAACTACTGGACCGATTTGAAAAATTATTTCTGTGTTGGATAGACCATTTATCGAGGAAGGCTAATAATAAAATCACGCTACGACCAATAGGAGCGGAGTATCAATGAAAAATGTTAATGAGCTTCCGTTGCGTGCGCTTCGTAAACGGTTAAAGTTACGCAAAAATCATGTATGACGGAATTGATCCCCTTTAAAAGTTCAAATATTTTTATTTTTTTAAATTTAAATAACCTTCGGAATTTTTATAATAACCTTTTTTATGGTAATCAAATTTGTTCTAAAATAATGCATTATTTGCGAAGGTGTTTTTATAAACATGATATTAATCCTTATCCAAATAAATACATATGCATCAGAAGTATTTAATTTTGAACAAAATTGCCCTTGACATCATTTGATTTCAATGAATATCTTAGGAGGTATCATAGTTTTAAAATAATCCGCACTGCTGCCTGTAGCTCTGCGAGGCTACTATAGTTCCTGAAATTAACGCGAGTGAAACCGCGGGGCACTGCTATTACCTAGGTACTAAAAATTTTACCTTTAAAAATATAAAACACGTTACAGAATAATTCCAAATTATATAAATTCTGAATCAACAGGTGTACATTTTATAATTAAAATAGATTGTTTAATATACATATTTTAAACACAAATCAATAAATAACAAAAATCAACAACTTTTAGTAAAAATAACTAAATACCTAATTATATTTTGGTGTGCATACTTATCATTGATATGATTTCGTACAGTAATCATTCATACTTAAATTGAATGAGGGAATCGAGAATGTAATTAAACGATATTTTTATTATAACTTTCGAGGGAAACAAGAACGGGGGAATCAGTACTAACCCAAACTGCTGAAGGAAGGAAGGAAGAAGAATTAATTTTTATACTCGTAATGACTATTTATTGTTGATTTACCCCTTTCTAATCACTGCAACCTATAAAGAAATAAAAATGCGTTTATTGGCGACTCAAGAAGCTCCTTCACCTTCTATCTTGGTGCTTTTGAGGCATCGTGTCAATCTGACGTTTTAAGGGTCCAACTAGGAGTTGCTGCTAATTCTTCTGAGATTACTTTAGATGTAAGTTACCGTTTTAGAGCACGATATACGATGTCTACTGGATGAGAATATATATCATTCTATAGGTGTTACTTGTCTTTTTAAAATGGCCATGTTGCCATGTAAATTGGCTGTCAAGTTCAGGCAGGTTTTACGATCAAAGTAACAAGAAAGGGATCGGGATCGCACTACCTAATAATTTGTAACTTCTTTTTCATCCAGCTACTCTTCGAAGTCACTAGAAAGCTAAAACTACTCTTATACAAGACTGCTTCAGGTTAGTTAGGTTAATGTGTTTCTATCCCTGTTTCTACAAAAAAGCTTTTACCATTCACGTTACGTGTTAGTTTTCGTTGAGCGTGTAAAACAAAAGTTTAGCTGCTTCCATCTCAGTACCCATTTGTAAGCGGAATTCATTAAGACGGTTTTTTTCTTTTTTAAGCGTTTCAATTTGTTTAAAAGCATCCTTTCTAATATCGTTTGCGGTACTATGCATTTGTTTGTTGGCGTCGTTAATCCAGTCAGTTATCATGGTCTTTTCTGCTCTGGCTTTTGTTGTTGCTACATTTATTTATAATCAACTTAGACTATCATAATTTGCTAATTTCGTAGAGACTGTCATTATAAAATTCTAGACACTATAGTAGAACTGTTAATGTGATATAATCTTTGTATTGAAAGATTATGTCCGAAGTTTATAATAAACAGCGCCCCGCTAAATAATTTAATGTTAATCTGAAGCAAGACAATGAACTCTCTCAGATATCGTCGTTTATCATAAAGTCGTAATATCTTTGCTGTATCGCGTAATCGTGTAAATAAATAAAAGTAGGTACCTACCTATATATCTCTGCTGAATTTGAGTAGGTAGGTTCTTGGGTTAATCATATTGTCGATGTAAGCCGTGTCTGGTTGCCTCTATTTGTACCGCGTAGCGTACCTAGTAGGATTCCCTCACTCTGTTATCAGTAGAATCCGATCGAAAAGAGATTTTTTATCGGCCGAAACCGAAATTCGGGTTAGTTTGCATTTTAGGACGAAAACCGAAAGTGAAAATAAGAATAGTTTGTCGATGGGTTTTTTCTATAGTAAAAGTAAAAGAAAGGAAGTGTCTATTTTACTACTTTAAAAATCACATGAGACTTTATACTTTTCTCAAAGATGGAATTATTAGTAATCAAACAAACTGATGATACTTGCGAGAAAAAGCGTTTTTTCCGCATTTTCAGAGTTAATGTGCTTTTTATAGTACAGTCGAGTTCATTAATATATTGGCAGTGACAATGTTTCAAAATATTGTAAGCGTTTTAAAATGATCATATAGTTCTATACAAACTCAGACATCAATAAAATGTTTTCATATAAACTATTCATAAGTATGTTACGGTAGTGCAGTCAAAAATATCTGATTACTCTACGGAACATAAATATCTAAATACTCTAGATTTCAATAAATTTGTTGCAACCTAGGATTCATAAATATCTATGCAGCTTTGAATATTCAACTAAATGGCCATTACCATTAAATTTATTTTTGCTTGCCGGAGCAGAAGTTCGAGTAATAATTAATGCAATATTGCCGTTGAAGGATGTCATAACTGACAACAAAAAAAAAAAAGAAATAAAATAAAATAACTTCAAATTTTGTTTCAAGATCTTCACAGAAAAATAATTGCATAGATATTAAATTTGTGAACCTAACTATGATCAAGGGATTGCGCACAATTTTTAGAGTCCTTGTCTGTTGTACTCGAAATATTATTGATATAATGTAGTCACATATTTATGATGTCACAAATTGTTTACAATTTATTGTACGGCAAAGCTGTTTAGAGGTTTATGAAACTTACTATTGCCTATATATTTTTGATTCATGAACATGCTCAAATATTAAAGAACTCGACTGTACCTAATTATCAAAATCCTCTGAATAAATGTATTGAAATTTTGACGTGAATACGTCTTTAAAATTGCATCCATAGTGGAAGGCAAAAAAACCAATGATAACAAAATCGGAGGATACAGTTTGGTGTTGCAGCCTCATATCTATCATCTCCATCCTAAATTAAATTACACCACTGGATAGCTAAAAGATCAAAGAATTCATTACGCCAAGTGAGGACTGTGACGCATGCCGCGCGGTGGAGGGGGAAGCGCCGCCAGTTTTAGGTAATTTTGCTGCGTATTAAGATTTCCACTTAGTATAACTTTTGACTCGGAAAAGCTACGACGTTCGTTTAAGTTTCAATCGTCAGCTCTTGTCAAAATCTATCGATTGTATACAAAAAAATAGTGTAAATTAGTGACACTGAATATAATGTGTTCAAATAAAAAGAAAAATAATATCAAAAATATATAATGGCGGCCTATACGCGTCAAAAAGCCAAATCCAAGTACAGAGATCGTATACAGTTGGAAAGGGCTTCTCAAGAGCAATCGAATGGTATCAATAAAACACCATATGACCGAGTCAAGCAGTGCCGTAAACGTATAAGAATGAATGGGGCTGAGCGGATCAGCCCCGTTACGTAAACGTATTCACGTACAACACACGGCCGTGTTCATGACACAACCACACCCCATTTTTGATTTCCGGTACTAGTTCACTTTTTAAAAGTAAAATTGCTGGAAATTTCAGCAGATAATTGCCGAAAACCGAAAATTAAATTCGCTATTCCTATTCGCTAGTTATCAGGGAATAATTACTGTGAAGATATACCTAATACAATTTAGTCTATTAGTCTACAACATAGTTTATTGAACACCTATTGCCAGGCACATAAGCTAGTTAGGAATCAGGATGTTATAGTGCGTAGGGAGGAACCTAAGTGAATTTCCTACGTTGATCGGATTTTCAATGTCCACGTCCGGTCCGCTCCATTTTCGAACGTCCGGCAAATGCAATTTGGGACTTATAAATTGCGTTGTGTACCTTGATATACCAACTGAAAGTAGTTGCAGCATTTATGGTATCAAATCATTATTTTAGATGCAAATATTATGCTTTTTTATTTTATTTTAATGATAGTGGAAAAACAACATGGTCGATGGATCTGAGCTATGATTTTTTAATTCCTTACTTATGTGATAGACGGAAAGTAGGAAATATAAGCCAATCAAAATCTGGCTTTTGAAACACATAAAATTATGACATACAAGACTTAATATTCCTTTACTGTAAAATATATTTATGTTTTATTGTGATTCCTTTTCTGTTATTGCACCCTAGTGCAAGCAAACTTGTTTTGCATAAAATTAATATTGCGAACGGCTGCATATCAGTTACTCCGCGTTGAAATTGATATCTCTATGCCGGATCTTGCTCAATGAAGTACCTACATAGGTATTACTTAGAATATAATTGATTTACAGTGCGGCTGACGAGAGAATGCGTTCTTGACACCTGTCAGTTTCATACAAACGAATACGTGTTTTGCGAATTCGATCTATATTATCTACTAGAATTGTCGCACTGACAGGTGTCAGAAACGCATTTGTTCGACGGCCGGACTGTAATAATTAAATCGACTATACCATATGGTCAGTTCTTCTGAAGAAAGAACAGACTATGACCATGTTCTTCCTACAGATCCGTCTGATGTGATCGAAATCCAGACAGATACGGCCTACTTGAAGTAGTGCAAAGTTGTAATAAAGCTAAACCGTCTGAGGCCTGAGTGTCAGTTGAATCGAAGCCGTTAATAGTTGATATTCGCTTGATGAAACTTCACTTTTCGTCTAATTCTTATTGACCTGCAGCAGATCAATAATAATAAAAATGTTTATTTGCACCTTCAAAATTAACATAGAAACAGGTTTACAATAAAATAAGCCGAAAGTTAGTTACATTATTTTACATGTTAGAGTCGCAACTGATACCTAAGCAATGCTAAAGTGAAATACTAAAGTGAATGAACAGTAAACATGTTATTATAGGTTACCCGTTTCAACAGTGTTCGCGGTTATTATTAGTCTTCAGCCTCAGTTCCTCAGATACTAAATTCTGTAATTAGAGTGTCATAAATACAAAATTATAGCTCCTACTACAAGTAAACAAAATACGAGTCGTGAAAACTAATTAACTTGTCTGGATGACACTGATTAGTTAGCCTATTTTAATTACTGCAAAACAATATAGCGGAGGTCGATGAGTTCAGCAGATTTATGTTCCTTTTTAAGTGCGTTTTTGTGATATAAAGTTTTAGGCTTCTGTACAAGTGTGAAAACAGACATTCTTTTGTGGGATTATACATCCGTCTGCTCGAATGACACAAGAATCTTTCTAGTTAAGAGATAACCAGTCGAATTTGCAAATTGATGCGTGTCGTAGAATATCTATACTATAACTCTAATTGCGTAATACACTTATCAATCTCAATCTGAATCATTTTGAAGGATATTGCTAAAAATTGCTTCATATGTTCGAAAAATTTGTCTGCTCAACCACGTAAATAACGCAATGAATATTGTTGAACTGTCAAAATGAAAGCCACGTAGTGTGTTACGTAATTACCCCTCTGGGGACATGAAAACTCATCTGTTTTAGAAAACAGGAACGAACCTCTCTTATGTTATGAAAACAAAGCCACTCAAATATTTGTACCTATAATGTCGGTGCTGCACTTATCGGTAGCGGTAAATATGCAAGGCTAGGAAAACAAACATTTATATTTTTGTCGATACAAGCATAGGATCGTGTGTTCGGGTTTCTCGCTGGTGGGTGGGTAATGTTTGAAGAATATTGTATACTAGTGACCTTTGCGACCTCTGTATGTACATAGCATGACCGTTTCGTATTGACATGAAAGGTTGGGCAGAGGTGTAGTGTTTGTCGATGACCTCATTAGGGACAAAGGATTCCACCTCGTAATAATGGTAGCTAAATAAAATCATAAGCAGCAATTTTCATGATGATTGTTTACAGTTTTATATTGAATTGAAGTTTATACATATATCGGGTTTCTTGAACTAGTTTCTCTTGAGGTGTTTAGTTTCAGTACGACTACTGCAACTGCAACGCACAGTCATGAGGGCTAATATATCGGTATATACACTTGGAAAAAAAACAACAGCTATTTTCTCGTGGAATAATGATTGCAACTTTGATTGCCATCTTTACAAACCAAGACCCTTTCGTGATTCGGAACGCAAATTAAGCCGTTAGCCCCGGCGGATCATTGACAGTGATTACGGGTCGTCAGAAGCTCGACAGTCAGACAACCAGTCTTACCAAGGAGTTTCGTATTAACCGGTAACTGGGTTGTGGAGGTCAGATAGGCAGTCGCTCCATGTAAAATACTGGTATTCAGCTGCATCCGGTTAGTCTGGAAGCCGACTCCAACATAGGGAAAAGGCAAGGCAGATGATGAATGATTGTAAAGAGATTATTAGAGTATTTCATAATAGTATGGCTTCCAAATACTATGTTTCTAACGACATAACACTATAATCAATACAGTAGGAGAAAATCACTTTTAAAGTACCTAAGTGTATAAATATTTATTGCTCGTGAACAGTCACGACTTCACGAGCACTAATATTTATGCACTTAGCTACTTTAAATTCATTATTAGGTATGTACGTATCTAAATATGAACGATTAGGTCTCGCATGTAGTAAAACGCATGATTGTTTTATCACAAAATATGATGTTACATTGGCCTTGTGTGTGTTTCCGGTATCGTATCGATAATAGTCCTCTAAATCGTTTTATGTTCGATGTTGTTCTAAGAAAATAAGTTTTTAATTGCGACAGCAATGGGTAGGCAGAAATATTCTCTTCTGGCAGTTCACTTCCATCCAATTGCATTGCCGGTTTCAGTATGTAAACTTTATATTACAACGTTTTAGTTGTAAACAAGTGTAAACTGAAAGATAATATCGCAATGCGTCCCGTTATGTGGAGACTTTATTTCCTAGAAAATAAAGTCGCCATGCTATCTGATTATGTATGACCAACTTATACGTGGGCAAATGCAAAATTTATTAAAACTACGCAAAAAAGTCGTGAGCAAAATGCGGACTTAAATATCCGTTTCCCCAAAGTGAACTTTATTCGTGGCTAGCTTTTTTCGAGGTTTCGCATCAGACGTACAAAATTAAACTAGAAAAAAAAATCGTTCTGTATTCTGTTTCGTTTTTGCGGGAAACTACTCACGAAGTTTATCACGGATTCCCATAGAAATCGGTCAGTAAACTCTGAACGATTCACGGTTTCAAATTCAAAGATCGAAAAGTTATGCTTGCGAAAAAAAAAGTACAAGGTGGAATGGCAGCCACTTCAAATTTTCTTCATAATTTTTTTACCAAATTGATCGCGGCATGACGTTGATTCAGATTTTTGTAAAATGTTATTATTATCGTGATAACTTTCCTAGATCATCATCATCTGCCGAGCCTTTCCCGAATTTTGGGGTCGGCTTCCAGTTTAACCGGATGCAGCTGGATACCATTATTTTACATGGAGCGACTGCCTATCTGACCTCTACAACCTCATTTACCTAGTGGGTAATACGATACGCCTTGGCAAGACTGGTTGTCAGACTTTCGGGGTTCTGACGACCCGTAACGACTGTCAAAGATCCACGATTGACAGTCGGGACCAACTGTTTAACGTGCTGTCTGAGGCAGGGAGGGTCTTGGTATGTAAAGGTCACCCATCCACAAACCGACCGCGGCAAGCGGGGCTTAACCATCGATCGACCCGCGCATCTGTTATTATTTAGCCACGAGCCCCCCCGTACCTACGTCATTATTCTCCTGCCGTTATCCCAATTTATTTGAGGTCGGTGCAACATGTCTTTTTCTTCCATACTTCTCTATTAGTCGTCATCTCGTCATCCTCTTTTTAACCATTCATCATTCACACAGTCCATCCATCGTTTCTATGTCCCTACATATACAGGCAGAAAAAAAAAACAATCTAATACCGGATTGATTTAGATTGGCAGTCCCAACAGGCCAGACCACATACGAACTAGATTAAGAAATGTGAGACGGCCTGCATTAACAGGTAATACATTGCCCTAGCTCGGTACAAGTAGGTATTAAGTATTTATTTATCTAACTTTAGGCAATCTGCGAATTACATTTGCAAAAGATAGACTATTATTTGACACAATATTCACACATTCATTCACGGAACTCCAGACATACTGACATGATCGTCTTCCATCATCTGCTTCCGCAATATGTTTGCGCAACTGCCATCCAAAACTAGAGCTGAATCCCCAGTCTGTCGTACCTACTATAAAACTGCTCCATGCCCTTCTGACTGGCAACCATGAATGTGATGTGTTTGCGGATGAATGGAGTAAAATTATACGTAATATGTCTGGTGTTATCTGAGAGAAAGTATGCAAGGGAGTCCTCTGTTTCATGTTAGTTTAAATTACACATCATATTGTCTCTATGTTAATTAATATAATTGGTGTTGTACCGTTTTAATTATAAATCCGCGAACACATCAAAGTCAGGTTTAGCGTTCAAGAGAGCGTTGAGCGCGGAGAGAGTGCCGTGGATTATAGTTTGGTCCTTCGAGTCTTAGGTAGGTACAGCATTAGAAAAAAAAGGTAGTTTCTTTTATCAGATTTAAACCTATTATTTTGCTGTCCATGTTTCCTGGTAAAAGAATTTACTTTTGACTCTAGATATTTAACGAATTTCGTGCAGAATATAGATAAAAACAGGGTATGAAACTGCAATGTTAACAACAAAAAATAGAAGTATTACATAGACTCGTATAAAAGGACGAGAATAAAATAAATAGCTAGTTCTGAACGTTTGTTTATTGTCCACCGACTTGAGGAAGTGTGGACTAGCTGACCGTTCCTCTCTTCAAAACTAATGCTATTACGAGGTAAAATTGTTTTGCAAAAACAGCTCTGGAAGTGTATTGAACCAATCACAAAAAATATGTATTTTAATCAGTCAAGCGGCGCGGTTCGCCGATCGGCGACGAAACAATAGAAAATCAATTGTGTCTCATTAGCGGAGCTTGATAGATTAATTATAGAAAGCTACGCTATTACCGAGTGGCATGGGATATGTTTGACGCAGTCATGTTCAGAAGCTAGTCTCGAATATCTTGACTCCCGCAAATAAAATAATTTAGGGCTAAATTGTTCTATTCTCCTAGTTTTCAGTTTTCACAATACCAGGCTAAATGTGTGCAATAATACAACATGTTGGACTCCTTGATATTTTTCTAATTCGTTAGAAACATTTTAAGCACAACCGTGGATAATGTACCTAATAGCAATTATGCGGTCAGCCATGCGTGAAAATTCTGAAAGAAAATCGAGTGATATTTTTTATAGCAGAATAAACTGGCGACATGTGTTTGTTTTACTATTATTGTTGTTATTGTATATTAAAACAGTTTTTAATAATGAGGAACGAGGTACATATATAATGCCACAAATAATTGCGCAACACACTATCAGTAGCAATGGCTTTCATTTTGACAGTTCATTGCGTCAGGTAATTACGTTGTTGAGCAGACAAATTTTTCAAACATATAAATCAATGGATTAGCAATATCCTTCAAAATGATTCAGATTAAGATTGATGGCGTGTCAGATTGCGTGTATTATTATTTATCACTTTGTAGTGTTTTTTTTTTGAAGTCGGTTGTTTTTTTTGTTGTTCATCGACTGCGTCGCCGCCGTCGCGTCGTTAGCGGGCCAGATGGGCTAGTGAGACTCAAATAAAATGGGTGATATAACCCGGCAAGCCGTGTCCCGTATATTACGACGACATATCAAACTATACATTACTAGTTTTAGCTGACCTCGCATTGTATAGGGTTTACGAACAATGAGAAGTCAGCTCATAATGAAAAGTTAAGCTTGATATGCTGCTGTGCGTACCTATGTTAATATGATAAAACAATTAATTTCGTAACAAATTGTGTCCGTGGGCGGACTGTCCTCATATTTTCAGTTTTCGTGCTTGTGGATTTTCCTTGATTTATGATCCTGGTAAAACTTTTCATAGCTTGATTACACTTCACTTTTTTCGCTGTATCACCAGTCAGGTTTGTTTGGATAATAGATAAGATTCCACCAAACAATGAGACCATAATGTCCAAATCATAATGTCCTTTCATATAAAAGTAAACGGCTTAAAAAATAAAGCTTTGTTACTAAGTATTATCATAAAAAAAGAAATAAACATAAATGAAAGCATTTAAATGTTTTCAAAGCGTTTAAATAAACGCTTTCGTTTTACGTGTTTATATCTTTTTTCCGGCTTCAAAATATATGAGAGTTTTAATAAATGTGATGGCGTTTTATAAATATCAGATTTGAAGGCAGTAGGTAATTGGGTGACATATTGCGGTGGACTCAAGGTCATCACGTTTAATGTGTTCCAAATGGATGTTGAAAGGATAGGTGTTTTATTTACTGAATACCACAGTGTACACGGTCAAGGAGGTCACCCTTATCTCTCTCGAGGGTGTCGTAAGACGGAATGAGATGCTGTAGATATAATTTGAATGGGTATAATTTTGTAATTTTCTCACTTTTGGCTCACTTATGCTCGGTTCCTATAAACAAAAACGAATCGTTTTGCCAACGCAATGGTAGTACTTTTTATTGCCAAACTGGGCATATAAATAGATTCGTAAGCTAACTTCCATATGGGTCTTCCATGGGGTATACTGTGCAAAGCTATGAGGTCTTTGCTTCATTATTGGTTAAGATACAAGAGTCATAATTTTAACCAATAACAGTCCGTAAATTACAGGAATCGGCCATTGATCGTAAGTATAGAATGATAAGTAACTTTGTGTAGTTTCTATATTTATGTCTGTAATTTATATGGTGTAAATAATAAAGAGTATTCTATTCTGTTTGTGTTGTTGAAAGACTTACAGATGTTACGGAGTTAAGAAAGGCTTGTTTGAAAGGAATTCTTTACATAATTGTAATGCTGACTGTAATTATTATTTAACTGCATCCTCGAAACCTTACCAAAAGTCCATAAAGAGGTAAACGAAAACTTGTTTAAAGTATTTTTCCCTTGATGAAAATTCCGAGAGCTCGAGTTTCCGTCCGCATGGCGGTCGTCGGTCGGGTACTTCGTCGTTCATTAATTTTATTAGTGAGGTAGACCCACTGAGCTCGCTCGTAAAACAACAATCTTGAGTGCAATCAATTTTAAATATGTCCTACCTATCTTGTTCTAGTTGCTTCATCGGTTTGTGGTAACGAGCTTCGCAACTAATTTACTTTTCTTATTTATTAAACATGAAGCGTCTACTTTCTAGCCTAGTCTCCAAGAAGTTTTTTATTGCATCGCCTGTTTCGCTTTCTGGTTAAAAATTGCTGCGTCCCCTTATGTTCGTTACCCCTGAGACCCTTAAATCAGGCAAGAGCATGAATAATTTGCAGCAATATCTTAAGAGAAAAATTCTCTAAAGGGTCGCATGCAACCGAAAAAAAAACGGCGTTTATAAAACTGTCTTTTATCCTGCTCTAACCTGTGGAACTTTGTGCTGGCCACTGAATAAACAACAGACTTCTACATCCAACTTCGTTAATGATGTTAAGGTGGGCAGAGGTGTCACGTTACTCAGAGGAGAAAAGGAGTAGGTTTGTAAGTAGTAGGAAGCTTCAAGTTAAGGTAGCGGCGATTGAAGAGAAAACTTTTGTTGAACTAAGTAGGTATTTACTAGTTGAAATGATTACGGAACGGAAGTAGATACGGAAATAAGGCTAGGAAGTTAAACGTATCTCTAGCAGATAAGACTGACAGTATCAACCGACGGGGACAGGAAAATACATTTTTTTTTTGTAACTCTAATTTAAATAAAATTTACCTAATAACTAATTTTATTTAATTTTACTTAATAACTAAAATTTACCCAGGAGTGGGAAGTGGGACGGACATTGGTCCCACTTCCCACTCCTGGGTAAATTTAATTATTTTCATCTTTTTAAAATCAGTAGGATTTTTAAAATAATATTAATGTGGAGTAAAACACATATGCTCGTGTTCAGTTCTCACAAGAGATAAACGGGCGGAGATACGAGGCAATGACAATAGTTTAGCGGCTAGACTTTGGCCCATTACTTAGGTTCTATTTGCAAACTTGATTGGATAAGGTTCAAATACGAACCTTAATCTGGCTAGATGCCCTAACAAAGACAATATGCTCGTAAATTTCTACATACTTCTACAACCTTACCTAATCCTTTAATCGCTTTTTTCCATCCCACTGTTGCGTTGGTAACAAGATTTATCAATTTCCTTTGATAAGGGTTTAAAAAGTCCTTCAGATTAATAAATTGTTCATCGTTTGTGACGGGTATTTTCTGAGAGAATACTTTTAATGGTGTAACTACTTTTGCATACTTAATATAAAAAGTGATAACAAAGCGACCAGCATCTTTCATCTGGGCCGCGGCAACATCTTGCGAGGACGCTAATGAAATTTTTCCGGATAAAAAATGACGTCATAATAAAAAATGCGGAATCCAAAAGGATTTTATTTATCATACAAATGGGAAACATAGAAGGCTATTTTACGAGTGAGGATATCCAAGAAGATTTTATTGCAGAAGGGACTTTTTTAAATAAGTAGTTAAATTGTCGATTACTTACGATACGCGGGCTTTCATTTTGACGGTTCAAAAACATTCATCATTGCGTTATTTACGTTGACAAATTTTTCCAAGATGTGAAGTAATGGATTAGCAATATCTTTCAAAATGATTCCGATTGTGATTGATAGTATAGTTTACGCAATTAGGGTGCTGGTCTGTCTATAAAATTAGCAACTTTTGTTTTTTTTTAATGTAGCAGTAAAAACAACGTAGGTAGTGCTTTTAAGGGTTGAAACACGCAATAGAAGATCTATATCCCAAATTATAATCAGCATTCGTACTCTATTTTACTTGCTGCTACTTTATCGGACAGGAAATAGTCCTCCCTCGCAACAAAACACGTATTATGCCATCATTATCACCGAATATTCATAGAAAACTGAACACACATTTATTTTAGAAGGTTAACGAGAGCGGTTCTAGCACAATTATAATTTTAATTACAGCGAAATAAATGGAGCGCTTTATAGTTATTTCATTCAGAATGAGGGTCAAACCTTAACATTCCTTTATATGAAAGCCAAATGAGAAAAGAAAATGGAAACACGAATAAAAAGTTATTCAGAATACTGTAGTGCAGTCTATTTCAGACGCGGTTTTAAATGCGCTTTTATGGTGAAGATGAATGTATGTCAATGGCGCTACAGAAGCGTAGCGAGATTGTAAAATTGTAGGTACTAGTTTGTAAGGGCGATTTAACATCAGGGCGATTAAGCGTCAATTTCCCATTGTTTTATGACTGCTCTGCTCTAGTTTATATATTGTAGTATTTGGTAGTCGATATGCATATTAGGACTATTATGGGATGTAGGATTGATTCCATAAAATAAATATTGGTCCTTCGATACGAGTTAATTGTTACCTGCATGAACTTTGTTAATGAATAGCCTGGTTGATTAATATTAATCGTAACACAATCTCGAAATCGTCGAGAAATCCAGCTGCATACGCAGCTCATCCAAGTACACACTTAAATTTTTGTGCGTACGAGTATTAGATAGGGCGCTCTTGCACATTTTATGCGAATTAGGTTGAAAATTAAGGTACTTTTTTCTGCATGAGAGGAGATTAGTACTGAGGTCCCTCGTTCATTACTTTGTATTCTATGTGCGAGTGCGGGGTGTCTCCTAAACACACAAGCTATTCAGACTCGAGAACTAATTTGTCTGATCTAAAAAGTAACGTTTGTTCTGATAATTAATTGAACCGGCTCCGAGCACAAGAACCTAATCTTTATTCTATTGTGAACCGAAACGCATCATACGATACACATTATTGATATTAATCGTTGTTTACGCGTGTAAATTTAATTTATAGTAAACGCGTGACTGAACGACGTAAAAAGTCGTCGTCTAACTAAAATGACTGACGTCATCATCATGATGATTGTGTAGATACGAATAGTTAGGTACTGCTTCCCTAATGAAGACGGTGAGGTATGTTTTATTGGCGTTTGGGTGATAATAATGTCCGTGTAATTTCAATTTGTATGTGTCCTCAATTCTCATTTCTTTCTTATCTCGAAATTGGTTAATCGATTTAAGGGCCTTATCATACTAGCGGATTGCGAGCATCCTCAAAGCGGAGCGGGCGTGCAACGAACACTCGTCGTATGCGCAGCGAATTCGTTGAGGACTCGCAACGAGATCGCCGTGAATTTTACTGTGCGTGTGTGTGTGAATGCCATTGTTACTGAGTGTATTGTACGTCGTTAACTTGCTACAAACACGCGACGAAAACGTTGGGAATTAGCCACGCGTTCGCGACGTCTTCGCTGTGCAGCCGCGGCGTGTTCGCGACGCATTCGCTGCGCGCCCGCCCCGCCCCGCAGCCGCTCGCAAATGGCTAGTGTGATAAGGCCCTTACTGTGTTAAATCGCTTTTTTTTTAAATTAAAATTTGGACAATCTTCTGGTTCAATCAATCAATCAACTCAGCCTATCGCAGTCCATTGCTGGACATAGACCTCTCCCAGGCTGCACCACAACACCCTGTCCTCCGCTTTCCGCATCCAATCTATCCCAGCCACCTTCTTAAGGTCGTCGGTGTATCTAGCTGGAGAGCGTCCCACGCTACGCTTGCTGATCTGGTTATAAAACTGGTCTGGGAAAAATATTTGGCCATTGCCGACTTTTACATTTTACTTTTACATTTTCCGTAGTGCAATCGAAAATTATAATATTAACTGAAGCGATTACGTCTTTTGATAGTCTTAACAAGCATAGTGCTATAGTGGTTATTTTACTTCAATGTTAAATCATAGTTGAAGCGAAACTGATGAGATTTGTCATGGTTTGACATTATTGTATGGAAATTAAAGAATGAAATAATCATGCAAATGCTTATTACGTAAACCTAAATATTATAATAATATAAGGAATTAAAGGGGTGTTATTAAGTAGTAAGGTAGGTAGGTACAGTTTTGCAAAATTTAATTTAACATTTTCCTTATTAATTTGCAGCAATAATCGAACTAATTGGTTTTATAGTTTCCTTGAAGGATAGCTGTTTAATAAAGTCAATACAATACTCTCAATATACCCAATGCGTAGATCAGCTTGTAAACTAACTGTATGTAAATGGCTTAAAACTCTCGATTATCAGGCAACTGAAAGTCTTCCTATCCGCTAAATTTCTATCTCCTTCACAAACGTACACTATCACATACATACACACCCTCATACACGTCACACAAACTCACACACATAAATTGTATATTTATGCCCAATCTAGATCCATTTTACTTTTTCTTTATATGTAACTGTGCCTAGAATTTAAGTAGGTAAACTTCATCACACGTAAGGGAAGGTTCACATCTGACGGAAAATGCGTCGGGCGTAACTTCGATTGCGTCTATTTATTCGCTCGACGCAGTAACGCATCATCGGTTGAGTGTGAACGGTCAAGTGTTTTTCTATACATTTGTCTGTTCTGGCGTTACGCGACCGATAAATCGCGACGCATCTTCCGTCAGATGTGAACCTTCCCTAAGTCTTGGCATGCTGGTGATACAGGTATTTTATACCACTAGGCACTCGGGCACCAGTCTCTCAAAAATGTTAATCTATTTTTTGATTTAGCTCTTCTTGTCTGCTACATCATTCGTGATGAAAAATAAATACCTAATTTAAAAAAAAAAAAAAAACGAATTATGACTTATTAGCTATTCGCGCGCCGCGGCTTTACCCGCACGGAGGACGGAAATTATCACGGGATCATATGTACTACCGGGATAAAAAGTAGCCTAGGATAGCTCATGGCCTAGCTGTGTGCAAAACATCCAAATCCGTAACGGCAGACAGACTGACTCTCGCATTTATAATATCAGTATGGATTAATAAGTATAATAATATTATCTTCTGTCTTGAACTAAAAAAGGGTTGTTCGTTTTTCTTATCTTTGTGCGATCAAACATAAATGCATTCATGCAGTGTTTCATTAAACATCGTTATCAGATTAAAATTTCATCAATCGTTTTTCAATGGAATTTTTAATTATTTTGTCGCTTGTTTACATGGCGTTTGCAAGGTCAGCTTCATGCTGTTAATGTCCAAGTGATTCAGAGTTTAAAATTTGAAATTTATTGATTGTTTAAAATGTTAATGTTAGATAGACTACCTAATGCACTTCGGTATTGAACAATATTGTTTTTTCCTTATGGTACGAAAACCTTGAATAAGAACTATTTAAGTATTGAAAATAGTATAATTACCCGTACGCAAAATACGCGCATTGACGTGGAGTTGCGGACACCAGCCCGTATTACCTATTACCTAGTATAATTAACTGTCTTACAAGCCATTGTATTACTTCATGATTTAAAAATAGCTCACTAGGCAGAAAATTTACACAAAAATCTATATAACAAAAACATTATATTTTATTATCGGGCGAAACCGTTCCACGTTAGCCGAGAAATCTTAAAATTAAAATGTTTATGGAACGAAAATCGCCAGCAGGGTAAGGCAAAGATAAAATTTGGATATGATCCGTAAGCCGGGACGGGTGGTGAAAAACCGCCGGGATGCCCACGTCATGTTCAATAAGCTTTAGCGACGAATAAAAATTCTTGGCGCCCAACCTTTCTATCTAAAGGGATGAAACTACACTCGATTTTTATTAGACAAAATGTTCGGCCGCTCGTGTTCAAGTTTGCTTGAGTGAAATATGATTACAGAATGGATTATTAAAAAACCGGACAAGTGCGTATCGGACTCGCGCACGCGCACCGAGGGTTCCGTACAGATCCGTTCAGGTTCAGAGCCCTGATTCACAACCATACGACAGGCTATCGTATCGAAAACCTGACATTTCGATAACCTGATTTGACTTCCCCTCAACAGCAAATAGCTGTTGGAAGAATAGCGGGCGTCTATTTGATTTAAACTGACAAAATTTTCGGGTTTTGGACTAGTGAACAGCATTGAGAAGAATCCTACGATAACAATGATTAATGTTCGATACGATATGGAAGCATATCGAGTGTTTGTGAATAAGGGGGCAGGTCCAGTTCCGTACAGGTTGAGGAGTGGCTACAGAGGCGTCACGGCGTTCTCACCTACCGCTTGACGCAGGTCCTCACCGGACACGGATGATTCGGGAGGTTCCAGCACATCATCAGGCGGGAGGAGACGCCCGGGTGTCACCATTGCGAGGATTGCCCGGAGGACACGGTGGAGCGTACGGTGGAGGTCTGCCCCGCTTAGGCGGAGCACCGCCGTGTCCTCATAGAGGCGATCGGCAGCGGCGGCGACTTCTCGCGTCCGGCCCCGGTTCAAGCCATGGTCCGGAGCGACCCACCCTCAAAAAAAAAAGGGTTCCGTACTTTGTAGGTATGTAAATAGTTTATCACGGCCTATGTCACGACGCACCGCTCGCAGTGTCAACGCTAGACAAAAGGAACCGCGCCGCTTGTCGCTAAGCCAAAAGTCGTGGCCGGGTGGTAATAGCTTACGTTCGCATGTAGTAATAACGTTAACTTAGGCCGACGGATATCAATAATGCAACTGATTATTAATTTACAACAAAAGTTTGCCATACAACGTGCATATTGCATTATCCATTTGCATATTATAGTGCAACCTTTCGTCAATATTGGGGCGAAGAATAATGTTTTATCTGCATCATCTTATGCTTCAAACATTTCATTGTAAATGTATTAAATATTTAACTAAATGAATGGGCTGACTACGTTCTTCATTTCTTTTACCTTAGTAAAAGAAACTAAAGAATTAATACTTCTCAGCCAGCGGGGTAATTGCATAGCACATTAACAGTAGCAATGGCATAGACAGTTTGACATTTGGCAGTTCAACAACATTCATTGCGTTATTTACGTTGTTGAGCAAACAAACTTTTCGAACATATGAAATAATGGATTAGCAATATCCTTGAAAATGATCCAGATTGTGATTAAAAGTGTTTTAGCGCAATTAGTGCTGGCCGTCGTGTTAAAAGTATAAAAGATTTTAATAGTCAAAGTTTCGTACGCAAGGAACAAGACAGCTAAAGATTTTCACTCCCGGTATCTACGAAAAATATATTAAAAGTGTAAACATTTAAGAAAAAGAAAAATAAATATCATAAGCTAAAAGCTGAAGTCTCAAGTAGGATCAATAAGGACCAAAAAATACTGATTTCGTCTTCGACTGAATTCGTTCCACAGTTTTACGCAGTCAAATGAAGATTCTATATTGTGACTTTCATGACATCATTTCTAAATGTAATATAATTTAATATAGCGACAAAACAAAAACACTTGAATAAACACGTTTACTCGATTCTTCGTAAATATACTTAAATACACATGGTAATGTTCGATAATGTTTCAGTAATAAATGCTTTTACGCTCGATTCAGTACGAGGTGGCAAACATGTATTGATTAGTTAATTACTATTTAGTTGCTATGCTAATAATTACACGTAATTGTATGGGTTCTATACATGTGTGGGGTGTGGACTGTCATTTAGCCTGACGGTCATTCACCCGCAATTAGCTTTGATAATGTTGTTATTACTTCACCAAAGCGCCAAATATTACACGGGGGAGTATTTCGACTTACTTAGAGGGGGCCATGATCCGGGGGGCTTCCATGTGGGTGTACAGTCATGAACAGTTATATGTTTTTTTTAAGGTATTTAATTGAACCTCAATTTTATTAATTCCCATTTTGCTTTACTAAAAATATTAATGAACACTCTAATATGATGAATGCGCCTCTTTTTGAGAACCTCAAATAATTTATTATGGTTTTACGAACATAGTGGGTATTTTCGAACCCATAATAATATGTTTCTATTATGAAATATGTCTTATCTCAAAGTTGCAATAGTTTTTCGTTAAAATACGTTTTGAATTTTGCTCCGTGTATACAGTGGCGATTAGGTTATGACATTAAGGGCTGATTTTTTCACTTGTTTTATATTCGTGGAATAAAATTGACGTCTGATAGTTTTTGTATGGAAGAACTGTCAGAAATTCAGAATTATTCCTCCGATAAAGTTATCTGGCGTTTGGAAAAATCAGCCCTAAATAGTACAACAGTTACTACAAGTTGTTATAAGTCTGTTAAAATAATAAGTATAACGGAGAAGGTATGTGTGTCTCGTTATCATCAGCCGTATTTTAATTACTGTGGGTAGTGTTGGTTATTACATAACATACATAATCAGCCTATAATGTTCCCACTGCTGGGATACAGGCCTCCTCTCAGGGAGGGGGGGGGGGGGTGAGGGTGTTGGTTATTGCGCAATAGAAAAACCGTTTACAGTTCAAATCAGATTATAATTTCACGAACAAATTAATCACATCAGCGAATCACACACTGTAGGTACACGACACAACGATACGGAACGCGCGACAATTTCTGAGCACATGTTGTCCGTACAATGTCCAATGGTCAACTGCGCCAGTCCACCTCGCTGCTCACTCTCCTCGACCCCCCCACGGACTTAGGCTAAACTCTGTGAAAAAAATGACGTATTTCCGACAAGTATTAGTAAAAATAGAAATCTGAATTTTTCAAATAAATTAAATAGACAATAATACAAATAAACAACACTTGATAATAAGGCACTAGACACGCGCGGGGCGATGCTATCAACAATTCAACACAAACTTTATGGTATTGTCACCAAATAATCACAAATTAAGTTTAATATTGTCAAATATTAAAACGAAAAAAAAGGTCCCACGGCTAGAATGTTGTTATAAATTATTTTGATTGTGTATGTTTAAAATACGTACCTAACGTATAACACGTGGTTTCCATTAATGTGATTACCTAATCGCCACACTGTTTATTGATGCTCGTGACTGTACTATTCATACACCTCTATCTCTAAAGGGGTAGCTTTTAGCGGACACAGGCGTGATGACGTACTCCAACTAGATACGCTCGATTAGTATAAATTTGTGATAAACTTTAACTTTTGGAGATAAGTTATATTATCAGTGATATTAGTGTCATGATAAGGAGAATGGAGTAGGCGATAATAAATAAGTATTAATGTACATGTTTACTCACGAAGTCTGAGTCCTGAATTGCATTGAATTTGTGTTGAAAACTAATTTAGATCCAGTCTTTGTAAGAATGCTGCTACATATGGAATCCTCTTCAGTAAAATAATATGATTGCCTACTCGTTTATCGTCTTTTAAATTGTAAAGTAAACACACTTTCATATAGACGATGAGGAAAAACATAGTGCACCTGTGTCTACGCATACACTTGTGCGAAAATCGAGGAACAATAAAAATATGTCGGCTTTTAAATTAGGTCCAACATGCAGAATGTCATTGAGTGAAAACCCTGAGTGCGTTTTGGCACTAGCGTCCAAAATCACTCGAATGCTGTCTTTGTCCGGTCTAATGACGGCGTGATGCGGTATGTAGTAGCCCTCTTCTGTCAATTCAGAGTCGGGTACCTCCGATAAATACCCCCGAGTTATATAATCGGTGATAGTTTTATTGTAATTCTCACGTAGGGTTGGCACGCACGTGAATTTACACTCGAGCGGAAGTAGCCGCCGCCGGTGAGCGACATCGACACCGCGTGAGTTCACGCCGTGTCGTCCACCGGCGAAGTATCTACCGTCTTAAGACTGAAGAATTAAAATCATTTTCAAACTCCAATTCGTCCGGACTAATAAAACGTTGAGGTAGACTTTCCTCTAGCTCAAAAAACGTCTCCGCTGAGATTGGTCGCTATGGTTGAAATTTCGTCTGGAATAATACCTAGTCCGGTATTATTCCTAATTAAGCTTAACAAAAATTCGAAGACGTGACATCCGCTAACCCGCATTGCGCTCGCGAGGTGGATTATGGCCCGCTCCCTCTCACAGAGAGGAGGCCTGAGTTCCAGTAATGCGAACATTATAGATAGGCTGATTATGCTAAGCTTAACAAACAACCTAAATTAAACGAAAAGTGAAAATTCGAAGCGTGGGCTTAAGCTCTATCACAAAGCATAATGTAACATAATACCTACATAAAACATACATTTCTTTGGAAGGTATATTTCGCCATATTTCGCTTCTAATTTTCAAGTCCCATGTGATACGAGGCCAGCCTATTGTCATCATCCTAGCACAAGCCTGCTACAGAGAAATACCTTATAATGTAATTACACTTTTCCCGAACTTAAAATATTCATGGATTAGCAGCGCCCCGTGGTTTCACCTGCATAAGTCTCGTTCCCGTAGGAATATCGGAATAAAAAGTATTCTATGTTCTAGTCCAGGTCATGGTCTACTCATGTGCCTAATTTCATAAAAATCCGTTCAGCCGTTTTAGCGCGAAAGCGTAACAAACAAACAATCAATATTTTTTTCTTTTTATAATATTAGTTTACAAAGACAAAGACATTTATTCGTCGGATATGGTAGGTACAAAGTTGGTTGGTACAAATGGATAAGTTCAACACATCCGCCGCTAATAGCGGCATACGAATATTTACAACGTGAAAGTAATGTACTAATGTACACTAGGTATAAAACCTAACTTAAACTCTAATAAACAGTAAAAAACACGTTTAGATATAAACATTGTCTAGACCATGTGTCCATGGGTGTGTGTGTGTGTTGTGGAAAAGCCTTTTATCCTTTTTTTTTATTTTGTCCTTTTTTTTTGGCTTTTCCTAAGCCCAGTCACAAAACAAAAACTTAGGGCTGACACTTTCAGTGTTCTTCTTAAAAAAAATATTGAACTCGGTTTGGACTACCGAAAAGAATTCTTTATACAAAATATTTACAAAATATTAACATTTTTCATTGTAAGGTTCTGATTACTTAATTTACAAATAAGTGCTATTGGTCTGGATTGGATCTGCACTTTTTGTATTGGCATGTTGGACTCAAAAGTTACAGTTTGTCCGCTGTGATCAGAAGGGTTGTAAGTAACAATGGCTTTATCTAAATAGTCGCAGCAACAAAAAAACATTATCAATACATGTAGCAGTAGTCGTAGTTGTTCGGGTTGGTTCTACAAACACATTTGACAAATTGAACGATTTAAGCCTACTGGTATTTAAATTATTTTCTAAAATGTTAATATTAAAGTCACCACAGATAATTACTGACCTATTACCAGTTGCAAGTTTTGCCAAAACATCTTCCATTACTGACTCAAATATAGAATAGTTTTGATAATTTGGGGGTCCGTAAACGCGCACTATAACATGCTTATCTAGCTCAACACAAGACAGTTCAATCTATGTTCAACCGATAGTTCAACTATATCTTTACGAGGTTTGAATTTAATACAACTTTTAATTAGGATTAGTGAACCACCACGCAACATTGAATTTCGTTTAAAACAGCTGGCCACTCTATAATTGTCATAATGCAGCAACGATTATTATTGCCTAAGTTGCTGTTATCGCTTTTGTCACTAAACTCTCTTCATATAATTGCAGAATTATACTGTACTATGTAAATGCCTTGAGCATATTGTACTTGGATTAATCCTTCGAGATTGTAACCGAATAATTTTACTACAATGAGAGGCTGAGTATGGGCTCAAGTATATAATCTATATTTATAGACGTGTATTTCAAAGGTTGTACGTCTAGTGAGCTTAACCACAGTACCTCCACCAAGTTCTAAGGCAGGATTCCTTGAGCTGACTTTGTTGATAATATTTATGAGACGGCTTATAGAATATAATGTGTGCGTTACCAGACTTCAATTTGTGGCATAAGAGTTGCCAGTACCTTATACTTAAAGGGTTGAAACAGATTCTTATTTTTTTTTTGTTTTATAATTAGACACAAACATTTAAACTGAGTTTAGCAATCTTTTCGCAGGTATAACACCGTTTAAAAAAAAAGTGTGTTACAAAAAAAAATTGTGCGGTCGGGCGAATCCCGTCAGGAACGGAGTTCCTTACGCATGCTCTCACGCACACACACACATAGTCGTATATAATGAGAGGTGAAATGGTCAATGAGAGGTAAAGTTGCATGAAGGGGGCATAACGCGTTTTCCTTACGTGACGATTTCTACCACTCAAGTCCTACCGCAAGCCTCATTCCAAAAAACCGTAAGCATAGCTAATATATATATATTTAAAATATACTCCTTGGTTTTCAGGGATGGGACGGTAAAACAAATTCAGCGAGCGACGAGGACGAGAGTCCGCCGCCTGCGCACGCCCCGATCGACGCAGTCTGGCAACCAGTCGATGGAACTCGGTGAGTTTTAGACGATAACTCTTTAAAACGAAGGTATAGATTTAACTTACCTTTTATTTATGAAACACTAAACTCATCGGTGCTCTCAAAACGGTAAAGGAAAACATCGTGAGAAAATTGACATGTCCTAGAACCAAAAATTCGAAGACATGTGACATCTATGTGCACTGGACCCGCGTGGTAGATTACAGCCCACTCCCTCTCGAGGAGAGGAGGCCTGTGTCCCAGCAGTGGGAACAATATGGGACCTTTTGCATTTTTTTAAAAAAAAGGTTCGGACTCTATCTCACGTCAATGGTCACACAGACATTGATTTACAAAAAACTTAAACCCAATTTTTTTATCATAGTTGACTGTATCTACCTATTGCAATTTGTTACTAAAATCCAAAAATATACCTAAATGTAGGTGTATTGTATCCACAACAAGGAACTATGATGATTAAAATGATTCATTAACCAAATGTTATAATCGTCAAAGTTCGGTGATCAAACACCACAATGACGCCATATGTTTAGGGAAGGACAACATTTTAGCATAATAATCTCTTAAGTCGCGTGTGTGAAGACAGTAATACTAACATTTGTGTTTAACACAATAACCTGTTCGAATGCTTAAATGTATTTTAAACCAATAAAATATGTATCTAGAACGCTGAATTTCAATCAATGCTTATTCGAAACAGTTTATTGAATAATTTATCATTTCTATATCACTACGTGTAGGTACTAGCCTAGATTAGGTCCAGGGACACGGAACGATCGATGTAATAGGTCCCATCGGTAAATAAATTAATGGTGATGATCGTACTGTGCCAAGTGCCAATCGATTTTTAGCATCCATCGGTCACGAATTCACGATTCTGTGCTATTTTAATAATGCAATTGTTCTCTCTTACTGAGGGGAGGCATGTGTTTCAGCAGTGGGAACATTATAGGCTGATTATGCTTATGTTAATTGTTGCAAAATGTTTCCTTCACCGTTGAAAGAACTATGAAGGAACATTTCAATATGAATTAACTTTGAAACGCGGCTTCTGTTCTTTACAATACCACGTCGCTTCGTGGTAATCGTCACATAGGTTCTTATTTAATGTTAAATTATTTATAAGCATTCGCTTTACGTTCATGTTACTATCCAGCTTGTCGCCATTGATAACATTGCATGTTGGTTGCTCTAGTCTGACCATTAAACTATGATAATTATACCTGCAATGACGTTAAAACGCTGAAAATCTTAAGTTTTTCGGACATACGTCCATTTAACATCAATATATTCTTTGCCGAATCGATAAGCACAGATACACACGGGCGTATTTATTATCGCGGCGATTTTTTTGGCGCACTGCATATTCAAAGCTTCATTATCGGCTTTTTGACGCGCTCTGTTGGGTTCTCAACGCTCGCCTCAATACTTTGAGTAGGAAATCCTGTGCGCGAAAAAAATCGCCACGATAAAAAATCGCCTTGCGAACCTGGATAAGTACAAAAAAATATAACGCAGGTTTGTCAATGATGCGGTAGGTACCTATTGATAACGGTGTTCGATATTTCAAAATAACGTCGTACCAAATATAAATATGAACATGAATGTCACCCACGACAGTTATTACCCACATAAAAATTACAGATACATTTACCGAGTAATAAAATTCTCGTATAACAACAAAACATGTTCAAGGCCTAAACAATTTGATCAGTCGTAACAAATAACCACAAATAACGAATATAATTCTTATGGAACGCCTGTGTTTTTAAATGTGTATCACCCCTGGATTCTGTGCCCTACGTCATATAGGTATATATTTTTTAAATTCTTTTTATGACTATTAAAATACTATTAGGATAGTAAAAAGCACTTACAGGCTGGTGTTGCTAACGACTTCGGCGATTTAACGTCGTATTTGTACTTTTTGGTGGAAAAACTGAATCCTAACTACGCACGTATTATGGTTTTATAAGAGATTTATTGTAATGGATTTAACTTACGTTGCTGGAGGCACTTTTTGTATAGGTTCGATTAAAAGAGCCGAAGTGATATTGTGCCATCATGAACTACTTAATGTGCAATCACATCCAAAAATAGGTGAGCAAATTCTGTCTGTTCATTGCACGATAGGATCTGTTTTATTGACTCAGAATCATGTATTGTGTCGTAATGTCAATATACATTTTTTTTTTGTTTTTGTATCGGCACCTTGTTTTTACGAGTATATTATATTCATGTGGGTAATTGGTTATCATCTAATGTTGTACTTTTGTGTGTTGTGCTGTCTTTTGTGTGCGCCAAATAAATGGTTTATCTATCTATCTATCTACATTCAGTCATCTTTTTTAAATGTCAAACCGAATAAAAAGTATGACACTGACTGACTCTGACCAAGAAATGATTTATATTTCATAAAATGACCTGGCATATTAAAAAGTACCTATTTAGGTTGTTGCCAACTCGACATTGGTCAAATGTGTATGATATTTTGATCTTGTAATCAGTAGAATAGATTTTTTTTTTTTCGAAATATGGGTAATACATAATAGGTGTATATAGGTGATACATTAAATCTCAGCCACATTTCACCATTCGGCATGCAAACATTTCAATCCAGAGCAGTTCAGCCAATTCTTTTCTCTGTTAAAACTCAGTCACTGTGTAGGACGTACAAGTAACTAAATGTTATAGTTTTGTATTCAATAGTGTGCTCAGTGCTGTAGCTTAAAAAAAAGACGGGTTGCACTCCGGGAGTGCCGGCAGAAGTGAAAACTTGAATATTAACATTGAAATAAATCAATTATTAATTTAATTAATATAACTCATTTTTTTCACTATTTCTGCGTCACTTTTTTCATTAATAGATGCACTTTGTTCAATTTCCATATTTTAAACACTTTATATACACGAATTTTACGAATACACAGCAGTGTGGCTACTACACAGACGGTCGAGCCATCTGCTGTCCATCCATCCATCCACGTCCACGACCACGTCCATCCATCCATCCGTAGAAAGAGAGGGGGGGGGGGAAATCTCTCCTGACGGTCACGTGTCCTGACGCGAGTTTAACATTTTTTACCCATTACAAAAAGTGTGCAACGCCGCTAAAGAAGTTTTCACTTCAAAAATACTATGTGACCTTACTTTATAAAGAAAAGAATTTGAAAACCTACACTATGCTGCTATGTTTATTTAATTTATTTATTTGGGACAAACAAACAGTTACATATTAGATCTTCTGAACTAATTTACAAACAAATACATGATACCAATATTATCGGGATAATTTTATTTATTCAGAGTTAAAATCAAACGAGAGACTCGCATTTAATTTCATTTTTACGGTCGCGATTTTTCTTTCGGTTTGAAACCTCTACTGTTGTCTTATGTGCTTAGCTTAGGCTTATTGCAGATAATGAAAATAAAACACTTCCATTAATTGTGTATTTACATAGTCAAATACCTCATTATTTCAGTTTTTAATTAATAATATCTAAAAACAGCAGCTTCCGAGCAAATAATGAGCGAACTTCTCGAAATGGAAAATCTTGAGATGAGAATTGTAATATTATAATAACTTGTAGCTTACGCGTCAAACAATAATGGCAATGGCAAGATATTTTCATGAATCTTAAATTTTTGTTAACTCATAAAGCAATCCCACAATGCGCCATATTTGCAACCTTCTAAGAGATAGGGTACGTGTAAGTCCCGTAGGAGTCAAAAACTTGAAAATAATGTAAGAGACACACGCTCAGACGGAACACTATTCTTCAGCAAACTATGAGTAACTGATAGGGACAGTGGACTGTCTTAAAATATATATATGTCGCATCCGGCAATTGACGTTTACAACAAAACAAGGCACGCCACCTAGTGGCAACTATGAAGACGAGAGTTGGCGTGCTTTGACAGAGTCGGGACGCTTCCGCTTGGTTACGAGGTTGAAGAGAATAAGAGAACGCCTCAAGTGGCACATTCCTTACCCCGGTGATCGAGCAGGCAGACGCTTCGGAACTGTCCTACGTTTTGTTGAAACTATCATCACCATACCAGTCTGTTATTGTCTAATAGTAGTTGAGTTGTGTACCTACAGTGTGTGATTCGCTAGTGTGATTAATTTGTTCGTAAAATTATAATCTGATTTGAACTGTAACAGCTTTTCTATTGCGCAATTACCAACACTCTGCCCATAATCGTACGCCCACAATAGTTAAAATATGCCTGATGACAAAGAGAAAAACATACCCTCTCCGTCATCAGAAGTGGGATTCGTGTTGGTTCAAGCGCAAAGTGAGAACGCTTAAAGTGAAAGTGACCATTGACATTTTTGAAAAACAAAGTGCAAAAATGCGAACGCTTATTAAATAATCGTGTGAATCTGTTCGAGTTGGACCCAGACAAAGCAGTGGCGCCTACCGCCATGTTTGAAAAAAAAAAACGGCGTCTCTAACCGGAGTTTGGGTTCGTCGTATCCCGTTCCCGTTAGAACACGTGATAGGAGGCGTGTGCAAACATAACAGTGCACGACAGCTGATATAAGTTTTGCTGAAAATTCACTGCAAGGTGGTCAACTTGTTGTGGCCATCAGTAAGGCACACAAAGGAGCAGCATCAACGTGGCTAACGCAAATATGATACCAAGGAATGACGTGGAGTGACTTCAAGAATCGAGCCAAGCAGCCCGCAGCCGTCACCGTCACCTTCATGTGCTGAGTGAGGGAAACCAGGATATATCACGGCCCTGCACGAGCAGTGGCAGCCAAGCGGATGGTGGACAACGTGCTGGACGTAGTGAAGGGCGAGTGGACGTCGTACAACTACCGTCAGATACGTTAGAACATAAAGGTGAGCTGTATTGTTTTGTTTACGATTGTGGTGCTGAATACTTGATAGTAAAGGAGAGGTTAAGTCGCAAACGAGTTAATAACGTTGTTGCGTTGACTTGTATTGGCCAAACGCGTGTATTCAGCATAGAACAAATCATAAGTAGCGTTGCGATTAGCGAGCAACTACTTGAGATTTTATTACATTTTTGCCCGACATTTACTTGCAAAGTAACATTATGATAGTAAGTACGTGAAATATTGAACCTAAATGCGACAGAGTTTTTGTTGCTTAAAGCTCTTGTAATAAATTCAGTTACAATAACACTCCTTTTTGCTTCGCCGTAGTCGGGTTACAAGATGTGCAATGTACCGTGGTCTGTCCACTTGAGAAAACAGTCTTAAAGTATTTCTTCTCTATACTTAGTTTCGGTTCATAGGAATATTTTGTGCACAAGTGGTTTAAGTGGCCCCGTCGCGCGTCGACAAAAAAAATGGTCGGTTGCCATGCGTCCATGCGACGTCACGCAGGTAACGGAACATGGTATGGGTTAGAAAACAAAGAGCAGAATCAGAATATCAGATTAATCTAGACGGAAGTTCAGAGGTCCATTAAGGGTAGCGGAAGTTTTGTATGGTGATCCCTATACGTTAAAATGTAACCGTACTTCTAAATACGCTCACAATAAGTTAAGAATGATGCCAGTAGGTTGTATACCAGTCGAAGTAGATAGCTATCACAGTGGTGATGAGTGATGAGTGAGGTGATGAGTGGTGGAAGCACGCGAGTAGGGGTTCTCTATCGGCCGTAGTAAAGTTGTGTGTAGTCACGGGGTGATGCATACGGGTCCATGCGATGGATGTGGAGAGCAATGCGATTGCTGGTCGGCCGGAGAGCCGTGGCGTTAGAGCGGTTTACTCGTGTGTGGTTTCCCAGGTGTCTAAAGCTCTTAGTGAAAGGGATGGTTGTTAATGTGAACAACGATGGTACATGGCTCTGGTTGATGATTTTCGCTATGATCAGATAATCAAAGTTGGTTTACATGACTCGGGTCATTGGGTGTTTTTGCTATTATTAATCAAAGTTTGTTTAGTTAATTTAGAGGTGTTGTTTTGTAAAAACAAGGAGAAGAGGATTAAAGTTTTCTGATTCAAATGTTAGAAGCCGTAAATGGTCAGAATTGGCCGAGTGGAACATGCACTGCTGTTGAATTTTTCGGTTACAGGTTAACACACAAGAACGTGTGCAAGCAAGATGGCAGTGTCGGACAGCGCTGCACTCTTTTTGGCTGTACGAATAAGCGCTGATCAAGGACGGTGCTTTTCGAGCAAGCAGTTTCGTGACTTCTGCCAAGGTTAAAGTACCAATTTACATCTTATTGCGACTAGTTCATCTTGTGCGAATGGTCAAGTGGAAAGGATAACGAGTTTGCTCAAGTCAATGTTAATTGCGATAGAGACATAAGACTCGCTAGGAGATGTACAGCTAGCTCTAAAAAAAAAAAAAAGCTCGTCCATTAGAACTTTTGATAATTAAGGTAGCACGTCCACTTGATTTAACCGGTCAAGCGGCGCGCGTCGCCGATCGGCGACGGAGCAATGGAGGGTTGATTGTGTCTCATTGGCAGAGCTTGACAGATTAATGGGTAACGACAATGACGACATTAAAGACATTGATGACGTTAGGAAACTATGAGCGTAATCAAACCAAGGTTGACGTGAAGTATAGAGGGTCATTTCAAATAAGTTGAAGCGTTAGATGGCGATCAGAATGTTTTAAAAACTTTAGTTAACAAGCGTACTTACAAATACGCTCCATGACTGTGTTCGGAAGATGCCCGAGGGCCAAGTACCAATTGAGATTGTAGACAATATTGATGATGAGTTGGCATCACTTTGGTTTGTGTACTCAGGTTCTCGGTTCATTGGGTCGGAGACCGTACCAGAGTATCGTAGCCATAGCCCGTTAGAAATCGGCATCTACTTGGTAGACCGTGGGTACGTGGTGCGCGGTAGCTCTGGGTAGTATGGTCGGGTCTAGCCTTGAAGCCAAGACCGTAGAGTCAAAGACGACTCGGAGACCGTACCAGAGTATCGTAGGTACGTGGTACACGGTAGCTCTGGGTAGTATGGTCGGGTCTAGCCTCGAAGCCAAGACCGTAGAGTCAGGGACGACTCGGCATTCCTGCGGGAAGTGCGTATGTGACAAATGTGTGGGACCGTGAATGGGATACCTGTGGTTTTGGTTTCTTTGATTAAAGTATTGTGGAAACGTTATTATAACGTTGTACTTGGTCTCGGTAATCTCGAAACTAGATAGTTCAAATTCTTAGATTGGCCTAATTTTTGGTTTCTAATTTGAATGTTTATTGCAAATTGATCGAGAAATAAGACAGATATTAAAGAGTCGAGTCCCTTTTAATTATCTCATCGGTCTTCATATGGGAGGTTGCGAAAAATGCCAGAAAAACAGAATATAACTGACGAAATTGAGGTTGAGCAAAATAGTAGTTGTAACAAGGAGGAAAGTATTTAAGTTTACATGATAATTGGACCGTACCAGAGGTTGTCGTGTAGCCGTAGCTCAATAGAAATCGGCGTCTACTATTTTAGTAGTCCGTGAGTACGCGGTCAGCAGTCAACTCTGGCGGAGGTTGGGTTTTAATGAAAACCATAGAGTCCAGGAGAGACTCGGCGCTACCGTGGAGGTTAAGGAAAGATGAGTAACTGGAGGTTACTGGGCTATGCGTAGCCAAATCACATGTAGAGCTTAAGTGTGTTGATTAATTTGGTTTAATTGTGGCTTGTGTGAGATAGCGCGATAAATGTGTAGTCAGTTGTACTTTGAATTTTCTGATTATTGATAAGATGTTAATTTTCTTCTAATTTGTCATTGACGGTTAGTAATAAGGTTCCCAGTTTAGTTCAAATGAAATAAAGGGTTCTGTCAAATTTTGACTTCATTAAATTCTGGTAAATCAGATGTCCGCTAACTAATGTTGATGGGTTAGGTCAGGAGTGACCGAGCTATGTGATACTTTGCGGATATGTTTGTTTACAGATTAACACACGAGGACGTGTGTCCTCGCAGGATGGCCGTGTCGCATCCGGCAATTGACGTTTACAACAAAACAAGGCACGCCACCTAGTGGCAACTATGAAGACGAGAGTTGGCGTGCTTTGACAGAGTCGGGACGCTTCCGCTTGGTTACGAGGTTGAAGAGAATAAGAGAACGCCTCAAGTGGCACATTCCTTACCCCGGTGATCGAGCAGGCAGACGCTTCGGAACTGTCCTACGTTTTGTTGAAACTATCATCACCATACCAGTCTGTTATTGTCTAATAGTAGTTGAGTTGTGTACCTACAGTGTGTGATTCGCTAGTGTGATTAATTTGTTCGTAAAATTATAATCTGATTTGAACTGTAACAGCTTTTCTATTGCGCAATTACCAACACTCTGCCCATAATCGTACGCCCACAATAGTTAAAATATGCCTGATGACAAAGAGAAAAACATACCCTCTCCGTCATATATATATACTCCAAGCATTTTCACAAAAGATCTGTGTTTATTTGAAACTAGCTGCGCCCCGCGGTCTCACCCGCATAAGTTTCGATCCCGTGGGAATATCGGGATAAAAACTATCCTATGTCCTTTTCCGGGACTCAAACTATCTCTATACCAAATTTCATCTAAATCGGTTCAGTGGTTTAGGCGTGAAGAGGTAACAAACATATAAACACACACACACACACACACTCACAAACTTTCGCCTTTATAATATTAGTGTGATTAGTGTGATTACGTCGTCGCCCATCTGTGCTTTGAGTGGACGTAGTAAACTGCTACGCTTTCGAAACATGCAATCTACAATCAGCTTAGTGCGGATTGAAGCATAGTTTCCCTCCAAATTTCTGTTTCCAAGTCTACCTTCCATATTATGCCTAATATGTGAAGCATGGGTATTATTAGTAACCTCTATGTATTATTAGTAAGGAGAGGTTTGTGACTAAGTAATATCAGCCGCACGGGTCGATCGATCAGGTTAAGTTATGCTTGCCGCGGTTGGTCCGTGGATGGGTGACAATTTTTAAATACCAAGAACCCTCCATGCCTCAGAGAGAACTTTAAGCCGTTGGTCCCGGCTGTCATTCGTAGATCTTTGACAGTCGTTTCGGGCCGTCAGAAGCCCGAAAATCTGACAACCAGTCTTACCAAGCGGTATCGTATTACCCAGTAACTAGGTGGTGGAGGTCAGATAGGCAGTCGCTCCATGTAAAATACTGGTATTCAGCTGCATCCGGTTAGACTGGAAGCCGATCCCTAGTTGGGAAAAGGCTCGGCGGATGATGATGGATATTATTAGTAAGTGTTTGTTACTTCCTGACCCATTAACTAATTAACTAATTAACCAACTTTCACACACGCTGAAGGGGCTTGATAACGCAGGTAAGGGAAATTAAAGCAGCCAATTAATTAGTATGCATGCTTGGAAAAAAGTGTTGAATATTAAAGTAAAATATACTGTTGCGGACTTTAAATTAAATGGAAAAGAATTTACATGCAAATGATAAAGGAGTTTATGGTACCGTTTTGTTTTTAGTACCTCTTTAATCATCGTTGAGTGATTATACTTGTGTTAGTTTTAATTGTTGGTTTAGTTGTTCTAATAAGAACGATAGATATGATATCGTGGAGTTCACAAATACGTATCATAGTGAGTAGGTACCTAGAGGTCTTATTCAAAGTTTAAGTCGGAGGTATTCTTCGTTTGTGGTTACGAGCTACAAGCTACGTAAGTCTCGTAGGCTCGTAGGCTCTCGTAGGCTTCGTAGGCTTTCGTAGCGTCGGTTCAGTTTATTGTTGTTAGACTGTTTGATTGTTCACGGAGGTATAATTGAGGTGAGAATCGACTTAGAACTCGCCTGAACTGGGATTTAGTGCCATGTAGTAGGAATTCAGACGGAACACTGCCTTATACTGAGTTATGTAAATGACGTACATGTATTCAAGCCTTTATTGATGAGCTAAGGCAAACAAAGCAAGCGGCAATCACGCTACTAGAGCTGTGATGCAAACAAGCATAAATGTGTGTTGATAAAATAACACTGTGCATTTGTGATTATCGAAAGAGATATAAACGTTCAATAAAGGACTTTCTTCTGGGTATGGTGTCAGGACAATATACAGGGTGCCAAGGACATTGACGCGCAAACTATAACTATGAATTCAGCACATGATTCAAGACACCCTAGCGTAGACGATTTTCGTGGGTTATCATAAAAAAATCTGCTGTTTTGTAGAGAAGTGCTTTGTCTACAAGGTCAAAATGTATGGAACAGCAGCAATTTTTTTTTTTTATTACCGACGAAGAATTTTTAGGCAGGGATTTCAGAATCATGTACTTTTGAATCCATGGTAACAGGCTGCGCGTCGATGTCCCTGCCACTCTGTATTGCCAGAATCGCTATTAGAGTATTTTTATCATTTTCCTGTAAAAACATTTTGCGCCATTCGGTAAAACTTGTGAGACCCCGAACTATACATGTCGTTCAAATATTTATTGAAGGACACAAAATATTACTCAACTAGAAAGAAGATATAGTACAAACCCTACAGTTTTACGATCTGCACAAGATCCGCTGTTATTATTTTAGTGCGAGGTCATCGCAAAGGAGGAACTTTAAAGTAGCAAGCTTTGAATAAAATATCATGTTCTTTACAGTGCACCATTTGGAATTCATCTTGTTGCAGTCTAAAATAGACTAGGGATTACTAAAATGACGTGAATTAATAATGAATGTGAGAAGTGAAAGAAATGAAAGGCTTCGGCGTAAGCCTGCCTCTAATTGTTTTTCAGTAAGTGTGTGTGACATTATGGGCTAGCAATCGGACTATCCGTTTTGCTGTTAACATTTGATTTTCCAACATGGTGAATTCCTCTTAGATGTAATTATCGCTTAATCAAATAAAAATAAATAAAGATGGCGATATTTACAGATTCATATTACCTATATTCTTGGGCGATTTTAACGTTGTATTCAATATCAAAATATTTTTTTATTTGACATAAACCTACATGGGCACTTATGAAACGTCAGAAATTAAGTATAGTTCCAAGTGGTCGTTTCCTATGGCGAAGAGCCGGCAAGAAACTACATTATTACTCTTTTAGAAATAATTGGCTTTTACAATATTTCTAAATTACAGTGTTTATAGGTATTGGAGGACAGTGAAGGCCTATCAATAAGTACCAATATTGTGTCTGACAGATAGCTAATACAATACATTCGTTATTTCTCGATTATGTTCCTAACCAGACACTTGCTAACGTAAATGCTAAAGTTTTACTTTCATCGTCGTAGTTCTCGTGTATCGTTAACAAAAATCAAGTAACTAAAACAACTCTAGTCAGAACAAAAGCGAAGGACTTAAAATATCACGAATAAAACCTCTCGTCCCATATGGGACTGCTCTGGCCTCCCGCCAACAACCAGGCTGTATGTACGAACATTTGCCATTTTATTTATAAACATTATTTACCTAAATAATGGGCTAAAAAACTGGTTTCGAACCTAGACAAAGGCTGTTGCCGAAATTTTTTTTTTGGCAGTATTGATTCAAGTGCCATTTTCGTTTAATTTTTAAATGTACACGACGCGTGACGTGCTCGTGCATACAATTTTAGTATTACTTGAGTTCTAGTCTCTAATTTTGGAAGCGTTAACATATTTAACGTCGGTAGAAACAATCCAACTTGTTTTTTGGAAAAGGGTGACTGGTTTTGTTTTTGAAGATTTTCCTGAGATCATCATTTATTTCTTATTCTTCAGCTGTTTCGTTGAGGAGCAATCGTTTCAAAATAGGATTAATTCGATATCGTACCATGACACTGTGTAGGTATAACACTTTATAATTTCAATAAAAACTTTAACGAAACAATAAGTGTTGTATTTAACTAAGTGACAACTCTACACATATTTTTGCCTTTGGCGTACCTATATAATTACTATCAGTGTACATGTGTCACATCCATATCCATACTAATATTATAAATTCGAAAGTTACTCTGTCTGTCTGTCGGTCTGTCTGTATGTCTGTCTGTCTGTATGTATGTTACCGTTTCACGCCTAAACCGCTGAACCGATTTCAATGAAATTTGGTATACAGGTTGAATTGTCCAAGTGGGCGTGGATGGCCAAATTCTAAACTATGAGGAATAGCGAAAAGTACTCAAAGGAGCCGCGGGCTCGATTTTGATGGAAACTAAAACTGCATCATTGGATTTTTGAAAAATCAATATTTCTAGCCAGGAATCGAACCTGATGATTTTGAAAAAAAAACACACGCTGTATTATTACACCATTCGATAATGTCCCTAATAAGGATCAAATTCTGGGAAGTTTGCCGTATGTCATTACTTCCCAGAATTTGATCCTTAATTTATTGGCTGCTTTAGATTTTTCTGAAATGAATTAAAGGAAAACGTGACGTGATCCGTAGGACCAAGGTAACCGACATAGAAGAATTGCTAAACTTAAGTGGCACTATATAGGGCACATTATAGAAATAATATATAATACAATGCAGAATAGATGGCCGATAGGGCCGAAAGGTTCTGCAGTAGCGAGCGCGTATCGGAGGACGTAGCGTTGGGGCAGGCCTTCCACAAGGTGGACCGATAATCTAGTGAAGGCCGCAGGAATCCGTTGGCTGAAAGAATCTTAGAACCGGTCGAAGTAGCTGTGATTGGGGCCTTTGTCCAGCAGATGACGTTTTTCGGCTGAAATGATGATGATGATGAAAGGAAAACGTCGTGAGAAAACCTGGAGTTCTCAAATTCAGTCTGTAATGTCAATAGGCAA